>JAMLFY010000004.1:24332530-25532530 GCA_030441495.1 Dalbergia oliveri
AAAGAAAGAGAGTTGGACCAGGGAATTTAAAAAAAAGCAAAAATGTTATATGGCAAGAAATTCATTTACCCTCTTCACTTGTTTCTAATTAAAGAACATGAACCGTCTTATAGTTAGAAGCAAGTAACAATAAAAACATGTATATTGTTCGATATAGGGAAAGGAAAGAAAAATTGGTGAAGACTGAAACAATATGGGATATGGAAATAACATGAGTATAGGAAATAAAAACAATGTGATACTGAGATGACTCGAAGAAATGATGATGATCTGATGACAGCTGTTATGGTAACAAGATAAATGCAAAAGATCTGATATTTATAGATAAACAAATGACACAATGCTTACAAATTTGTAAACCTACTAAACATGGATTTACTAATGGCAAGAAAGTAAATGTTTGCAAACCAACTGGACATGTGTCTACAAGCAACAAGAAAGTAAAAACCTGTAACCAACTGGACATGAGTCGACAAGGCATAAAAGTAAATACTTGTGATCAGTTGAGCGTAAGTTTACAAGCAATGAGAAAATAAACACTTGTGACCAACTGGACATGAGTTTACAAGCAACAATAAAGTAAAAACTTAATTGTGACCTTTGAAATAAGAGGACAATGTTTCCTTTTTGTTTTTAAGTCAACTAGGTGTTTTTTTTTAAGTTTTCATTTTATTTTCTGAATCAGTTGCAAACCAATTGAATTTGAATTTGCAAAGAACAAAACAAACCAAATATTTTTATTTTATTTTTTCCCCAATATATACACATAATTTTGCCCTACTGTGTACATGGACTCATTTAAGTTGGTTGTCCAACTTTCGCTTAAATTACCTATAGGTTTCAGACCGTTTTTCTTACTTTTCTCCTGCATTTCTTTTTTCTTTTTTCCTTTTTCACTTTTTTCTTTCCATGAAGCCGTGAATAGTTTGTCTTAGAATTAAGATTACAGAAATATAATAATCACATATTGATCAAATGGACTTTGTGAGACTTCCAACTTAGCCAAGGTTAAGAGTTATTATGAAACAAGGGTATAAAAAGGCTCATATAAACGTTTAAATGTTTAACACAATCAAGAATATTTGACCTTTTGTATTAAAGTCATTTTGTCATAACGTATGCTTCTTCCCTTGTTATTATTATTTATGTGATCCACGTAAACATTTTTCTCTTGTCCCAGTTTTTCTCAATTTGTGATGCTTTCTTTGCCATTTATTCTCTTTAATGACACATTTCCCATTGTTGTTTTCTTTTTTTCTTCTATTTTTCCTTACCATATACTGGTCCTAATAATTGCCCTAGTAGGGTGATTCTTGTACAAGATTTCTGTTTCAAGAAATTTTCAGGCTTAAAAGAGGTGTGAAAGGAAGATGTGATTGATATTTTGAATAAATCAAAGATGACTAAGCATCACTTCAAATAGTCACTATTTATTTTCAAACTTTTAATTGAGACGAGTTTTTTTTTCCATATCTCTCCTACTTTCTATTTTTTTTTTAAATAGTGACTATTTATTTTCTAACTTTTAATTTGACAATTAGTTTTTTCTTTCTATATCTCTCCTACTTTCTATTTTTTTTTCTACTCTCTCTCTTTCCCTCCTTGTGTGGGAATGATGACATTACTAACTTTATTTGCAACATATTGTCATTCTTGTTATCCTTGTTCGGCACATGAGTTCAATATCCTCATATATTTCATGTTATTTTTGTCATTTGCACTACAAGGATCAATCAACGAGTTTCCAATGATTTTTCATAAAGCGTTAATCAACAAGAAACATGGAAGCCATCGATAAAATACCGTCTGGAAAAATAGAACCTTCATTGTTTTGATTACCTGGAGGACAAGCTGAACCGAAAGCTTCACGATCGGAGTAATCCGCTCTTTGATAGATCTTCAGACTATCTCTCGAGGGGATGGTGGCTGTGTGGGCAACCGTTCAGACCATGAACGCCTGCCTCTAGGGTGTCTGTTTCTGATGAAAAACATTAGAGAGGCACAAGGGTGAAAGATTAGTTTATATATGCTGAAGTCCAAGACCTAACCTAAGCCACATGGGCCATATTGTCTTTGGGCTTTAATCTCACTAAAGTCTTATTGGACTTAAGTGACTAAAGAGCATATAACCCAACAATCTCCCACTTGCTCTTTAAGATACAAACTTGAGTTCATAAACCCAAGACCATGTATCCCATAAGCCATCATCATCTGATATACCCCATCCCTTGTCTCAAGCTAGCCTGGGGATCTACCATTTGTCATCTATCAGGCTCCTGATCACAGAAGATTATCTAATTCATGCTACTCCATTAAAAGCCCGAACGTGAACTCCAAGAATAATGACACTTATAACATGAATATGCATCGCCCCTTTATAGAATGTCTATAATTGATTGACTAGTTTTCTATTACCCAATCAATTATTTATTTTCTTAATGTGATAGTTCTAATGGATTACATGCACTTTGCCATGTCTTCAATATCCAAGTACCGAAACATATCAAGGGGACATTTCCTATAAATTCCATGTTGTTTATCTCATAAACACCAATAACCAAATAGTTTCAATCCCAAAATACCGAGTTATTGGCCATCAATAGATCGAACCTCACCCGTTGGTAAATCAAAGAATGAAAACTATTCGACTACCTATTTAAAATAAACTCAGGATTAAGAGCAACTACATAACTATAGTTATCTGGAGATTTGATTCCTTATGACAGAAGAACAACCTTAATCAAATCTCTCCTTGATCCATTCAATGTAAGTATTAACTCACACCAATATTTAAAAATGATTCGGACAAAATCATTTCATAAATATTGCAGCCTAAAAAAATGCCCAACTTTATTTAATAGCTGTGAACCTATTCATCAATTGTGAGAACCTATGACCATGTCCTCCATGAACATATCCATATGATCATATACTTCCACAATTGATCCGGACCTTAGTGTTTGTAAATAGTGTGCGGAATAAATGAATAATACCTCATTTATAACATTCAGAAAAATTACAATGTCATAATGTCTTGCTCAAAAGGCACAAAATAACAAAGTGAAATAACAACTTCCTAAAGCTATAGCAAATCCAATCCTCCTAAGACCCATAGATGTAACATGCCTCTCGAACACACGCAAACTCTTAGTAAGGTTAGCAGGTTTTCGTTCGAATGTGATATTACTACCATTGTATCTCCTCTTTCAATTATATCTCGAATCAAGTGGTACTTCCTCTCTATGTGCTTTTGTCTTTTGTGACACCTTGGTTCCTTGGACTGCTCTACTGCCCATTGTTGTCACAATAAAGTGTGATGGACGACTAACACCTGGTATCACTTGAAGATCCGTTAGGAACTTCTTTAACCATGCGGCTTCCTTTGCAGCCTAGAAGCAGCTACATCTCAGCCTCTCTGGTAGAGTCAGCCACACATGATTGTTTGACACTCCTCCAACAAATGGCCCCTCCATAAGAGTGAACACATACCCAGAGGTGGATTTTCTTGAGTCACATGTCTCTTGGAAATCTGAGTCCGTAACCAATGGTTTCAGACTCCCACTAGAATAGACCAACATATAATCTCTCGTTCTCCTAAGGTACTTGAGTATATGTTTAACCGCTATCCATGTTCTTCTCCAGGATTAGATTGGTACCGACTTACTACTCCCATTGCATAGGAGATCTCTGGTCTGGTGCAAAGCATAGCATACATAAGGCTACCTCCTTGAAGCGTAAGGTATCCTACTCATGCGTTTCTCTCTGAGGAGTTTTAGGAGAATGCTCCTTAGAGAGATGAATCCCATGCCTGAAGGGTATAATTCCCTTCTTGGAATTCTCCATGCTGAACCTGGCAAGTATTTTGTCGATGTAATTAGCCTGAGATAATGCCAATACCCTATTCTTCCGCTCTCAAGAGCTTAATACCAAGAATATAATTGGCTTCCCCCAGGTCCTTCATATCAAAATGCTTGCTCAGCCAGGTCTTTATGCCTAATAATACCTCCGTATCATTTCGATAAGGAGTATATCATCCACATAAAGTACCAGAAAAGATATGCGTTTCCTTGGATCCTTTTATACACACGGCTCATCAGGACTTTTCTCAAAACCATAAGACTTAATGGCTTGATCAAACCTAATGTTCCATGATCTGGACGCTTGCTTAAGTCCATAAATGGACCTTTGCAACTTGCATACCATGTTTTCTTGCCCTTTGGCTATGAACCCTTTTGGTTGCTGCATATAGATATCCTCTTCCAAATTTCCATTTAGAAAGCAGTTTGACATCCATTTGCCAAATCTCATAATCAAGATTTGCTGAACAGCTAAGAGAATCCGGATGGACTTGAGCATGGCAACCGCGAAAAGGTTTCTTCATAATCCACACCTTCTATTTGGGTGTACCCTTTCGCCACCAATCTAGCTTTGAAGGTTTCAACCTTCCCGTTCATCCTCTCTTTTCTTGTAGATCCACTTACACCCAATGGGTCTTACCCCTTTGGTGCATCTACAAGACCAAACTGAGTTGGAATACAAAGAATCCATTTCACGATTCATAGCCTCAAGCCATTCCTGAGCATCAACATCCCCTAGTGCCTCGTCATAACTCGTGGGATCATCATCTTCTTCAATGATGACATCCTGAGCGATTCACCCAACAAGAGAAATCTTGCGGGTTTCAATCACTCTCCCACTACGAGTTTGCCGCACTTGTTGTTGTGCATTTAGGGGGATCCAATTCTAGATGAGGACCCTCATTAAGAGGATTAACCAATTCATGATTTTGTTCTTCCACAGCGGTCACTGCATCTACCAGGTTCCACTTGTTGATCATCATGCTGAACTTTGGTTCTCTTTCTGGTTCCTGTGTGTGTTCAACATCAGGTATTTTCCCCTCTTTGAACAACCACAGGACAAAAGCTGGAACCGCCTAAGGTTGAGGTGAAACTTGATCTAAGACTAGCTCATCAAGAATAACCTTACTCCTAGGCTTATAATTTGCCATATAGTCCTCCTCTAAGAAAGTTGCATGTGTGCTCACTATAACCTTCTTTTCCTTCGGACTATAAAACAACCAACCTCTGGTTCCTTTAGGATAGCCTATAAATATGCATACTTCTCTGAGCGAGTCCATCTTATTTGGCTTCGGTTGTAACATGTGCAGGAGCACCCAAACCGAATATGGTTCAAGGTGGGCTTACACCCTTTCCATAATTCTATTGGTGTCTTTGAAACCGACTTGGACGGAGCTAAGTTCAATAGGTACATAGGTTCTAAGGCATATCCCCAGAATGAATCAGAAAGAGATGAATAACTGAGCATAGATCTTGCCATTTCTAAAAGGGTTCTATTTCTCCTTTTCAGCAACTCCATTCTTGGGGTGTCCCTGGAGAAGATAATTGTGAAACTATCCCCTCTTTGGTCAGGTAAGATGAACTCTGATAGGTATTCACCCCTTCAACGCCAAAAGTCTTAATTTGAACACCAAGATGCTTTTGCCTAAGCCTTGAACTCTTGGAATTTTCCAAAAGCTTCAGACTTGTGACGCATCAGTACACATGTCCAAATCTAGAGTAATCATCAGTAAATGTGATAAAACCTGATACGCCTCTGGCCTGGACATTTATTGGTCCACATACATCAGTATGTACCAATTCCAGCTGAAGTGTGGCACGATTTCCCTTGGCCTTGAAAGATCTCTTAGTCATTTTACCCTCTAAACAAGATTCACAAACTGGTAACGGTTCAAAGTTCAGGGATTTTAAAATCCCACTATTGACCAAACCTTGTATCCTGTTAGAGTTAATATGACCCAATCTCAAATGCCAAAGATAAGTTTCATTGAAAACTTTTCTTTTCTTTGATGAATGAACATGCTCAACATCTCCTAATTCAACATGATTAATTTCAGGGCATAGGACTAAGGAAATAAAGACCATTAAACATTACACCGAACAAATAAAAGAAGATGGACTTCTTATTGAAACTAGGAATTAAACTAAACTGTCAAACCATGTTTAACTAAACAACTAACAGAAATTAAATTCCTGAAAATCCGAAATATATAAACAGTCTTCTAAAACCAAAGTTCTGCAATTATCAAAAGATAAAATAACTTGTCCCACTGCTAGTCAGACACAAGCTTCCCATTTCCAAGCTTCAAAACTCTTTGTCCTTCACTTACAGGCAAGCTATGTTTGAACCACTGCAAAGAGTAACAAACATGGTTAGTGGCTCCTGATCAATGATCCATTTATCATTGTAATTCTCCACTAAACAAGCCTCAATCACATGTAAATTACCCATACCTGGTTTATTCATACGTGGGCAATTTTTCTTCCAATGCCCCTTTTGTCCGCACTTGAAGCACTTGCCTTTTGGCTGCTTCATTGCAACTGGTTTGGCAACTGGAACTCCTGATTTTCTTCTTTTTCTTGTTTTTGTTCCTTCCCTTGGGTTTCCCCTTAGGTTTCACAGAACTCTCACCAGCAAAAATGCACTGCCCGCTTGACTAGAGGTGTTCAGCACTCTAAGCTCATGCATAAGCTCGAGTAAGGTCAAGATTCATCTTATTCATATTATAATTCATCTTGAACTCATTGAAGTATTCAGGCAGTGATTGCAAGAGAAGGTCAACTTTTACTTCTTGTTCAAATTTGACCCCATGGTCTTCAGCCTTCTGAAGTTTGCTATCATTGTCAGACAATGATCCCGCACACTTCCTCCAAACATCACTGTCTTGGTGACTGCATTCAGCGCATTCTGCCTGGCAGAGCTGTAAGCGTAGCAAACATGCCATAAAGTCTGGAGCATCTTTGCTCCACTCTCAATCATGCTCACTTGCTCCTAAAGGTGACCTGCGAGACTGGCTAAAATATGGCATAAACTCCACATTTGCCTTCTCCCATTTTTCCTTCTCCTCCTGAAAACGTGCCTTTGTTGCCTCAGGTCTTGGCAAGTGCGTGGCATAGGGGTAGTTAGAACAAAGTTGAGCTTTTCATATTGAAGAACAATATCCAAATTAGTTTTCCATTGTTTGTAGTTTGTACCATCCATAGGTTTTTGGCTCAAGATAGTAGCTAAAGGATTGAATGAAGACATTTTTCTGAAAACAATGAAAAAACACACTAATTACAAACTAGAATAACAACAACAGATATAGCGCTAGTAGATTCTAATAACTACTACTTGTTTATTGTTAACAATCCATTAGTTATCTTTACAAGGCTTACGATGGGCAAGATACTTGTAAAACTAATATTGTTATTTTGGGCCTTCAGTTCATTGCCAGAGCCTCGATGGGAGGGTTAACAATTTTACCAAAGTTGAATGTATTTAACCATTGTTTACTTTCAAAATTATCTTTAGTGTCTAAGTGTTGCCGACGATGGGCCGTACAAAACTTTACTAAAATTTTGAAAAATATTAAGGTTTAATCTAGCGAAATCGATTATCCTTATCCGATGGGCTTTAGCGATAACCATTTCACTAATAAACCCACAATTGGAGCCCGGAGGTTTAATACTTTTTTTAAAAAAAAAATTTAAACCTTCACCCATTCAATTTTTTTAAAGTTTAGAATTTTCCAATTTCCAAAAAAATGTTTCATTCGAAAATAATTTTTGTTTGATTTCAAAAACTATAAGCTATGTAATGTCAAACCAATGAACGTGCATCACCTAACTTAACGTAATTTTGAAAACATTAAGGTTAAAAAATTCGTCACTTCACGGATGTGCTCACACAATCATGATACATGATTGTTGTATGCAGCGTGTGTTATTCCATGACCATTTTAGAAAACCCACAAAATTTTATTTTCAAGAAACAATTTTCTCTTAGGAAATTATCTGGATTATTTGTCTAGATTTTAATTCCACAATAAATTAATCCCATTATTAATCTTGATTTCTTACCGAAAATCATAATAATTGATAATTAATCTAGTGGATAACTTAAAATTTAAATAATCGCGCATAATAACTATATACTAGTCGTATCATGACAAAAGTTACTATGCATATATGACATGTGATTATGCAACAATATGGCACCATCCTATTCTATATGGCATGTTATTACAAACATCATGTTAATCGCACATATAATTCATACAATTCAATAAAAGCAATAAATAATTAAACAAATAACTTTAATCCATGGTTTTCCTAAAAAATAAATATAATAATATATATATATATATATATATATATATATGGAATTCCTCTTTCGTCCAGCCCACAATATCTGCCTCAAGCCCTTTAGGGTATCCATGGGCCCAAAAGCCCAAAAAACCAATCCTTGGCGAGAAACCCTAGGACACGAGAACCCTAGGGTCAGGACAGCGCCGTCATCCGGACTTCGTCTCGAGCACGAAACTCCGGGAAGGACCGCCATGAGGAGACGAGACCGCGCCGGAAACACCCAAAAAGGGTGTCCACACGTCCTCACGCGCGGCTACGCCCCGGCGTGAAGGCCACTCTCGCCGGCTGTGGCGGCGTGTCCGCCTCGCATGGCCGCGCCACCCATCACTTTGTTCGTCTTTCCGTCCTCTTTCCAACCATATATGGATTGTCCAATTCTGAGATCTAGAGGTCCACGAAAGGTCTTCTCGAAGTGTTAATTGCTCATTTTCTTGGTTTCTCGATCTTGATTTCCAGAAATTTGTAAAATACATAGGAAAATGCGAAAATCAAGAAAAATAAAGCAAGGAGGAAACCTAATCATATGGGATTAGCCTCCTTGTTACAAACAAAGAAACACAAGATAATCTAACCATGGATTAAAGCGATTAACCGATTAAAAATTAGACTTTTACCGAATATGAACTATAAGAATAAATAACATGAAATAAATAACAAATACAAAAAAAAATAAGGTGCCATATTTTTCAAAAAAAAAATCGAAATAAATCACATGAAATATAAATTAATATCAAAACTGGTTCTTTTCCTCATCGCAATTCCTTGATACCAATTGTAGGATTATCAAGGAAAACACGGAAACGCATCGTCCGAAACACGACGTAGGAAAAATAGAACCTTCATTGTTTTGATTACCTGGAAGGACAAGTGAACCGAAAGCTTCATGATCGGTAGTAATCCGTCTCTTCGATAATCTTAGGACTATCTCTAGAGGGAATGGGGTGGTTGTGTGGGCAACCGTTCATGATGAACGTCCCTCTGAGGGTGTCTCTTAATAGAAAACACTTAGAGGCACAAGGGTGAAAAGATTAGTTTATATATGTGTGAAGTCCAAGACCTAACCCTAAGCCACATGAGCCATATTGTCCTTGGGCTTTAATCTCACTAAAGTCTTATTGGACTTAAGTGACTAAAGAGCATATAACCCAACAAAAGCAATATGGAAAACACTTTTTAATGGATAATGAAAAATAAAATATGGGATGACAACATGGCAACAAGGTTAGGAAACATGGGATCCATGGGATCTAAAACCTTAAAAGACACTTTGAAAAAATGAATGGCAAAAATGGAAATATGCAATGAACAAAGGTAAGGATAACAAGAGTTTCATAGGATCTAAATCCTCGAAAGACATGTTAAATAGACTTGGAAAACACTTAATGAAAAGATACAATGACAATGAGACAACAAAGTTAAGTAAGAAAAGTGGAGGACATGGAAATATGTAATGACAAGATGAACAAAGGTATAAAAATTCATGCACTAAAATCCGTACAAGCCTATTTTTAAATGCTTCTTGAAAGTGAACATAAGCTCACTACTTTTAGTTGTGTGTGTCATCAATTTGTGGTAATCACTTTATAAAAAAATCAACTAATATTAATCTAAGGTTCCACATGGTTGAAGAACGTAAAACGTTGCCTTTTCTCAAAGTTTAAGAAGCAAACCATAAAAAAATTCTTAATGCTCTTAAGTCTTGAATCTGCACAATAAATCGCATACCTTTCCATTGGATAGGAATTGCTGGGAAGATTGGGATTATACAACACAGTCTGAAAGTGAAGGTTTCATTAGGGCCATGACTTTTCAAATGTCCAAGTGATCATCCAACAAAATAGAGCCAAGTCAGCATCTGAGAATTGCCAGTGATGGGAAAATGGTATAAAAGAAAAACCATCATTGATCTTAGTTGAGGATAGAAGTAATTTAGTTAATTTAGATGAGGTGAAAGAAAGTAATTGGCATGAGATGGAAGTGAGAATGATTAAGTTAAAGTGTATGAATTTGTGAATGTGTTTACCTTGGAAGGGAATATGTGCTAAGGTTTTATTATGGTAAGATATAAGTCGCTTGAAAGGTTAGGAAAATAAGATTGTAAAACATGGGTTAACAAAGGTTGCTGATGTTGGTTATTTGTCTCTATGTACTAATTTAAAGGAAGGAAAAGAGAGGAAAGGATTTATAATGTAAAATTTAAAATCTACACTACAAGTCATTCTCTCCCTTTTCCCTAAATTCCAAACTCAAGTATACCCTAAAGGCAGGATATTTTGTTGTCCCTAATGGTATGCTTGGATGATTGTTTTGTTTTTCAACTATGTAAGCTAAAGTATTTAAATGTCATTTTGTTAGAATAAAGCTAACGACAGAAATACATAGCCAGAATTAGGATTGCCGTCACAACTGGTAACTAGGTGACACATGCCATATCACTTTTAATTGAAAAAATAATTATTAAATTAATTAGGATTAGAGGCGACACCTTATTGTGGGGATAACTAACTTAGTGTGTTAAACATTTAAATATTGTGGCAAATTAACTTACCAAATTATCCTATTTCAATAACCAATTTCCCCTTTCAGTCATTCCATCTAGCTCTTCAACCCCTCTCTAACTCCCCACCACCATCCACCATCCACCATCCACCATCCAAATTGTTTTAATCGCTATAAAAAAATATTAAACTAAGCCTAGCTAATCTACACTGCCATTTGTTGATTGTAAAGAAACTAAAATTGTTGTTGCATGTTAGTTACTACACCTCATGTTGTACACTTGTTGAGTACGACTTCTTTGCTGCATGTTAGTTACTTCAATGTTGGGTTTTGTTTTGTTTAAATATTTTATTTGCTTATGAAGCCTATAAAAGGCATAGCTATATACCATCAGTTCAATCAAGTTATAAAAGTTCATAAATTTCCTCTTCCATTCATGTGTTGTGTATATCAATGAATGAGAAAAATATTGTGTTATTTTTAGTGAGGTTCTAATCTCAATGATTGGTATCAGAGCAAGTTAAATCCAGTGCCAGTTTATTAGAGAGTGTGTGAGGAACAAGTGTTCTCAAACGAGTTAGTGTCATTATGGCAAACAATTACAATATTATTTGGTTAGGTTCCAAATTAGATGGGAAATTAGATTATAGTTATTGGGAAACATTGATGGCAACTCACTTAAGGGCTCACAATATTTGGAGTCTTATTGATCCAGGTTTATAAGAAGGAGCTTATGAAGCTACCCAAAGGAGAGATCAATTGGCGCTATCACAAATTCATCAAGGAGTAGATTATGGTGTTTGGCAAAATTGCTAATGCCAAAACCGCCAAAGAAGCTTGAGAGATTTTGAAGCTATCTACAAAGTGTAGAGAAGGTACAAAAATCAAAATTGCAATCCTTTACACAGAGAATATGAGAGGTATGAGATGTCTAGCTTCAAAATCTATTGAACAATATTTTTGTGTTACGACCTTGTTAATAAGATGAGAGTCTATGGAGAAAAGATTTCAAATAGTACGGTGGTAGAGAAAATCTACGCACCATCCTGATGAAGTTTGATCATGTGGTGACTACAATATTGGAGTCACATGATACAGATAAAATGACAATTGTAGAATTCCAAGGCAGTATAGAAAGTCATGTTAGGAATTTTGGAGAAGGGGAAACAACTGAAGAAGCCCTGAAGGGTGAATCTAAACAATGACGTTGAATCAAACTATGATGGAGAAGCAAAAAGGATCAGGCTACAATATAAAGGCAAGGAAGCAGAGGAGGTTCAAGAAGAAGAGGTCGTGGTAATAACTATAGTTAAGGAAAGGACAACAATTTCAACCACCTATTAAGGAAGAGGTGGAAACAATTTTGGGCTTGCTACAGAGGAAAAGGAAAAGGTAACTACTAGGAGAGAAGAACAAATTTCAATTGCTTTCCACTCCGGGAAATTTAGTCACAAAGTTGCAGATTGTAGATTCAAGTTGATGAATCAAAATAACTTCAACAATCAAGCCAATGTTGCTTAAGCCTATGCCAAGAAATTGGTGAGATTTCTAATCCATAAAGTCTTTTTCTAACAAGCAATTCTTTAGAAGATGAAAATACATGGTATTTGGATCGTGGTGTAGCAATCATATGTGTGACAAAAAGGAATTATTCTCTTCACTTGATGAGTCAGTTAATCATCTATTGTATTTGGCAACAATACAAATATTCCAATTTAGGAAAAGGTCATATAGAAATCAAATTGAAATATGGCTCTCACAATTTCATTTCTGATGTATTTTATGCTCCTGGACTTTATCACAATCTGTTGAGTATTGGGCAGTTGTCAGAGAAAGGCTATAACATCCAGATTTATCAAGGTTCTACCCAAATATTTGATAAGGAAGGAGTTTATTGCAAAGGTAAAAATAACTTCAAATAGGCTTTTTCCACTAAAACGCAACATGAAAACTTTTTTGCTTGAGTTCTCTATCCTGATGATAATTGGCTATGGCATATGCGTTTGGGCACTTTCACTTTCTTGGATTGAATTATCTAGAAAGAAGTTTATGGTTTGCTGATTGTTGAAAATTCCTAATTGTGTTTGTGAGACTTGTCAATTGGGAAAGACAGAGATTCATTCCTGTTGGAAAATCCTGGAGAGCAAAGAAGTTATTGGAAATTTGTGCACTAGATCTATGCACTATTGATGTACCAACTCATGGTGGTAAGGTATTTTATCACCTTTATTGATGATTTTAGTAGGAAAACATGGGTGTATTTTTCTGAACGGAAATTAGAAGCTTGTGATGCCTTTAAGTTATTCAAGGCATTTGTGGAGAAACAAAGTGGCTCAGATCAAGATTCTCATAAAGATAGAGGACAAGAGTATCTTGCACTATCAGATTTCTTTGAGCAACATGGAATTCAACATTAGTTGACAACCGATACACTCCCAACAAAATGGAGTAGCAAAAAGGAAGAATAGGACAATCATGGATATGGTCGGATGCATGCTGAGATTCAAACATATGCCTAAAGAATTTTGGCGGAAGGCGAGTGGGCTACTACATTTGTCTTTTGACAGGTGCCCTACAAGGAATGTTAGTGATAAGACACCAAAAGCTTGGAGTGGAAGAAAGCCATCAATACGTCATTTCAGAATTTTTGGGTGTATTGCTTATGCTCATATACCTAATCAGCTTAGGAAGAAGCTAGACAACAAAGGTGAGAAATGCATTTTCATTGGCTATAGTATAAACTCAAAGGCATATAAGTTGTATAATCCAAGACAAAGAAGATTATAATCAGCGAGATGTGAAGTTTGATGAGAAAGGAACATGGGATTGGTTAGTCAAATCTGGCAGGAACCTGTGACACTTCCTAGACGGTTATGTAGAAAGAAGATGAACGACAGAAACACCAACTCAATCGGAATCACGTCGGCCTTAGAGGAATCATCGGCACCAGCAGGTTGAAGGATTATGTTGTGGGTAATGATAATGACTTGTCTAATGAAGAGATCAATTTTGCTCTATTTGCACATTGTGAGCTAGTAAGTTATGAAGAAGCTTCTAATGATAAGAATTGGAGAAATGCCATGGATGAGGAGATTCATGCAATTGAAAAAAATGATACATGTGTCACGACCTAGCAGAAACGTGACTGGACACGTGGGATCTCATTCCACGTAAGCCTCGTGACCTTTGAGTGTCCTATATGCATAAAATAATATCCTTTTATTTCTGAAATCATAGTTTCATCTAAATCTCTATTAAATTTTATATTCTGAAATTATATAACTGAAATATTTGATATATGATGCTCTGATAACATATTAATCATACTCTGAAAATCAATTTAACTTATAAAGTGAATCATAATTTCATCTCTAGCTTACACATATCTTTAATCAAACTCTACAATTTCAATTTATACTTATAAACTAAAAACATATACATGGTTGTTCAAATATGAAATTTAATACCTAATCAGAAATCTATGCATAGCTTCGAATCCTACTTGCACCTCCTAAAACTCTATCTAACAAAACTCTAAAATAAGCCTTACTCCAAAGTAATTCACAGAGAACAACTATTTTCAAATTAGAGGTTAAACAACATTTGTACCTGCAACTATGAGAATGAATGGAAAGGGGTCAACAACGGACTAGTGGTAAGTCCTCACCCATCACCCACGTAGGACAACCAAGGAATATATATATATATATATATATATATATATATATATATATATATATATATATATATATATATATATATATATATGCAATATACATGCAACAATCATAAACCATATAATAGTTAGGTGCATGTCTATATAGAAAGATATCTCTATATTTATGAATTCGTAGAAAAACATCTCTAAATTCTTACTCTATTGAAAATATAACATAACAGCTCTTAAATCAAATATTCTCTAAAAATATAAATATTCTCTGAAAACATAAATAACGTCTCTAATAAAGAAACATGAATCTCTACTCTAGGGTTCTAAGAATTGAAAATGTTCTGCTCTATGATCCATTACGATCTAATTTGGATACCTAACTAGGTTCATTCTCTGCTATAGGAGATTGTCCTTCAGGACAACTTGGTGCCAAGGCTAATGATTAGGGTTAAGTTAACTCACTGTTTGTTTCTCTTAGCTACCGTCTAGTGTCTAGATTATAAATTAATCATTTCTTCAAACTCTACTCTAGGCTTTTTTCTGGATTTAAAACTCTATCATATAATTACTCTATTCTTGAAATCATAATATCTCTAATATACATAAAAAAAAAAATCATTTAAATCTGAAACTTTTGAAACTCTTGAAAGCTCTGGACTCATATAATCTAACAATCTGATTTAGCATCAGTGATTGTGAAATCATGCCCAAGGGATCACTGCTTATAGGCATTCCAATTTCAGTATCCAGAATATGTGTCACAGTTGCTCCAAACCTGAATTTCATACTTCTAAGTAAAAACTAAATTTCTAAAATCTCATCTCTCAAGCTAACATCTTTCATAATTTAATAACTCTAATATCATATTTGAAATGTCAAGTCTTGAAGCACATTTGATAAAAAAATAGCTTATTAAATCACATATTATTGCATTGAATCTCTTAGAGTTGCACATAAAACACTTTCATAACATGCAATCTATCAATCATGGTCCCATGGTTTTCTAAAGTAATTTTTCATGCTATTGTCAAACATGCTCTTTGTGTAGCTTGCCATCCTTGCAAAATCATATATATACTCATAATTTCATCTCTAATTTCATATTTAACAATAATCATACATAAATATACTTATAATGCTCAAAGGTAAGACCATGAGTTTGAACTCACTCACCTTAAAAGTTAGGAGTATGTGGGCACCACCAATTGACCTTGGGAGCTTGGAATAGCACCAACAACTACCATAGAACAACATTAACCCAAGATCAAACTCTATTAATCTCTAGACAATCTCTAAAATAACTCTAACGACATTGGGGGAACACCCCTACTTGACAACAATGGAGGACAACAAAGCCAATACACTAGAACATGGAAGCAAGGAGAAAGGAAGCATAAACCAACAATCAACTCACCTTGATCTTGGAAGGAGAAGGAATGATGTTGGATTAAGATGGAAGGTTAGGAGAGGTTTGGAAAGGAGGGTTTCGATTTGGGAAAGGAAATCCAGAGCATAAGGGTGTTTTATAGGGTTTAGGGCTCATTTATCAAACTCCGTCGTTTTGCACCGTCCTGACATAGACACATTCATTCAGCAGTGAAGCTCAACTCAGTGAACCTGGAGAAACAAGCATTCAGCTAGCGGGAAGCTCATGCCTTACCTTCTCGCTAGCGAGCATCACTCCTCCAACGAGTCTATCCTACAAAATTTTGTAGCAATAGCACTCCAACAACACCCCTCAACACCCACCCTTAACACTCATTTATTTACATTTCTTAATTTTAGAAATACTCCCTATTTGGATTCAAATAAAATATCATAAAATCAAAATCCCAACCAATCAAAATCCAAATTTTGGGTTTTAGTTCAAATCCAAAAATCCTCATGGTTTTCTAAACTTGTGGTCCAAAAACAAAAGTTTAAAGGTTTCATAAAATTCATTAAAAATCTCTCTTCAACTCATTTTCTCTCTAGGAACAATTAGGGACTTTTGATCCCAAGAATATGACTCTAACATATAGCCCTCTAAGGAAGTATAGGGTCCAGACTTAAGAAGTTAAGACCGGCGGTGGTCCAGGACCCTAAGGGTACAGAACATGTCTCCTGACACGTGTACACGGGTATTACAACATGGAAGCTAACTGACTTACCTATAAAGAAAAGGCGTATTGGAGTGAAGTGGGTATACAAACCAAGTAAAAGCCCAATGGTAGATTGATCGTTTTAAGGCTAGATTAGTTGCAAAGGGGTAAGACAAAAGCCAAGTATTGATTATTTTGAAGTATTTGCTCCTATTGCTAGATTAGACACAATTCACATGATTATTTCACTTTCTACTCAAAATAAGTGGAAGATATCAGATGGATGTTAAGTCTGCATTTTCTGAATGGCACTTTGGAAGAAGAAGTGTATGTTGAGCAACCTTAGGGTTATGAGATCCCTAGAGAAAAAGATAAAGTTTGCAGATTAAGAAAGCTCTGTATGGTTTGAAACAAGCATCGAGAGCATGGTATAAGAAGATTGACTCCTATTTCATTGAGAATGATTTTCAAAAATGTCCCTTTTGAACATGCTTTGTATATTAAATCAGTTGAGCCTAGAGATATTTTTGTTGCATGTCTTTATGTTGATGATTTGATTTTCATTGGCAATAATTTGAACATGATTCCAGGAATTTCAGGGAGGCTATGGAGAAACATTTTGAAATGACTAATTTAGGCTTGATGTCTTATTTTCTTGGCATCAAAGTCATTCAAAAGGAGGAAGGAATTTTTATTTCTAAAAAGAAATATGCTAATGACATTTTAAGAAAATTCCAGATGAAAAATTCAAAGCCAGTTGCTACTCAGATTGAAGAAAAGTTGAAGCTAATGAAAGAAGATAAAGGAAGACTGTCAATCCTTCTATTTCAAGAGCTTGATTGAAATCCTGAGTCCTTGATGGCAATTAGGCCAACATAGTCTTTGGAGTTGGTTTACTCATGAATTATGAGGAGCCACGAGCTTGTCATTTGCAAGGCCAGAAACAGATTCTTCGATATATCAAAGATCCCTGAATGATGGAATATTTTATGAAAATCCTGATTATGTGAATCTTGTTGGATATACAGATAGTGATTGGGCAGGTGACATAGAGACAAGAAAAGCACATTAGGGTATGTTTTCCATCTTGGGTAAGTGTTGTGCCATGGTCATCAAATAAACAACATGTTGTTGCACTTTCTACAAGAGAAGCTGAATACATAGGCAGGCGCAAGTTGTGCTACACAGGTGGTATGGCTAAGAAAAATTCTTGAAGTTTTAAGTCAAAGCAAAGCTCTCCTACAATGATATTCTATGACAACAAGTCAGCAATTGCACTTTGCAAAAATCAATGTTCCATAGGAGGTCCAAGCACATTGATATTCGATACCACAAGATTCGACAATTGGTTGCTAATAAGGAAATACTGATTGATTATTGTCCTGCTCGAGATCAAGTGGCGGATATTTTTAAAGCCATTAAAGCTTGAGCTATTTTACAAGTTGAAGAAGATGCTTGGAATAATAACTTTTACAAGCTTGGTTTAAGGGAGGCAATGTTAAAAAAATATTAAACCAAGCCTAGCTAATCTTGCACTGCCATGTGTTGATTGTAAAGAAAATAAAATTGCCTAAAACGTGTAATGCAATGGTTTCTTAAAACTTACAACCCCTACACCTCATGTTGTACACTTGATGAATATGACTTACTTTGGCATGTGTTAGTAACTTCAATGTTGGGTTTTGTTTTGTTTAAATATTTTATTTGCTTATGAAGCCTATAAAAGGCATAGCTATGTACTCGTTCAATCAAGTTATAAAAGTTCATAAATTTCCTCTTCAGTTCATGTATTGTGTATCTAGAGTAGAGAAAAAATACAGTATGTTATTTTTAGTAAGGTTCTGATATCAATCGCTTTCTCATCCATATGTTATTTTAGAGAGCACTCGTTTTCCTCTATTTTGGTTTGGATTAAATGCAAATCATTGGCTAAAATTCTGCCAAGTATGATCTTAATCCTTGGTGGTATTTGCTAGCTTTCTTACAACGACATGGAGTTGGCTTTCACTTGAAAGAGGAATTTCATGGAATGGTGTCATTCCTGCTTTGAGATGATGGATAGGTGGTGGATGGGAAGAAAAGTCTATAGGTTGACAAAGGAGATTGAGAATTAAAAAATGTAAAGGTGAGTGGATGCAAAAGTCAAGATGCAAGAGTCATACAACTGTTAAGCCGTGGTGGCCCTAATTTCTGTAGAAGCAAGTTTGCTCTACTTATATGTTTTGATGATGACAAATACAATGATATATAATCAACATCTTTTATAGAACATATCCAATAACTCTTTGTATGTGTTACAATGAACTAATATTGAAGATTTTTTTATGTGAAAAAATATATGCATGAAATACTTTCTAGTGTTATATTATAATAAATCATGCATATTAGGAAAGAGTAATATCGATAAATATCATGCATGTTTGCCTTCGAGTTTCACATTTATGAATCATGCATATTGATATATTTTAAATTGGACTAACTATATATTTTCAAGTGAGTTATGACGTGAGATAATCTATGTATTAAGAATGGGCTTTGAACAATAAAGATGATTTATAGTTGAAATCAAAGGATGGGATCACTTGAAGAATTCCAAGTCCGGGAAAGATGATTCATGATTTAAGCCAAATGATGGGATCTTTGAAGAAGACCATGTCCAAACTCAAAACGGTTAGATTTGTAGGACTTAGGTTCTTTTTGTTAAAAGTTTTCTTTTGGTAAAGCTTCATTGCCCACTATCTTAATGTTTTAATTTGGTTATCAAAATCATTTTAACTCAAGTTTTTCATCTAACTTGAGTATGGGTTTTTATTCTAATTAAAAACTTTTATTTAAAGAGAAAGAATAGAGTTAATTGTTTTTTTTTTTTTTTGGGATGAAAAATTGGAATTGAGTTTAATTTGATCGAAATGACTATAACATGTTTAAGTGTGCATGTAAGGTCTAGAAATCAATTTAACTATGTTTCAAATTGGTTTGGGCCAAATATGGGCCCTTGTAAGCACTTACAAGAGGCTATAAGTGCTTAGGCTTCCCCAAATTTGAAATTTGAATATTGTAAGCGATTATCTGCATTGTAAGTGCTTAAAATGGCCAAAAATGTGAAAACAGACATGTTTTGTAAATATACAACTTTTGGCATAAATTCCCAACAAATTGCACAATTTATAGGTCAATAAATACCCATCAAATGACATTTTTGGGTATGAAAAACTCAGTACAAACTTCATTCAATCATCAATTTCATTCATCAAATTCTTGTCAAGTTTTTGGCCAAAAAGTCTTTATCCCTAGAAAAACGTCATAGTTCTTCAACTTGATCGTTTACTCTTCGATAGAGTTTATTATTTTAAGATTGTAAGAAGGATGTGGTATCCTGGTTTTCTTGAGCCACTTAAACACTAGGGTGAGGGATCCCAAATATGTAAGATTTGGAGGATAGTGAAAACTCTCAAACATTAGCTTGGGGATTGGATGTACGCACACTATGACTGAACTAGTATAATCTGATATTTATATCTCTTATCCCTTAACTCTTTACTTTACTACAAATTTAATTTATTATTTTTATTGAAATAAGTGAGTCTTTCAATTCCTCAAACTAAACAAGTTATATTTTAGTAATCTATCATATTCATATATTTTCTAAAGTTATTCGCTATATGCATAATTTAAATATATGAAATTGAATAGTGTCTTGAAATTAAAATGGTTTTCAAATCACCCAATTCAACCTCCTCTTAGATGATGGTTGTCATGACTAACAATTTCATCTCTAAAAGTTTGATTTATCAACAAACGAGATAATGAGATAAGGACAGAACAACAGGAAAACAAAATTTAAATTTTCAAGTAAAAAGAATTTAAATAAAAAAAATGATTGTGCAATACATTTAACCTGCCATGTAATTCATGTCAGGCACTTATTCAGGGTGAATTGCATTTTTCTTTTGTTTAAGCCTAAATATGGATTATTCTTGCTTGTTATTAGATGGTATAAATTCAAAAAGCATGTTGCGATACAGAAAGGATTGAATATACATGTTAATTTATTTGTCACATACTAAGAGATGCATCCAAAGAATATCTGGATCCCCATATCTGTATACTATTGTTGTTTTATGCAAGGATGTCTCTTTAATTTGGGGTTGCTTGAAATACAGAGGGAAACTCTGCCTGATTTCCAGTGTGATTCATAAACTAAATATTTTGGTTTAAATTTTCAGTTTTTAATTTTCAGATTTTAGAAAAAATTGAAAATTCTGAAACTATAAATTCCAGATTTCAGCTTTCATTTCCAATTTTCATTATTTCCTTCACAAAATTAAAATAAAATCTGGAAGATGAAACTGAAACTGAAATTAAACATTGGGCAAGGTTAATTTTCCTCATAGTTTTCAAGAACGAATAGGTGATAACTCAACTAAGACAGGTCCTGGTTAAATGGTTCAACTAGATTTAATTAAACAACATGCATGAAAAATAAAATATATTAATATGAATCAAATAAGGATATAGTATATATATCCATTGCAACATTATAACATAAGCATGAATGGTCTAGTGGCAGAGGCACCTCCTAGTCTCAAGTACCAGGTTTGAATCCTATTGGACGCATTTTTGACAAATTAAATTTACTATCTCAAGACCGGTCTAACCCGTCTAGTTTGCTACTCTAATTTGAAACAATTGACAGAATTTGACCAAGTTAAGTGGATGTCCAATCCAAAGGATGAACCAAATCAGCCAAATGATTGGTTCATCGATTTTCAAGTCCGAATAGAGCCAGTTCCGATTATAAAAACTATGGTTTTCCTAGAGGATGTGTCATCCTGTATGCGCACACACTCACTATGCACAAGTCACGGCCCGGGTTGGTAATTTCAAATTTAAAGATCAATTTCACTAACAATGGCATTGGAGGATAGACATGGACAACCAAAGCCGCACACAACACCAATATTGGTACATGGTTCACAATATGGCTTCAGTTACAAGAAGTCTGCCACCATTTTAACTTGAAGGCAGATTGGAAACTAGAAATATTATATCAACATACATATATAAAAGGAATGTAAACCTATAATACATGTAGGTTAGCAATTGAAACCCCCATCACTTTTTAAAGAACACCTTATTGGTAAGGTGGCACCCCAAGCATTGCCTCCAAGGGAGCCAACTGATGTTGTAAAAACTTATAAACGGATTCAGTTGTAACTGCAGCAACTCGGACAACAAGACCAATTTTCTGCACATAAAATGAAGTTGAAGTAAGCAACATTTATAAATAAATAACATAACAGAGTCATGAAGCAGAGCTTCATCACCAAAATAAAGCTTTGCATCTTAAAATTCATTCTAGCACTCTTTGAACAGCTGAATTCGTGTATTTTATTTTTCCAGTAGCAATAGGATGGTTTTAAACAATAATAGTTCATAAAGTTTTATTACTAATATTTCCCTGATCTTTCAATGTTCGAGTTTCTCAAACAGGCAAGTTGTTTTCACGATTAAATCCACCAATTAAGCAGGCTAGTTGCCAAATTGAGCCAATCAAGTCCACCCATTAAGGGCCAGTCTAAAACCACGTGCAAATAAAATACAGTCTGGTTGTTGCACTTGAGAGTTTTTTACCTAAATAATTAGAGACTAATTAATTAGTCATATTCTATATTGCTTTCCCACTTTGAGTGTTTTGTGAAATTAATTTTAAACTATTATGTGAAATTTTAGTCCTACTGTTACAGAAATTATTATTTTAACACATTTTTTGGATACCAATAATAATTATAATGATAATGACAATAAATATTAGAGTATATTTTAAACTTGATTCTAATAACTAATAACTACTAATAATTAATTAATAAATAAAATTTAATAATTATTAGCGTAGAAGGAATAGTCATTCTGTCCATGGGACGGGTGCAAGATATAGTTTTACAACTAATTGAATTCTAGAAGCAGCTATCAACACTAAGTCGTTCTGGTAAATTTGCCAAGTATTCCATCTGTTTCAGTTATCATTTTTATCAGGATATAAAGCAACATGATGGAGACCAAAACAAACATGTCTGTTATGTACATCAATGCATGGAAAAGGAAATAATCATGGGTCATTTGTAGAAAGTTTAAGCTATTAGATAGAGGCACATAAATGATTTTATATCTAATACGTCCCCACATACAAATGTGTGAGCCGATAATATATCAATGACATTAGAGCTCCTTTCCTGGGAGTTGTGTGAGCCGATCATGGACGCTATGATGAAAGCTAGATTGGAGAACATGGAGAGGAAGATGGATGGCATGATGCAACTTAGGAGGGAACATCAAGACCGATGAAGGAGGTGATCTCCACACAGAGAGAGTGGTTGTGGAGACCGAAATGAATGGAGGTCCAAGGAGGCATGAGGGTGCACAACACTCAGCACTCTCACCTTCGCAGAGGAATGATTACCGGTCTCAAATTCAAGACTCATACCACTCCTCCCGTTCGCGGATGGTTCTTCGTGTCATTAGGATGTAAGCTCATGGGAATTCGACCTCTTGATTTACAGGGATATAAAAGCAACACGATGATCATCAAGGTGGCCAACGCTCTAAGCATTGCAATGAACGACGGCATGACAGCGAGAAGAGCAACGGGAGCAAGTGGCGATCAGGAATGAAGGCGGATTGAAGGGGAATTGGAGAGGTTGAACAGAAGGAGAAGTGGGGAAAAAGGGACGGAGTCGTTCGAATTAGAATCACTCCACCACCCAACCTTCGCCATCAAAACTACCATAACCACCAAACCCACCGACGCAACTTCAGGGCAAAGGGCAGGACAAGAACTGTGGTTGAGCTTGAGTTCTCACAGATGCCGAAGCTTCCACGTCGAAAGAACCGAATTCGCAATAGTCAAGCGAAGGCATCGCGAAGATGAGGCAAGACGAACTACGATAGGCGAGCAACGTGAGTGTGAAGAAGAAAGGAGGAGCTCGAGACTATGGAAGAGCTAGGGATTTGAGAATATAATCGGGTCCAAGCAACTTCCTCAACCGCCGGACCCAGGCTTGCATGTGGTGGCCCGTGAACCACCTTCGACAGCTAGCCAAGATGATGCTTCGATTGCTTCTAAGGTGGATTATCTCATGGAGTAGGCGGTCAATGCAGTCCATGGAGTTTTTCATTGCATCCGATGGGAAGATTTCACGTGGATGTGTGGATTCCATGGTAGAAAAGTGTTGTAATGCTGTAATTAAAAAAGTAATGATGCAGATTTTCATTGCATCCTCAATTAGCCATTTTACTTTCAACCTTTCACCCTTCCTTCTTTTTTGGGTGAAACCCTTCTTCCTGTTTATCTCATCTCAGCACCACGAACTTCCGCCAGATGCAACAATTGCTGTTGCCGAAGCCCGCTGCCAACATTGGCACCCCTTTCCCAACAAGTGTTCCGGCTAACATCACCAGCACGACCCAAATCAGGATTAAAAAGATCTCCACCCAAAATAAATTTACAAGATCATCTCTACACCACCTCAAATCTTAAGTCAACACACTTTAGTTCCACCACTTTCCCACAAATGACAATTTCTCACCACAAAAATGTTGATATTTTCTTTTAGAAGATGCACAAAAATGTCCTAAAGCCATGTCATACCCATCGACCAAATTGCTTTTAGGAATCAAATATTTCTAGGACATTAACAACCAGTAAAAAAATCTAAACTTTGAATAAAGATAAGTCTTTTTAGAACAAATTGTGATTTTGAAATCTAGAGGTGGAGTAAGGTTGTGGAACTTGCACTTCTGGGTCATGTTAAGCTAGATCTTGGTGCTTGGATCACATCACATACACAATAGGTCGTCGCCACTCTTTGAGGTCTCATCAATGTCACACGTTTGTTCCTCTGCTACAAGAAAGAAAGAACCTTTTGGTGGAAACAGGGAGAACGAAGAGAAGCACAGAGCTAAGCCTTGAAACATGGGCATGCTCACAAAAATGGTGCCACTTTTTAGTTACACAAAATAATTAGAAAAGGACAGTGGAAGAGGAAAAGGCAGAGAGGCGGTGGTTTTGGGAGAAGGGTTCGGGGATTGGGAATGAGAATCGGTTGAGGAAGAAGAGTGATTTTTGTAGTTTTCAAAATTACTTAAGGTCATTGTTGTAATTTCAGAGTGGTCAAGTGCATATCATTATTCATAAACTACATCATTACTTTTTAATTACTCACTCGAGCATTCTTCTATTGTGGAACCCACACATCCACCTGACATCATCTCATTGGATGCAATGAAAAGCTCCATGGATTGCATTGACTGCCCACTCCATCCAAGTATCCATCTACTTCTAATTGCAGAAGCTGCACTCAAGGGGCAGAGAAGGAAGCAACGGCTGCAAGAACACTCCAAAAGGTGGGTCAAACATTTTGTGAAATGGGCCTGGACCATTTCTGCAGGGTGCAGTATGGGACTTCAGAAAATGAAAACCGGGTTACAAAGCTAACTTGCCAAGCCCAAAATGTTGAAAACATGAGGTTTTTAATATGAGAGAGGCAGAAGAAACCTTGCTGGACATTTATTTAAACTTAATGGGCCAGACCCAATCACTTAAAGCGGGAGAGGAGAGTCATTGGAAAATAGTTGGGTCCAACAAAATGACCTCACCCAACCATTAGGAATCTTTGTTGCAAGGAGGCCCAGTGTGCAATTCAACTTAACTCCAAAGAAGTGACGGTGGGAGGATTGAAGCTGCTCACTTCTGCTATGAGAGGCACATGCTGGGGTGATAGTGCGGAAAAGGGGTTAGCTGGAGTGGTATAGCCCATTTTGTAATTCGTGGAGTAAGTCAAGGCAGCGCAGAAAACGAAACAGTAAAAGTCCTCCACCGATGAATGTTGTTGGTTGTTTGTCATTATAGGCAGCGATAGCTCCGCAAACAAGCAGGTGCACAAACTCCTCACAATCACCCCGCTGGTGAGTAGCGCTGATGAAGAGGTGTCGCTAAAGATGGAGGTCGCCGAATGATTCTCGTCTAGCCGCTATGCGAAGAGAGGGAAGGAGGTGCAGCAGGAAAGGCAAGTCAGGAATCAGATCTGTTTTCTGACATAATGGGCCAGGCCAAGGAGAACAATGTGTCAAAAAAAAAAATCAAGTTTTGAATCTAGCTCATTCATGTGAAAAGGGGGATTTAAAAAATTCTCAGAGACCATCAAGATAACGGAAACACCTTTTACAGGTTGTGAGGTTGTCCTTGTCTCCTCACTGCGAATGTTTGAAAGCCTATTCATGCCTGCAAATGAAGCTGGTGCGCAGGAAGCATGTGAGCATGTTCCATTCCCATATAAAGGGGGATTTAAAAAATTCTCAGAGACCATCAAGATAACGGAAACACCTTTTACGGGTTGTGAAGTCGTCCTTGTCTCCTCATTGTCAATGTATGAAAGCCTATTCATGCCCGCAAATGAAGCTAGTGCGCTGGAAGCATGTGAGTGTGTTTCATTCCCATATGTGTCAGATAATTCTACTTTCAACAATGATAAAGGTGTTGCTGAAATTCGAAGGGCTGGGAAAATGGGGATTTGCCCATGGAGAGTGGAGGAGGGGGCAGCCATGGATGTGATCTTCTCTGGAAATGTGCTCCTTGAGATTGACTGGCATCAATATCATCAGATGCCACTCTAAATAGGGTTACTAAACGGAGAGACAACTCTTCCAAAATCTCTTCCATTTATTGTTAATGGATTGGAATTCGAATTACATTGTCAGGCCTTTGAATTGTCCAATTTGATTTCTACTTATCCATTAGGTTTTGTGTGGCCTTGACTGCTGAAGGAAACTGGAAACTTCATACCCGAGGAAGAATGGGATTTCTCAATTGATGATTAGAAGTTGTTTGCTTGCATGACAGAAGCAAACCGCGTTCATCCAGTTACTTGGGAATATGAAGTCACTGACATTGAAGGGAAGAAAAACATAGAGTCACAACCTGAGAGATCAAAAAGCTCTGCATTGGTTTTTCAGTTTTTGGCCCACAATCTGGTCATGAGAATGAAAGAGCTGAAGCAAAAGAAGACACATCTCATGGATGTTCATGCCAAGGATGGGATTGTTGCACAGAGGGGGACTATGCATTCAATTTCTTTGAGCAAGTCGCTATTGATTCCAGAAGCATAAAAATGCAGCAATCAATGTTCCTGATACTTTTCTGATATTTGTACAAGAAATTCTATTAGCAAGACTAGTCTATTCATGGGACCTAGGAGGAAAGCACTACTTTGCAAGCAGATTTCACTCCTTCTGTTAAGGTTTGGGATCATGGAGGAACTTATTTTGGGGACTTGGTCTTGCTCTTCAAACCACCACCCTATGTACTAACACACAACGCTGCAGGAGAAACTCAACGAAGCCCTTACAAGATACTAGGAGACTCTTACAAGCGGCGATCCTTAGCCAACAGCAGCAACCCAAAGTTAAGCTCGGGTCACGGCCTTTGGAGAAATGTGTGGCATCTATTGTGATGCCTCAACCCCTGCCTGCTGGATTCACAAATGAATGCGAATTGCAGGTCCAGCCATCTTAAGTATTGATTGCCAGGAAAAACTCTCAAGGGGAGCTAGAGGTATTGATCAAATGGAAAGACATGCCAAACTTTCAAAGTTCTTGGGAAGCTTGCTGAAGACAGCAAGTCGAGTTTCCTAGATTTCCACCTTGAGAACAAGGTGGTAGTTCAAGAGGGGGTATTGTTAGAGACCAATTTTATAGTGGGATTAAAATGTACAAATGAAAGGGGTATAGGGGCAGTTTGGGAAATGGTATAGTAGGGATTGTGGGTGAATCATGTGGGCCACTTGCATAACTAACCTGCTGAGGTGCAAATGTGCATGTGTCCCTTGTGTGGTAATGACGAGGGCATGGGAACGATTTTGTTATGGCAAAAGGGTATATTTGTGGGTGTGAGTTAGAAGGGTATCTTCAGGCATTTTACTTTATTTGGGTTAGGAGAGCTCTAAGTTGCTAGAGTGCTAGGATTCCTCTATTTTTGCATATTTTATCGGTTTTTCTTTCCATTAATACATCAATATACTCCATTTTTGTATCTCTCTTTCTTGTGGTTTCTATCAAAATGTTCATTGGACTTGAAGCATAGACAATGCATAAATCCACCTATCTTGTGTTGATAGCTACCATTTATTTAGAAGAATGGAGTGGCAAGGATTAGCTCTAAATCAAATGGTCATGGAAACTTAGATCCCATGTCATGAACCATCCATGTTGAGAGAAAAGAGGAGAGAACGACATTTAACATAACCAAGGGCAGCGGGAATAATCTATAAACGTAACAAAATAGTGTGACCCTAAAGTAGACACAGTACAACTCAGACCCCAAATTAAAATGCAAAGGCAAAGGAGAGGAAACAAAGCAATTGACTCTATTGTTTAATCTACTAGTGTGTCTCCTAAGATAACATGACTCATAAGGCAAACTGGACAACTCGGATAGTCTCAACACCATTCTCTAGAGTAGCCTAGAATAAGATCAGCTTGGTAGTCTCAATGTTGAAATGGGTAAAGTCTAAAAGATCAGCATGAATAGCCAAAAGAAAATATTCAGCCTGGAATAAGATCACCACTTATGGTTTATAAGCTTTATCCATTGACTTTTCACATAGACCATGGCCCAAAGTCCCGGCCCATGGCTTGAATAGGTTTGGCATGTGCTAACCCAAAACTAAGCCCGAGATGTTTCGCACCAAAAATTGGCCCAATCCCAGGTGGGCCAGCACATTTAATTAGGTGTTACCAATATTGCAAATTTTCATTTTTGCCCTTTATGTATTTAACGAATCTTATTTTGTTATCCTTATAAATATTATTATTTAACATTGAATTTACAAAAAAGGGACCAAAAACATAATGCTGGAAAAAAGAGGGACCAAAACCAAAACAAAACTTTAGAGAGACCAAAACCAAAATGACTCGTATTTATGAGGACTAAAAACCTAGTTAAGCCTAATCAGAATTAATTAGTTCCTGGAAATCAGCAATTAAGCTCCCATCATCAATGTTTCTCAATATGAACCAAGTTTAAGCCAAAACCACAATCATAGTTAGATGTGAGAATTTAAACGAACTCAAGTGAAAGCACCCATAAAACAATGACATCACACAAGTATTTAGGCATTATATTCATGGGATAATTCATAATTTACCTGAGGACCAAAGACACTGCAAGAAACCATGAAGCTTGGCTTTGACATGAAATGATCAGCCTGATCTATTTGGTGATTCAAGGCACCAGAAGGATGCTGTAGTTGATTACACATAATTCTTTTCACTTGATCTTGCACCAGATTCTGGACATACTGCATCTTTGGCCTGAAAAAATAAAGCATGTAGTACACAATTTCATAACAATAAAAAAACATTCATCTAGATCTAGATATAAGACAATGACAATAAATCACTCACCCCACGAGTAGAATCATTGCAATCACTTGGTAGTCCTGCATGCGTTCATGAATGCAACCATTTTTTTCTTTCTCTAATAATATCTGTTTATTACAAACAAGCCATTTCAGTAGAGGTACAAAATGATATAAAGCGCATAATAAAAGATGTCACAAATTGCCTTTCCCAAATCTCTTGAAACTATATAAACTAGCAGAAGAGGCACCTTGTGGTGTGTTATTGTGTACTGCAAGAAAACGGAGGAAAGAAAGATGCAAAACATATGTTGCTAGATTTGGATACTCAATTTTTAGCTCCAAACATTATACTGTCATTTCATGAAGGAGATAGCAAAACCCTTTATAGGGGATTGACATTTTCTTCACTTGATTCCTCATTCCGGCATCACTTTCATACAATGATAAGGTGATGTTTCAAGCTCAAATGTACAGATCAACATCCAATCCTGCCAAAGGGATGAGCAGTTAGAAAAGTGACAACTGCTCCATGTTTAACCCCTCTGTCCAAACAACCACTCGTCAAAACCTGCATTCAAAAGCCATCACCACACTCACCCAATCAGAACACCGACTCACTTAATCAAACCCCACACCACCACCCACACTCGTTCTCCCCACGTAAACCACCACCTCTGTACCTCTTTCTCCTTACCTCATTCACATTTGAACCCAGTTTGCATCCCCTTTGACTATCACGACATCTTGAATCCATGTACTCTTTTGAATCCAGGAAAAGCTCTAGAGATCATTTTTTCCTTTTGGCAGATACAGAGCGTAACAATCAACCTATTGATATTGAATAATCTGTCAGCAGTCGCTTGGTGGGCAAGGGCACAAGGCCAATAATGACATCATGCAATAGCTGCAAAAACGAGGCTTAGAAGTGAGGTCGCTATGTGGTCTCCAGCAAAAAGTGGTGGCCGGTCGTGGAGAAGGATGGTGACTGCTTCTAGTTCTAATTCCTGGGAATAGATGAACTGCCCAAACCTAGCAACAAATCCACAAGACACAAATTTCGACACTTTCCTAAACCCGATTCCCAAAACTAACTTCATTTGTTTTCATGGTGCTATGCACTCGTTCACACCATAAGGAAATTGCCCTATGAAATTATTTAAAAAATAAAAAATAAATAAAGAAATAACGAATTTTAATTATATTGGCAAAGGAAGGTGTCTTCGTCTGAGTGTGTCTATAGAGTGTGTGTGCGTGTTGGGTTCAATATGTGGTTCAATTTCGGTTTTGGTTTTGGTTTTGGCTTGTTTTGCATCTTGGGATTGTAAGACTTGAATTGGCTTTGTGTTTTGGGTTTGGTTTTGGTTTTGGCTAGATACAAGAAGACTCCAAGGATTAGATGGTGGCATCTAAAGGGTGAAAAGTAGAGAATCTTCCAAAGAATGATTGAAGAAGAAGCAAGTTGGAGAACACAAGAAAGCACAATGAAATGGGGTGAGATGGCAAAAGGAATTAGGAAGGTAGAAAAAGAAACACTTGGGGAATCAAGAGGCTTTGGATTAAAATGTAAGCAATCTTGGTGGTGGGATAGAAACATGCAACTTAAGGTTAAGGGGGAGTAGTTCTTGGGTAGCAATGCTGAAAATTGAGGAAAATATAAGCAAAGAGAGAAACAAAGAAGTCAACGAGCAGAGCGGGAACTAGAGCATTTGTGAGGGGCTATACCAATCCTTAGGCAATAAACAAGGGGAAGGAGGTATTTTATCGACTAGCAAAAGGTATTTTATAAAAAAAAGAAACAAAGAAAGAAAGATGAGAGATTCAGACCAGGTGAAATGCAATAAGGATGAAGATGGTAAAGTGTTGGCATAGAACAAGACATTAAGAAAAGATAGAGGAGTTACTTTCACAAGATGTGTAATGAAGAACATGGGACTTTTTTGCAATATGATAGGCTAAAAACAAGAGAGGAAGACCAAAATTTTACCTTTTATCATAGAATTCAAGAGTTTGAGATAAAAGAGGCTTTAAATTGAAAGGAAAATAGTAAGACAGTGGGTCTTGATAACATGCCTATTGAGGTATGGAAGTGTCTAGGATGGAAAGGCATAAGTTGGCTCACAAAGCTATTTAACGAGATTCAAAGGTCAAAGAAGATGTTGGATGAGTGGAGTAAGAGTATCTTCATTCCTATTTACAAAAATACGGCGGATATACAAAATTGTCCAAATTACCAAGGGATTAATCTCATGAGGTAAACTATGAAGCTATGGGAAAGGGTAATAGAGCAGAGATTGAGATAGGGACTCTAGAGTAAGGAATTTCTACCCTTTGGATCAAACTAGGAATCATAACTTTGCTGAATGACTCGACAACCAGGTATTTCACTTACTTGCACATAAGCTTCCTATATTCTCTATAACATCCCATCTCTTTTCATAGCACTTGCTTCTCGAAAAGATAGACTTCCTATCAAATCAGTTCCAAGAGAGATCCATCACGGAGACTCACAGTACTTGCATATGGTCTTCATTTATTCAAAGAAGCATACTATAGGGTGCCAAAGGAAGTCTCAGCAACCAAAAATATGTATGATTAAGTAACAACTAGTGCAAGCACACAAGGTGACGTAAAAGAGGATTTTTTTGTACCCTATCTATTTATCTCTTTATTCTGGTCTTAGATGTACTTACTGAAAATGTCCAAGACCCGTGCCATGGTGCATGCGTTTTGCAAATGATATAGTCTTAGCAGGAGAATCAAGATAAGGAAAAAATGAAAAGTAGAGTTGCTGAGAGAAGCTTTTGAAGCACATGGTTTTCTTATAAGTAGAAGTAAGAGTATATGGAATGCAAGTTGGCAAGAAATGCACAGATTCTAACATAGAAGTGAAACACACAAGTTCTACCACGTTACAAGATTTAAGAATCTTTGGTTGCATTATCCAAAGTAACGGAAAAATAGAGGGAGACATAAACCATAGAATTCAAGCCGAGTGATCAAAGTGAAGTAGTGAGCCGCGTATTATTTGCAATAAAAAAAAGGTAACAAAAAAGCTTAAGGGTAAATTTTACCTCCTAGTCATAAGATTGGCAATTGTATTGGACTAATGTTCAGCGTAAAAAGTCAACAAAAAAAATAAGCTAATTGTTGCGGAGTTGAGAATGTTGTGATGGATAAGTGAACACAGGGCAAGATAGGATTAGGAACAAGTGCATAAGAGAGAGTTGAGGTAGGTGATTTGGACATGTATGGATGAGACCTATAGATGCCCCTATAGAGAATGATTAGATGAAGGGTAATTCCGCAACTAGAGGTAGACAAAGACCGAGAAAAACAAGGTGAAATAATTAGCAGAGATTTATATGTCAAATATGATCTATGATAAAGCACCATGGTGTCACTCGGTCCATATGGCGAACACCACCAAGTGAGACAAGGCATCGTTGTTGTTGTTTTTTGAACTTTCATAGCAAAAATCTTGGGTTTTGTTGTTCTATTTGCTTGATGAATGTTTGTTGAGGCTTTGGCTTGTACTTCAATGGCTGATTTATGGTTGCAAACTTCAGGCAAAGTTGGGTGATTGGGTTGAAATGGATAGAAAGAGTAGTGCTACAAGAAATGAAAAATTTTGGTAGAGAAGAGATGGGTGATCTAGAAAAAAAATTTAATGCCACGTGGAGTATAGAATAGTTTTGACGAGTGTGACTTGGATTTCAGCTGGCCACATCATCACTCAATGGAAGTCCCTTAACGGCAACGAGTAAAATAGACATTTAAAAAAGATGGACCAAAGCAAAAATAAGTTACAGAAACCAAAACTTGGTATATTTTCTTGGACCAAAAATATCTTTAATCTATTTTGGAAAATACAGTATTTCAGATGGGGCCATTTTTTGGGTAAAAGGGAGAGGTGCTAAGATGTTTAGGACCCATCTAATAAGATAAGCCTTAATAGTATAAGACTTGATAGGATAAGGTAATAAACTTTTAATGCTATACAGCATTTGGTGATATTGTATAAGATATTATATTTTATATTATATAATATTATCATGTATTTACAAATAACTCTAATTATATACAAAGATTAAATAAAAAATAAAATTATAATTTTTTTAATTATTCAAATTTTTTAAAAATATATAATATTATCATTTATTTAAAAATAATTCTAACTATAAATAAATATTAAATAATTATTATATTAATAGTTTTTTTTAGTACTTTTATCATCATTATTTAAAGTTTAATTTACTAAAATATTTAATTAAATTTTTTTATTATTAGTCCTTAATTTAATATGCCACATTATTTATTTATATATTTTAATAGTACATAATGTATAATTTATTTTTATTTTAAATAAAATTAATTATTTATTTAAAATATTTATTAAATTACTTAATATTTATTATTTTATTTTAATAAATATTTTATTATTTATTATATAATTATAGAACTATTTAATATAATTTTTATTATTTTATATTAATTATTTGTAATAATAATTTTATTTATTATTTTATCTTAATAATTATTTTATTTATTATATTATTTAACATTATTTAATTAAATAAGTAAATTAAACCTTATACATTAAAAGCTAATCGTCTTATCGTCCCTCCCTAGGCATGATTGAATTATCCATCATTTTAATGTATAAAGGAGATTTGATGGATAATATACAATACATTGCTCGCAACGAACAATGTACAAAGATTACGTATTGTATTAGTTTATAGCTTAATGCCTTATATGGTGTGCCAAATGGGGCCTTAAAGTATGTGTTATTCAAAATGATTGTATGCTGAAGGCGTTTCTCATGGTAAGGGCTAAAAGGACAATTTTGAGCCCAAAGGCATTCTTGTATTGAAGAATATGCATCACAAGAAACTAATCCTATACGATAATAAATCCATAAAACACTGATGTGTCAGCTATTTGTTATTCATATAAGGTCCAAATTTGTATCCTAAAGATAACTGTGTAGCCTCCATCAAGCTCAGACAAGAGAACTTCATAGAAAGGGAAATGCAGCAGGGAGCAGATTAGTGTAGCTATACAACCAGCTATTTTTATTTAAGATAAGGCTAGAAATTTAATTGCATTATTAATTGGAATTGAAGTCAACTAAAGAATTTGGAAATTATTATATGATAAAAGAATAAAGTTTACTATAAATAAAGACGAAATTATAACAAGAGAGCAAGCTGAGTTATCAAAATAATTTAACAAACTATACATCTTAGGAGATCAAGCAATTAGGAAGCATAATTGATAGCCAACAAAACAAGGACAACAGTAAAATTATTACCGTCTCGAGAAACAAAGGTTGACCATCTTCCAAGAATATATTATTGGTGCTTCTATATAGATCAAAATCCCATTTTTCTCCACTTTCATGGCGCCCACTTGTAATCCAATCAACAATGACCAAATTTGAGTCTGAAGACACGTTAAAGACTTGTTTCTGATAGTATCTTGCAGTGGAAAAACATGTTACAGGATCTGGAATGATGGCTAAAAGTGCATTGCTTCCAACTCTTGCCTACTACATGGGATGAATTTAACTGATGTCACTGTCAGACAGCGTAACTTGAATTGAACCACTAAACCCACACAAGTTGTCAAATGTTAGAAGTGTGCTATGCTATGTCGTAAGAAAGCATCATAACTTCAATCCATTAGACTATTACAAAAATTAGATACATCCCACAGCCTTATATTGGCTGGCATCAAGTATTGTAACATGAAAAAGGAAAAAAATATCCATGCTAATATTTTTTCAATCATATAAAATGGCAACTCATTTAAGTTAATAATAACAATCATGAATGCAAGAACCGCAACAGAAATATAGTGCTGTTACCTCCAATATTTGTTTAGAGCACTTAGATCCCACAGACTTGTAGACCTAGACAAAGACAAAATTATCTAGACTTTAAGCATAAACCGAGTTAAAGACCAAACAGTCACTTTGACCAGATGCAACTCATCAAGGAGACAACGAATGTATGATTTTCATAAGCAACTGATCCAGAAAATAAATAAACAATCATAAAAGAAGGGGAAAAATATAAATGAGTCCACCTTAGTTGATCCTTGGGTAGTTAACACCATGGTACAAGCATCTCCTACAGAAATCTTGCATAAAATTTGATCACCCTACACCCCATAAGGCAAGCACAAATACAAAGTCATATTCAGAAAGAAACATAGAATCAAAGCAGTTGAAAAAAATACAACAAACAAACAAAAGAGGAAGAACTTACAGATACAATTCCACCTCCATAACTAAGGGCATAAACCCATACAACATCAGTTTTGGAAGAACCTACCTAAGCAATCAGTGAAATAAACATTTTTGGCATGCCAAGTTAAGAATTTTGTGCCAATAATCACTTCATAACACAAGAATATGAGTCTATGCACTTAAACAAGCATATCTCAGTCCAAAGAAAATTAAAGATTTTTTAAAACCTTTTTGGGTATGATGAATTTCAGGGGATATCTTGAGAAGCAGCTAATCACTGAAGATCTGCCTCCCACTTTTTCAACTACCACTGAACCCATTTCCATTTCTCTGTCTCCATCACTGTTTCTCATTCTTCCTCAACTGTAAGCAGGTGATCATGCCCTGTGCTGACTGAAAAAAGAAGTATGCGTTACTTTTTTCGTGTTAGGATGGAAAAAAAAAATAACAGAGAGAGAACATCAGAAACATCAATGGAAATGTTATACATTCTTTTAGGTTCAAAGAATAAAAATTTCATGGAATGCCTAAAAAGAACAACTGAACAATTAAAAAAAAAGGTAAGCACTCTTTCAAAAGCATAGATGTTTAAAAGGAAAAAAGAGGGTGGAAAAAGTGTCCCCTTTTTCTAAATGAAGGAACAAAAAAAGATTGAGATATCTTAGCAGCCAAACAGATTGTAACAAGAAACAGGTAAATGGGGGTGATAGAGAAGAACCGGTCACCACTTACCCTCAAGCCATAGACCGGTGCTTAGGGAGTCTCTACTCCCAAGCAAGCCTAACTGATTGTAAGGAGAGAAACGGACAGAACCTCCCTTATATATCAGAATTTTCCCATAATACAAAACCTGGATAATAACTAAACAGCACATACAGAAAGGATGAGACTCTAAAAGTCCCTCTAACAGTTATACATTTCAGGGCATTTCTCATATACCATGCATACACCAGGAACCATAATTACAAGGTTACAAAATAACTATATACAAAAGATTCTCCAAAAAAAAAAAACAGCAGGTAGCCAGACTTGTCCTGTGAAATGTGGAGCAACTCTAAAGCAGCATCTAAATACAGAATCCAAAAAGAGGTAACCAAAAAGGCCCTCACATTCAGAGGGCCGTCCAAGAATCCCACGCCCTATGAGGCAAGAGGGGGAGTGTTTCAGTTGCTGATCCGATGGCTAGAATAGAAAGAGAGGAGTTGGGTGAGTTCAACCAACTCAGTGAGGGGCAAGAAATCTATAAGGACAAACTCTGGAAATTAATCACATTATAATTTACATATATAGCTAGGCTGAAAACTATCAAATAATAATCATATTAACATGTTTCAAATATAGATAACATCATGGGGCGATTCCAACACAAATGTTTTTCAGACAGAATTTTGCACGCGCTTGCTAGCTGGGTTCAGATCAAGTTAGCAACCCTCTTGCTAGCTGGGTTCAGATCAAGGTGCACCCAATTGTTCAAATTCCTCACACAATTTTATCAAATAAATTCAAAATACATACACAGAACACATTTTTCAACGTCAAAACTCCCTAAACAGTATTCATAGCCAAAACAAAATTCTATTAACAAATCAGTTCAAAGAGAAACCAATAACATCAAAGAGCCTGTCCTAATGATTTAAAATACTCGTGTTCTCTTCTCAAAAGTTTCAGAACATACAATAATACCTTCCCTGGAGAATTGAACCAATGCTTAAAATGGCTAAACATATAAAATATATGTAAGAGCGAATATTTTAGTTAAATTTAAAGTCATATCAATATATAAAAGAAGTCAACTTCACGTCCCAAGAATTGCCGGTCTCAAAGATTGACCACCCGGAGGGATGGATCTGAGATTAACACAGGATCAATTAATTTCGATGTAATCACAAACAGTGGGGGTTAAATTTACTCCCAACTCACTTTCCCACTTTAAGCCCTTTTCAATATACTCGCAGCTCAATTCTTTCCTCACCTATCCCGCTAACTTAACTATTTATAAAAATTAGGCCTCACTTAAACTAACAAACTTAACTCAGTTAGTTTATTGTTGCAACATAACTCATTATTTAGAGTTTAAATTCTAAATTTCTCTCTAGGTCTCACAGTTTAGAAAAAAAAATTTCTTATTTATTTTACCCACACCCACCACCAACAGCACCCATAACAATCCGCTGCTACCACATCAGCTATGACCAACAACGACCACACAACAACAATAACATATTAACAAGCACAGGAAACTCACCCCGTAAAGCAAACAGGACAGAGATGATTCAGAGAGAAACGTCGCAGAGAGATATGGTGACCGATAAAAGGTCAGGACGGTGGTGGCAGCGCCGATGACGGTGATGAGACGGACAGATCGAGCGAGACAGAGTGGGAAGGAACCGGCGTGATAGTGTTGCTGCCGGCGAGAAGGAGGTGGCGGTGGCGTCGCAGTTGTGGCGACGCGGTGATGGGGTGGCCGTCGGAAGGGTGCCGATGAGAGAAACGAAAGAGATGAGAGATGACGGGGACTTGGATCCAAAATTGAAAAGAAATGGCGGCTGGACGATGGTTTGAGGACTAAAGGGTGCACCTATGGTGCGTGCACCCCATTGTGGGTCCATCGGTGATCCAAAGCTCTTTTCTTTTTTCAAGTCTTTTTGCAAAACCCTGAGGCTGTTTTTTGGATTTGTATTTAAAGTGATATTGTTCGGATATAAATTACTTAAATAAAATAAAATGGAAGGTAATGAAACTAATTCCATCCAATCTCATAAATTCCCATCATCTAACTTACTCACCTCCAATTTGGGGGCTATGGGATGAAACATCCTTTCAGTCATTTTTTTTTTTTATGTAATTACCAGCTCTATTCTGTTCACTCTCTTGCTCTTTCTATTGGGTGCTTCCAGCCATTGCTGTGATTTGTCTTCATGAGTCATGGTGAAGCAAAAACAGTGCAACACTATTTTTGCCATTCTCCTCCTCCTCCTCCTCATTATCTATGCTTCCTCCTCTATTTTGGTTTTCACGAGAGTTGTGCCTCTCTGCAAGACTTCAGAAACCCATTTTCAAATCAAACTTCCACTCCATTTACGATGCTTCTAAGTATGGTGTCTTTCAACTCAGTAATGGCTTGGCTAGAACGCCTGATGGGGTTCGTCTCCTTTTCTTATGCTCTTACTTGAAAAAATTTATGGATTATTTAGTTTTCTATTTAGCTTAAACCTTATAATGACTCATTTTTTTAGTATTGTGTATGATAAAATGATTAAATGTGAATGAACTATAAGATATTTTAAAATTTTGACACACAATTATGATCACAACAATATAAGATTTTCGTAAAAAAAAAATGAAAATTTATTAAATATTATTAAAAAATCAAAATAATAATATTTTAACCAAGGATATAAATGAGACCCTATGAATGGTATAAGGACATAGATAAAAATAAGGATAAAGATAAATAGATATTTTAACCTGGTAAAGTTATTTAGGTATTGATCGGGAATTGAAATGGTAATAACCAATAGGAAACGTCAAAACTGGTATAATTAATGGATATTATCATATCTCATGTAATTTTTACTTAGTTCAATCAAATAAATATAGACATTATCAACATTGATACAAGACAAATTGATTTGAAAACAATTGTAATTATCTCCTGATTACTTTTTTTGAAGTAATGTTTTATTATATAAACCAAAAATAATTAGAAAATCACATTTTATTCTTCCACTTGGCAGATTTCACGTTGCTTCTTCTTCTCATTCACTTTCTCCATTTCTCTTCCTAAAACTCCGTCAAATCACCAAAACCTTAAAGACTATTCTAAGCTTTACACTTAAACTAGCTCAACAACATTTCCTTTATATCAAACTAAAGTCAAAACCTTCTTTTTCCTCTTCAAATTTGTCCAACCAACAACTTATATAGGGGCTGAAAAGTGATTTCAAGAATTTAGTTAGAGAAGGAAAGGCTGAAAGTTTGATAAAAAGCTTGGAGAAAGGTAGGGAAAATTTTATGGCTATTACTTGTAATTGTTTGGTAATTCTTGCTAATGTAAATTCTTGAGATATTGCATATATATATATATATATATATATATATATATATATGAGCTTGATAGTGGTAAACGATGACATAGATAAAAAAAAGTTTTGTGAATTGATTGAATTAATATAAGAGATTTAACTAAGTAAAGAAATTTTAGTTTATTGAAAAGAATGAGATACACGGCAATTATACAAGATTATAATTAGAAATAATTTTTTAATTTCATACAAATTAGTATTTTTGAAATATGACGATTAAGTTTCATAAAACAAGAATGAGATTTTGATCCATAGAAGTCCAAGCAAGAAACTTGGTTTATTTTCCTTGAAAATTATAAGAATCATCACTTAAGGAGTCTCGTAAGTTTCTAAAGTGAGAAATCTCACAAAATTTTAATAGATTTTCAGAAAAATCTCGTAAAAGTTGGTAGATTTTGAGAAATCACATAAAAGTTTAGGAGATTTTAAAGAGAAAAATCTCATGAGAATTTAAAAGATTTTAAAGAGAAAAATCTCATAAGGATTCAGAGATCTTAAAGAAAAATCTCATAAGAATTTAGCAGATTTAGAAAATCTCATAACAAAAGTGTGAGAACTAAAACTATTAAGAAGAAACTCTATATAATAATCATACGATTTCCTAAGCAAATATTAAAGATTCATATGAAGAAAGAAAACTTAAGTAATTAATGCATAAATAAGCTTTATGTAACATTAATTGCTTAATTGTAAGCTCATGAGTTCAAATTGTTATCTATATAAGGTTGTAACACAAGGTGTTACATCATTGTGATGAAAGTGATATATTGAGAATAGCATGCCATTATGATCTATATAAGGTTGTAGTACGAGGTACTACATTGATTGAATTATGTCAGTAATCTATATAAGGTTGTAACACGAGGTGTTATATCGTTGTGATGAAAGTGATATACCAAGAATAGCATGCTATATAAATTGTGATCTGTATAAGGTTGTAACACAAAAGGTTTCAACGTTGGCAATACATCAAATGAAAAGTATATCAAGAATCCTATGAGTTCTATTCTCAAACATAAATTTACTCATAAGATTGTGTTAAATAAGTAAAGGAACAAATAAACTAATTATTACAAAAACAATTGAAAAATATATTAACTACTTAACACTAAGTCAGATATTCACTGAGTAGTAGACTAATGTTTTTCCTATCTGGAAATCTTTTATTCTCATTCCTCCTGTTGTCATATTTTTACATAGATTGCGATAATGATGATTTTTGTGGAAACCTCTAACTAATATTGGCACTATGATCCAGACCTTTGTGATGACCCGATGATAAAGATCTTAGTCAACCCTTTTATTTTCTTTTAATAAATTTTGAGTAGTGCCTACCTAGACTAGATTATTCCTGCATGAACCAGGGTAAGGGTTTGATATTGTTATGTACATTATGTATTCGTCAACGCATAATACAATTATATGATTTTGCTATTTTATTATGACATATTATTTATGTTTAAACATTGCGACAAGAGAAAAAAGGTGGTTTATGTTTTTCAAAAGAGCAAGCTTATATTTAATAACATATATACACCTCTAAGTTCCAGCTGAATTAAAAAGTAACAATTACTCACTATAAGGTTATGGCTTAAGCATAATTTTATGGTAGGAAGGGTGTTACATTTTGATATTAAGCAGTCATCCTTTTAGAGCCTGGGGATGGTCTAACTGCTTCTAAAGCATACTCTAAAATTATAGTGTCATGTAGTAGGATCTTATCTGCTACATAAGAAGTAGAACTTTATATGCATGATTGGTTACCTTTGAAGTAGTTAGTAGCTACCATGCTTAACATTCTATTGAGCCTAATCAACTCAATGCCTTTTGCTTTGTGTGATATGAAACTAATGACTTTGGGTAGGCGTAGTAGGACTAACAATAACAATCATGATAGGGTGCTTGAGGATGAAGCTAAACGTTATGCATGACTTTCAGAAATATGACCCAGGCAATCAGGGAGCAAGCAATGGCTGCAAACTAGATGATGAACACTATTAGGAGGTAAGCTGATAAGTATGCATTTTTATACATATTTTATACCCTATTTTTAGTGTCCTAGCTCTCTTTTATGCTTAATTGTATGCATTTGCATCATGTTTGAGTTTGGACATTGATTTGAGCATTAATGAGAATTTTCTGCATAATTTCACTTCTAGCACTGTTATGTATTTTGCATTTAATTGGAGTTGTAGACCTCTAAAACTTATATTCTTTAGCTTGTAAAACAGCTAAGAGGATTATCTACAATTTTCATTCAAAGCTCAAAAGGATCTAAAAGCTAGCTAGTCAAAATAAGTCCAGGAAGTCAAAATTGAGGTGATGAATTTCTAGATTGGGCATGCTTCAATAATCAGGCATATCTCTTCTAGGAAAGTCCATATTAGGCAAATAATGTTTCCATTTTGAAGAGAAGAAAAAGATCTACAACTTTCATGAGACACTAAGAGCTAATTCGGTCGTTTTAAGGGTCAAAACTTTATAAAACTCGCTACAACAAGCCCTCATGCCACCGTTTACAACTTTTGGTTCAGCAGGGTCACTGTCAGAGGTCAGGGATATTGCAGTGAGCTGTGAAGGTATTGTACACGTTTTAATAAGTTTTTGGGTCTTTAAATAATTGCAAAACTCTTAAAATAGAGACACATGACCATTTTACTAAAATTAGCTTAAATTAGGTTAGGTTAGACTTTCTTCTCTTCTCCCTCTCCCCTCCTTCCTCCACTTTCCTTTTCCCTCTTCTTTACCCATCTTCTTCCTCACCCACTCTCTACTTCTCTTAGTTTAGGTTTTATTGTCTATTTTTATTGTAGTTTCTCCATGGAGGAGTGAGTTTGTAACTAGAATCAAGGATTCTCCATGGTTTGGTTTCTTAATTTTCCTTCTCTTATATTCCTTCCATTTCCCATGTGTTTATATTGATTAATTGATTGATTATGATATGTGAATGTGTGAGTATGTGGTTGGAATGAATCTTAATTTTGTATGCTAATTCATGATTGTGGGTTGAATACATAATTAGGATTGTTGACTAGGCATGAATTGGTTGATTGATTAATGAATGCTTAGTTAGCTTAGGAAATTGAGATTAATTCTTGATTGAGATTAGACTAATGTAATTTGTACTCAAGTTAGTGTATGCATTTAGAGATTGAGATCTCAATTACTTAGGTGTTGTATGCTAGCCAAATGCTTGGTGATTGATTGATTGCTAAGTGAATTATGGTGCCAAGGTTGTGTGATTGCATGATTCTACACACACGTTAGTCACCTACCATGTGTTTGATGAAATGTGTATGTCAAGGATAGATGGGTTCTATGCCTAGGAAATCCTTGTGTTAGTACTTTAGTTAATTGTTAGTTATTTCTTTGTTTTAATTATATTTTATTTTTGCTTGATGCACTCAATGAAAAATCCCTTTGTTGCATAGTCTATTAATTCATTGATATCGTTGGGAGAGGCCTGAGTTACGCACCATTATACTACATCTTGTTGCAATTCAGTTTTAAATAAATTGATTAATTTGTTAGAGCTAGAGATGCAACACTCTAGTTTCTACCATAAGCTCATGAAAGATGCTAGAGAAGGCTAACTATTTGTGGTATTCCAAGGAGCAAAACCACCTCATTCAGAGGAATCTAAACCTAGATAAGGTTGAAGAATGGATTAAGCAATGGAGAAGAATCTTTGAAGTATTATAGTGTTCAGACTCATAGAAAGTAGGTTATGTTGTTGATTTGTTACACGCAAATACTGATTATTGGTGGGTAGACACTAGAACGCTATTTGAGGAGGCGAATATTGAGATAACTTGAAATGTGGTTAAGGATGCTTTCTACAAGAAGTATGTTCCACTTTCCATCAGAAATACTAAGGAATTGGAATTCCTAAAGCTGAACAGGGAACATGACGGTGCAGAGTACACCTCAAAGTTTGATGAGCTTTCCATAATCTATCAGCGTAATCCTAATGAAGAGTGGAAATGTGTTAAGTATGAATGATGCTTTAGAGAGGATCTTTTGGCGATGGTGGGACCAATGGAAATTAGGGACTCACCACATTGGTGAACAAGAGTGCTCTAGTGGAAAAGTACAATTGGAAGTTAGCAATGACTTAAGGAAGGCTAGCACCACACGACATAAGGTTCAAGCTTGCTTTACCATCACAAAGGGAGTTTCCTTAGGGGAATAGAAAAGGGAAGTAATTGCATAAACCATTTAATAAAAAGGAATGCCTAAAATATGGAAAGAATCATTATGATAAAGCCATATTTAGCTAGACAGTATGTTTGCTATCAATGCAAAAATCAGGTCATAAGATTGGGATTGTCCAACTAGAGATATACCATCCCTATCAGGCCACAAAAATAGGGACATGTTTTTGCCATAAATGGTGAAGATGTTGCACTATTGGAGGAGCTATTCAAGAAGTAGGAAGTGGAAAGCCTATTAGTCAATGATATATATTTTTATTAGCTAGTGTGATGAATGGTGAAGAGATAGGATAGTAAGAGAATACTTGATATATTTTTTGGAGATATACTAGAAATTCTCCAACAAAGGGAGATAGAGTTCTCTATTGACTTGATACCTACAATAGGTCCAATTTCAATAGCTCCTTACCCTATGTCTCCTTTGGAATTAGCAGAATTGAAGAAGTAGATTAAGACTCTAAGAAATATTTTATTGGCCAAGTGCCTCACTATGAGGAACTTCTATCCTCTTGGTAGAAAAGAAGGATGAAGGTATGAGGTTATGTGTTGACTACAGAGCAATTGAATAAGGTAGCAATCAAGAACAAGTATCCCATTCCAAGGATTGATGATCTCATGGATCAATTGAGGGGAGTGACAATATTCTTAAAGATTGAGTTGAGATATTCCGAAGACTACTTTTAGAACACGATATGGGCATTACTAATATATAATGATGTCTTTCAAGATAAATAATGCCCCAACAATATTCATGGACAACATGAATTGAATCTTCCAACCTTTTCTCAATAAGTTTGTGGTTGTTTTCATAGATGATATTCTCATCTATTCGAGGATTGAGGAAGACGGGAGCAACATCTTAGAATAATGCTACATATTATGCATGTCAAACTATCCAAGTGTGAGCTTTGAATGTAGGAAGTAAGATTTCTAGGTCATGTGGTGTCACGAAAAGGAATTGAGTGAATCATGCAAAAGTGGAAGCAATGCTTAAGTGGGAAAGACTAACTACCACCATGGAGATTTGAAGTTTCTTGGGATCAGCTGATTACTATAGAAGGTGTATCATGGGATTCACCCAAATAGCCTCACCTTTAACCAAGATAACTCGAAAGAATATGCCTTTCATATGGACAATAGAATATGATAGAAGCTTTCACGACCATAAGCTGAAGTTGACCATTGCACTTATATTGGTCTTGCCAACCCACATGGTCCATTTGAGGTTTATCGTGATGCATCATAAAAAGACTTGGGTACGTATTGATGCAGGAGCGAAAGGTGGTGGCTTAGGCTTCAAGACGGCTAAAGCCACTTGAGGTGAACTACCTTACACACAATCTCGAGGTAAGTAGTAGTGTTCGCTTTGAAAATCTAGAGACAACATCTATAAGTTTGAGGTGTTTTCTGATCATAAAAGTCTCAAGTATCTCTTAGATTAGAAAGACCTAAACATAAGGCAATGAAGATGGATGGAGTTCATTATGAGTTCAACTTGAACTACCACCTAGGAAAAGCAAATGCTATGGCAGATTCTTTGGCAAGAAAACTCTGATTATTCTAGAATGATGATCAAAGAAGTAGAGCTAGAAGACACCTTCCAAAACCTTAACTTAGGAATAGATGAGACGCCTAGGAGCATCTTCTTGAACCAGATCAAGATCACAAGTGAGTTCTAGAAAAGAATTGCACAAGCACAATAAGAAGACCTAGAATTTTAGAAGATTGTAACCTCAATACAAGCTAGAAACTGGATGGATTCGCACAAGGTAAAGATAGGTTATGGAAGTATCAAGATCAAGTGTGTGTATTCTAATAAAGGATCTTCATCGTAGCATTCTAGGTGAAGCCCATCATGGTAAATTTTTAGTACATCCAATAGTTATGAAGATGTACAGAGACCTTAAGAAAATATTTTGGTGCCCAAGATAAAAGAGGATGTAGTAGAAATGGTTTCAAAGTGTTTGACTTCCAAAAGGTGAAGATAGATCATAAGAAGTCCCAGGTATCCAGCAACCTCTAGAAGTTCTAGATGGAAATGGGAAAGAATTTCAATGGTCTTTGTGATGGGATTGCCAAAGACATCGTCGCATATGATGCTATTTGGGTTCCAGTGGACAAACTAACAAAGTCCACACATTTCTACGATCAAAGTTACTTATTCTCTAGGAAATTGGTTAAGTTTATATAGAGGATCAGTGAGATTGCATGATGTTCCTTCTAATATAATCTTAGGCCTGAGATTCACAATTCACTTCAAGATTTTGGGAGCTTTTCAAAAGCTTTCGGAAGTAAGCTTTGCTTGAGCACGACTTATCATCCCCAGCTGGAAGAGCAAGCTGAAAGGACTATTCAAACATGGAGGATATGATAAAAGCATGTATGTTGGAACATCATGGGAATTAGGATAGCTGTTTGCCATTAATAGAATTCGCCTACAACAACAGCTATCACCAAGTATTAGAATGGCCCCTTATGAAGCCTTATATGGGAGGAAGTATCAATCACTTCTATGTTGGTATGAATCAGTGAGATTAGTCTTTTGGGACCAAACCTCATCTGGTAACTCCAGAGCGGATAAAGAAGATCCGAGTAAGATCTTGAATACTCAAAGTCGCAGAAGAGCTATGCCAATAAGAGGATAATATTATTAAAATTTGAGTAGGAGATCAAGTATTTTTGAAAGTTAGCCTTACGATTGGGATAGATGAAGCCATTAAAGTCAAGAAACTAAACCTTTATTTCATAGTACAATTCCAGATCCTATGACGTGTAGGTTCAATAGCATACTAGACAATTGCACCTCCACACCTCAAATCTTCATGACATATTCCATGTATCACAACTTCAGAAATACAACCCTGATTCTAGTCATATCCTGAAATATGAATCACTACGTTAAAGGATGACTTGACTTTCAAGTTACCATCAATACAAAGAGCAGATAGAAGTGTGAAGCAACTTTGAAGAAACTCTCTTGTAAAGGTTGCATGGGCAGAAAAGGATCCAAGGAGTATACGTGAAAGTTAAAGTTAGGTATGCGAGGGATTTATCTTGCACTTTTATAGGTACTAAATTTTGAGGGAAAATTTTTTCTAAGAAGGATATAATGTAACGACTCATATTTTTTAGTATTGTTTATGACAAAATAATTAAATGTGAATGAACTTATGGATTTTAAAATTTTTTACAAACATAGGTACGATCACAACAATATGAGGTTTTCATAACAAAAAAAAGAAGAAAATTTATTAAATATTATTAAAAAATTTAAAATGATAATATTTTAACCTGGATATCAATGAGACCTTATAAATGGTATAAGGATATAGATAAAAATAAGGATAATGTTAAATAGATATTTTAACTTGATAAAGTTATTTAGGTGTTGATCGGGTACCAAAATGGTAATATTTGGTATGCCAAAATTGGTCCAATTAATGATTATTATCAGATCTCGGATAATTTTTACTTAGGACAATTAAATAAATATAGACATTTTCAACTCTGATACATGGCAAATTGATCAAAAAACAATTGTAATTATCTATGATTACTTTTTCTCTAAGTAATGCTTTATTATATAAACTAAAAATGATTAGAAAATCACATTCTTCCCTTCCTGGCAGATTTCATGTTGCTTCTTCTTCCTCATTCACTATCTCCATTTCTTCCCTAAAACTCCATCAAATCACTAAAATCTTAAAGACTACTCTAAGTTTTACGCCTAAACTAGTTCAACACTTTCTTTACATCAAACTCAAGCCAAAACCTTCTTTTTCCTCTTCAAATCTCCAATCAACAGCTTATATAGGGGTTGGAAAGTGATTTTGAGGCTTTAATTAGAGAAGGAAAGGCTAGAGAAAGTTTGACAAAAAGATTGGAGAAAGGTAGGAAAAATTCTATGTCTATTGCTTGTGATGTTTGGCAATTCTTGCTAACATAAACTCTTGAGATATGTTTGAAATTATGTTTGTGAAATCTGAAATTTATTCCAAGATGCATATATATGAGATTGATAGTGGTAAAAGATGTCATAAATAAAAAGTCTTGTGAATTGGTTGAATTAATGTAAGAGATTTAACAAGTAAGTGAAGAAATTTTGGTTCATTGAAAAGAATGAGATATATGGTAATTATACAAGATTATAATTAGAAATAATTTTATAATTTCTTAAAGATTAATATTTTTAAAATATAATGATAAAGTTTCATAAAACAAGAATGAGATTTTGATCCATAAAAGAAAAGGCATGGAAGTCTAAGTAAAATACTTGGCTTTTTTTCCTTGAAAATCATAAGAATCATCACATAAGGAATCTTACAAGTTTCTGAAGTGAGAAATCTCATAGAAGTTTAGTAGATTTTACAGAAATCACATAAAAGTTTAGGATATTTTCAAGAGAAAAATCTCATAAAAATTTAGGAATTTTAAAGAGAAAATCTCATAAGATATTAGAGAGATTTTAAATAGAAGAATCTCATAAGAATAGTAGATTTAGAGGAAATCTCATAACAAAAATGTGAGAACTAAAACTATTAAGAAGAAACTCTACACAATAATCATAAGATTTCCTAAGCAAATATTAAATATTTATATGAAGAAAGAAAACTTAAGTAATTAACACATAAATAAGCTTTATGTAACATTAATTGCTTGATTGTAAGCTCATAGATTCAAATTGTGATCTATATAAGGTTGTAACATGATGTGTTACATTGTTGTGATGAAAGTGATGTATTGAGAATAACATACTATATAAATTGTGATCTATATAAGGTTGTAATATGAGGTGTTACATCATTGGCAATACATCAATGAGAGGTATATTAGGAATCCTATGAGTTATATTCTCAAACATAAATTTACTCATAATACTATGTTAAATAAGTAAAAGAACAAATAAACTAATTATTACAAAAATAATTGAAAATATATTAACTTTAACATTAAGTCAAATATCACTGAATAGTAGACTAGTATTTTTCCTACATGGAATATTTGATTCTCATTCCTATTGTTATCATATTTTTACATTGATTGTGATGATGGTGATCTTTGTGGAAACCCCTATATTGGCACTATATCCAGACCTTTTGATGATCTAATGATCAGATCTTCATCGGCCTTTTATTTTCTTTTAATGAATTTTGAGTAGTGCTTTTACCTAATATTTAGTTCCCATGAACCAGGGTAAGGGTTTGATATTGTTATGTACATTATGTATTTATCAACAATAATACAATTATATGATTTCGCCATTTTGTTATGACATATTTATATTTAAACTTTGTGACACACAAAAAAGGTGGTTTATGTTTTTCAAAAGTCAGGCTCATATTTAATAACATATATACACCTTTAAGTTCCCGCTGAATTAAAAAGTAATAACTACTCACTATAAAGTTATGACTTAAGCATAACTTTATGGTAGAAAGGGTTTTACAAATCTCCTTTAACTTGGAACCTTATTACTTCTCGTGTTTATTTTTGCAATTTTCCAAATGGATTCTATTGCCCATATTTTTTGCGATTAGTTCTGTACAAATCACAAAGACATAACTTTAGCTAGCTAACTCTATTAACAAACTATCTAAATCCAACAAAATTCAAAAAACAAAATCTTCTTCTCTTAAGAATGGGCAACAAAATTTCTAATTTATTATTGGCATCATCTTCTATAAAAAAAAGGGCTCTTTCCATCAGTTGGCACAAAAGAGCATTGAGAATAAAAGAGAGGGACAATCCTAAGAAGTGAGATAAAGGAAAAAGGGAGCAATACACAACCTTCCATGTTCTTTTACCAAATTTAATCTGCGATGAATTAAGTTACAACATATTTAGTGGGTGTGTTTCCTTACTTTTTGTGTGGTGGTTTTTATCCTTTTATTAGCTTTTGTTCATTATTTCTTGTTCTTTATATTGATATATGTGTGTAAGTGTAATGTTTGGTGGATATCAATTGCTTTTCCACAAAATAGCATAATAATGACAATTGAGAATAATAAATCAATAGCCTAAGATGTAAATGGAAGAAATAGATTGCATGGTTTTCACTTAGAATTTCAATTTCCAAATTTAACTAAGTTATTGTTTGCCCACTTTGTCCTCGACCTCAAGTTTGAGAAGGGCAAAAGCCATAGAGCCTCGCATATCAATGTCAAGCGTTTTATGATCATCAAATTCATATTCAAAACACTCTGCCTTCTTTAATCTTTCGATTTTTTGTGCTCATTCCTGAAGCTGTGTTCCCCAGAAAGGTCACTTTCCATGTGCACCCCTTTTTTCTTGTATTTCCCTTTTTTTCTTCTTGAAGTGGCAACCAAACCTCTTATTTTGACCCTTAATTAAGTCTCTAATATCGTTAAATGTTTGTTTACTTACCCTTTGTTTGTACCAATAGGAAAATTAAAGAAAGGTAATAGCTTTCCTAGTTTCTCTCATCTGGGGCCTTTTGCTTGATATGGAATCCACACAATCACTCAATATTTTCTTTAGAAAAAAAACTAAAACTGCATTACACTAACTAAGAGGAAGAGTTTTCTTAAATATTGAGATTTATTTGATTCAACTCTTGGTTTTTACATGGACATAGCACAGCCTTTTATAGGCATAAGGACATAAAATGACAAATAGAAAAACAATTACAAAATCAATACAAACATGATAGCAATAAATATGATGAAGCATAAAAGTCTTATAAGTGTGAAATTCATTAAATGCTTGGACTCTAATTCCTTATCTTGTTGTGGCTTGCTTTGTGAGCTATGGAGACTATAAGTTATGTTTGGTTTAATTACTCACATTGCCTCCCTTAAATCAAGCATTTAAATTGATCATTCCAAGCATTTTCTTTAACTAGAATAATTCACTCTCCAAAGGCTTGGTAAAATATCTGCAATTTGTTCTTCATGTGACAATAATCAATCAACATTCTTTCTCAGCTATCAATTCTCGAATCTTGTGGAATTGAATATCAATATGCTTGGACCCTTAAAACATAGACTTTTACAAAGTGCAATAGCATACTTGTTGTCACAAAATATTGTTGTGGGAGTATTTGCTTATACTTCAATTCTTCAAGAATTCTTCTAGTCATCCTGCTATTTATCAAGCTGGTTGTTGCAACATATTTTACTTTAGCTATGGAGAGTGCAACAACTGTTGTTTCTTTGAAGGAATATACAGATCCAAATAAAAAACATATCATGAAGTTTTTTTTCTTGTTTCTACGTCACCTACCCAATCACTATCTATATTTAACAAGTCTCACATCATTAGTATCATCATAAAAAAATTTCATCAATCATGGTACCTTTGATATCGAAAGAATTCTTTTAGTTGCTTGTAAATGATAGATGCATGACTCCTCCATGAACCTGCTTAATAATCTAACTCTAAAAACTATGTCCAGTCTAGTAGTCAAATATCTCAAAACTTCCAATGAAACTTTTGTAATAGGTAGGATCTATAGCTTTTCCTCTTCCCTTATCAATTTTAGCTTCTCTTCAACTGGAGTAGAGGTGGTTTTGAATTCTCTGAAACTTTTTGAGAATATCATTAGCATATTTTCTTTTGAGAATTGAAAATGTCATGATCCTTGAATAATTTCAATGCTTAGAATGTATGACATTAGACCTAAATCTATCATTTCAAAATGTTCCACCATGGGCTCCCTAAATTCTGATTATCTTCAAATTATTTCCAATGAAATCATCAACATAAAGGCATACAATGAGCATATCACCAGACTCAATAGATTTAATGTACAAAGTATGTTCAAATGGGCATCTTTGAAAACTATTCTCAATAAAATAAGAATCAATCTTCTTGTACCATGCTCTTGGTGCCTATTTCAAATCATCCAGTGCCTTCATCAACCTATATACTTTGTCTTCTTCTTTATAGATCACATAACCTGCATATTGCTCAACATATACTTCTTCTTCTAAAGTACCATTCAAAAGCTGACTTGACATTCATTTGATATATATTTCACTTATTTCAGACAGAAAATGAAATAATCATCCAAATTGTATCAAGTCTAGCAACAGGGCAAATACCTCAAAGTAATCAATACCTGGCTTTTGCTTGTATCCCTTTGCAACCAATCTTGCTTTGAACTAATCAATCTTACCATTGGGTTTATACATTGTCTTGTATACCTATTTCGCTCCTATTGGCTTCTTACCTATAGCAAATATGTTAGCACCTAGGTATCATTTTTCTCAATTGCAAAGATCTCTTCATCCATAGCTTTTCTCCAATTCTTTTAGTGGAAACTCTTTCAAAGCTTATGGTTCACAATCTACAAATAAAGCATAATTGATAATCTCCTCATCAGATAGATCATTATCATTGCTCACAACATAATTCCCCACATCTTGCTAGTAATTAATGATTCCTTTGAGGTCGACTTGATGATTCCAGTTGAACTGATGCATCTGTCCATCTTCTTCTTCATTAAGAATCACCAGGCTCCTTCTAGTTTTGGAAGCCCCACATTGCTTCTTTATCAAAAGTCACATCTCAACTAATGATCACATTCTTTATATCTGGATTATATAGTTCATATGCCTTAGAGTTCATGCTGTAGCCAATGAAAATACATTTCTTACCTCTGTCATCCAATTTCTTCCTTAACTAATTTGGTACATGGGTATATACAATACGCCCAAAACTAAAGGTGATGAATTGAGAGCCTCCTTCACTCCAAGCTTCTTAGGAGTCTTATTATGAACGTCCTTGTTGAGTACCTGTTCAAAATATATACAATAGTAGCAACCTTTGCCCAAAATTCTTTTGGTAGCTATTTGAACTACAACATGTATCTCACCGTATCCATGATTGTCTTGTTCTTCCTTTCAATGACTCCATTCTATTGGGGAGTGTATCTGGTTATCAGTTGATGTTGAATCCCATTTTGCTTAAAGAAATCTGCACATGCAAGATTTTCATGTCTTCTATTTGTTCTTAAAATCTTGATTTTATAGCCACTTTGATTCTTGCAAATGCATTGAATGACTTGAAAACATCGCATGCTTTTGATTTCTGCTAAAAATATACTCAAGTCTTTCTGCTAAAGTCATCAATAAACCCTAGGTGAAATACCTAATTCCACTATGTGATGTTATGTCAATGGTGCATAGACCAATCTCCAATAACCTTTTTACTCTCCAAGATTTTTCAACGGAAATGATTCTCTATGATTATTTACCAATTGACAAGTCTCACAAATACAATTAGGAATTTGAATAATTGGCAAACTAGAAACAAGTTTTTCGATAGGTAATTTAATCAGAAAAATGATAATGTCCAAAATGCATATGCCACAACAAGTTATCATTAAATATCACTAAACTCAAGCAAGAAAATTTTTATGTTGAATTTTCAATGGGAAAACTCTATTCAGAGTTATTTTACCTTGGCTATAAATCTTTCATTCTTGTCAAAAATTGTGCATATCCTTGATAAATTTGAATATTATAACCTTTCTCTGACACCTCTCCCAAACTCAACAAATTGTGATGAAGAGCAGGAGCGTAAAACACATCATAAATGAAATTGTGAGAACCATCTTTCAATTTTATATTATCCGACCTTTTCCAAAATAGGAATATTTGATTTGTTACCAAATTCCAGATGATTTTAGAGTTTCATCTAGTGAAGAAAATAACTCATTTTCTCCACACATGTAAATGCTACAACCAGTATCTAAATACCACATATTTTCTTCCACATCAAAAGAATTCCTGCCAAAAATAGATTTTGTGGATTAGAATTCTCAACAATATCTTGACACTAGTTTTTGGCAACATTTGTTGAGTGTTGTTGCTTTGATTCATTAGTCTAACTTGAAAATTGTAGCTTGTGCCTAAACTTTTCACAGTGAAAACAATTAAAGTTTGTTCTTTGTTAATAAAAATTACCTCTTCCTCTTGCTCGATTCAGGCCAAAATTATTTCCTTCTTTCTTGATTGTGTGGTCTAAAATTATTGTCTCTTCCTTGATTGTAATTAATGACACGTCCTCTTCCTGAAATTTCCTTTGCCTTTGCCTCTAAAGTTTCCTCTGCCTTCGCTATAACCTATTTCTTCTCCTTCATGGCTTTGATTCAGAAAATTTATTTAAATTCACCTAACTCTTCAAAGCTTTTTTTCCTAATTTTCTGTCTTCACCAAGATCCTATTAACATGACTTTCTATGCTTCCTACATTCTGAATTGTCATTTTGTATATGTCGTGTGACTGATTATTGTAGTCTCTCCATAGTCAAATTTGATTGGCATAGTGCGGAGGATTTTCTCAACTACCTTACTATCTTCTATATTCTCTACATATATTCTCATTTTATTGACAAGGTCAGTGACATGTGAAAAATATTGTTCAATAGTTTCTGAGCTTGACATTTCATATCTTTCATATTCTCTGGGCAAAGACTGTAATTTGAATTTTTGCGCCTTATCTACACCTTTGTAAGATAGCTTTAGAGTATCCCATGCTTCTTTGATAGTTTTGGCATCAACAATTTTGCCAAACATGAATAATCCACTTCTTGATGGATTTGTGACAGCCTCAATTGGTCTCTCATTTGAGTTGTTTGATCTGCTCCTTCTTAAATGCCTTCAATAAAGCTCCAAATAGTGAGCTTTTAAATGAGTGCACATTAAAGTTTCTCAATAATAATAATCAAGTTTTTCATCTAATTTGGGACTAGACCAAACAATATTATAATTGTTTGCCATACTCAAGAAAAATTAACTATGAGACCACTCTTGTTTCTCATAAACTCTCTAAAAAAATTGGTGTTGGATTTAACCAATTTTAATACTAATATGATATCGATCCAAACAATCATTCAATATTTTCTTCAGAAAAAATAAAACTAAAGCTACCATACACTAACTGAAGGAAGAGTTTTCTTAAACATTGAAATTTATTTGATTCAACTTTTGGTTTTTACATGGATGTAGCACACAACCTTTTATAAGCATAAGGACATACAATGACAAATAGAAAAACAACTACAAAGTCAATACAAGCATGATAGCAATAAATATGATGAAGGTCAAAAGTCTTATAAGCGTGAACTTCATTAAATGCTTGGACTCTAATTTCTTATCTTGTTGGTGGCTTGCTTTGTGAGCTATGGAGACAATAGGTTAGGCTTGGTTTAATTGCTCACATTGCTTATTGAAAGTTTGGGCAGCATAACAATTTTGTGTCTTTCCTGTGTTTGGTGGTCTTCCTTTCTTTTTAAGCTTTGGCCTAATTTTCTATTTTAGCTTTTCATGTTTTGTATGGTATGTGGTTATTGTATTCTGGTTTCCTTTTTAAAAAAAATAAAAATTGACTATTTTTTAATTGGTTTATGGAATTTTATAAGGAAAGGCATAGATCAAAGTTATCTAAACTCTGTGAATATCATTCTTCTAAATTTTGCAGGGGAATATAACATGTTGTATTTTGTATAGGATGTGATATATGTATATGTTATTATTTTCTTGGTTTTTTATTTGTGTCATTTCTTATATTGATGTAGATGGACAATAAAGAATTTAGATTGAAATATATAATATTGCTCCACATTTTGAAAATCATGGATACTCAAATATTGTTCCTCACAACTATTTTTTGCACTAAGAAGCAAGTTTAGAAGAAGATAAGAAACTAAGATGAACTAATGAAAAATATTGTGGGCACTAATCGATGTCAAGATGTAATTCATATAGGTCCTCAAACTTTTTTAAACTTGTGCACTATATTAAGAGATCGAGATGGACTTCAACATACACAACGTGCAACAATTGAAGAACAAGTTGCAAAATTTCTTTATATAGTAGGGCACAATGTTAGGAATCGTGTAGTATCTTTCTTCTTTAGATGCTGGAGACAATTAGTCGTCATTTTCATAATGTATTGCAAGCTTTGATAGAGTTGGAAGATATATTTCTTGAAACAACCTGATGGAACACATGTTCATCCAGATATAGTTAACAACTCTAGGTTCCACCCATATTTTAAGGTGAACTCTTTTACCCTTCTATTTTAGCAATAATAAATTGGTGTCATACACATTTGATAAGATAATTGAATGTAAGGATTGTATCGGAGCAATTGATTATACACATGTGCGTGTCAAAGTTCCAGAAAATATGCCCTAGGAATCGTGGTAGGAAAGATTACCCTACACAAAATGTGTTAGCTGTGTGCACTTTTGACTTGAAATTCACATATATTTTACCTGGATGGAAGGAACAACATCATACTCAAGAATTGTAAAAAGTGCTTTAACACATAGTAGTCCTCTCAAAGCACCAAAAGGTAATAAAAACTCAAAGTAATTGGTGTAAGTTATTTTTTAAAACTATTTGTTAAACTTATCGAAAATATTTTTCTAGGAAAATTCTACTTTGCTTAATGTTGGATTCCCTTTAAAGGCTTGTTTTATCACACCTTATAGGGGAGAGTGATACCACTTGCAAGAATATTCTAGCAATCCACCACATAATCCTCATGAATTATTCAATAATTGTCACTCATCATTATGCATTTCTATTGAATGTGCATTTGGTGTAATTAAGAAGAGATTTCCAATTATATAAGCTACAATGGATTCCACATTTGATATTACCACCCAAAAAGAAATCATAATTGCTTCCTGCATATTGCACAACTACTTGATAGGGGTAAATCCTGATTAGAATATCATAGACGAAGTAGAACATGAACTTGCAAATGAAAGGAATTTTCAAGAGAGCCATCAAGTTCGTACAGAAAGACAAGTCCTGATATGGCTAGAGGAGAGATAATTAGAGATAACATTGCAGCTAATATATGGCTAAATTACTAAACATCTCTTATTGGTTCTGTTTTAAGTTTGTTTATGTGTTGATATATTTTTATTTAGTTCCTTGCATGAACTTTTGTTAATGTGCTCTAGTTGAGCTTTATTTTTGTACCTTAAAATTTTTCATTCATGGCTAGATTTTTATAAACTTTTATTGATGATTAGTTAGTTAATTGATGAATACTTGTGTTGATCAAGTTGTATATATGTCATTGGTTTTTAAGCTTAGCAATGGATGAAAATTCAAAAAGGCAAAGAGGACTAAAGGTGGTGATACATGTTTCTGGACACTATTAATGGATGAGGTTTTGATTGATGCATATCTCCATTAGCAAACTTTGGGTAACAAAAATGGTAATTGTATGACATTAAGTGCAATGGATAGCATTTTAAAAGAGTTAAAAGATGACTTTCCAAACAAGCCAATCTCTAAAGATAAAATAAAAGATCACATGAAAAACATAAAAGCAAAGTTCAATGGTTGTTATGACATTTTCAAAAATGGTCTAGTGGTTTTGCTTAGGATACAATAATAAGCATGTAGATTGCTGAACCAGAAGTTTGGGACAAGCTTATTGAGGTATATTCTATATACAAACATTAAATTTTAGTGATTTCAATTTAAGAATTGGCATGGTTAAGTTTTTACTTAATGTTTACTTATATTTTATTTTGTTACAGGCTAGGCCAGAAGTAACTACATGGAGAAATAAACCTATTCCATATTATGATAAACTAGCTCAACTTTTTGGAAAAGATTGAGCAACAGGAGAGCATGCAGAAATAGTAGCTGAAATAAAAGCAAGACGAGCTTGCAAATGATAAGAATGGATATGGTGACACCATAGATGGCATAGACCATTTGGTATCTACTAATGAAATTACTTTAGATGGATTTGATATTGCTGATGAAGAGTAGCATCCCTTCACTTCCCTTGGAGAGCCTTTCGATAATTAGTCTCGTAGAGTAACCTTGTCTATGACTAAGAAAAGATGGAGAAAATCAAGGGAAGATGATGTAAAAATGCGTATTGCAAAATCTATTGACAAGATGATTGATGTGTTTGACAACTTGGGTAAAAGCATAGTAGATTTAGTCAATCTAAATAAGAATGTTGCTCATGTGGATATGTGGGCACAATTGGTTGATATTGGTGTTGAACTGGCTTTCTTGCCAATTGTATACATGTACTTTGCTCGAGAATCACGATGCTATGAAGGCTTTTATAGGAATTTAGTTGACCAGCATAAGGAAATGTTACCTCGATTTTAGTACTTTATTTGGAAGGATTTTTAAATAATGAATGAAAATGTTATTTATCATAATTAACATGGCAAATACCTGAGCAATTACATTATTATTTTTTATGTTAAAACAATTAAATTGTAACATATTCATCATAAGGTAATTATGGAAAAATAAATTATAATTATTTGATTCCATTCTTTTCCATTTTATTATCCAAACAATGGAGTGGTAATTATACTCCATTTTATCTTTAACAATCCAAACAATGGTGTGGGATCTCTATTCCATCACACTTCACTCCATTCTACTTAATTTCACTTTATTCCATTCCACTCCATCCACCATTGTTTATCCAAACAAAGCCAAGGTTTTTGGTTGTCAATGTTTTCCTTTCACTAGGTCATACAATAAGCATAAAGTTGATTTCATATCAGTCCTTTATGTTTTTCTTAGGTATAGGACACAAAACAAAGGGTAGACGCTTAATCCACTAAGAAAGTTTATCATTACAAGCATGTTGTATTTGATGAGTCAAAATTTCCTTTCAAGACCAATGTTTTGTTGGGATTTCATGCAATTGATACGGTACAACTACGAGAGGAAATAAAATTTGTATTGCAAAGCCCAAAACCTAATTCATGCAATTCGATCAGTCAAAGATAGGGATCGAGTTATGTACCTTGGAGCGTACTTCAGAGAACTAGAACATGATGTTTGGATTGTAGGCACAACTTAAAGAACAACCATTCTCTCCTTGGTATCCACACATGAATGATCATGAATGGCTACTAAGTGCTAGCTCTATGCGATTCTATATCGGCTTTAGGTTTCGATTTGTTTTCGCTTCTAATAAGCGTGTACACATGATCATTACAACCCTTATCTATCCTATTTATAGAGTAAGATGTGTTCCCAACTAATTTAAGAAAAGAATCTTTAGCTTAAAAACAACCCTTTTAAAAAAAATAAATAAATAACAAATCTATTTCATAATATCCAATATATAGCATCCGATTTGTTTTTATATTATATTAATATAAAAACTGAATACGAATTATAAATACACATAATATATATATATATATATATATATATATATATATATATATATATATATATATATGCACACACCCTAGTCGAGACAAGATTGGAAAAACAATGGCAACAACATAAATGGAAGCATGATAAAAATTTTATAATAATATATTGAAACATTAAACATGGCTAAGATAGTCACGTATTTCTTTGAGCCTATCTAGAGTGCCTTGTACTACTAAAACCAAATCATATAATTGGTCTAGTAAAACTTGATCTCCTGGAAAATGGTTTTTTTCAAATTCATCTATCAATTCTAATATCCTTTGTTATTGTTTCTTTACTTTCCTTAAACCAGTTTTAATGATATAAAGAAACCAAAATATAAAAAATTGCGAAAGATTCAAAGCACTTATATATAGATATTGAAAAGTTCTCCAATATATATTGAAATGAGGCAAATGATAAGAGGTACACAAAAATTTTGAAAGAGTAATTTGAGAGATTATTACAATAATAAGTGAGCACTTAAAACTTTCAACTAACCTCTTTATGCCTTGTTTCTTCATTCTGGCATCTATTTATAGAGGAGTCTTGATCTTTAGATGAGTCCTGCATTGTTAAGGGAAGAGTTGTATTTACAAGCATCATGAATAGTATTACTACTTATCAAATCTTGAATAATATCATTACTTGTCTTGCATTATGATCTGTCTTCTCCAAATCTTGAATAGTATCACTATTTGTCTTGCATTATGAGTTGTACGAGTATTATTGGAGCCTTATTTCTAAAGGTGTTAGGTAGAGTGTTCTCGTTCTTTGATGAACCTTATTTTGACATGTCAAAAGTATTTATGTTGATCTCTATTGTCGTCTTGTGTTAGCTAGTAGAGTAGAGCATTTATTCGAAAGTAAACTGGAAGATTTGTTGGAATCTTGAACAAAATGAGAAATTTTCCTTTTAAAGAAAATTTACCCATTTTGGGAAAATTAATACCAAAGCAGTCATCCTCATTTAAATGAGTAAAACTTCCTGAGAGTCTACTTCATCTTCTTCTTGCTTGATAGTATGGTCATTTTTGTTCATGGCTTCATTGAGTCTTTTGAGAAATTTTTGATGAGATCCATGCTGAATTCGGCCATTATTTGAGACTATTCGGTTAGGAATTAAGAGTCTTTTTCTTCCTTTTAACACCTTCAAGTACTTTGAATTTCTCCTATACCATTCTTGAATTCTTTCTTTAGAGACATACTTTATATCATATTTTCCCACCATTTTGATCTTATGGACCAAGATAACCACCTGAGTTTATGAAAGAAAAAATGGTATTCACAACACATGCACAACGAAATAAAGGATCTATTTTGTGTCTAAAATATATTAAAACAACAACAAAATAAATACTCATAAGTACCCGAACAAGATTCTTGAAACTTTAAGAGTTTCCTTCAAACGTATGAAGGCTCCACGTGTATCCACACCGAGACTAATCTTTTGCTCTCAACTCTTTGAGCGGTGGAAAAAAAATTTCAATCCTGAACTTGGAATTTTTAAAGAGATGAGAAGAAGAGTAAATATTGACTGTATTTTTCTCTATTTGCTATATTTTATAGAGTACTACACAATGGACCGTTCCTAAAAAATAGGAACTAGTACGTATTAAGATTTGATTTTATCTATCCATGCATGTTTTTCTCACATCTTCTTTTATTAGCTTGAAAACATTTGACTTAGTCATAAGTCTTAACGGGTTCTATCTTTTAGCATTTAAACTTGTATGCTAAGTGTGAGTTTCATTAATTTTTAAACTATTTCAAATGCATTACTTGTGCATTTTAGATGGCAATCATATTGCCAAATATTTTATTCCAAATGTCAAGTGCTTATTAATTTTATATTATTTATATACTTTGTGCTAGCCAAGAATACAATAATATTCCACCTATAAAAAATTTATTTATCTGATTAAATTAAATTCTCCAATTTAATTATCAAATAATAAAATTTTTCTTCAGCAAAATTTAGAACACTCATTTGTGTGTGACCCATAGGTTCAAAAACTAAGCCAGGAGAAAATTAATCAAATTAATTTACTAATCAAGGTTAGCGTCTAGCAACACTCTTTGACATTTGGATAGTGTAAAGTAATATATTTTACTTTTAAGAACCACTAGAAGAATAGTGAAATATTTCCTTCCATCTTTATAGCTCTGGGTTAACTCTAAAGCATGGTATTACCGTCAAACTCTAATAAGTTAACATATAATGAATGAATTAAGAAACTCATTTCTTTATTCATTCAATTGCCCTGACCAAGGTGTTTGAGTTCATATAGAGCTCAAACTCATTACTAAGAGTTGATGGATTACTTATTGATTAATCATTAATTTTACAAGTATTTAATCATGCCCAATATCCATTCAACTAACGTCCCAACATTAGGTGTCCGGAATTAAAGTATAATAAATAACTTGTTAATTACTATGATAATCTCAAGTCAAAGGAAACTATAATATTTCTTCATGAGAAATTCCTATTGATAATTCAAAAATAATATGAACCATTAGGAATTCTCCCTTGAGTCAGTTCAATGGTCATACCCCCATATGCATCATTTATATATGCAATTTAATAAATGAGATATATTAATCTTTATCCAATAAAGACCATTACGCATATATTGATCTGAATTATTGATGTCCCATTCAATAATTCTATGATCAAGAACAATTTAGATTAAAATTATGAAAAACTTGTTTCTCATTATTATAATATCTATTATAATAACAAGTTTCTAATTATAATCAAGGACCTTATCAATTAACTATTTAATTAATAGCAAATATGATAATAACAAAGTTTAACTCATCTATAAAACAAGTAGATTGTGATAACATGATTGATTGGATCTTGGGCATACCTAATTTGTTCCCAACAATCTCCCACTTGCACTAGAACCAATCTATCATGTATTTCATTCCCAATTCCCACTTGTGCTTGTCAAATTCCTTGATGCCAAGTGCATTGGTGAATGGATTGCTGCATTATCTTTTCCATCAACCTTTTGAATCTTAATGTCACCATGTTCAATGATTTCTCTTATCAAGTGGTATCTTCACAAGATGTGTTTAGACCTTTGGTGTGATTTTGGCTCCTTTGCTTGAGCAGTAGCTCCATTATTGTCACACAACAATGAAATTAGTTCTATTAAAGGGACCACACCAAGTTCAACTATGAACTTCTTCATCCAAACTGCTTCTTTAGCCTCACTCACCACAATATACTATGCTTCAGGAGTTGAATCTACTATTGTAGCTTGCTTGGAACTTTTCCAACTCACTGCACCACTATTTAAGGTGAAAACATAACCAGAAATAGATTTGCTATCATCTTTATTAGATGAAAAACTTGTATTAGTATAACCCTTTAACTTTAGTTCTGAATCTCCACAAATGAGGAATTGATCTTTAGTTCTTTTTAAGTACTTAAGAATGGTTTTAACCACTTTCCAATGTTCCTCTATAGGATTTGCTTGATATCAACTAATTACACCTAGTGCATAGGCTACATCAAGACATGTACAAGTCATGGTATACATGATAGCTCCCATGCACTAGCATATGGTACTCTATTCATGTGTTCTCTCTTTTCAGGGGTTTTAGGACAATCCTCCCTCCTAGAGTAACTCCAGTTCCTATTGACAAATAGCCTCTCTTGGGGTTTTCCATGTTATACCTCTTTAAGATGGTATCAAAGTACATAGATTGGGAGAGTCCTGGCAGTCTTTTAGATCTATCTCTATAAATCTTTATTCCTAGAACGTAAGCTACTTCTCCCAAATCCTTCATGGAGAACTGTTGATAGCCAAATCTTTGTGCCTTGTAATGTTGGAATATCATTTCCAATGAGTAATATGTCATCAACATACAACACTAAGAAAATGTTTATGCTCCCACTAACCTTTTTGTAAACACAAGGTTCTTATTCACATCAAACAAAATTGAACTTTTCAATTGTCTTATTAAAGTGAATGTTCCAACTTCTAGAAGCTTGCTTTAATCCATAAATGGATCTTTGTAGCTTGCAAACTTTATCATGACCAAACAAGGATGTGAACCCTTCAGGCGTGTCATATACACATCCTCTTTCAGCTCACCATTAAGGAAAGTTGTCTTCACATACATTTTCCATATTTCATAATCATAGTATCCTGCAATAGCAAATAAAATCCAAATTGATTTGAGCATTGCTCCAGAGAAAAGTCCCATCATAATCTATTCCTTCCTTTTAACGATATCCTTTAGCAACAAGGCGAGCTTTATAGGTCTCTACCCTTCCATCTACTCCAATCTTTTCTTGTAAACTTATTTACAACGATTGGTTTTATATTCTTTGAAGCTTCAACCAGAGTCCATACTTGGTTGATCTTCCTTGATTCCATTTCAGATTCCATGGCTTTTTGCCACTTTTCATGGTCCAAACTTTGCATAGCCTCTTCATAACTCTTTGGATCATCATCATTATGATTGACCTTGTCTATCATGTTATCTTGCACCATTAAGTTTAATCTTTCTAGCGCACAATGTACTCGACTAGACCTTCTAAGAGGTATATGCATTGTATAATCCCTTTGTACATTATTTAAGGGTTCCGATCTTGTTCCAAGACTAGTTCATTAACTTGTTCTTGAACTACAACTGGTTCTTAAGCCGCAATTGAAGATGGTAACCTTTGTGTTAACTTTAAAACATCAAAGAAAGGTCGCTTGGTTTCCATCTCATGTTCCCAAGTCACTATTGTTTCATTAGTTTCTTGAACTTCATCAAGTTCTATTTCCTTTCCATGACTACCTTCTACAAGGAATTCCCTTTCTAGAAAGTGTCCTCCTCTTGCCACAAACACTTTGTGGTCATAAAGGTGATAAAAATAATATCCCATTGTTTCTTTAGGATACCCAATGAATCTACATTTATTAGACCTTGCTTCAAGCTTATCGGTTTGCAACCTCTTAACATAAGGACAACCCCAAACTCTTATGTGCTTGAGGCTTGGCTTATGTCCTTTCCATATCTCATATGGTGCTGTAGAGACTGATTTTATGGGAAATTTATTTAGCAAGCAAGTTTTTGTTTCTAGAGTATATCCCCATAAGTTGACTAGAAGATCAGTGAACCCCATCATAGATCCACCATATCTAATGAGATTCGATTTCTTCTTTTAGAAACACCATTGTTTTGTGTTGTTCCTAGAGGCATCCATTGAGAGAATCTCATTCTCTTTTAGATAGTCAAGAAAATCACCGCTAAGATATTCTTCACCTCTCTCAGATCTTAGCACTTTGATACTCTTACCAATTTGCTTTCCTACGTCACTACGGAATCTTTTGAACATTTCAAACGATTCGGATTTACACTTTATAAGATATATAAATCCATATCTAGACATATCATCAATGAAGGTGATAAAGTAAGAATATCCTCCTTTGGCTTGAACTTTCATGGGGCTACAAACATCAGTGGATTAGTCCCAATAATTAGAAGCTTGTTCTCTATATCCAATAAATGGAAATTTGGTCATTTTTCCATTGAGACAAGATTCACAAGTTGCGAATGATTCATAATCTAAATGGTCAAGGTAACCTTCCTTGTGCAACTTGTTAATTATTTTCTCTCCAATATGACCAAGTCTACAATGCCAAAGATATGTTTTATTAACTTGATTATCTCTTTCTCTCTTAGGACTAGAAACATGCAAAATAGAATTAAGTTTCACATCAAGTAAGACCCATGTTAGAGATAACCATTCACATATAAATCATCATTATGATAAATAGAGCAAATGTTATTATTAAAAACAATGCAAAAACCATGCTTGTCTAACATAGAAATCGAAATAATTTGAAACAAATTTCGGAGCATAATAACAATTTTCTAACACTAGTAATTTGCCAGTGGGCATTATTAAAGAAACTGATCTTAAAGCTAAGGCAGCAACATTTGCTCCATTCCTTACTTGAAGGCTAACTACTCCTTTTTCAGCCATCTACTTATCTAGTCCCTACAACATATTAAGCTTAAAACTACTACCGGTATACAATACCCATGTAGAAGATTCAGTTACAGTTAAAGAGATCATGAAATCATTTTTCATTAATGTCTTACCTTGTTTCTTGTCTTTCAGAGCATCAAGGTACCTGCAATTTCTCTTCTACTACCTTTTCTCCTTGCAGAAGAAACATCAGGATCACTGTGGTTAGGCTTACTTCTTTATGCTTAGGTTTGGTCACACCACCCTTAGGTGCAAGAGGCTTCTTTTTATATTTATACTTTCCATTGCCCTTTTCTTAGAGGAGTTGCTAACCATAATGACAATTCCTTTTGGCTTTTCAAAGGCTATTTGATTCTCATAATCAATAAGCAAATTAAGCATCTCATGCAAGTCATAGCTCATTTGTTCATGTTAAAGTTGACAATGAATTGCAAAAGAATTCAGGAAGTAACTGAAGGATCAAATCTTGGGAAAGCTCCTTCCAAGAGTACACTCCAACTTCTCAAGTTGTTCAGTAAGATCAATCATCTTTAGAACATGAGGTCCAACTTGATCCTTTGCAAGTTGAGGACCTAAACAATGCCTTGGACAACTGATATCAGCTCCTACTTTGTCCACCATACATCTTCTTAAGATGCTCAATGATGGCCAAAGGGTCCATATCCTGATGCTACCTTTGGAGTTCAGAACTCATTGATGCCAAAATAATGCATTTAGCATTAAGGCAATCTTCCAAGTACTTCTTATAAGCATTGGTTGCTTCAATATCATTTGGGTTAGTTGGTGTTGTCATAGTAGGCTTATCAATTGTATCAATAAGCTATTCATGCATGAGAACAATTCTCAAGTTTCGGTACTAGTCATCATAATTGGCACCAACCAATTTTCCGATTTCAAGTATAGAGCATAGCGACAATGTAGAATGGTGAGAAATCTAAAAAACAAAGCATACAATATTATCAGAAAACATAAAGTGAAAAGATAATAATTTCAAAAATATCTATTTCTTATTTAGTGGGATAAATAAATTATGATTGAGCCACTTGGTTGTCAAGTTGTTTCTCACACATAAAATATTTTAAAAAATGTATCTCATACAATTAAAACTTTTATACCAAATAGTCCCTTGGTTGTCAAGTCGTTCCTATTAGTATCATTGAATTAATTTTATACTTTCCCAAGTAGTCTGGACATTAAGTATATATTAATTCTTAACATGCATCATATGCTAAAATTAATTTAATCTATAAGCTTCCTAGTAGTCAGGTCGTTCCTTGCAATTAAACACTAACTAATATTGCATCTTATGCATATAGTACAAAAGCATCGTATGTCACATACATACATACATCCGAATTACACTAGAAAAATAAAAAAAAAATTAAAGCCCCCAAATATGTACCAATAAACCATATATATTAGTCTTATACATTAGTCTCAAAGATTCTGTATGAATATCACATATCATTGACATAATAAATTAACATATCATATATGTTAATTTAAAATTATCCAGAATAAATCACGATTCATGAAGTCAGCATGCCAAACATATAACATATATATTATCATCATAATACAAGTATCGTATAACTTGAAAGGCATCATTCAGAAGACTTTAAAGGATCGAATCATATATATTAGTATACATAACAATCAAATGTATTCCTTTAAGAAAAACATCAATTTGGCATTCAATTAGAAAAAAAATACCAATCATTTGAACAAGATTGGTACGACGGCAAACAAAATATAATTTAAACACAAAAGACCCAATGCTCTATACTAATTGAAAGAAAAAATGGTGTTCACAATACATGCTCGGAATATAAGGATCTATTTTGTGTCTAAAATATATTAAAGCAATAACAAAATAAATACTCATAAGTACCCAAATGAGATTCTTGAAACTCTAAGAGTTTCCTTCAAACGTATGAAGGCTCCACATGTCTCCATCGAGACTAATCCTTTGCTCTCAACTCTTTGAGTGAAAAAAAACTTTCAATCCAATAACTAGAATTTTTAAAGAGATGAGAAGAAGAGTACAATGACTATATATTTTTCTCTATCTGCTATATTTATAGAGTAACTACATAATGCAACGTTCCTCAAAAATAGGAACCACTGCGTATTGGATCAGATTTGATTTTATCCATCTATGCACATTTTTCTCCTACATCTCCTTTTATTAGTTTGAAAACAAGTGTGAGTCTCCATTAATTTTCAAACTATTTCAAATACAATACTTGTGCATTTCAGATGGCAATCATATTGCCAAATATTTTATTCCAAATGTCAAGTGCTTATTAATTTTATATTATTTATATACTTTGTGCTAGCAAAGAATACAATAATATTCCACCTATACAAAATTTATTTATTTGATTAAATTAAATTCTCCAATTTGATTATCAAATAATAAAATTTTTCTTCAGCAAAAATTAGAACACTCATTTGTGTGTGACCCATAGGTTCAAAAACTAAGCCGTAGAAAATAAATCAAATTAATTTGCTAATCAAGATTGGCATCTAGCAACACTCTTTGACGTCCGAATAGTATGGAGTAATATCTTTTACTTTCAAGAACCACTAGAAGAATAGTGAAATAAGTATAATCCTAAGAGATTATCCAACTTATTGCGAAACTTGCCAAGAAGATAGATTTCTGGATCCTACTAGGAAAGTAGTAAGATCTTTAAATTCTTGAATAAGGTACTAAGGCTTCTGGAAATATTTCAGATGTGGACCAAAAAATTGAACCCATTTGATAAACCATATTAGGAATTTTAATGGTGTCTCTTCTAAATCAATGAACCTGGAGTGAGTAAAAGGTCTTAAATACAGCATGTTGTACTAGTCTTCGATGTATATCAAAGTAGGTAAAACTTTTGGGTTTAAAGGTTTTATTGGAAAATTCTTTTGTTTGGTGAAAAAAGGGCTTTCCAGTCTAAGGGAGAGAAATTTTTTGAATTAAGATCTTTGAGTGAGAGATTCCTTCATTATCATGGTAATGAACATGTTCTATAGATTCACTATCTACTAGGATGAACTCATAAAAGGTTCTGGTTTTTAGTGGATGAGTAAAGATATTCAAAGTCATGGGGAAAGACATTTTGAGCAGTTTGGGAGATGTTGCTAACCATTCATTTTCTATTAAACAAAAAGTTATGACATTAGGATTTTCTACATATTTTTGTGGATCATATGGCTGAGTTCGTGTGGTGATGGTAGTTAGTTCATTGGGCATTATTGAGACTAGTTTTGCTTTTGAACTAAATGGAGGGTGTTTATTGCTTGTTGATAGGTCAAAGGTTGATACCTATTGGACTTGGAAGAGGAGGAAATGACCTTATTGTATTTAGACGGGTATAAGGACTAATACAGGTCGTATTGGTCCCATTAGAGAATAGTGAACCATTAATTCTTGATAAGGAGATCTGTATTAAACAAGTTTTTTGGATCCACTTGATGATCTAGTGCTAGTAGGAGTTATCCCATATTAATCTTTTGTCATCTTTCTACTCATGGTGTTTGCCCTGTAAAAACTCTCTTGTAAGAAACCTGGAAGTGCATTGTACTTTCTATCAATATGTTGAATCTCAAAATCAAAACATGAAAGTAAAGATTGCCATCTGGCAAAAATATGTTTTGAAACTAAATTTTTTACATCTTTTTCTAAAACACGTTTTACTACCTTGCAATCAGTTTTTAACAAAAATTCTTTTGAAAATAAATCATCTTGAAATTTCATAATATATAAAACTATTGAAAGTACTTCTTTTTTAATTGTGTGTGTGTGTATCTATATATATATATAAAATTCGAACCCTAGTCCATTCGTTATATTCTTGGTGTACGACCCAATAGGTTTATATTACATTGGCGAGTAGGCTCAACTGTTCCTACGCCTACAAGTCAAAAGTGGTCTCTAGCAAGATATTATGATTGCCCAAGTAATAATAAATTAAAAGTCCAATTCAACTTAACCAATAGAATATGTCACAATACTTTTGTCATACAATATCTAATTCAACATAAGGCATAGACAATGTCATCCTTATATTGTTAAAATATAATTTCTGGATCTCTAGGTAGACTGATAAATCAAATAATCCTGATAACTCTTCAGTTCATTTGAGCATGACCATACATTTCTTAGCCTTACTTATCGGGGGCCGAATAGATATCTCTTTGAATGAAGAGAGAAATCTCATCTTGTTTAGTCACGATCCTCTACATAAATTGTATTATGTTCAACCACAATCTTTACAATTATCCGGTTAAAGACAACATATGATTATGTCAAAGCATAATGTTCTTTATGTAAGAAACTATGTAAACTTAGGTATGAGGATTTATTAACATAACTATTATGAGAATCACGTACAATATTAATCCATGTTGTGATCTCATAGTGGGTTTATCTAGTATCTTGTTTTCTAACAAATACCCATAAGTTTAATTTTGTACCATATACATAATTATCTCATATTTATCAATTAAGCTTATGCTACTCTTATATTATAATATTAATAATGGACTAGGGGTATATGTATAATTATATGTAACATGCAAATATAATAATAAAGAAAATGAATAAAACATATTTTATTAATGAAAATATAACTAAAAGCACGAGGTCCAATAAATGGCCTAGGACATAATCACTAACATGGTTGTCTTTATTCTCCTGCTACATTGGTCTCACAACCTAAATTTCCATCATTTGTCCCTTACATTCCTCTAGTCTCTCAAAGGCCTAACTATTAGGCTCAGGTGCCTATTACCCCTCCTGTTTTTACTAAACCTTTATTATAGCATACGTCCACTTCTGTAATTCCTATTTTTAGTAAGGCCACTCCTATTATTCCTGCTCCTATTCTTCCAGGCTACCACTGTTCCTACCACTGATTCTATCCTAGCTCACTTAGCAACCAAAAGGCTTATACCTAATAATGATCATGATATGAAAACCAGAGCTAAGGTTGGAAAATTCAAGCCAAAAGTGTTTCAAGTCTCATTAGAACCTTCAAGCAAAACAAGCCCTTGCCATCCACATTAGAAACAACCAATGGATCAAGGGCATGCAACATTGATGAAGAATAACACTTGGAAGCTAGTTGAATTACCTCTGGAGGTATGCTATTGGTTCAAAATGGGTGTTTAGAGTCAAGTATAATATTGATGGCTCATTACAAAAATATAAGACAAGGTTAGTAGCTCAAGATTTTGATCAAAGGTCTAGTTTTGATTTTCCTGAAACTTGTAGCCCTGTAGTTAAACCTACTTCCATTCGGTTATCTTATCATTGGTATTGTCCAAATCTTGGACCATTGGGAAATTAGATGTAAATAATGCTTTTTTGAATGGAGATATTGAGGAATATATGTTCATGAGACAACCTCAAGGTTTTGAAGTTGGAGGATCTAACTTGGTTTGCAAATTGACCAAGTCCCTCTGTGGCCTGAATAGGCCCTAAGAGCATGGTTCCAAAAGCTTTCCACTACTCTTAAGGCCCCGGGCTTTCCTAAACTAAATTAGATGTATCCTTCTTCACTAGGATTACACCTTCATTTGTAACCTTTATTCTATGCTATGTTGATGATATTATTATCACATAAGACTATTCTACTTACATTGTCCTTGATTCAATAGCTTAATCATAAATTTGCCCTATAAGATATGGGCAACCTTCATTACTTTTGGGGCTTGAGGTGACTCTTACTTCTTTAGGTGGTCTGATCCTATCTCAATCCAAATATGTTAAGGATTTTCTCAAGAAGGCTAGTATGGAAACTTGGTTCTTGCCCCACCACTACCATCAACACTCAAACTCTCTGCTCATGATGGTGATGAGTTCACAGTTCAAACATATATAGATTAGTTACGTTGAAGTCAGTTCTCCAATACATCAGTTACTAAGCCTAAATTATCATTTGCTATAAATCATGTTTGTCAATTTATGCAATGTTTAAGTGATTCTCATTGGAAGGTTGTGAAGCTAATTCTAAGATATCTAAGTGGCACAAATCACCATGGTCTCCATCTTCCAAAACGACATGGCACATCCACAAGTGGATATTGTGTTTTCTTAGTCCTAATCTTGTCTCTTGGTCATCTAGAAAATAGCATGCTGTTTCCGTTTGAGTATAGAAATAGAATACAAGAGCTTAGCTTCATTGGTAGTAGCATAACTCTTCTAGATTCACACCTTGCTTAGTGAGTTGCAAGTCCCTATTTTTGTTAGTCCTAGGGTGTATTGTGATAACTTGAGTGTAGTCCTTCATGTTGCAAATCTGATTTTTCACTCCAAATCTAAGCATTTTGAGTTAGACTTGCACTTTGTTTAGGGTCATGTACATGGGCATGCTCATTGAGATTTTTTTACAAAGACTGTTTCATCCTCAGTATTTCATGATTTTGGTTTTAGCTAGGATTTAGGATGTTCAATCCATGAGTTTGAGGGGAGGATGAAAGTGATAATAGAGCTAATCCATCTGTCAGGAAGGATAACTTAATCAGTTCAAATCAATTACATCTGTTATAGTTGTTATGGTTTTGGTGTGCCATAAGCTGTATATATATGTGTGCGTAAAACTTTTGTAATCAAGGCAAGAACTATTTAGTAAAGAACTTTCTTTCAATTTTTCTTCTTCTTTCTAATTCTTTCATCCTTTCTAGCTTTGGCTTTGGTTAACAATTTTTGTCCTGATTTCACACTCGTAGTCATTTTAGTTCTAATTTTTAAAATGAGTCAAATTAATTTATGGCATTGCGAAATGTGGGTCATGTTAGTCACTCAACCAACTTTTATCTAACATTCCATCAATTGAATGTTAATATGTAACGTTAAGTGATCCTTTGATATATCTTATACTCCCTTCATTGTTGAATAATTATCTATTTCAAATTTTTTTCTTTATCTAGAGATAATTGTCCATTTTAAAAAATCTAAGTAGTATTAATTATTTTTTCTAATAATACCCTTATCAAATACTATTGACTTATTAAAAGAAAGAAGAGAGAAATTAGTGGAGAAAGGATAATTTAGTAAATTATTCTTAACTCTTTATATTTTTTCCAATTATTTCTTTATGAATGAATAATTAAATTGAATAATTATTTAAGAATGAAGGTAGTATAATATAAAGTAGAATTAAGTTTAAAATGACTTATTTTAGTATTTAATATTACACAAAATAATTTATTTAAATCTTCTTTTAAGTCATAATATAACTTTTTTGTAATTTTAGATATTAAAATGAATAATTTTAAACTAATATATTTAAGATAACACGTGATATGTAGAATATCCTTAACGTTATATATCATTATTTAATTGTTAAATATTAAATAAAAAAGAAATGAATGACTATCTTAACTCACATTTTACTAGGACTTAATTTAATTCATTTTAGAAGTTAGGATTCAAATATTTTTTTTTCGGGGTTCTTTTCTTGTCTTTTGTTTTACGGGAAAATCAAGCCTTATTGCGTCCAAAGCAAAAGGAGGGTTTAGGGTTCAAAGCCCATTATTTATTTCTCCCTCTCATTTCTCTCCCTCCAACCTCCCCTTGCAATCCACCTCCGGCCACCCAGCAAACCACCGTCACTGTGGGGGCCTTCTCCTATTCCAGCCGCCGGAAACCATCACGTCCGCCTCCCTGCCACCAAACGCCGGCGGCACTGCCAATCCCTAACAAGCCCCGCAACACCGCCTGTCCCTCCAACCCTCACGCTACTGCCATCCTGCTACACCCTCCTCGCACCACCAGCGCTCCTTCAAGACCGCGTCCCAGCCCCTAAGGCCGCCACCCAGATCGAACAACCCCACCCTTACCGGACCGCTCTTTGTCATCCATCTCTGGTTCCAATTTTATTTTTTCAATTTTAAGTTTCATATTTCTTTTAATTTCCGCAATTCTGCTTCATTAGTACTGGAATTTTATGAATTTGGTTGCTGTGCTTGTCGGTGACTGTGCCTTTGCTTGTTAGGTTGTATGATATTTTGGGGTTGATTTGGATAGTTGCTTTGTTTTTGAATGTTTTTCTTCTTCTTTTTTTTTTTTTCAGTTTTGTTTTGGTTTAAGTTAAATGCCTCCAATTGCCTCAGGTAGGTCTTTTTCCTCTGAAACTAGAAGCTTGTATTTGTAGGCATAGTAATATCTGACTTTGATACTCCCTGGTCAGAAAGAGTATGTGAAGGTAAACTGTGAAGTTTAACTGATACCAAAATCATTTACAAAGAAGCGAAGGAATGAAAAAAAAAAATCACAGGATCTGAATTGGTAGCACAAGTGCACTGACATTTTATAGATAAACACTGATTAAATTAACATGGTTAGTGCGTGTTTGGATTGTTGTGGTGCATACAATGGGTCTTGCTAGGTTCCTTTTGATGATTCTTCCTTTTTGCATGTAGATGCTGATGAACTGTTTATGGTGTAGTGTTGTAGACTTGTAGTACATTGCTGGAAGTTCTTTTAGTTGTGGCTTGAAAAGGGTATTAAGCTGGTAATGTTTTAGAACTAAAATTTAGTTTGATATTTGGTTGTCATATCTTTTGGACTCGTTGTATGTAATACTGTTTGCACATTGATCATGTCGTTGTGCTTTGTTGCAAATTTTTTTATTGGCGTTCTCAAGCACTTATAAAAAGGGGGTTGTGTTAAGTCATTTACAGCCAGCATAAAACTTTGCAGAAGCATTATGACGTTGATCAACATTGCATACGTAGTTATAATATTGTGCTTGGTTGAACTTGTGATGTTTAGGGCTGTGTTTGTGTTGGCGATCTGCATATAGAATGCCTGATACTTTGTCTAGAACGACGAGACCTAATGTTTCAGTGGTTTCTAGTTCACTTGGTTTCAATGGGTTTTTCATGTCTAACCCCAGTGAAGTAGAGGTGATATTTTGTTGCTTTTGGGTTGCATCAAAATCACTTTAGTTTTTTTTTTTTTTTTCATTCTTCGATTTTAGCTGCACTACCTATAGTTTCTTTTTTTCTTTTCAGTTTGTACTTTTAATTTATTGGTTAGTCAATCCACCTAACTTATCAATTTTAGCTACAATCAAGATAAATTGAGTTAGTCCTATTTCTTTAAGGTCGTGGGATATTTTTATAAGTTTAGCTCATTTAAACCACTCATGGAATTATCATTAGATTCCCTAAAACATGACAGTTGTGCAGTTTTCTCCACAAAAAAAAAAAAAGAATGAACTGAGATTTAAATTTGCCTCTGGGTCTCAAATTCAAAATTGCTTCTCAGCTCAATTCATTCTTTGTAAATTAATATTGTTTTTCACCTAAAGTGTACTAGTTTGGCTTGAGTCACTTAACTTTGGACCCATTAACTCAAGTGAATCGGGTTGATCTGATTTGATTTGTTACCTCTATTGATCTTCCATATGCTTTGTGTGGTGTGCTCAGATGGAAAGCAGCAACAGTAGCAATAGCAGCAACAAGAGTAACAGTGACAACAACAACCAGTGGAGGGCTGAGGAAGCCATTGGTGGCAACTTGGAAGCTATTCAAGCCCTTAGAGAACTCATCATATTCCCTCACCAATTTGCACTCCAAGCACAAAAGCTTGGCCTTAAGGTTCAGATTTTTCTATGCCCTTCACAATTTTACTTCTTTTTAACCATGTGGGTATTGTTTTCTCTAACCACTAATACTTTCTCAGTGGCCACGGGGTTGCTGCTGTATGGTCTACCAGGCACTGGAAAGGTAAAGTCTTTAAATTTACCTTTTGTTAGTTCTGCATGGAATGTTTTCTTTTTTCAATTCTGTTAGTTATCAAGACGGAGTTTAATTTTGATTTAAGTTTGAATTGGTGGAGATGTGTTTGGCCATGTTCTTTTTATTTTATTTTTTTAATTAGTACTGCATATTCTAGAACTGTGTTGAAGGTGAGTAACTAGAACCAGTTATCTGTGGTGTTGATATTGAAAGTACAAATGGTTTGTGATTGTTCTGTTGGTAACATTATGGTTTTGTTTCTTATGTGCAATCTATCATTTTCTAGATACACTTGTATATGTTTATAGTGGGATGGAACTTTCTTTATGTTTCTAGTAACATGTGGGAAGGCACTTTGGGCATCTGGTTTTTGATTGCGCCAATGAAATACATTGTTTTTTTTTGTGTTTTTTTTCTTCCCCAGTTTATTCCCTAATTCACATGGATTTTGTGAGCAATGCCTGATCAAGTATTGACAGCGTAAAATTGCTTGATTTAAAGTTATTTCTAGTTTGTTGCATCTATCTTTATATATGGACTAGTAATTCAGCATAAGCAAGATGATTATCTTATATGACGTCCTAATATAGTGTGATCATGCTGGGTTGAACTTTTGCTTTGCTTGTTAAATTTAAAAGGACAAATAACACAAACCACCATGAGGCTCCATTCTTGCTCAAAAAATTGCATTACACACCATTCTTGCTAAAAAATTTTGCACCCCACCTCATTAAATTTAAATAACTAATAAAAATTATGATTTAATATTTTAATAAAATTTACATTTTTTATATAGTATATGCCATGATAAAAATACAAGTAAAATATATTGAAATATTTAAAAGAAATAGAATATTATATATTTTAAAATTTTTTATATTTGATTAAACTAATAGATATTTGTTAAAAATTAAAGTAAATAATAAAATACATTTAATGCAAAATAAAATTTTAAATGATAAAAATTGATAGAAATTTATAATAACTATAACTATAAATAATAAACATTTAAATAATAATATTTATTTTAAAATTTATAAATAATTAATAAATGCTTTTATTTTATTATAATTTTACTTTTTTGTTAAATATTTACTTAACAATAGAGTTATTTGTACAGGTGAGAAGATAATTATATATAACATAATATAATATAATATCTTATACAATGTCACACCAAACACTCTGTATAGTATGAAATTTTTACTGGCCTAATACTATAAGGTTTTATTGCATCAAACCTTATTCTATTAGGCATATCAAATGGAGCCTTAGAGTTAGAGCAAGTGGGGCGAAGTGCAATTTAGCCAAATCTCAAGGCTGGTTTATGCTATTTACCCAATTTAAAACTAGCTATATCAATGCCTGAATGTGCATTCAATTGTAGACAACTTTGGTTCGAGCAGTGGTTGGGGAATGTGGGGCACACTTGACCATTATCAGGTACTTGTCTTTTGGATATCTAGGTATGTGGATCTAGTGTTCCAAAGTTCTCTAACCCTAATCAGTCGCTTGTCACTGTTTGTTTCTTTCTGTTTTTTGCAGTCCACACTCGGTTCATAGATCTCATGCTGGAGAAAGTGAGAGAATTCTCCGGAGGCCTTTGCCGAGGCATCATCTCATGTAGCTTTGGGCAAGTCATCAGTTATCTTTATAGATGAAATAGATGCACTCTGTCCTCGTCGAGATTCCAAGTATGGGACACCCACTGACTTTTATGCTGAATGCTTTTTACTTCTTTTTACTAGGATCAATTTAGTATTAAACACAATTTTGTGATTCTAGGAAAAACCTACCATGAAAATATAAATAAAAAGGTCTTCTTAATGAGAACTGGTTTGTGTATGATATATAGCTATTTATTAGTTACCATCGTTTCCCTAATCCTGAACTTATATTCAGTTTTATATATTGGCCCATATGTTACATTTTGATACCATTTCCTTGATAACTTCAAAATCAAATAGTACTTTTTTTTCTAGGTGCTTGTCAATCACAGTATTTGGACTACCTTTCTTCTCTTTACAATAGATATAGGATATGCTGGTTTTCCCCCATTTGGATGGCTCATTGTGTAGTTTGATTAGTTTGACAAAGATGTTTGCTAAGTTTGACCAGATAAAATGTTAAAATCCTGAAAACTTGTGTGTGACAGTTCTCAAAACAATGTTTACTAATTGGTCTTTAACATTAATTATGCTAGAGTGATAGGACACTAGGCCTAATTATGCTAGAGTGATAGGACACTAGGCCTTAGTTGGTAGTTAGAAGTCATTAGTAGTATCAGTTAGCATAAAAAAAATAGTAAAGGGTAGAAGGAAGGGTGTCTAGGAATTGTGCCATCAAGTCTTAGGAGACTTGAGAGGTCTCTGAATATCTTCTCTGTCTTGTAATTCTTGAATAAAGACTTGTTCTTTGTGGTTTTTGTTCCAGTTCCGATCAACTGGTAGCAAAGTTCTCAATCCAGGAGCCTAACACTATCTGAAATGGAGAAGCAAAGAGGCTAGAAGGTCCCGTTGTTTGCAGGAGCAATGTGTATGGGTGGATAAATATGGTGGTGGAGTATTCTTTAGCTCACCGCATACCAGAAGAGTTGTGGAAACAGGTAGCAGCAGCGGCGATGAGGGGTTTTGCTAGGGAATGTTACCAGAGATGGGAGACGTACAACCAGCAAGCAACATTGGAGGAATTCATGAGAGCAACAATTCCTATTCAACCGAAAACACCATGGGGTCAATTATGAAGAGGACAAATTCGAAGAAATTAGGGGAATTCCACCAGCATTGGATGCGAAGTTTGCGCTTGGCTAAGGAAGGTATGGGCATATTTTCTTGATTATGGACATACCAAAGGAACAATGGGTGAAGGAGCTGGCAACCTCCCTTAATGGCTGTAAATAATTTTGGTGTTGGGATTGGAAAAGAGAAAACTCAGATGCCAAATGATGGGAATTTGTGAGAGCAATCCACAAGAAAGAAAAATGGGAGTAAGAAAGAATGGACAAAGAGGTGAACAATGCCCAAGTGCAATTGGATCTAGTTGAAGGTCAAGAAAATGGTGCATGAAAGATGGAAGGAAGTGAAGAGTCAATAGCTGAAAAGGGGCCACAAAAGGAGCCTAGAGAGGTCTTGTGTTCAGTAGAGAACGATGAGGAACAAGATGCCGATGCAGTTTCTGCTTGAGGCCGCGAAGCGTTGCGAGAAAGTACCAGAGGGTCCGTGTGGAAACGGGTTGTGTGAGCACGAAAGATAGTCGGAAACCATGGCGGAGCGATTTTCTGCATGTCGACTGTTGTACTACGACAACAAGAAGCACCAAGTTTGGGTTCTTCCAAGAGGATGAATGGGTCAGTGAAAAGATTGTTATTAGAAGAAGGAGCAAATGGGGAGCTGTGCGATGAACCCGTGGTGGGTGTTGAGTAAGAATCAATGTGCCACTCGACCACCACCATCACCATGCGAGTGTGTGTGTGACAGAGGGTTGGCTGATTGGAAAGAGTTACTGGAAAAGGACAAGGAGGGACAAAGAGGGATGACTGCACTGGTGGCAACGCAAGACTGGCTGCCTGATGATATTGCACAGGCTAGTGTTGGCTATCAACAGAACTGGGGGACCATGGCTGGCCGGGAACAAGACAAGGTGATTGTTGATGATCCATGGACGACCGCCAAAAAGGTGACTTTAGCGGCTCCGCTACAGGGAACAATGGTGACGCTGCTCTAGTTTAGGGCACGAATGAAGGGGAAGGAGCCAAAGGTTAGTGACAGAAGCACCAAGAAAGGGGAGGAGGAAGAGTTTGGGACTGTCTTGACGAGTCCTCATGCAGCTACTTGCAATAGACTACTGGTGGAGGCACAGGAGGAGAAGGCAGTTGACGACATGGATGGGAAGTAGGAAGTACATTGAGCAATGGTGGGATTACTTCAGAGAGGATCAATTTCAAACATTGTCCGGCCAAGCCCAAATCACAAAGGGAGAGAGAATGGGTTTTAATAGAAGCTATTGTTTCTTTTGGAATTCATGGACCAAGCTCAATTTTACTCACAGCCACATCAAGTAGAAATTGATTTGCTGATATTGATGGGCTTAGATCAACTTGCTGTAGCCTCAATTAGTCCTTGTTCCCCCACCTTGAGGTCAAGGTGGATCTTTTTTATTTTATTTTATTTTTTTGGGGGAGGGTGGGTGGTATTGATAGGACACTGGGCATTAGTCAGCAGTTAGAAGTATGAGTTAGTATTAATAAATAGGAAACAATAGAAGGTAGGGTGTCTGGGAATTGTGTCTTAGGAGAGTTGAGAGGTCTCTCGAATATCCTCTTGTGTCTTGTAATTCCTGAATAAACACTTGTTCTTTGTGGTTTCCGATCCAGTTCCTATCATAGAGTTAGATGTTTCCCGTCAAGACAATGACGATGTGATGATAACAAGAGTTTCTTTGCCAGTTTCATTTGAGGGGAAGTTATCAGAATGATATTGGATGCTGCTAGGCTGAATTCACAAGATCACAGCTTTGTACTTTGGTTTACAAGCTTTGTCAAGCTATATGTTGCTTTTGTTTGTTTCAAAATATAACTTGTAGTGTTTTGGCTTTAAGTTGTTATCTTACTAACTTGTGAATTGATAATCTTTGATAACATGGCACAGGAGATATTAATCACAGGCATAAAGAGAACTGTAACTTTTTTTTGCAGAATATGTCTCACCTCTTGTTTATTTACATTTTGTTTATGTTTTATGATTAACCTATTTAATTATGTTACATTTCCTTGCATCAACTAATTGAACTAATATAATAAATATCAGTCTTGAACTTTAGTCATATGTTATTGTGTTGTATTTTTATTGTGCCTGCATATTATAAGATGAAATATGTGCTACTGTCTTTAGTGATCTCTTTTGAATTAGAAAGAAATTATTTATGCATGTGGTAAGCTTATTGATGCCATTATTTCATATTGCCCATATGCAGAAGGGAGCAAGATGTCCGTGTTACCTCCCAACTTTTTGCACTGATGGACTCCAATAAACCCACATCTTCTACAGCCGGAGTAGTCGTGGTTGCAGCAACTAACAGGTTGTCTATTGTATTTCAGAAGATTATTTATGAATTTTGGAAATAAGAATTATATTTTATAAAAATTAAACAAGAAATTGAAATTATAGGGAATTTATGTATATTGCTCCTTTTGTGCTGTTTTGTTTTAACTCTGTATAATATTTTTCTTCACGTCTAGATTTCTAAACTTGTACACTATACTTAGAAGTCTGATATTGCAAGCACACAGTTTTCATAGCACGGGATTGTAGTTGTTAAGCTTATGTACCTTATTGTTACATTGTCATTCTATATTTGGTGATTGGCCTGAGGATGTCTATCTATCAAGTGTTTTTAGTTGTTTTACTTTACCATGATGGATTAATAAGAGCAATAAATGGTTTTGAGATGTTTATCTGTATCTGGATGGATTATCAAGAGTGGTGTCCTGTCATTTGATGTTCTTTCATATCTTTGATTCTCTATTGTTGGCTGTTGTTTGAAACCTATAAATTGCTTGTTTGCTTATCAAATTTTGTGTCTTTAATCATACGGTAGAGGCCATCTTGAGGAGTGATTTAGGCTGTTTACCTAAGCCTTGTTTGTTGTTTCTGTGTACTTCCTCTCGCTGAATTTGGGGTGACTGGTTTGTGCATAGACAGAGTGGAGGCCATTGACCCTGCCCTAAGAAGATCTGGACGTTTTGATGCTGAAATTGAACTTCCTGTTCTAAATGAGGAGGAGCGCTTTCAAATTCTTAAGGTAATTGTTAGAGATGGAAAAGCATTCATGCCCTCTATCTTTTGACTGAAGCTTTTAAGATGATTTGGTTCTTAAAGATGATATAAGAGACTTTTATCAATAAAAGAGAGTACCCACTCAAATTTGTCCTCCAACAATTTCAGCGACATCAAAATAGTCCTCTAAAGATTTTGAACATCAATATGACTCCTCTGTTTAAATGGACATCAATTTAGTCCTTAAGTTGATGGTTATTTTATGGTATGAAGGACCAAATTGAAAAAGGAATCTTTGAATGACTAATTTGATGTCTTGCTTATCTTGGAAGACAAATTTGAGCGTTTGCTCTCTTTCTCTCTACACACACACACACACCCCAAAACCACTACAACCTTTATACGCAGGCATCCAGCCTTGTTGTCCCAATTGAGAATGGAGGAAAAGGATGTAAGGTAATGCTAAGAATTTGATTATGAATTGTTGAGTACAGAAGGACTCAGTATCAGACTACGTATATACATCCACTTAGTAGTACAATAACTATTTACAATAAATAGTGTATATCTCCTAGAAGAGCTCGTTCCTATTTTCATGCATGCGCTAGATACATCTTTAGTAATTAGTAATCCTATTTCTGACATTGCCTCTCAAGTTGGAGTGTATAAGTCAAAAGCTCCAAGCTTGCCACAAATACATTGAATTCAGGGTCCATTGAGTGATTTTGTAAAGATGACTGCTAATTATTCATTAGAATTTATAACTAATGGATTTAGTGACCACCTTTGAGATGATTTTCTCTAAACATCAACAAATGAACTTCTGACCCTTGAAACAGGTCTATGAGACTCTGACGAACAATAAATAAGAATGTATATTTTCTATGAGAGCTAGTTAACATGTTCATGCATGCTGTAGGTACATTATCAGCGATTAAGACTCCTGTCTCCATATGTTTTTAATGTTGACTTGTGTACTTACTTACGGTAATTATTTACAATAAATAAGAATGCATATTTTCTGAGAGCTAGTCACTATGTTCATGCATGCTCCATATACATTGGTAGTGATCAATACTCTATCTCCAGCTGTCTCTATATGTTCTTAATGTGGATTTGTGCATATTTCACGCTTAGAAAACAAAGGGATCTTTTGTGAGGGGTATATTAAAGATATAAAACAATTCGCGACTTAACAACTTAAACATTTAGGATGGTTGGTTCTTGACATTAACATAGCCTTTCAAATTTGTTCAACTAGTTTCTGATGCCAATTGTTTGTTAACAAAAGGCAACCCTTCAGTTTGGTTTCTGTCATATTGCTTGTTTAACAGAATTCTTGGTTGATAAAGTTTCAATGCATGAATTTATTTGGTCTTTATTTAAACTTATTTCAGCTGTATACAAAGAAGATTCCCTTGGATCCCATTGTTGATTTAAAAATCATTGCTGCATCATGCAATGGATATGTTGGAGCTGATTTGGAGGCATTGTGCCGTGAAGCTACCATGTTTGCAGCTAAAAGGTCCTCAAATACAAATGAAGGTGCTAGTAATTTCAGTTTAACAATGGAGGATTGGAAAATTGCAAGGTCTATTGCTGGTCCAAGTATAACCAGAGGTGTTACAGTGGAAATTCCCAAGGTGACGTGGGAAGACATTGGGGGATTAAAAGAGTTGAAGGTTTGTAATTTTTGCATTTGATTTTACACTTGAGAAACTCAGAAGTAAGTGATATTTATGAGTATCCTTGAGCAGAAAAAACTCCAGCAAGCTGTTGAATGGCCTATCAAGCACTATGCTGCATTTTCAAGATTGGGAATATCCCCTGTTCGTGAATTCTCTCCATGGACCTCCAGGATGTTCCAAAACAACCCTTGCCAAAGCTGCAGCACATGCTGCCCAAGCTTCTTTCTTTTCCTTGAGGTTTGAATAACTTAATGTTTTAAGTAGGGCTTTAAATAGATTCCTAAGGAAAAGGATGGAAGGATTCATTCCATCTTCTCCTTATAGTGCGTGTCTTGGATTGATTGGGACTGAAGTTTATGGCTAAGATGGAACAAACCTCATGTCCTTTTTCCTTTGGAATTTAGAGTATCAAATAGGCATTTCAGAGAAAGACACAAATCCACACACTACTTTATAATCAAAGCTTCACAAGTTCTACACGCAAGTTGTTTGTATCTTTCTCTGAAAATGGCGGTCATTTTCTAAGATACATTTCCTTTTCTCAAAAAAACGACTCTTGCAGAATCATACACACCAAAGTGATTATAAAGTTTGGCTTAAATATTTTTTTTCCCTAAAAGCATAGTACTTCCTAGTTTTGGTCCCTCAATAATTTTGTTTGGTTTAAATCCTTCACTTTTTAAAAAATCAGTGTAAATGACCGTGATAGAACTGGAATTTAGCTAGCAAGAGCGTAACAAAACAGTAGCTGGAAATTCCTCAGACTCAGTTTCAGAGTGAAACTGAGCCAAGGTCTGTGTATTTCTTGGAATGGAAAACAAGAACAAAGCTTACAAAATGACAATGCAGAAAATAAAACAAGTTCCTGGGCATAGAGGAGCCCTTAAGCCTCTAATTTTTCTCTCACTGAATTCTTTCCCAGTACCCTTTCCCTAACAGTATATACCTCACCTTACGGCAGTACAATTCTACTCCATTCACTCTTTCTCGTAGAGATCAGCATAACAGACCACTAACTTGTTGTTTCTCTGCCTTATGGGCCTAATGGTGTCCCAAACCCATCTTCCCTTCTAAATAAATATACATCTTGCCCAACCTGGGTCACTAACAGATCCCTGGGAGACTTAAAAAATATATATTTTGTCCCTGATGTCATTTACACTCCCTTTTAAAAAGTAAGGGACTTAAACCAAACAAAATTATTGAGAGACCAAAACCAGAAAGTGCTATGCTTTTAGGGACGAAGAATATATTTAAGTCAAATAAGCTTTGTCTTCTATAAATGAGTAAAATAATGTGACTAGATAGTTTGGCTGCTGTTTTGGAACATGTTACAACTGTTTCTATTGATTAGTGGCACATGTATTATTTTCTGTTTCACTGATGTTATGCTTTGATAGGTTCTATATTTCTAGTTTTACAGCTCTACCACGTTCTGATCTCTGGTTTTATTATTTTGTCAGTACATCTTTAATTTTTGCACTCCAGTTCCTAAATGCAACTGATTTTCAAATTATGGAAAAATTTAAAGTAATGAATGCTGAATTAGTGGTGCAGAATTGTATTCAATGTATGTTGGAGAGGGGGAAGCTTTGCTTCGTAATACATTTCAGAGGGCACGAACTTGCAGCACCCAGTATAATATTCTTTGATGAGGCTGATGTGGTGGCTACAAAACGGTCAGTAAACTTTCTTTGTGTGAGGATTAAGTGTATATGGAAGATTATGATGAACATCATTCTGATGTTCAATTTTCAATTGTTCTGGCAAGGGGAAAATGCTGTTCTGCACAAATTTCCTATACTGAACAGCACTGAACTGAGATGGATCTCAATGATTATTCTCATTGTCGTTATAACATCTACCATCTCAGAGCAGATTGCATCTAACCTCAAAATGAATTTCGATTTTGGTATATTTTCTGTTTAACATATTTTGTGCATTTAAACCTCTATTTTGACTTCCAAGAAGCAAATGCTTCTATTGTTTGCAATATGGTAACAGAAATATCCTTCTGCTTTTAGTGCATCACAAGTTATGTTCGTAACTTACTCCTAATTGCAGGGTGATAGTTCAAGCAGTAGTTCTACAGTTGGTGAGAGGCTTTTGTCCACTTTGCTGACTGAGATTGATGGCTTAGAAGAATCCAAGGTAAATGTCTTGTTTCCTTCGTTGCTTTTAGTTCTAAGGAGGACATTTTATCCCCCATCCCATACTCTTTTCCGTGTCATAGAAATCTTTTATCAAGAGGAAAAAGATAAAAGTAAAACTGGATTCACAGGACAATGCCTTGATTCTTTCTGCCATTTAACTGTATCCCCATAATTTGTTTTTAGGGAATTCTTGTCTTGGCTGCTACAAATCGCCCTTATGCAATTGATGCAGCACTCATGCGTCCTGGACGTTTTGATCTGGTGTGAAGTAATATTTATGAATTACATCCATACTTGTGCTGTTATAATTAAAACACAGATTGTCTGTAACCTGAATCATACGGTTTAGAGGATACCAAGGATGTATCATATGAATGCACAATAATGAAACAATTTCACGAAGTCATCAGTTTCACTTAATATGAAAAATATTATGGATAATATTCTCGAACAGTTGTCATTGATAGAGTTAAAAGGGGTTGGTTATATATTCGTTCTCACTCTAGTTTATTTTTTGTGCAATGGTAGGTTCTATATGTGCCACCGCCTGATTTGGATGCTCGATATGAGATACTTAGTGTACATACACGTAAGATGAAAACAGGGAGTGATGTCAATCTCAGAAGACTAGCAGAAAATACCGAGCTCTTCACAGGTGCTGAACTGGAGGGACTATGCAGGAAGCTGGAATTGTAGCTCTACGGGAAGACATATCTGCTACTGTTGTGTGTGACCGTCATTTCCAGACTGTGAAGAATTCTTTAAGACCAGCATTAACAAAAGCTGAAATTGATTCATACTCATCTTTTAGGAAGACCTCATCTCAAGCTTTGCCTAGGCATTTTGATTCAGGTTTGAAACCAGATAGGAACAAAAGGAACAGGGTGGGTTCTTTGTCTTTGGTTAAAGTTGGTATCGTTAGCTGCCTCTTAATTCTTGCTGCTAAATACTACATCATGCACGGAGACCAAACTGTACGTGATATAGCATTGACCTGAAGAGTATATTCCATTTTTTATTTTGGTAAGGCTAGGCTTAGCTCTTGTTGTATTTTAATAATAATTTTATAATTCCTTTCTATTTTATGTTTTGGACAGAATTCCTTTCTATTTCAAAGTCAACTTTATTCTTGACTTTGTTCTTTACCATCTTTTGCCTTCTTTTTCTCCCTTCCTATATCTGCAATTATATGCTGGGCTTTACCCAACAGTGGTATTTGACAAAGTTTTGGAGACATTGGTGACTGGAGGGGCTCTGGCTCCTGATTCTTTCCCTTGGCTTCTTAACCATTTCTGGGCAATTCTACTTTGTATGCTAATCAGTCGGAGACCCATGCTACACATGGGTGATATAGGTTTAAATTGCTTAAAGAATGCTGGTCAATCTTTTTAAGAGTACTAAGTACAGCATTAGGAAAGATGATGGCGCGAATGTCATACAAATTTGTTGTGTTCACGTAAACTATGCAAACACTGCCATAGTCATTGCTTGACATGGCAAAGAAGGTAGAGATTTGTATATCCACTACAACTCTTCTATGCCAAAGAGGATAAGGTAAAGAAGAGAAATAAAAACTTCTTGTGTTTCGAGCTAAACATTTTGTTCTTACATTTAATTTTGTTTTTTCGTATCCTTTGTAATGAACATAACAATTTGGTTAGAAATTTTTGATTCATAGCAACGATAATAGTCCCCCCTTAAAATAGAAAAGAACCAAGATGACCTCCCTCCTACACGAAAAAACACAATGAATAAACATCACATTAAAAAGTATGACCACTTCAAAACTACATGTATTTGATATTACACCTCACTTTAGTAGTTAAACAAGAAAATGATTTAAACCATAATTTGTATGCAAACTATAGCAACTCAGGTGGAGAGGGTAAGATATATTGCAAAGTGCTATTTGGACAAACATATTGTAATCCATACTAAAGACTCATCAACTCATGAACAAACATCCTGCACGGTAACACCATAAGAACCAATAATTTAAGAAATAGTCTCAACATTCGTCAGCCAATCACACTAGACAAACACATAATAATAACGCTACGAATTCAAAAGATCATTCCATATACAAAGTCACACTTCAAAACAGCAATTGGCACACCGCTTAATTCACAAAAGTTGCACGCCAAATAAAAAAAAAAAATGAAAAACGGATGCAAAGCTTTTTGAAACGTCTTCCCCACAAACCGAATTGACATTATCATGCCAAAATAATAAACAACACAATTCCATTACACTAAGTGAAATCACATCATCCTTCATACCATATTTTTGCTATATAGACAAAAGTATAGAGCAATTCAGATTAATTCACAACTTCAACCTAACCTTTAATAGCATACAAAACTAACAACAACATCTAAACATAATTAGTATCCAGCTACATATATTCACAGCATAAATGTTGCAACAGATACACATAAAAATCGTGTTAACAGAAAAAATACAACAGATATCACACACGTGGTAACAAATGTGTTCAAATCTTCACATATGAAGGTCTATGACATATCTTACCTTCAATACTTTCACCTGCAAATAAAACGTTTCAATGCATCTTGGGATCCTTAGGAAGTAAAAGTTAATAATTGAGTCGCCTTCACACAGCTTGTTCATTTCGCAATACTGATACCATCCTCTCCCTATATGGCACTGCTGGTTGCGCTCATCAGACCGTATAAGTTCCCAAATATGCTGTCTTTTAGTATGATTATCGGTCACAATGAGATGAGCCTGGCCATATTCCATAAAGCTATTTTTAGCTTGAACCGGGACATACTACAAAACAAATGAAAACATCATAAAAAGCAGGCAGTTAGAGAAGAAAGATCAGTACTTATATCCTGGTAAGCTCATTATTCAGAGTAACAAAATAAAATTTTAACAGTGGTTGTTTCCCATTGGCTTGGCTACGACTAAGCTCAAGAGTAATCAGGTTACTATTTGATTCGGAATCAGGGTCCGAATCAGACAAAAAATCAGATTCATCACTACTTATGACGACGACCTCGCCACTACACCTAGAACTGGCGCTTGCAAAATCTAAGCCACCATTCCCAGGGTCAGGTTTAGCATCTCCAAAATCAAAGCCAGAAATCACTATTATCTCTTTAGTATTTTCCTACACACAACAAACAACAAAGTATGAAAAATGGTGTCAATAAGAGAATGAAAACCTTAACTAATTTTACTAATTCAAATGACACAATTTCACATTATTTGGTCACATTCCACGTGTCACTCTTTTTTCTTTCAATGTGTAGGTTCGAAAATGCAAAACCAATAAACCAAACCCCGTAATTAGAACCGCCATACATAATAAGACACTAATAAACAACTTCTACTGGTGGATCCCATTAAAATCAACATACGTTTGGCTCCTCATATAGTACACAGCAGCAATAAATTTCTCTAGTACTGATGTTTTCCATAGAGTGCTAGTTCCGTATTTCAATTACTATTTGTGTAGAAAGTACTCTAAATTAAAAAAAGTTTCAATAACAATACAACACTACTAAAACCAACACGTGCATAATAAAACAAACAACAAAAACACATACTGTAATTTAACATATCCATGCAAAATCCGAATAGGTTCCCTAAACCAAAAATGGAGCATATTTGTGGTTAACATTGCTCGTAGAGGAAGCTATTTCAACGCATGTTATCCTAGGTTATATATAAAAGAATTTAAGACAACAACATTGGGCCTAATCTAACATCCATGCTCAAATAGAATGTTTAGATACAAACCTTAGAACCCATTTATAGGATGATTGACTGAGATGAAATAAAGGGAAGCAACAACACTCTCAGAAGGACGATCGGTCAGCAACCATAAGGAGGACTTGGCGAGCTTTGATCGACAGAGCAAGCAACCATTGCAAGGAAATAAATCCCTGTTGCATGCCCATTATCAAAACTAAGTTGAAAAGGGAAAATTTCCCAACCAAGCTACACCATAGCACTAATATATAGTGGTGTGCAACACAAGTCGTCTATGAGAAAGCAACACTAATTAATTGAATTTTTTTTTGGGGGTTGTTGCATATGAAATTAAAATTGCAATGAGTAAGAATAATAATGATAAAAGAGCTAACCTAGAGGATTCTCAAATACTTGGTAGGAAGCTATGTTGTCAATCATGCAATCACACAATTGACAAGTAATTCTCCTCTAAGTTAATCAACTAAAAGGGAAGAACTAACACATACACTTAGTTGATTGCTATCACAACACCTAATTGCATGAGCTAGCTTAAGCACCAATTACCATAGTTTAATCCTAATCAAGGATCAACTCTACCTCTTAGTCAATTAAATACCCTCCAATCAATCAATTAGATTGCACCCAATCAAGAAGCTCAATCATGCATGGTTACAAATCATGAACCACATGCATAGTAAAAGCACTTCACTCAACATACATATCAATCAATGGGCATGAAAAGAGAAGAGAAAAACAAGAGAGAAAGAGAACCACATCAAGCATTCCATTAAGACCCAAAATATTTCAAAACATAACTCTAGCTCTTAAATCCATTTAGCAAGCAAGAAAACTACTCCTCCATGAAGAAGGTTACAAAAAAAGAAAAGAAAAATAAGCTAGAGAAATTCAGAAGGAATGCAGAAAAAATAACAAAAGGAAAGATGTTCACAATTGTTGTCCAAGAACAAGAAGAAAAAGAGAAGAGAGAGCTCCTTTCCTCTAAAACCTAGTTTCTATCCTAAAATGGTAAGAAGTGTCTTAGAATTTGAGCCTACATGCCTTACATCATCCTTAAAATTGCTAGAAAAAGGAATAAGTGGGTCAAAATTGCAATATTTAATTTTCTATTTTGGGCCACAAAGCTCGTGTAGTGAGTGGACTTCAATTCCAAGCTTTGGCATTTCTTTGTAGGCTCACTCAGGGACTACATCTCACTACAGCAAAGCCATCTTTCTTCGATAATGTTCAGGCTTTGCTGCTCTAAAGCTCGTGAGTGATGTTGTCCAGTGGCGAAATCTTTTCCATTTGCTCCAAGACCTTCTCATAGCTCTTATTCTTCATAGTATGCTCCCAAGCCCCTTCTTCACATTGCTCTCAAAGACGATTCCCTAAAATCCACAATACTCTTTGAAAAAGTAAGAAGGCTTGACGAAAAAACTAAATATGCATAAAACTAATTAATTAGAGCCGTACTTCAAAATTGAGTCAGGAGATTCAGTTGCAATTTCTTACTAAAATTATGGAAGTTATACTCTGAATTGCATGCAAAATTGCCTAGGGTAAGAGGAAAGTTATTTACAAAATGTGTATTTATCAGATCCACGTGAAGAAGAACGCATAATATGAAATAAAATGAAAACAGGGATAAAAGAAGATAAGGCGGACATTCCAAAATTTAGATAGAATAAAAGAAGAAAATAAACAATGGATAAGTCATTTTAATGGGGGCGCGAGTCACGGTTTTGGTGGAAGGGGATGAATCCTCATGGTATGGTCACGTGACCAAGTGCGGATCAAGGGACTGATGGTTATGGAGACTCTGGAAGGGTTAATGGGGGGTATGTCTGAACCACGAGAGTCTTGGTAGTAAGCTAGGTTTAGGCTAGGGTATTCTGGGATTGCCCTTACCAAGGTACAAAACTCTTGGAAGTGAAAGGTTAGGGATTCAATCAATGCATTCGTGGATCCAAAGATTATGGGCTCAAAAGGGGATACTATAGTTTTGGATTTGAATGAAGGTATTTTTATGGTGCGATTTGCTAACAAAGAGGATTATGGGCACACAATTTTTGAATGATCCCATGTTAATTGTTGATCACTATCTTCTAGTGCATATAGGAGACCTCTTCTAAACCGATGGAGAAGACATATTGGAAAGTTTTTGTGTGGGTTCATTTACCAAATTTGCCATCGCTAAAATTTCTATAATAAAAGGTTCCTTTGGAGAGTACGATCTAAACTTGGCACAATGTTGAAGATTGCCAAATTGGTGTCTATTCAAAATAGTGGGCAATTTCCTAGAATTTGTGCGGAAATTTATCTTAGGAGAAAGCTCGTACCCTTCTTCATATATAGCTTTGGGGAAAGAATTCAAATGGAGTACGAAGGAATCCATTTGATATGCTTTAAGTGTGGGAGGTATGGTCACAAGATGGAACTGGTGTCAACCTTGAGGCTCTAATTAAACAAATTTCAATAACCATGGTGACAGGGAATGCAATGGAGTCAATGAAGGCTAGATCACCAAAGAAGTTTCTTGAGTAGAAGTCAGTAGGAAAGGAAGGAAGTAATCCAAATTTGGAAGGTGCAAAAATCATTATCCCTAATAAGGTATCACAAATTTAGAGAGATGTTATCATCATCATGTGAATTAGATTGAGGTGAAAGCTATGTACACCTGTTAAAGTCAAGCATACCACACACTAGTTAATCTAATGGATAAGATAATGGTAGTGTAACAATGCACCATCTATTAGTGAGCTATTGTCAATGTCACCCATCTCTCTCTCCCTCGCTTTCTGAACCTAACTTTTGATAGTTGTTTTAGCCCATGGATGTTAGCTTAAGAATTCAGTGAATTCATATTTGTGGAGCCAATGGTAGGGAAATAGTGGAATTTTAAGGGGTGATTATAAAGCATAGACACTAACATGGACATGAGATAAGACATGACACAGACACAAGAGACACCAAAGTTGAAAATTTATAGGACACAAACACAACATATATATAAAATTTAAAGAAAATTATACATTATTCAAAATACTATTTTATATGACATATGTTTATGCTTTATTTTCTTATAAACCAAAAGGTTATGTATTATTTCCTTCTTATAACCTTGTTTATATTGTGTTTTCTATGTTATAGTATTAAAAAATATAAATTGTAAATTTAAATATATACGAGCATGTGTCGTTGGTGTGTTATGCAAGATTTAACATAGACATGTGCCCGACACATAAACACAGTACTCAAATGGTATGTTGATACTTCATAGATAGTAATAAAAAAAATCCCTTGGATATTATTATAAGGTATTATTGGATTCAAGGCAAGAAAGGTACATGAAGATTGCATGGAGGTATTAGTGCCACATGCTACAGGAGTCAATCGGGAAGTGAAAAGCGTAAAATTTGAAGGTAAAAATAAGGGGAATAATGATGCTCAAAAGCCTAATTGGAAAAAAAAAAAACTTGGCTTAACCAAATAAGCTAACCACTAATAATGGGGAAAATGGTTCGTTAGGTCATGTTGCTATGAGGTCTAAATCTTCAGACTATAAGTTAACTCCAATCAAAAGTCCAAATGGATAAACATCAAGTCAGATGTGCAGGAGAATGGTGTAGAAATAAAAAAAGAAGCCTCCAAACATAGGATTGCTAGGAACACTTTAAAAGGCTCAACCATGAACATTGGAAGTTCTTTCGATAGAAACACATTAAAATCATAGGCACCTAATCCATTTTGTGTCACTCTCATGAAGAGAATTATGAAAACTAACATACTGTAGTATGTGCCATTTGTGTCACAGTTAACTTAGCAGGTAAAAATAAGGATAATAATATTACTCAAAAGCCCAATGGGAAAGCTTTTGCTCAACCAAATAAGCTAGCCATCAATAATGGGAAAAATGCCGCATTAAGCCATGTTGCTATGAGGTCAAAATCTTCAAACAAGAAGTCAACCCCAATTAAAAGTCCAAAGGGCTAGGCATCGAGTCAGATGTGCAGAAGAATCATGTAGAAATGAGAAAAGAAGCCTCCACACATAGGATTACTAGGAAAACTTTAAAAGGCTTAACCATGAAAATTGTAAATTCTTTCAAGAAGGATGGCACATTGAAATCATAGGCACCTCGTCCATTTTGTGTCACTCTCATGAAGAGGATGAAATCTAGCATACTGAGGCAGTTTTATATACCATTTGTAGCAGTTTCAACCACCGCAAAACATCTCTCTTGGTGGTTGTGAAACATATGCCATTGGCATCGTCGACAACTCATTTGGCTGCATTTTTATGTCGTTGTAATAACTACCACTAAATGCGTTTGTGGTAGTGGTAATGGACAATATTCTTTTGCAGCGGTTCAAACCACCACAAAATCATTTTCATAGCTAAATTTGTTTATTTTTTGCAGCAATTTTTTTTTCCACCATGGAAATCGTCACCATTATTCCATTATTTTAACTCATTTCTTGGGAAATACTTAACAACAAGATTGATTTGATTAGCTAACCATGTGTCTTTGTCTACTTTCTGCTTGGAAATCTTTATTAAAACATATAATGCATTTACCTCCATTCACCCAAAAATGAAAAAACAAAAAACAAAACCATGTCATACATGCATCTAATCTCATGTTTTCCAAGTTGTCATAATCCTAAAAGACCATGCCATACATCTTGGTCTCCAAGCAAAGTTTTTGTCCTCACATGTAGTAGGGATCTCTATATAATAAGAGGAGAAGAAGGATAAATGACAAGAACATAATGCAAGAAACTCTTCATCAGACATGAGCTTGATACATGATATCCATGGTTCATTGTCTTATCACCTCATGATGGTCTTGTTTCTTCGGTTGGCCAAGCCATCAGTTCCATGTTCCCCTTCGACTCTCAAGCTTATGAACTATACCAAAAAACACATACTAGCTCTTTGATAATCCTGAAAACCTTAAGCAGCAATGGGCTGGCGAGATTAACCCATAAACTAGTCCAGTACAACTTTAAAAAGATACATGTAACATCTTTTTGGTTTTGAAAGATGCAAGTAACATCAAATAAGTTTAGTGAATTTATAGAAAAAGATCAGATAAATATCATATGCATCTTTAAGGGATCAAAATGATATCACATGAATCTTCTAAAGACGAAATTGATATAAAAGATCTTTTATCGACTAAATTGATATGATGTAAATGTTTCAAGATTAAAATAATATAAAAAAATCTTTCAGGAACTAAACTAATGTTACATATATGTATATGTTTAAGGGACCAAATTATTGCTTTAGTTCAGAATATATTCATCATTATCCTTTGTTAGGAGTGGTTCTTGACCATTTGGAGGATGTGGGGACTGGCACAAAGTGGTGGTGGTGTTGCTGTGGTGTTGCACCTTCCAACGTGGGCATATATGCCATTGAATTGAAATTAAAATGGCTGTGATGGAACATTGATATTGTATGGAGATCTTGCTTTGCTTAACTTTGAAGTCTAAAGTTCTTTATGCTACTAATCAAAGACACTCCTTATTCTTAAATTTATGTCTACACATTCATATCATTAGGAAAGTGCAATGCAAAAGGCACACATTGGTCATTGGTTGGGTGTACGAGGAGAATCCATTCATCAAATCCATATGATATATCATATAATTGTAAATTATAAATTATGGCTTCTAAATATAGCTCTAACCAACTCTTATGTACTTTAGGTTGCTTTTATTGGTCGGTCATTTGGTAGTTTAGAATTTATCATTTAATTCTCTTATAATTAATCCGTTTGCACAAAGGGCTGGTATCTTATGTTTAATTAGAATTATACAACAATATGGGAGTGACTATTGTCACTCTTTTTTGTCTAATACCACTCCATTTAGAGTTACTTCTTTTCAATATCCTAAAATGCCCTCCTTTCTTTCATAATTAATAGTTTGTTGTTACTTCAATATTATTCAAAATCATTATTGTTAATATTTTAAAAGAAATCTGTTATTATTTGTACCATGAGTTGGTTTGTTATTTTGACAGTTTATGCTAAATTTTTTTAATATTTAATTATTTTTTTAATAATTTTTAAAAATTTTCAATAATAAATTTGTACAAATTTATTATTAGATCAAATATATGATAATTAATTTAATATTCAAATATTTAATATTTATTAAATTTTTATATTGCCACTAAATATTATAAGTATTTATAATTTATGTGTTTGATATATATACCATTTAGCCTTTAAGCATTTGTTTACAATTTAATATACAATTTATGTGTTTAATGTTCATATGTTTAATGTGTATACCACTTAATAGTGCACCAAAAGAAATACCATTTAATATATGTACATACTCAATACTATACCATTTAGCGTTTATATACTTTTTTGTAAGTACTTAACATCTATATAATTTTATTAAATATTAAATAAATATAATTTGCTCTAATATTGAAAAACAAATGTGTATATTGTATAAATTCCTTAATTTTTATTAAAATTTTAATTTTATTTTCATTTTTAAAAATTAAGGAAATATAATATATTAAATTATTTATTTAGTTGCATACTATGTACGATTAGAATAAAAATTTTATGCTAATAATTGTTGTTTGGTTGATATATAATTAAATCATTTAAGATATTTCAACAATATGTGAGATATCAAACACATTAAATAATGTGACAATATATATAATCGGATCATTTATTGTATTTACAAAACATTAAAATAAAAAGTATAAAATACGGTTATGTTTAAAGAAAGTTATGTGAAATAAAAATATAACTCAACTATAAATTATCTTTAAGATTAAGAGAACCAATTTGTGACAATATTATATTTTTTTCAATTTTATGAGAAAATGAGATTTAATATATTTCAAAAGCAAAATATCCAAAAATAAAATTTTTTTTACTGGAATAAAAATATCACAAAAGTAAAGTTAATAAATATCAAAATAAATTTTTTAAAAAATATTAATAATATTGAGTTTGAATAAAACTAGAAGTGACTATTAATATATTGATGTTATAATTATAAAAGAGAATAAAGGGCATTTTAGTAAAATTACATTAAAATTAATTTGAGTGTGAGTGGCAATACCCACTTCCCAAGAATATATAACATAAATTGGGAGTGTAAATAAGTCAGGTTAAGTATCATATTAGATTTGACTTAATCTAAGTTTAAGTTTTTGACGAAATATTTTCTAAAAACCTAGAATGTGTTTGTTCAGCCTCTTGTTGTAATTACACAATTAAAATTTTTAAGTGTTGTGTTCTGAAAATCATATTAGACATTGAATGATATGACATTGATTAAAAAGTTTATTCATTCAACCTATACAACCTAAATGTAACAAATATATATATATATATATATATATATATATATATTGTAAAATATTAAAAAAGTATTAAAAATATATATAAAGAATTGAAATATAAAGCACCCACTTCGTATATTATAAAGATTATAATTTTTTTTGTTAAGATTTAACCCAAAATCCTACATATAAAAAAGTTGAAGTCTTAAAAAAAGGTTGACTTGTAATTATGATTTGGTTGTTTGGTTTATGCATATTCTCAAAAAGTGGGTGATCATTGTACGGATGGATAATTTTAAGAGCTTTTCATATGATTTAATAATGTAAGGACATTTTACAACTTTAATTAGTCATGTAAGAGTTGTAGATAGTCAAAGATTTTAAAACTCCTTATAGAGATCATGAATATAGCTCACAGGGACCAAATGTGTATGTAATCTTCTTTGTATTGTTTTTTTTTTTGTGTTGTTGCTTATGGTGTGGGTGACGAGGCCGTCACTACCTTCTAAAATTAGAATTAAAATAATAAAATTAAATTCAAGTACCGAGTGCACCAAACTGTAGCTAGAATGCAACTTGGGTCGTCTCTCAATAAGGCTATGCCACTTAGGGATTTTGAGAATTAAATTGAGATAATTAAAAATAATTGAAAAAAATCAAGAATTAAAGGCACTAGTGTAAAATATTCCTAGAATTGAGATTAATTATCATAGACCAAGTATTAAACACATTAGTGACTATTAATAACTACTTATTGGCAATTTATACTAGTGATTAATCGACTTCTAGAATTTGACCAATGTAAATAACTAGTAAATGACATCCTAATTTGTTAGAAATCACATTAATTTGATGTATCAATTGCTATAGCCTAACTATCAATTGAAATGTTAATTCTAATGTTCACCTTTAAACATAAACTAATTGATTTATGCCCAAAGAATTTCTCTAAACGACAATTGTCATTTTAATTATTCCTATAAAATTTGTAACAATTACAATAATAATTATAAGAATAGAAACTTCAGTATATTAAGAAAACAAATGCCTTAAGTAGAAAATGGTCTCAAATATCATCCCAATCTATGTGGAAACGCTTACACTAGTAAGGAAAATTATTCCTCCATCTCTGAAGGATTACAAAAGTAAAATAAAAAGAGTACATGAAGATAATAACAATAATCCTTATGAAAATCTCCAAGAACAACTTAAACTCACCAAAGGAATCCCTAGAAAAAGAAGAATAGAGAAGAGAGAGAGAGATAGAGAGAGAGAGAGTGTGTGTGTGTGTGTGTAAATCCTTGTTGCCAAAACTAGACTCTAAAACTAGGTTAAAAGTTTATACAATTCCCTTAAATATTGCTCTCAAAATAGTCAAAGTGGGGCCCAAAATAGAGTTAATTATATGCTAATCAAATTAGTTGCATGAGCACTATAATGCTCACCAGAACCTTTTGCTCGAGCATTTCTTCTTATGACGTTGCCAAGCGTTGTAGTGCTCTTTCAATTCTGTGGCACTCAGGAGTGGTCCTTTGCATTTTGCCCCCTTTTTGCAACCTCATAGCTCCAAGTTCCCTCCAAAGAATTTCTAGCCTTGTACCTAAAATTTTGCACTCAATCTAGAGTTTCTATACAAAATCATACTCAAAGAAACGAATTAAACACAATATGCTCTAATTCAATAATCATTCCAAAATTAGTGTAATAGGCAAAGATCCTATTAAAAATCCACAATGAGGACCAAGTCAAAATTCTAATTATTTACATTAATAACACAACAAAATCTATGCAAAAAACTAAGATTTAAAAGCAAGATAAGTGATATGAATGTCCTTTATCAGAAAATTTATTTTTATATTTATTTTGCTTCCTTCCACATTTTTTACTCTTAATGCTAATATAGCAACTCAAGTGTTATGTTGTTCAGGTAAGGAACTTTAATTTTTACCCTTTAAATAATCATAATTACTCATGTGCCACATTATTTTATACTTAACTCTAGGTTGTTTTTAGAAGAGTAAAAGCTTTTGTAATCTTTTGTTTGACCAATCAAAGTGTATCCTTAACCATTTTTCACTGTTGAAAGATTGTTGAATTTAGCAAATTTGAATTTTTTCTATTTGTAAAAACTTATACCAGGTTTGACTAATATTTCTGACTAATTCCCTCTTATTTTACACTGATTTATCAAGTTGTAACCAGTTCACACCAACTCAAAACAGTATTTGAAAGTATGAGCTTTATGTCATTTTTGTAAAAAAAAAATTGACAATGGCCTTTATTTATAGCTTTTGTAAACAAGTAATTCTTTATTTCATACTACTTAATCATCTTATTCAATGTCAACAATGTAATTAGTATATTTTAAAAGTCAAACAGGTAGCAAGTCAATCTCAATCATAACGGTTGACAACCATTATTTGGTTTAGGATGCATAAATCAAGTTATCTTATTAATTGTTTATGAGAACTTCAAAATAAAGAATATTATAAAAATTATATTTAACAAAGAAAATTATGTAGATCATTGGATTAAATATAAATTTAAGAAAAATAAAATGGGAATAGTTTCTCTCATGTGAGATTTTTGCCTGAACTTATTATGTGTGATTTCTTACTATTGAGTTAAAAAGTTGGACCCAAACATGACATGTGATATAAGAAAATCCTTTCTCGTTTAACATATCTATAAATTATGTGCTTACATACTCTAAAATGATAAAAATGGAAAACAAATTAAAACACAAAATGTGCTAGACTAGAAATATGGATAGAAATCTCGACCCACCTCTTAGAAGCTCGGAAAAGGGTCCGCAGCTAGACCATGTGTTACAGAACCCTGAGAATCCTCCATTGATCTAGCCTAAATCTCTCATTGGTTGGATACAAATATGGCCAGATTCCCACCCCATCTTATTATGGTGTAAATCAGAGCAAATATCCCAGTGATACAAAGTATGTCCATTATCTCCTAAATTCTTATGAGAATCTTCTCATTTAGCGAAAGATCAAACGGGTCTCCTCACCATACAAAAGTGCATTGGCCTCCAGTATCCTATCACCATACCTCCCTGTTAATCCATCATCGACTTAGGCATCAAAGTGTCCTTGTGGTACCCTATCATCCCCTACTAGGACACTTAGAGGAGACATGCATCCTTACTGGAAATCCTAGGTAAGAACATGAAATATACTAATTTTAGCATGGTCTTATTTGTGAAGAAGGAAATTTAAGTTTTTTTTTTCTAGTGAAAAAGGAGATTTAAGAGTTAAAATTTCATAATCTGAAGTGTTTGTTGTGTGTTAGATGTTTCTTATTGTTGTGATATGTTAGTTCATCTTTCTCAATGTATAATATGATGACAACAATTATTATTTTCAAAATAATTTCGTTTTATCTACCAATTATAATTAGGGTAAAATACACATATCTCCTTTGAAATATTTTAATAATACATATTTTCCCCTCTAGTCTACAACATGAGTACACTCAACTAATTTTATGACATCATAGTTTCCTCCCCTAATAGTGATTGACAGTTTGTTCCGTTAGTGACACGTGACTAGCACATTATGTTTACCATTTTTAACTTTAAAATAACATATCACAATACCAATTTATCCTTAACCTATCTACCTTATATTTTTTCTTCATCTCCTCCACCATATTCTTCCATTCTTTTCCTCCATCATCTTCATCTTCCTCCATTCTCACACTCATTATCTTTGTCCATTTTCTTCCTCATTCCTCTTCATGGATTTTGTCTCTTATAATCTTCTCCTCTTCATCCATTTAATTTTCTCTCTCATCATCTAGTGTGGTTGCGGTCCATCCATCATTTTCTAAAGAGCTTGGGTGTTGCAGTTTTAGTGGGGTAAGTCACCATTGACATTTGGGGTTTGGGGTTCAAAGGGATTATAGTTTGTTTTTTCCTGAAGTTTTCCTTCACCATGTTGTCCACGTCTTGGGTTCTTGGTTTGAAGGTTTGCAATGGCTTTATCAAGTGTGGGTGATAGTGAAAGGGGTAGTCTACGACATGGCGGTTGTGCAAAATATGGGCAACAATAACGAAGCTAATTGGAAGAATGAGATATCATTTTGTTTTAGAAGCTCCATGTGAAAAAATGGTTAAGTAAAATGCCAAAAAAAAAAATTGATTTTACATTTCAATGAATACGTGGTGGGTAGTCATGTTTTGATTTTCACAAGTGACTTGGTTGCTTATGCATAACCTTAAAAACCAAAAGCCTGACATGCGTACAAATTCAAAGCCATTCAATTTTTTATTCAATTTATACTTGATCTGGAAGACACTAAACCATTCAATCCAAAGTACGAGACAAATTAAACTTGAAGCTGTACGTACAAAGACACGTGAATGAAAAAAGCATGAAAAAAAATACTTGCTAGTATGAAATCAGCAAAAAACAATTGGTTATGCAAGCAAGCTTCATAATAATAAATTTGAGAGGGAGAGAAAGAGAAGAAGACGATGGAGGGAGAGAGATCTTTGTATTATTTCCTATTTTGGAGATTGAATTGGATGAGAAGATTTTTAAACAAGGGTAAATTGGGTATTTGAAATTGGGGGTTGAGTGTTGACATTCGTTATAGTACTCAAGGGATCGGAGTCAAATGTCATATCAGAAACTAAAGAGGAAAAAATGTATTATTGAAATATCTAGAAGAGATAGATATAATTTGCCCTTGTATTTATCATCCTTATGTTAATGATAGTAAAATTAGAAGTAGTGGCAATGATAGGTTGACCCTATGTCTAAAAACTTAATTTAGGTTGACTTTATGAATAATTATTCAATCATTTTGTTATATATGTTTTGCTTTATATAGAGTAATTATTTTAAATACTTATATTTTATTAAATCTTTTCAAATAACACTGACAAAATTATCAACAAATGTATAATAAGAAGTAGAAATTACAACTACAAGAAATTTGTCCTATAAAAACACTTTAAAACTTTGATATCCAAATATAAAATTTATTAGTATTATAATTATTATTATTAATTGGTATACAAGATATATGTAGGAACGCTTTAATAATATTCTAAGAAAAAATGTGTAGTATGTTGACATTATTATCACCGTTACATTTTATTGGTATTATTATTACTGTACTTCAAAAGCAACTATATAAGTAAAGTTACTATGCACGTGCACAGGTAACTTCCCATGATTTCGGTGGAGTTCACATGTGAAAGTTCCTACATGCAGGTAACTTGCAGTAACTCTCGTGATTTAGTGAGAGTTACTATGCGTGTATAGTAATTTTGAAAAATCAAAAGTCACCAACGAAACAGAGAATGCGAGCTGCACGTGTTTGAAATTTTATAATAATAATAATAATAATAATAATAATCACACAGCACTTGAGGCACACGAGGCACATTTTTTTTTAATTTTTCTTTTATTATATATATATATATATATATATATATATATATATACAGATGAACTGTACGCCTTCTGCAACTTTAGTTCTTTTTCAATTTCATTTTTTCTTTTCCTCGTTTTATACTAACATATATTTTAGTTTACGCGTAATGTTCTCAAATATTTTAAGAGGTATTCAAAGGAATTTCCTTAGAGCGAAAAAACATAGTTTCTTGCAATTTGCTCCGATTAATATCTTTCGGTAAGTGCTCTTCATAGAATTTAGTCAGTTTTTCCTTCTTTTATTCTAGACTTAAATTTAGTATTGCTAGCATAGTTTATCTCCATATTTTTCCTTCCTATCATTTCAAACTTAGTTTGGGTGATAAAGTCAAATCTTTTATATTTTCATTTTATTGTTTGACAGAAGTTTATTCCAGTCTCAAAATCAAGTTATTAGTTAAAGTACACTCTTCATGACTAGTGGTGAGTAAGTTTAAACTTATAGGCCATCTTTTGGTCAATTATTATTATTTTCATTATATAGATTATTTATAAAATTTTAGAATGATTTACGCCAAGAAATATGCCTTTATGGATTATAGAAATTTTAGAAAATTATGGTTTTGTAGTTATTATAACAAATTATTATTTTGAAAACTCATGGGACCATACTTGTTGTATGTATGATTTATATTTATTTCATCAGCTCAAAAATTTCATGAATCCCAATATTATATGAACAATCAATTTTATTGCTATTAGTTTTTAGCCAATCAATAATAAGAAACGGTACGGGGTTAAGCAGGGATTGATTGGCCTTATCCCAAATGGTAGCTAAGGACTAACTTCACCATAATAAGAAACTAGTGGTGTTTATGGGACCTTGTTAAGTGCCCATAATTAACTTTAGCTTAAATTGCTATCACTAGTTATTTATATACAAAATATCTCATGTTTCTTTATTAATTATTACTATGGATTTAGTTAAATTATTGTTTTCAATAAGTTATATCAATTGTATGTATATGTTATGTATTTTGTTATTGTCCCATGTGGGTTGTGAGTGAAGCTAACTTGAGTTTTTGATGAACTCACAGCTCTCTTTTCCTCCTTCACAAATACGGCTCTCGATTCTTGCACAGATTAATCATCATGTTGCAAGTTTCTTCTTAGGCTTCAACTGGAGTGGAGCTTTGGCTATATCAATATACACTACAAAAAGAGGTAAATTACGATGGTTGTTTTTGTAAATTGTGGTTGTTATAACTGCCATTTTCTCAACAATGACGGTTAAGAGGCGTAATCAATGTCATTTCAGGAAATTACGACAGTTATAAAAAACCACCGCAATCACCCTGCATAACCACCATAATTTATGTGAATTGTGGCGGTTGAATTATGTTGGTTTCAAACCGCGCAATTAGTGAAATATATTTAAAAATAAATTACGGTGGTTTGCAATTTGTGGTAATTTTTTTTAAAAAATTAATCATGGCGATTGAAACCACCGCAATTTGCGGTGAAATATTTTTGAAATTTTTTTAAAACTATTTATTACAACAATTTTAAACCACTCTAATTGCAACACCCAATTTTAAAAAAAAATTCCAATAATCATGCAAAATAGTTTAATAAAACTATCTTCAATTTTATATTAAGCTAATTAGATAAAGTAAATTAATCAAATGTGGATCAAGATAAATTTTAAACACTAAAATGACTCCTGGCTTTAATTACTTCAAGAAAAGGAGTTTTCACTGTTCCAATCCATTAAGGCAATAGAAAAACATTAACGGCCTAATAAAATATAGTATATAAAACTCTAGCATAAATAAAAGAATGTGGATACAAATAAGTATGCTCAGGCAATCCAAGTTATTAAACTGGATCAGGAAATACTAGAAAAATCAAAGGAATGAGTACTATTTCTAAAAGAGTACAATGACTAAGGATATTCGAGAGATCCATTGCTGTCCTAAATACTCAACTTCTAATTTCTCAACAACACTTCTCCTAAACACTTAAACTATGCTAATAATGCATGCTCAAAAGAAAAAATTGTTGTCTTGGTCCTGACAATATATCTCATTCTTCAAAAGCAGAAAAATAAAAGGATAGGAAATGAGGAATCAGCGCTTCTTAGAGACACCAACAGTTTTACCCCACAACCAGTAGTCTTGGTATGCTGGCCACCTACACAAAGACCCAGTAATGCCTCAAACCTCGGTGGTTCCTGTATCATAGTTTCAAATGTTATGTCTCGGTCCTATGTTTCACAAGTTCACAACATCCTATTAAATCAAGGTTAATATACGGTTCCTAGGATCCAGGAAACTAACAAGCAAACAGTGACAAAGGCATACAAATAAATTCATATAGGTCGAAGCACAAATCAGGAAAATAACATGTATTATGTATCAACAGTTAATAACTTTCCTTTCTCTGATTTTACTATCTTTTCAGCAATTTAAGTTTTAAATGGTGGAGTACTTATGTCGCGATGGCACAAACCTAATTTTACAGGTTATCCATGCCATTTGGCAGTAGAAGCACCAATGCTTGTTTAAAAAATTTTAAATGTGAAGAACGAATTACAATCCATGAAGGATCTTAATTTTGGAATGATTCAGGAAAAAGTGGCTTGATTGGAAATCTCTTTGCAATGGTGCTTCTTGAGTGTTGATGAGGAAATGTTACCAACATGTTAAGTTCCAAGAAAACATTCATGGGCAGACATAGGTGTTAGATATAAAATAATTCATGTGCCTAAATTATTGGGTAAAGGCATATGAATGGTCTTATATCTAACTCCATGCAAATGCCATCAAGTTTGTAGTGTGGAAAATACACCGGCTCAACTACCTTGCATTGAAATTCACCTTATTTTATTTAGAAGAATGAGATTTAGGCCCACCATCCTTTTCATAAATAAAAATAAAAGCCTCATCATCATGAAAATTTAGTACACTAATGAGGAAAATGAAATTCTGATAAGAAATTCAAAGGCATGCATATCTGCATATGAGCTTTCAATTACAGTACCTTACTAAAGCCAAGCCAGTTTGAGTCTCGTCTAAATGAAAATAACATGCTGCTTTCTTTCCATTGCCCACACAAGACCTGCATTTACTCCAAAGTGCAGAGCATTAGAGCATCCACATGAATATTCGAGGGAAACAACTCATACAAAGATTGCTAAGAATGGTGAGTTATAGAAAATCAATTTAAAATGAGCAGCCACATGATGCCACATTATCTTATTGGCCTTAATAAGTGTTATTCGTTGGTTGAAAAATATGAGGAAAAATACCTCATAATCAACCCTTGAAAATAGATGTAATCCGGGTCAATTGTTGCAAAAGCCAGCCCTGTTATCTGTAGGAATAATAAAAGCATAGTCAACTATATTCCTATATAGCAGCAATGATATACCAATTAGACATGCAAAAGTATGTAATTCCTTTTCTGAATGAATAACATGGAAAATCAACTTAAAAGATATCAATGACATCATGGTAAAGTTAATGCAATTGGCAAAAGCTAAATACTTGGATCCTAATTGCAGTAATTAAATGATTTGGTTAAATAATGTTTATACAGTAAATCAATAAACCTGGCTAAAAGCAAAGTACACAAAATATTGCAATTTCTTTAGGAAACATTCATCAAAAGCAACATCAAAGTTGTTGAGAAAGATGAAGGCAGAGTGAATTACTAAAATTGACCTCAAATTTTGAACAGTGCACCCATCTAGACAATGCCGACCATCTATATTAAGATGTAATTATAAACTAAGATTAATCTGAACAAGGTAAATCAAACTAAAAGAAAATTAAGAAAATAAATGAACAATAATCATGAGGTCTATGCAATACTTACATTGATTAAATGTTACTGCCGCAGATTTACAAACAATAATGATAAGTCATGATCGCTGAACCAATTTTCTAGTTGTTTTCTATAGAAATCAAGAAGGCAGCTAACCTGTGAGGATCATATATAGTCACCGATACTACTCTACCCACAACAATATTACCAGTCGAAGAACAACAGACAGCATATAAGGTATCACCAAGGGTGCCACAAATCCATTGTAGACAACCACCGTTTTCTTTCATGGCACAATAATGATAGCAATGATGCTATATCCACAATTTACTAGTTAATCAATCACATGATTTTCTTGAGTCTCTTCAGGTCATCCCTCAATTTCATGTCGAGTGCATTTGACACCGCCTGAGAGTACTTGCCATCCTTGTAGTCCTTCTTCCTATTCAGAAACCAGTCCGGGATCTTGAATTGCCGAGGGTTGACAACCACAGTCATCAGATTATCTAACTCAGCATCACTCAGTTCACCAGCTCTACCAGCAACAAAAAAAAAAAAACAAAACAAAACAAAAACAAGAAACAAAACCCATTTCAATGCAAAGTATGAAAAATCAAATGAATAGCAAGCAAATACAAATTCCAAGTCAGTGAATCATAGCACTCTTATCTAATAATAAAGTAAAGAGCGGAAATGAAAGTGAAAATTCCTTTTACAACCCATTCATTTTACAAACCCAGTAACTAATAAAACGCATTTTACAATCCACTCATTGCAAATCAATCATCAAACTCTCAAAAGTTCCTCTATATGCTATGAAGATTCCAATCTAGCACACCACACCATACATGACTTAATTGTTGCACATAATGCATCATTGCTATCATTATCTAAAACTGAAACAACCTAGACCAACCCACAACTTTTTGACTTTGCAAAATACCAAATTTAAATTCACATTTTAACCAAAAATAAATATAGCAACCGAATTGCTCTTACTGCTTATTTTTAAAATTTTGTTTTAAAATTGGGTGTCATACATAAACAGACTAGTGTTTGGTTGCGTGGGTGGAATGATACCTTTAGGTAAGAAAGGAGATTGGAAGACGTATCATAGTCACTCCTGAGCAAGGCAGCCTTGAAGGGATCGAAGAGCTAAGAAAGGATTCAAAATAAGAGAGGAGAACATTGATTCAGATATTTCATCAAACACATTGCAAGCTCAATTTCATAGAACAATTTGAAACAGGGCCAACAAACAAAAATTTCAACCTATTTTTCAGAGAAACCTAATCAACTTTTAGCATAAGAATCGAAGATTAGAGAAAGAGCAAATGAGAAAATCAACAACTCATGGAAGGAATTAGCAATGACAAACCTTCATCATATTGTTGTGTTAAGCGATCCTTTTATCGATTGCGAGAAAGCAAGACCGCGAGGTGCTGGGCGTGACGCGGAGTGGAAGGAAGATGTTTGGTGGCGGTGGGGGCTCGCCAACTTGCTGGGGCGTGGAGATTAGGCGGCGTGATGCGGAGATCGCGGTGGTGGGGCACGCGAAGAGCAGGACCGCGGCGCGATGGAAGGATATGGGGAAGGAGGTTGTGACAGAGAAGTGCCCACGAAAAGAAAGAGAGAATAGAGGGGCAAGTGATGGCGATGGTGGCTAGGTCGCCGGTGGCCGCATATTGGGCAGAGCGGGAAAGAAGCTATGGAGGGAGGGCTGTGTTTGTGGTGTGTGAATAGGGGTATTGTGTATTGTGATGGGGGAAGGGTTAGAACCCTTAACTCACTACTTTTTTTTTTTTCCTGAAATGGCAACCCGCCATAATATATCTTCTAACTGCCATTTTTTCACTAAAATTATGGCAGTTGGCAATGCCTTAATTCACGTATATTATGCCAGTTCCAATTCAACTACCACAATTTACTTGTTTTTTTATAGTGATAATAGTTCCAATAATTGTGTAAGAATCAAACATGTATTATATCATTTTCACTATTTTTAGAATTTCAGTTATTTATTATGTTTGACTTTGGCTTAGATTATGAACTTTATGCAGTTTTATATTTAGGATTTATGATTGGAAATATTTTTAGATTTATGAAAACTTGAGAGATTGAATATATTCAATTTAATTATGCGTATTAAACGTCAATTATCAGAGGCTTCACCTGGGGTCAAGTTATGTGGTCACGTTACTAGGTAGGTTTGACAAAGTGGTATTAAAGCCTGGTTTCCCTACATATTATTGAAGCAAGTGTCCACAAATAACATGACATCTATGAAAATGAAGCGCGCCCATTTGCATTGATGTAGTGTTATTTGAGGCCTTTAGGAAAAAGTCAATCATGTCTAGGTTCAGTAAGAGTTTGTCTTTTTTGATACTCATAGTCTTATTATATGTCATTCCTTTCATAGTGTAACCAAGCTACCTGTACACCATTCACGTCTTCGCTGACGGTAGAAGTGACACATCTTGTGACAGTGCTTGTCTTAGAGCTTTTGAATAAATGGTAGCAAACTTGAGATGCAATGACCAAGTAGCTAGAGGCAATTACGTAGCCACCTCCAGTTAAGAGATACAGACGACTTGACCTGGAGCATTTAAGAGGATGGACCCGCCCACCTTCAACAGGCATCTAATGACTGACAATCCTAGGAATTCCTCAAGCAAATGGAGAAAATAGTTGATATCATCCATTGTTCTTCAGAGAAAGCGGTGGAGTTGGCTGGCTTCCAATTGGGAGGCCATTATGGTATAAGGAGTTCGGACAGAGGTATGACTACCAGTTCCCCTATGGGGACAGTTCAAAGAAGCCTTCATGCAGAGATTCATCTCAGAAGGGCAGACAGGATGATCGAGGAGAGTTTGAAGCTTCGTTTAACTCAGGAATGACAGTTAGAATATGATGAGTATTTCACTTATCTGGCATAGGCAGTCTCCAACATGATACCAAGAGATAGCTAGGGTGAGACGTTTTGTTCAAGGTCTGTCCAAAGATATGTTCCTCAGTTGCAACCTCATGTTGAGACCATGAATTATGCTTAGGTGGTAGACACACGATTAGTATTGAGAGTGGTTTAACGGAGTGAGGCAATGACAGAGCCAACAAGAAGGCAAGGGTTCATGCCTCTTTCTAGCGAGCAGGTTCGAGCAAGGGTCGCCATCAGCCAAGCAAGGCGGTTAGTCAGGTAGGCAACCTTCTCAGAACCCATCCCGGCTCGCCAAGCCATCACAGACTTTAAGTAAGAGGGCAGGAATAGAGACAGGGTTCATGGTAGTCATATTGGGATTCTCGACTTGAGGGAAGAGACATCAGGGTTAGTGTTTAGTTAGTTTCTCAGTATGTTATGGGTGTGTCCAACAGGCCACATGTGTAGAGTCCGATGTTTCAGGGAGTTTGAAGTTAAGGGTCAGCTAACCTCTCACATCAGCTTAGTCTCTGATCGGCCTAGGGTAGCTTCATCGTTTCGGAGACGTGAGCCGGGGGAAGGAGCTTTGGTGGTAAAGGTTCAGGCGGGAGGAGGGCGAAGAGACCAAGATAATGGGGACAACCTCGTTTATATGCTATGACCCGATAGGATGCGCAGGCTTCAAATGAAGTGATGCAGGTACAATAATAGTATGTTCCTTCAATGTCATGACGTTGTTTGACTTGGGGTCCCATTATTCTTATGTGTCCTCATTCTTTGCCTTACGGTTTGAAAGATCCCCTAAGGATCTTGAGAAGCCATTTTTAGTTGGGGTACCTTCAGGAAAGCCCATCATTGTTCAAACGTGTACAATCATCCTGAGTCAAAGGTGGTAACATGGAAGCACTAGCAGACTTGATAGTGTTGGACATGTCTGACTTTGACGTCATTCTAGGTATGGATTGGTTAGCCTTATGCCATGTCTTAGTAGATTGTTATAGTAAGGTGGAGAGATTCGAGGTCCTAGGTGATGAGCCACGAGTGTTTCAGTGTACAAGGTGTTCAACAGACAAACTTGATATCAACTATGAGCACCCCACGATTGATGGATAGAGGTAATTATGGTTTTTAGTCAAGTCAAGGATGTAAAGAGAGACACCTAGTTTGGGCATCGTTCCAATGGTTAAGAGAGTTCCAACATGTTTCTTGATGATTTGCCAGGTATGCCACCAGAAGAAACTAGAGTTTACTATAGAGCTTAAGCCAGGAGTTAGGCCCATCTTTATACGCTTATCGCATGCCTCTAGAGTTAAGAGAATTAAAAGAACAATTCAGGAGTTGTTGGACAAGGGGTTTATACGACCAAGTACCTTTCTATGGGGTGTTCCAGGATATGTTTGTTAAAAGAAAGACGGTTCGATGAGGATGTGTATAGATTATAGGCAGCTAAACAAGGTGACGATCAGAAAGCGATACCCATGCCTCGTATTGATGATCTTTTTGACCAGCTTCAATGAGCAACCTATTTTCCAAGATCAATCTTCAATTGAATACCATCAGCTGAAAATTAAGGATGAAGATATGTCTAAGACGGTCTTCAGGACTTGCTACAGACATTATGAGTTCTTAGTAATGTCTTTTGGGTTGATTAATGCCCTAGCAACCTTCATGGATTTGATGAATAGGGTATTTAAGCCGTTTCTGTATCACTTTGTGATTATCTTCATTGATGACATCTTAGTGTATTCCAGGAGTAAAGAGGAACATGAGCAACATCTGGAAATAGTTTTACATACTTTGAGGGAGAATGAGTTATATGTCAAGTTCTCCAAATGTGAGTTCTGGCTAGATCAAGTGGCGTTCCTTGGACACATAGTGTCGAAGAATGATATTTTGGTAGATCCAAAGAAAGTGGAAGCAGTGTAGTAATGGCTAGACCTACAACGTTTCAGAAATCTATAGTTTCTTAGGCTTAGCAGGATATTAGACAGTTCATTCAGGATTTCTCAAGGCTCGCAGCATGACCAAGCTGACATAGAAGAATGTCAAGTTTCAAGTGGAGAAGAATGTGAAAAGAGTTTTCAAAGGCTTAAGACATGCTTGACCACAACGCCGTCTTGGTATTACCTTTAGAGACAGGTGGCTTTTCCGTATTCTGTGATGCTTCTAGAGTTGGACTTAGCCTGTCCTGATGCAGCATGGTCAAGTTGTAGCATATGCCTCGCAACTCAAGAAGCATGAGTAGAATTATCCTACGCATGACTTAGAAATGGCAGGGTGGTTTTTGCCTGAAGATTTGGAGATACTGGATGGAGAGACTTGTGAGATTTTCACATACACAAGAGCTTGAAGTAATTCTTCAACAAAAAGATTTGAACCTAAGATATCGTAGATGGCTTGAGTTATTAAAGGATTATGACTATAATCTTACTAGGGAAGGCGAATATAGTAAGGTGGTTTAGCGCAAAGTCAAGGTAGTTTGGCCCACATAGCGCCAGTAAAACAATCGTTAGTGGAAAATATTCACAAGTTGGAAGCTAAGGGAGTTCAATTCGACCTTAGTAATATTGGGCCTTTCTAGCTCACATTAAGGCTCAGCCAACCTTAGTAGGACAGATCAAGTCACAGAATGAAGATCCAAAGCTAACTAAGTTGATTAAGGATGTTTGTAAGGGTGGGAATAGAGAATTCTCATTGATCCTGAGGGTGTGTTGTACTTTGGGAAGTTTATGCATGCCACGGTAGGTGAGTTAAGTAGAAAAGTAATGGAAGAAGCCCATGGTGCAGCATACTCAGTGCATCTAGGGTCAGCTATGATGTATTAGGATCTAAAACGGTTGTTCCTGGTGGGATGGTATGAAAAGAGATATCGGTAACTTTGTAGCTAAGTGCTTGGTGTGCTAGCAAGTTAAGGCTGACCACCAGAGGCCGAGGGATTACTTTAACAGATAGATATTCCAAAATGGAAGTGGGAGAGGATAACTATAGACTTTGTAGTTAGGGTTACCTCAAACTACCAAGGGTTCGACTCCATATGGGTAATAGTAGGGATGACCAAGTCAGCACACTTTTACCAATAAATACTACCTTCAGTGCGGCACGGATGCTCAGTTGTATATCAACGAATAGTTAGACTTCACGGTGCCCATTATCCATCATATCTGATAGAGGGTCCCAGTTCACTTCACGGTTCTGGAGGGCATTTCAGGAGGCCCTTGGGACACTTGTGGATTTGATCACAGCTTTCATCCCTAGGCGATGGTCAGTCAAAAGGATGATACAAACTATGCTCAGAGCCTATGTGCTAGATTTCAGAGGAAACTTGTTGATCACCTACCCTTGATTGAGTTCTCATATAATAACAGTTACCAAGCAAGTATCCAGATGGTCCGTTCAAAGCGTTGTATGGAAGGCGTTGCAAATCTCCTATCGGGTGGCTCCAAGCTTGGGGAAGCTAAGTCCCTAGGCCCAGACCTAGCTCAGGAAACCTTAGAAAAGGTTATGTTGATTAGGGAGTGTGTTTAGCAACACAACTAGGCAGAAGTCTTATGCGGATAACCGTCGGCGCGACTTGGAGTTTGCAATTGGGGACCACGTGTTTTTGAGGGTATCCAGTATGAAAGGGGTAGTAAGGTTTGGTAAGCGGGGAAAGTTAAGCGCTCATTTTATCGGCCTATTTGAAATCTTAGAAAAAGTTGGAGCAGTGGCCTATAGGTTAGCATTCTCCAAGTTTATGAGCCATACACCCGTGTTTCATGTCAGTATACTTAGGAAATATATGCCTGACCAAGTCTCGTGCTCACTCGCAAACGGTTTAAGTTGACGAGAGTTTATCCTATGAAGATGAACTAATTGCTATCGTGGATAAGCAGATTAAGAGGCTTCATTCAAAAAAGGTAGCTCAGTAAAAGTTATGGAGAAACCATTCTGGTGGTGAAGTGACTTGGGAAGCTAAAGAAGTTATGAAAATCAAGTATCTCCACCTTTTTCCAACTCAGAGTTTGTTGTTTTAGATTTGGGGACCAAATCTCTTTTAAGGGGGTAATATGTGATATCCCAAATACAAAATTTATTAGTATTAGAATCATTATTACTATTACTATTAATTGGTAGACATATTAATATTATTTATTATAATACAAGATGTATGCAAGAACGCTCTAATAATATTATAAGAGAAAACGTGTAGTATGTTGACATTATTATCACCATTAGTTTTATTATTATTGGTATTATTATTATGCTACTTCAAAAGTAACTATATAAGCAAAGTTACTATGCATCATAGTAATTTCCGTGATTTTATAAGTTCACATGTAAAGTTCCTTGCATGCACATAACTTGCAAGTAACTCTTGTGATTTCGGTGAGTTACTATGCAAGTTACTATATATGCATAGTAACTTTAAAATCAAAAGCTACCAAATGAAATAGAATGCAAGCTGCACACGTTTAAAATTTTATAATAATAATAATAATAATAATAATAATAATAATAATCACACGGCACATGCGGCACATTTTTTAATTTTATTGTTATTTTATATAAACCTATATATATATATATATATATATATATATATATATATATATATAGACACACACGAACGTACGTCTTTTGCAATTTTAGTTCGTTTTTCAATTTCAATTTTTTCTTTTTTTTTTTTCGTTTTATACTCCTATATTTTAGGCACATCATAATATTCCCAAATATTTCTAAGAACCATAGCCGCAGAAGGAATTTTTCCTAAAGAAAAAATATAGTTTCTCGCAATTTTCTCGATTAATATCTTTCGATAAGTGATCTTCATGGAATTTAGTCGTTCCTTCCTCTTTTATTCTAATTAAATTTAGAATTGTTGACATAGTTTTCTCTCCATATTTCCTTCCTATCATTCCAAACTTAGTTTGAGTGATAAAATCAAATTGTTTATATTTTATTGTATTATTTGACAGTTACTAGTGTTATTTCAGCTCCTAGAATTAAGTTGTTAGTGGAAGTACACTCGGCTACTAACGATGAGTGGGTTTAAACTCATGGCCATACTTTTGGTTATTATTATTATTTTCTCATATTATATAGATTATTTATAAAATTTTAGAATGATTTATGCCAAGAAATATGCCTTTATGGATTATAGAAATTTTAGAAAATTATGGTTTTGTAGTTATTATAACAAATTATTATTTTAGAAAACTCATGGGATCATACTTGTTATATATATGATTTATATTTATCTTATTAAGAAAATTTTCATGAACCCCGTATTGTATGAACAATGAATTTCATTGCTATTAGGTTTTAGCCAATCAATAGTGAGAAATTCAGCGAGTTAATGGCTTATGATGGTTAACCTTGGTACCAAGTGATTGTTAGAGGACTAGCTCACTCAAAGTAAGGAACCCAATGTGGTATCCATTTATGGGACCTTGTTAGGTGCCCATAGATTAGACTTTGGCTCAAACTAAGCAAATTATTTATGTACAAAATATCCCTTGTTTATCTACTAATTATTGCTATGGATTTAGTTAAATTATTGTTTTCAATATAGTTATATGTAAATATACATATAAAATGTTTTACATCAATTGTATAAATATGTTATATATTTGTTATCGTCCCATGTGGATGTGAGTGAAAGCTTAATTGGTTTGATGAACTCACCCTTCTTTTCCTCCAGGACAAATACAACTCTCCTTCTACCATAAGTCCTTCAATGTGTGAAGCTTCTTTGGTGAGCTTCGCTTCCAAGTGGAGTTTACTATTGGTTATGTTAGTATAGTAGTGCTCCAATAATTGTGTAAGGAATTTTAGACATGCATTATATCATTTTCACTTTTTTAGAATTTCAGTTATTTATTATGTTTGGCTTTGGCCCAGATTATGGACTTTATGCAGTTTTATGTAGGATTTATGATTGGAAATATTTTCAAATTTATGAAAACTTGAGAGATTTTGAATATATTCAATTTAATTATGCATATTAGATAATCACGTTATCAGAGAGGCTTCAATGGGGATTCAACCTTGCAATCATATTATTCTCATGGCTGACAAAAAGAGACCGAAGGTATTATAAAGTAAAACTATGCTTTTAAAGTTATATATATACCTTATAATGTGGAGGTTAGGTGACCAATTCAAGAATAAGATTTGTACAAGTTTTGAAAGATACTATTTTGGAAATATGGTTGATGGATCCATGGGAGGGGTCTTTCATGTCAAAAATTTTCTTGGCCATGCAAAGTGCAGGTCGCATGTTTAGTGAATAATGACAATACACATATTGTTTTAGAAGATATTATTTTGTGAGATTGATTGTATTGAGGTTTAGGGTTTGAGAGAGATTTTAAAGATTGTTGATTATAATTTTTAAATGACTTTAATAGAATGATTTGTGAAGTCATAGATGTAGATAGGAAAGGTAAACTTATTATTTTTGTTGTGTTCTTTAGCTTTAGTTATTTGTTTGATTTGTGTGATGGTGGAACTTTTTCCCAATATTCTCCTCATTCTCCATCCCCTTTCATATATATATATATATATATATATATATATATATATATATATATATATATATATATATATATATATATATATATATATATATATAGTAGATACACTTCGATTCATTTTTATTTGTTCCATATATTAATAACTTCATGAGATTTAATCTTAAAAAATGGTGAATTAAATTCTTTACACTACAAGAAAATATAATATTTTCAAGGGTCATATGTGTCAACAAAGGTATGTATTGTCGAAATTACAATTTTTGACACTAATTTAATTGTTGAAAAGTGTTGATGAGAATACTGTCAAGAAAAGTAATTTTGACACAAAGTGACGTAAAAAATAATCATAAATTTTTCTTGACAATTATTAACCATCAAAGAAACTCAATAGCATAAAAAAGATACTTATTATCTTCAATTAGCCATATTTCTTTTCAACGTGGGTATATGGAGTAGTTGCTCTAGCATAGATAGAAATGTTTTCAAGTATCTACATGTTTATAAAGTAAACTGAATCAAATTGATCGACTCGCTGGTTGGATTTGGAGCCAATCCCTTGGTTTGGAAATACCCAAAAAACTGGATTTTGAAATGTTGGTAAACACCAATGTGAACCAAACTGGTATGACTGGTCAAAAATCAATCGAATTGGTTAAGTTTTTTCAAAATGAAAATTTCAATTTTTTCAAATTCAACAATCCTTCTATGATGAAAGATAGTAAAAAAAGATATTTGTAGTCAAATCAAGGATTATTAAATCTCCAAATCTCTTAAAAAGTGCCTAGATTAAACATAAAGTAATGTAATGCATGAATATTTATAACTTCTAATAGTAGAAACTTCCTACTCTAAGCAATAAGAACTTGGTTATTTAAAGTAGTCTTAAGAGTAAAAATCTTATAATTTAAACAATATGGGACTTAAGTGCTCGATATTCAATTCTCTAATTATATTTTCAATACTTTGGCTAGCGAAATATTATGTGATTGACAATAGCCCTTAAAGAAACTACATTTGCTAGTGGCCCTCTAAAAACCTATTTTATTTGACAAATACATCCAAATGTCAACTAGTTTTCCTTTTCATTAACAAAATTGATTCTTTTAAGAGCTATTTTGTCAAATATATGATATTTTAGGGGCTAAAGTGGTTGTCCTATAATACTAACTTGGCACAAAACATGACACATAATCATATATATATATATATATATATATATATATATATGTGTGTGTGTGTGTGTCTTTGTGTGTGTGTGTGTGTGTATTAAAAAGAAATGGAGGGCAATTGACGATTGAATGAATTTGTTAAACAAAATAAATCTTTGAAGGGTCATGGCAAATATAATTTCTTTCAAAGACTACTTTGTTAGTGATTTGATCTTTCAAGGGTAAAGTGGTGGTTCTCCTTACTTTTTATCTATTTTATAACATATAATTAATCGCATTATGTATATATGGATCCATTTCGTTAAAATTCTGGAAGAAGTATCTCTTTAAAAGCAAAAACAAATTTTTTTTATATGTTTGGATGTAATTATAGAAGTATTTTTTTTATTATAATAAGAAGTTGATAAATAGTTTGGATAGACAAAATGTAGAAATACTTTAATTTGGCGTAAAATATAAATATATATTTTACTACACTTTGGTTGAACCAATAAATCTTTAAATCAATGTTATGTCCTATTTTACTTCTAACTAGCCACTCATTCTCTTCATCCGATGGATATTTTTAAACAATTGCCAAGACAAATAGATTTGGTTCCTCTAATATAAGGAGGTTAGTAAAGTAAAAAGGTAATGGGTCAATCACCATTAAATATCTTAGTGGGAACTACACATGTTGAAAGCTATTCATTTAAGGATGGCTAAGGCTGTTTGTTTCAATTTTTAGTTTTTAAATTTTTCAGATTTTGTAAAGAAAATACTAAAAACTATCAAAATTACAAAATTCAATTTTCACTTGTTATTTCAATTTTTAGTATTTTATTTACAAAATCCTAAATTTGAAAGCTAAAACCAAATAGGCCTTTAACCTTCCTCTTTTTCACTTTATCAACCGCTTATTTTAAAAGATGTAAATCCAAGACGGGTACCTATCATCCACATTTGAAGACCATAAAATTCTGTAAACTTCTATTCCTTTCCTTTTTTCACTTAAGTTATCCTTACATGAATAAAGTGGGTGTTGAAAGATTGGAGTTCTAGGTTACATTTGCCATCTATAGAATTCCCAAGCTCCCAGTTCTATCACTTTAGCTTACACTTAGTTAAAATTAAGGGCTGTTTCATTTAGTTTTAGTTTTCATTTTCAATTTTCTAATTTTCAGGATTTTGTGAAGGAAATATTGAAAACTAAAAACTGAAATTTAGTTTTAGAATTTTAAGTATTTCCTTTACAAAATCTGAAAACCAAAAAACTAAAATTGAAAGCTGAAAATTGAAATTAAACCAAACATGCTCTAAAACTTCCTCTCCCATTTAATCTTCATAAGGAGACCTAATGCCAAAATTGCAAGAAGGTTCCCAAACCCTGAAATTCTAAGATTTTAATGGCGCTCAGCAAAGTTAGGATAAGTTCACTATGGTGGATGAGTTATCCTCATGTGCTTTTATATTATTCATGGGTTACCCACATGAACCAGTACCTTGACCTCTTAGAAAGAGGACCTATTTGAACCTAAATATTTTATGAATACCTACTAAGTTTATTTATTTATTTTTATGAACCCATGATGTCTACTGTAAGTAATAGTAATTAATTCCTTCAAAGAGTAAATCTCATAAATATGAATATTGTTTAGCCATAAGACCTTCTCTATACACCCCGTTAGATTTAAACCTAACTAGATGTTTAAAGAGTTTAATCAATTACCAACTGACAGGTCTGGTGATTTCTTTTTGTTATAATACCTACTAAGTTGCTGAATTTGGAATCAACCTTTTTTTAAATATATTTTATCTTTTAAAAAAATATTGAAAATTAATCAAATTAATTTTTTTAAAAAAAGATAAAAACTCTTTTGAATGAAGGCGAAAAAACAACTTAACAGTTTAGTAGAAGAAACAACAGAAAAACTTAAAAATAAAATTCGACAAGCAAAAGTTTGCCTGGAAGTAGCTGGTAACTATCCAAAAGTTGAATATCTGTTTTATTATTGTTATTATTGTTATTTTTATTATTTTTATTAAACTTTTTATTTTAAAAGAAAGAAGAATGATTTGAAATAAATGAATTATTGAAAAGTGTGAGCGCCTATTTATAACGCACTCATCTTACCACTTTCCGTTGGTATTTGCTTTCGCTTTTCTTCTCCTCTCCTCTTCTCTTCTCTTCCATTTCAGATCTTCTCCTCCCACACCCCACAGCCGCAGGTATATCGTCTCTCTCTGATCTCCTTTTCATCTTTAACCCCTTTTTTTTCGAAGTTTTTTTTTAAATCTTCCGCAGGTATATCTTCTTCTTTTTTTTTCCTTTTTTTCTCCCTGTTTCCCTTGTAATCCTGCATTTGTGGTGTGGATCTGAAACCCCCTATTACGCATTTCGTTTGATCTCTGCTTTTTAATATGAGATTTTTTTTGGGTTTCATCTATCTTGATTAGATCCTTGTTCTACTTTTTTATTTTATTTTATTTATTTTTCCAGATTGAACACGGTGTGGAGTTGTAGATTTTGAGAATAATGTGTTTTTATACTTTTGAGGATTAAGATTTGTTTGGTTCCATTTTGATTTCATTGAATTTAATATTTTATGCTTAGGCTTATAATGTGAAGTGTGAGTAATGATACTGGGCTAATCAGAGATTGTAGGTTTGAGGTGTTGTGTTTGGAAGGTCGTAGGAATGGGATAAGGAGCGGGGGAATGTTTTCTTTGGGTAGGCTTAATTAGAGAGTATGGACTGTGGAGAAGGTGAGAATTTTAGTGTATGCAAAATGCTAGCATGTCTAATTTCGTATGTTACTTTCTGTTACCTACAATTGAAGAGGGAGGGTGGTGAGTAATGCAGAAAGAATAGAGAAATTTTCTAGATTTTCATCACCAGTGAAAAGACTCAAAACCAAAAAAGCAAAGAGAAAAAAGGGTCTGTGGTGGTCGTTTAGATTATTATTTATTAAATAAATTACATAACTATGCAAAAAGAACAGATGAATGTTTATACCATTTTGCTATTATTTGCTTGCTACTTCTGTAGGATTGTACATTCACGCCAAAGAATTGGATCAGATATATCTTTAGACATTGTTATTTGTTAATGGGATATCATGTATTTGAACCATTGGCCAAAAGATGAAGATGGAATTTGAAATGGTGTAAGGCTGCGGGGCATTAGTGGAGAGCACAGGGGTTCGAGAGCCATCCAATGCTCTCCCACCCCCAAGGCCCCCATCCCCTCTTCCCCTTCCCCTAGCCCCATTAGGAACCCCTTCATAAAACCTAAAAATGTACAAACAAATAATTAAAACACATGGAAACAGTGCTGGCAAAATCTGACAATCAAGTTGTTTGTTGAAGTTTGGTCAATTTGTCTGTAATCTATTGTTGCTGGCTTTCTAATTGCTACTGATGGGGCTATGTACTAGTTTTATAATTTCAACTGCATTTGGTTAATGTTATGTGTGTACTTGGCATTTTACTAATGTCTTTCTGACAATCAAGTTGTATTTTGAAACTTGGTCAGTAATCTATAATTTATTGTTATTGGCTTTCTAGTTGTTACTAATGGGGTTGTGCACATGCAAACACACTTGATTAATTTTATGTGTGTACTTGGCAGTGACTGTTGTCTTAATAAATATTTGTAGTTACTAGCTTATTTTCTTCCTTTCTTCCTTTTTTCCCTTGTACTTCTTTTATTCTAATTTTATGTAATCTTGTTCACCCACATGAAGACAGTGTCTGGTTTTTCCTTTCAGAAAAGCAGTTGAAGAGTATGGGTCGTGGAGTTAGCAGTGGCGGTGGCCAAAGCTCATTGGGTTATCTTTTTGGCAGTGGAGAGGCCCCGAAACCTGCAACAAATAATGTCCAACCTGAAGGACAGACTGTAAATAATGCACCTCCTTCAAAACCAGCTGCTTCTAAAGCAATAGACCCAAACAAGCCTGCTGGTATTAATAGTAATTCTGCAGATGGCCTGAACACTGGCAACTTCATCACGGTATTATTTTTGCCTTAATTGCCTCTTTTTTATGTTCTGAACATACTTACAAAGTCTTGAATATTAAGAGCACCATGATGGATTAAACCCTGTATACTGCTCAGTGCCTACTTAAAAGTAGCTTTCGTGGTTTTGTACATTTGACTATCCCAATTTATGTTTAGCTACTGTTATGTGTTGTTCTTTAGTCATTTTTACTTTTTCTTTGGTCACCTCATTAGTTGAAATTCGAAGTGGAATTAGGCATTGTTTTCTCAATCTGGTTTCTTTTACTGATCTCTGAAAAGTGTGAAAAATATTGAGCGGTCACTTAAGTATGCTATGAACATCAGTTTTATGAACTGAATTCAATTCTGCATGCTGGCAATCAGCAATTAATATAGTGGTATAGAATTGTTGTGCTGAAAAGTGATGCCTTGCAAGAAGTGCACTAAAAGATGATAAAATAATCTCAAGAAATAAATGGTAAAACTAGGAGCCTGTTTGATTTTGGTTTTCATTTTGTGTTTTTAGTTTTTAGGATTTTGTGAAGAAAATAATAAAAATAGAAAATTGGATTTTATTTATTTCAGTATTTTCACTATTTTCTTCACAAAATATGAAAATCAGGAAACACAAGAAATGAAAGCAAAAGACACAGAAAACTCAGCTCCCAGTTTTCTTCCTACAGCTTGTCTCCACATGCTCAGATTGTACTTTCTTGAGAATTTGTTGTCATTGATATTTTGTTTTTCTGTTTTCTGATTTGTCTGCAGGACCGACCCTCAACCAAGGTCCATGCTGCACCTGGCGGTGGTTCTTCTCTGGGTTATCTCTTTGGTGGGCCAGGGAATGGAAAATGATACCTTGTTTGTGAAGCTTTTGCATGGTTAATGATTTGTTGTGGAAACATGATGGGTGATATTATGGTGTAATATAAGGTTATGGTTGCTGATATAAGTCGATAAAAAATGCTATATTTTAGGTGTGTTAAACATCTGTTACAGAACTGTGTTTGTCAGAAACAAATATTTCTATTTGTAAGTGCACATTTTCTTCTTGTTTTTGTATTTTGTGTTCCTAGCAAGTTATTAACTCTTTCTCAGCTGGTATCATGCACCACTCATGCAACTTATCATGCACCACTAATAACTCGTGCTGGAATCCAGGAATGCTTAGGCTGGAGTTTGGTTTGAACTCAACAATAAGTTTGTTATGAAAAGTAAAACAATAAGACCAACTAGTTTCAAGGTTAATATAATGCATAATGTGATGAAGATGACATGTTTGAACTTGCATTTTACATCGATTCTAATAAGCATTAGCTTGATGGAGGATTCCTCAAGTGATTAGTTCATGAAGATGCCACTATTTGACTATAATTTTAAATGCTTAATCCAAAAACAGTTGGTTGCAGTAGAAGTTGAAATTTTGGATGAATTTTATTTGCATCAAGAGCTTGAATGTCAGTTATCAATATCAATCATTTGAATTTGAGAATTATCACTTTATGGAGGATTTTACTTCATTATAATTTTTTACTTGAAATTGCATGCGTAATTTAAAAGAAAAAAAAACTATTTATGCAAATATTATTTCAATAAAATTCACGCAATATATCATTTCAATTATCCATTATTAAAATTTAAACAAATATTATTTATAATTTTTAAAAAGTTTCAAAAAAATATAAAAATATCTAAATTAATTTATTTTAGTTTGAGTTTAATTCTTATAAAAATAATTTTTAAAATTATATTAAAAATAAAAAATATAAATTGATAGGTACTATATGGGTTTCATACTCTGAATTAGTCATTGATATGTGGATCTTCTCTTTACATGAAGACTATCGATATCAAAATAATTTTACATGGAGGCCAACAAGAAAAGTGTTGCAAGTCAAATAATATAACATGTTTCCTTCCAAAATGTATTTAAACATCGTTCTATATATAAGGCCATCAAAATAGATAAAACACAAAAAGAACAAGAAAAAACAGGTTGGGCTGCCATAAGAAAAGCAAGGCGTTAGTCCTTCTTTTTTTATTTCCCAGTGTAAGTCTCTGGCCACGAGGAAAAGAAGTTAAATGAAAAGACCGGAAAAGAAAATTTTTGAATTAAATTAACTATGTAACTTGTCGCAAAATGAAATAAGTTTACCCTTTCATCATGTACTTTATAATAATGCATTAACTCACCCCATTCTTTGTTTTTTCTTTTTTTCCTTTTTGGACTGACACACATGGTCATATTTAAATAAACGATTGGGAAAATGAACTACTGCGAGTCGGAAAAAAAAACTATTTATATAATTTATTAATTAAATAATAATATAATTTAACAAAAAAATGAGCATATCCGTTTACCATTTAACGGTTCATTAGTAACATATTCAGTAGTTAATTACAGGGACAAAAATTATTTTACCTCCTAAATTGCAGTCTATGTACATTTCGTTCCTAAAATTTTCAAAATGTACAAATTAATCATTAACATTTCTTAATTGTACAAATCAACCATCTTATTACTTTTTCAGTCATCATTAATGGAAATAGATGATATTCAAGAATTTTAGGGAATGGGGTTGTACTTTGTTTATTCTAGGGACTAAAATGCAACAGAACCAAAGTTTGTAGGAGGTATAGTAACAATAAATAAAAATTTAACAAAATGACTAAAATGTATATTTAAATAAGTCCTGAGGTCGGTTTGTATCCTTTTAAAAATTCTTTGTAAGGTACACATGACCTATATTTTTTTTTTTCAATTATACAAACTGAAATAAAATTTTTCCCCTAACCAAACTTATCGTTCATTTACCATCACAATTTAAGTGGCATCATATTTGTCCTCTGTCCTCCCTAAGATTGCGAATCTGTTTTTGCAAGAAGGAAAATAACTAATAAGTGTTTTACTTTGCTCTCCACTTTCTATTTTGGAAGCTTTCAAGAAAAATTACGATGAACTATGAATAATAATAATAATAGAAAATGTCCACAAGTTTCTTCACTATAATTATTAAAAAAAAAAAGTGTCAGGAGGCTTATTGTCTGCAAGCACTAATCACATCCTAACACCGCCGTCCCTTTGGCCTTCCTCTTTACACTCCAAGCACATTTTTCATAAGCTAGTGAATAAGATTATAGGTCTCATTGTAACGAGAAAGATCCAAATTATATGATTAATTATACACGTATGATATAATCGGACAATAGTGCCTTCCCTGCAAAAGTGAGCTATCCCAGAGAATTTCCTACATACTATCATCCATCCTAAAATTGAACATAAAATAAGAGACGTATAAACGTCAAGAGTACTACTAATTTGACACTAAAGAAAGTTCTCTGAAGCTTCTGGCACACTAAAACCTGTAGAAAGCACCAGTGCTTCAAGAAGCTAATTTTATGTGGACTTTTGTGAAGGAACTGCAGGTACTTCAGTGTTGCTATGTGCACAACAGTTTCCAAATGTTACTGAAGATGGAAATTTCTAGGAAGTTTCTTAAGGCTCTATAAATGACCCTTTTTAGCTGAAGGAGTTCTTCAAATGATCCACCATCAGAAGAAAAACACTTGTGTTACATCTTCCCTCTTCCTTCTCCCATTCAATCATCAATATGTGTTTGAAAGGAGGCCCTGACATTGACAAAGTCCTTCATTTCCTCTCTATATGCATCCTAGCTTTTATCAATGAAGGCACTTCCTCCCTCTCCAGTACTATGACAGATCAGCCATGGTCATGGGGTCTAAGTGTTCCCATCAGTTTATACTTGAAATTTGCAGTTGAGGTTCATTCTCACCTGGGAATCTGTGTTGGGGTAGGATTACCCTCTCTGGTTTACTGGGGAGCCACTCGGAGCAACATAGACTGGTACTGGGATGCAGCCTTGCATTTCAACACTGAGATCCTGAAAACTGCCTTGTTCAACCTCATCATTGGATTGTTACATTTGTTGGTCTCAAAGCTGGTTCATTACATAATTGAGTGGGTGAAGGATCACAAGCTGAAAGGGTCATCGTCTACTTGGCCAGTGATCTCAAAATTGGAATCTCCAACTTTTTGTGAGCACCCTTTGCTTAGGCCAGTTTCTGTCAAAAATGTGTTTTTGAAGCTGTTGGAATTGATCTGTATCTTCTTCTACAATTCGAATGTATTGCTCTTAAGTTGGTGTTTTTCAGGACAGCTTTACAGTTATGAGGTTGGTAAAGCTCTTTCTTGGGTTAGCATGGGCAGTTCCATGTTTGTGTGGATTAAGGCTTTACTGAAACTGCTGGCAATGCCACAGGAACCAACTGAAGAGAAGGCATACAAGGTGGAAAAGGATCAACATTCTTCCATTCAAAGTATGGAGAGAAAGGACCTATCAACAAGGCCTGTAGAATGTTAGAGTGATAAGTAATTGTATTTGTGGGTTTCTGAATAAGATGATGTTGATGTGAGTGTTTAAGTGTATCAAGTGATTACTGTAATACATGATCTATATCTTCTGTATATATGCCTTCTTGTGTGAGTGCTTCTGCTACGAACAAACGTTGGAAGATTCCTTTCAGCTGTCTGGAGGTAGATAGGTAGATAAAAGTAAGTGAATAAAGTTTTGCGATGAACATATGGTTAATCCAATGGGTGTTTCATGTAAGAGAACTCTATCTTAATTTATTCTACCATTTCTTATATAACCTAGGTTATTCCAATATGGGGTCATTTTTTTGGTTATGGGTTTTGTGTAGGTGTTTGATGATTTTATTGGGTTATGGGGAGTTTTACGGGCATATGGGTTTGAGGAGAGAGAGAAATTTAACAGAATTTGGATAATCTAAATTTTGAAAAATAGAAAATGGTGACTTTTTTTATAAATAAGACTAAAACCCCAAACTCGTTTTAGAGAAAGACAAACTAGTTCCTTATACTTAGAAAAACCCATTGAGGTCCCTCACATTTCGCGAAAGGGATAAGTTAGTCCCTTGTCAATTTTCTGTCACACCTACTAACAGACTAGTCCATGTGTCACATTGGAAGCTGATGTGGACTGTTAGCTTCCTCTCTCCTATACGATGTCGTTTCCACCATCTTCACTAACAAATGCAGAAACATTAACCCCAAATTTACTTCTCACTTGAACCCTGGAAACTTACTTCATCATCTCCATGACCCTGAACATCTCATCCCTTCTCCCATTCTCTCATCCTGATATAAGAATCGAAAATATATTCTCCTGCACGTAGCTCATCTATGTATCATCATGCCCAAAAAGGAACAAGTGTTAGTGATTCAGTGCAGGAAGTGGGATGCAGAACATTGCTCACCACTTTAGGTGTGATTGTGGACTGAACGTCACTTTATACATCTCCAGGACTTCAATGAATCCCAACAGACCTTTCTTTGGGTGCCCAAAGTATTAGGTTGTAATTTTATTTTTCAGTTTACACCTTACTCTTCTTCATATGCAGTTGTCATTGATGTTGTTACCATTATTGCAGCAAATAAACCATACTGCAAGTATTTTAAGTGGCTTGATGAAGCTCTTGCGAGATGGGAAAAGTTCATGAAATGAGGAGGAAGATGCAAAGTGAGCTTGCTGGAATGTAGAGTTTTCCTCCCAAATGGGAAAAGGAGTCCATGAAGTTTAGAGAAAGATGCAAACTGAGATTTCTAGCATAAACAATGAAATTAGGTGTCTAAAAATAGGATTTGGGGACATAGGAGTTGTTATATCTGTTGTCATTATCTTTGTTGTTACATGTGTTATGAGGTGAAGAATAGAACAGAACCTTTTGTAAAAGTACCAAATGTGAAATGAAACTAGTATGAAATTGCTGTCTAATTGAACACTGCAATATGATTTTCATTGTAATTGCTTACAAATTGAAGATTAAAATACAATGATGTGTTTGAAATTGGTATCAAAATTGCTGTGAAATTGGAACAAATTGAACCCAAATAATATTGCATTGGTATAATTGATAAATTGAGTCATTATAATAACTTGTACCAAACTAAAACCCCTATGCTATTATAAGCATACCATAACCAAAACACATTAACAGCTTTAAAACATGTCCAATACTGGCATGACACAATTAGGCATTTACAAATTAAAAAGAACCATGTCCAATACTGGCATTGATTATAAAAAAAAAAAATCCCATTTCAGGTTATGGTTCACATCCTCCTTCTAGGATTCATTCCTGAGTAGGAATGAACTTGAAAAGCCTATCCTTGGTTGCTTGGCTTATAGAAGCCACTGTTTCAGAGAGTTCTTCATTTTGGCCTTGTTTTGGAAAAGGAACTGCGGAGGGATTGTCCACGATCATGAGATTTTGGTCCTTCTACTATGAGCATTGGTGTTGATGGTGAAGAGCCTTGAGGTCGATTTGGTGATTGAAAGGGATGTGGTGGCCTTATCATTAGCATTGTTGGCCCAAGTCCCATTCTCTATTCAAGATTGAATGAGACAATTATCTCAACATGTGTAACTTTGCTAATATTATTAGAACAAATTAAAACTATAATTAGGTAATATTATTACCTAATCAAGTATCCTAACTCCAATACTTGACTTCATTGGTGACCTTCTAGGTGGTGGCCTAAATGTTGGGGACCAAATGTAATTTGTGTATCCTCATACTACAAAATAACACAATGTTACTAAATTAAGTAGGGCTTATTAATGGTTGGTGATATATTGAAATTATAGTAGTGTTAATACCTGATTCTGGAGCCTAATAGACCTTCTTGGTGGACTGAATGGTTGGTTAGGAATTGATGGAGGTGGTTGAAGATTGGAAACAGATTCCTTTTCCACATTGTTGGGTGGGCTTGGAGGGTTCATTTAGTTACACAGTTAAGCAAAATAGAAAATTCAAATTAATAAAATACGAATAAAAACATGCTCACATTAATAGGTGGTCCATCATTATCAGGTTCATTGAGGTTGAGGTTGAGGCTTAGGCTGAGGCTAAGGCTGAATATAAAAAAGAAGTTTATTTGAGGACAAATTGGTCCGTAATGAGAACCAAAAGGGGAAAATTGGTCCTTAATGAAAATAAAACAAGGACAATTAAGTCTCCTGAATTGAAAGGGATAGTTATCATGTGAGAATTGTCATTCCCTAGTACAAGTTGAGACACTTGTTGAGGCTCAAGCCTTTGTTGAGGCTGAAAAAAAACAGAAATCAATTTGAGGACAATTTGGTCCTTAATGAATGCAATACAGGGAGAAATTGGTCCTTATTGAACATAAAAAAGGGACAATTAAGTCCACTAGGAAGTGTAACTCACTATTGTTACCTGAGAATTGTTCTCTTGTTCAGGATGTGATTGAGTGAGATATTTCTCCCTGGCCTTGCGCACTATCTCCGTCACTTGTCTTGCTCTTCTTTACTCTTTTTCTTAGGTGGCTTCTTAATAGGGGCCCTTTTGCAGGTCCTATGGTTATGGCCAACTCCATCACACTTTGAGCAATTCATCTGAAAGTCTTCTTCACCTTGTTATTCTTAACAAGCACCTCATCACTATCCTTTTTCCTCTGTTTCTTTGGACGGCCTATTAGTATTTTAATTTTGGGTGGGATTGGCCGAGGATGATTAGTTGGAGTCCAATATTTTTCACTGTTGATAGGTTGAATGCATAAATTATATGTTGCATTGAATGCATCCATGGTGAGTAGCTGGTGCACATATTCCTTAGGTCTTTTATTTCTCTATGCAATTGCTGCAATGACATGTTGGCATGGAAACCCTGTTGTCAACAAGTTAGATCTATATTAGAGGTAACATAATCATCAAACTATGAGAAAAAGTATAAGTATAGATTGTCAACTGCCATACATTGTATGCACACCTTTGTTTTGCTAAATCAACACCAACTTTCATGGAATGGTTGTGGGCCTCAAACTTTGAGTGGGAATCATCACCAATCCACACTGGACTTCACTTACGTTTTCTACTTTCACTTTTTCCAATCTTCTTTATTGTGTAGGGCTACCTTGCTAGGATATGTTCCCAATACCTTTTTATGTCCTTCATCTTCCTCATAACATAGCATCTCAATTCCTCACAGCATCTCAATTCCTCACACATGGTTAGGATTGACTTGGTCCTATAATCCACAATTTTTAAGTTCCATACCTCACACATATTGTTTGTAAGGCTGACCAGCTTTGGTAAATAACTAAAATAAGCCTTAACTCATGTGGTAGGTCAAATTTGTCCAAATAAGCCCATGCATTGTGATTTACACTCTTTAGCTTCTCCATGCAAAGCATGAATTCTTGTACTGGAGTGCATCTAGCATATTCCTAAACAATGCCCCTCACTTGCTTGTCTCTCCATTGCTTTGTGAAATTTTTCCAAATGTGTATGACATAATTGTGATAATGCACATTTGGCATGACTTCCTTAAAGCAGGAAGTAAGCCCTAAATAACAAGATAATTGCTTAAGAACTTTTAAACACAAATTAAACAACATAAATCCACAAAAGCAAAATTAAATTTTTATGCATGCATGCATACCTTTTGCTGTCTGAAATGAAATTCCAGCCATGCACATTGTGATCTCCCAAATCTTCTTGTAGCAATGTCAAGAACCATTTCCAGTTATCCTTAGTTTTATTGTCTACAATAGCATAGGCAATCACAAAAAAATGGTTGTTTGCATCTTGGTCCACAGCATATAAGTTGTCCTCCATAATAACCCTTAAGAAAATAACCATCCAACCCTATCATTGGCCTCAGCAAGCTTTGAACCCTTTCTTACATGCATCATATGTACACCCATTGAAATAGTGGTAGTGACTCAGGAATTGGCTCAACTTCCATCTTTCCAGGACTTCTAGGGTTGCTTCTCAATATCTTAGGAAGGTAATCCCACATCTTCCCATATTACTCCTTATCACTTCCTTCAACCATCTCTCTGCTCTTTTAAGTGCCCTATACACAGTCTTTATATCCAAATGAACATTGTAAGTTTCTTTCATATGCTCAAGTGCCTCCTTACATTTTAGGAGTTGTTGTGTCCTAGCCTTTTTGCTAGTTTTTTGCTAACCCAAGTCCTTTACCTGCTTGTTCTTAAACACCCTACACATATATGTTCATGCTAAAAGGTTTTCACTTGGAAGCTTTTCATGTTACTATTCCAAGAACACAATATATCCTACAAACACCTTACTAGCCCTCAATTTATCATTTTTCACCCAAATTATATCCTTCCTTGCATGAAATGCATATTCCTTAACAATATGCTTAAATTGCAAGAGACTCTCAAACTCCATCCCATGCTCAAAATGCACATGTCCAAATTTAGCTTTTTCATTAAACTATGGAAATGAAGGCTTAGAATCTCCTTCATCATCAGAAAGGTATGCAAATCTTCAGAATCATATGCATACCCTTATTGTGATAGCAAACTAGAATTCCCATGTGCATCATGTCCCTCAATAAGGAATTTCTCATGCTCATCTTCAGCTTGTTTCTTGGTAGCTCTATGTTTTTTTTTTTTTGGTTACTTTCTTAGCTTTCTTTGTTGTTTTCTTTTCTTTGGGATGATTTCTTCTTAGGGATCTTTTTTTCTTGCATATCTCTTCAGGTTGTGTTTCTAGTTGTGGTTTAGGTGGAGGTTGTTTCTTAACTTCACCTTCCTTCTTTTTCTTCCTAGGTTTCACTACATCTTCCTAGATGAATCTTCAAAAGTAGGGGAGAAGGCTTATAAGGCTCATCTTCAGGACTCTCATAATCATCTAAGGAATCTTTTATTTCCTGAAACTCAATAATTTAAGGCTCATTGACCAGGTGCTCAAAGTATATGTGGATCTCCTTTGAATTCTGATGATTAAGTCTATCCTCACACAACTCATTTATCTCTTTGTCCCCATAAATAGGCCTAAGTGCATTATCTAAGTTATTCTTGTTAGATCTTTTCTAGAATATTGACTTATTGTCTTGATATCCTAGTCCCTTACACAAAGTCACAAAATAAAAATGTTTACCAAATCAACATCCATTTCAGGGAACCTATCTATCTTTTCACCAACATAAGCAAGAACCCCATTTGAATTCCTTTCAAACGGCCATTATGATAAAAAAGGGGGATAAGGTATTCTGTCATTGAAGAGCAACCAAACACACACAAATGCAACTTTTTTAGCTAACATTTTAAAGTTAAACTCTAACCCATAAATAGTATACCAAACTAACATTTTCACACACACATAACACATGCATGCATTACACTACACTATATTACATTATCAAGTATAAACAATAACAAGTGGAGAGGACCACCAATCGACCACCTACCACCAAAAACCCCCTAAAACCATTGTTAAAATCCTTAATCAAACAAAACAATATTTTTCATACTTTTCTAATCAACTTCAACAGCACAACATTCACATACTTGGGACCATATTAATGAAAAGCCATTTAAGGGAACGAAGTCACATTACCTTGTTCAGTGGATGCGTCACTTTCTTCTTGAAATGTTATCCTCGTGTCATCCTCTTGTCACTCTCTCTGGAATCTTTGTGCTGAGATGGAAAGGTTGTTGGAGGAAGCTATGAAATGTCTAGGATTTTTTAGAGAATAAGACGATGAGTGTGTGGTTGGGTGAAAGATCATGTGGTAGGATGAAATTGGGGCTATGAGTGAGTTTGGGGTTATGGGTAAGTGAAAGGGTTTGTTTGTTCCATGGTGGAAATGACGTAGTATAGGGGAAAAAGAGTCTAACAATCCACATTAATTTCTAACGTGGACTAATCCATTAGTAGGTGTGATGAAAATTTGAGGAGACTATTTGTCCCCTTCCATGAAATATGAAGGACCTCTGGATTTTTCTAAATGTGAGGGACTAGTTTGTCCCTCTGCAAATTGAGGATCAATTTGGGATTTTAGTCTTTAAATAATGTTTGTATTTTTTTGGAGGTCAAACACACTAAACTAGAAGAGTTTAGTTGTGAAATAAAATATTATTTTTAAAATGTTTAGAATAAAAAATTGAATAAAATTGGTGAATAAAATATTTCAATAGAATAATATACTATTAAATAAAATAATGTTTTAATAAAATCAATATTAAATAACTCAATGGTCCAAGTTTTGTTTCAAAATAAAATAATATTTTTAAAAAATTTTAAAAAGCTTGAATATAATCATATTTTAAACGAACCACCACTAAACATTGATGAATAATTTTAAAAATTCCTTCTGAGGATTCAAACCCTACACCAAGAGGAATAAGGCACATAAATACACCACTAGACTAGTTTGCTTCTTATTATATAATGTACCTATAATTTTATAATTACATATATATATATATATGTATATATATATACCTAATATATTTTATATATAAATGAATTCAAAACTTTCCCCAAGGATCAAACCACGTGGGAACAAGATAAATGGTAATGCGCATACCACCAGGCCAACTTGCTCTTTATTCATTAAGTACCAATAATTATATATATTACATACTTAATATAATTTTATATATTTATTTAATTAAATCTGGTTCAACAGTAACCCTTACCTTGATAGAGTCGATCACCAATAGTCGATTATTGGTCTAGTTCTGGAAACTACATTTTTTTCTCTTTCAGTGTTCTTATTTCTCATTGTGTCCCTCTAATCTTTTCTTTCTCATTGGTCCCCTCAATCTCTTCATCTCTAAACCTTATTGTCATCCTTTCTCCCTATATTTTAAGTTTTAGAAGCAAAGAAGGAAAAAAAAGTGTGCCAAAAAAAAATTGAGTATTAGAAAAATGAGTAGTAGTGTCATGATAATAGTATATTTCAATGGTCATATCCTTATAAATGTGAGTGAATGTGTCACATGTATATGTGAGAATCCCAACATCTTTCTATTCACTATACATTCTCATTTTTGGAGCTACAAGATTTTTTTATCAATCAATAAACCCTAACACTACAAAGACATTGGCATCAATAAGATATAGGTACCGATCTTAATTTTTGGCAACATAAGGATTAGACAATTGCAATAATAGAGGACAACATTCAACAGATGTTTTGGACATATCAACAACATTACTTAGTGCCATTGAGTTGTATGTAGATTTTGAAAAGTTGTTGTTGCTCTGAATAAGGCTCATGAGTCAAGCACATTCCACAATCCTAGATCCAGTTATTGTTCAAACTCAACTTCACTAGTGTTGAAGCTATTCAGTGGTGAGTTTCACTTTATAGTGAAGTCTATATTAGAATTATGATAAAATAGAGTACTCCAATAGTTGTGCAGTTAAGATTGCGGATCATATATTTATTTTAAATAATGTAACTAGTTATTTAATCACTCATGTTTGGTTGTGGCCTAGAGTAGATTTATTCAATTTGATCTAAAGATTTTAGATTTGGAATAGCTTAGTTTTATGGAATTATTCCTTCTAGGTGCATTAATTATAACATAACATAGTAGATTATACTACAATATAATATCATGAGTTAATATTTAATTTAGTCCTTACATTAGAGTCTTGAATCATCTAACTTCCGACATTACAAAACATGAGTCAAGTTAGCCCTCATCACTTTCATTTAACATTTTGTCATTTAAATGATATGTATAACGTTAAGTGACACTTTGACATAATATGTGCCATCTAAAGTATAATAAAATTTAAAATGACTCATTTTGATGTCTGAATTACATAATATGAGTAATTTAAATATCAATTCTAAGTCATAAAAAGATTTATTTTATGTGATTTTAGACACTAAAATAAACCACTTAAATCTCTATTATATGTTTAATGACACATGATATGTTATGGTATCATTTAACATTATAAATCATCATTTAAATGATGAGCGTTAAATGAAAGTGGATTAAGGGACTAAATTGACTTATATTTTCCAATGTTAGACACTAATTTAAATTAATGTAAAAATTAGAGGTTAAAATGACTCGCATATAAAGTTATAAAATAAAATGAATATTAACTCATATAATATATTATATCTATAATACTAATATTTCAGACTCATATTGGAGAACGTTTCCAGGTGTCATTCCTAGGATAATTTAGGGCCCACAATTTCATAACTTTAATCTATAATTATTTTTAAAAAAATCACAATCATAATTATTATATCATTAAAATCTCATTGAAGATTATCAAAATTTAATGAAATATCTCTTTATCATTTAAATAATACATATGATGATCTATCTATTTTGAATGTTACCAAACTCTTCCTTTTTATTATTTTTTATAATCCTTTTTTATTATTAAAGATAGCTATTTGAATAAATATTATCATATTTTGTTTGCATATTCTTAAATTGCATTTTATCAACTTAATGTACTATATCTTGAATTAATTTATTATGCATATAAGACTATTAAAAAATAAATAAAAAATAAAGGAGACAATAGCACGTGCCAGCATGAATATCCCAAAATAAACAAAATATCAAGACACAAATATAGAAAGAGAAAAACTAAGAAATAATCTTAATTATTAATTATTTTAAAAAATCACCTTCATATCTCTCTATCATCAATGCAACCTAAATAACCTACATGAAATATTATGGCATTTATTGTAACTAGCAATTGAAATAAGGCTAAACAAAATATTATAATTGAAAAAATTGAACTTTAAAATGATAAAAAAAGAAGATAAAGTAAATGGCAGTCAAATATATTATTATAGTATTAAAATACTATATTGATAATATTAATAATTAATAATAACAAATAATTAGATAAATGAAACAACTATTATAAAAAGTTATTATAATAAATTTTTTGAAATTATTTCATCACGTGTCATTTTCTCATAATTTATATTGTTTAGAAAATTATTTTTACCTCTTAAATAAATGGTACTCTTTTGTGCAAAATAAGAAGTATATTTAACATTTCATATAATATGAATACAATTAATTACAAAAAATTGAATTTTGAATTGAAAATCATATTCAATTAATACATATATTTTCACATGTACAATAAATATCAATTACAAAATTCACAATCATATTTAAATAAGGAAATATTCTAAAACTTCTAAAAAAATCAAATCTAAAATAAATACCAAACCTATTGAATATGAGAAAACTATTATGCTATGATTTACTTACATTTTTACATCTTTGTTGAATTTTTTAAATATTTAAATCTATATTCTATAAAATTTATTCTTTCACATTTACATACCATGTGTCATTTTTTGATACTTTTTTAAACTTTATTTACTTCAAAAATAGAAAGCATATTTCAAAATTCATATAATTAATCAATTAAAAAATACAAAATTTAAATTTCAAATTCAATATCAACTTTAAATCAATGTATAATATTTTCATAACTACAATAATAAATATAAAGTTTCAAATTTTTCAATATAAATTTTTATCAAGGTCATTTTTTACTATAATAAGCACCTCTCAATATTATTTTAATTTGTTAGGTTATTTTATTTTTTTGTCTTCATACATCAGTTTTGAAATTTTCTATGTAAATGACTCTATGATTATTTGTTTTTTATCGTCCTCAATTGTTGTCTTAATTTGTTTTTATCTTATTTTATTAATGAGTAGTATTATTAATTTCATTTTGTAATTTACTTATCATTATTCTACAACTCTTACATTCCTTCTTATAAGATATCTTTCATTCTCTCTTTCTCACTTCTCTTCTCTCATTAATGGCCATTGTGAAATTTTTGCAGTTATTGATAACAGTTTCAATGCCATCAAATGTTACCTTATGTTCAAAGACGAGTTTATTCATTTCTTATTTTTTTCAGGTTAGATGAGTTTTATTCCTTTCTCTAAATTTGCTTTTATTTCCTACTCTTTTACTATTATAATCTATTCATTCTCCCATAATTTTGATTGTAAATTTTTATTCTTTTATTATATTATACATTGTTATATCAATTGTGGCAAACAAATAGTATTACTTGAATTTTTAAGATTAATATCTTTTTTAAATATTTTTTATTTTCCAGCTTTCTCTATGCATAGGAACATAGTACCAGTTGAGTTGTTATATTTCTTTTTATTTACTTCACTCTTCTATTTTTCACATTTAATTTATTCGCTCTTCTATAATTTATAACGTTTTGTGCATTCAATATATTTCCTATCATATATATTTTCAAACAACTCCATCAATATTAGAGTTTTGACATATGTGTCTTATGATGTGTAATGTAGCAAAATAGTATTTTTTTTCACCTTTTTTTTATATTAATATACGCTTTTATCAATTTGCAGCATTGGATTGGATATGGATGTGTTTTAATTGTTTTGTTTGGATTTGTTGGATGTGTTTTGATTATTTTGTTTGGATTTATTGTTATGATATTCTTTAGAGTGTGTTATTGAAATTGAATTTTAAAATATGTCACTAATTCAAAATTTTAATTGATTGTAATTAAAATTTAAATATTTATCCAAATGATGCATCGTATAATTTCATAGGCAAATTGTCACCTAAAATATTTTTAAAAAAATGATAAACCTGGCTATATATATAATATTTAGGAATATTAAACAATAATTGTAATGTCAGGTATTATTTTTTGGTAATTTTAAATTGTTTAGAAAAAAATTCTCTTGCTAAAAGTATAAATGCATTTAACGACACATATTCTGATATAAAATTTAAATTTTCTTTAAATTAATGTATATTATTTTACAATCTATCTATAATTGTAATAATAACAATACCATAGTAATTTATATTTCCTACAATCACTTCGTCACTTATCAATATCTATCTTTCTATAACCTATCAATAATACAAACTCAAATAATAATTCTTTTTTTTTATTTGAAACTAATAGAATGATCCTCTATTTATTATATACAATAATATAATTAGTATTAATCTATTTAGTAATATAATATTAATTAATCTATCAATATGGTTTTCATATTAGTTTAACAATGAGTCATGCTAATTTCATGTTAGAATTCTTCACTTATGAAATATCCTAAGTTATGAAAATTCAAAGTTCTATATTAATCGAGAAAATGGAAAAAAATAATTTTCAATGTCATCAAAATTGATATGGATAAGTAGTACACCTTATTTTAATGTACAATAATTTTTACTACCATCAGTTCTACATATTTTTTCTCTTTATTATTATGTTTATATTTTTTCATCTTTTATTATATATTTAATACTTTTCTTTATTTTAACTGTTTTTTTAGTTCATTGTCACATTTGAATTGTCTTTACCTATTGTTTCAAAAACTTTGAAAATAGTTCAAGATTAGAGGAACAAGTTATGTGATCAAGAAACATCCTTCAATAAACACATTGAATTGTACAAGTTATTCCAAGAAGAATATTATAGTTAAGAAGGACATCAATTTGGTTATAAGTGATATGACTAATTTCATATGGTAATGAAGTTTGGAAGGATAGGATTATAATCTTTTTTGGATTCATGCTAAAACAATATGAATGATGTAGCTACTAGATATGTTGATGATTAGTATAGGTAGTTTTAATGATATAGATTTCTAAAATATTGAAAATTATATATATGCATATATATTAGTTATCAATACTAATAATTTTATTGTGTTGAAATGGTCTTGGTATGAAATGATTGATATATTTCAATAAAAAAAAAATCCAATTTACAAAATATTTATGATTATGTTTTCAATTATGGGTTGCTAATTCAAAATTTGAATCAAGATTGTAAAGCTCAATTCTATTTTTTGCCTTTATATACTATTATTATATTAATTTTTTTTAATCTTGGATTTAATTAATTTGAATTTAGGTACACAATTTTAGTTTCTCAATTTTAAATAGGATTTTATAGATGAATTTTGTACTCTAATTGAATACAATTGTCCAAATGATATTAAATTTTATGATACTCTTTTATATTTTATTCATTATTTAATTATTTAACTATTAACTTATTTTTAAAATTAATTTATATATTCAATTTATGATAAAATAGTTTTAATTAAATTATTTTTTAATAATAACTAATAAATTACTTTTCAATATCATTCTTATATATTTTCTTAAAGAGTTATATAATATGCTATATTAAGTATTGTAATATAAGAATATGATATATATATTATTATATCATATTATATTATAATAAAAAGTATAAGAAATAACAAAGGAATTCAATGTATGGAATTCGGTTTCCTTTAAGTTTTGCCCTACAGTGCATCCTGCTGCTCGCCAGTCTGTGCCGTTGCCATGTCGCTACTCGCTCAGCTTTTCAGTTGTCCCACAAGAAGAACTGGACTGTCCGAGTTTTGAGTGTAGGGGAGACAATTTCTTCAGCTTTTCTCAATGGACAGCACAACGTCTTGCAGGGATAATTTTATTTGGGATAAATAAATTTTAAATTTCTTCGATAATTTGCATGTTTCTGGTAGTGTGTCATATTTGTAAAATATTTTGACTTAATTACTCGTATCTTAAACGTATTATAAATTGAAATATATGATTTTAATTATAGTGTAAAACTCTTTTGTATAGGGAACAAAAGGTAAAATGATGTAACATTGCACCAAAATTTTCACATAGCAGGGGATCTTTTATTTCCACACCTCTTTTTACTGTACTGAAAAACATATGTTCTTGAATGCTGCCAAAAGATGAAAATTTGAAAATAAAAAGGAATGACCCCTTTATAGCAGTTTACTATTCTTTTGTTTTTTCAAGATTCAACTACAAGTTGTAATAAAATCCAAGATTCCCTTATAAGCTATTTGGCAAAATCAGGAATTATCTTTGGTACAAATGCAAATAAAAAATTCCATTCTTGGAAAAGTTTTTCTCCATGGTGAGTTCTCTTCAATGAGAATTTTATACATAATTATTTTTATTTTGGATTCAATTGTTATGTATTGATAATGTAAAAAAATTTTATATGATCATTTAATAATATATTGTCACACAAGTCATGGTAGTTTACTTTTACATACTACTTGAAAATTTATCCAAACAAAATATTTTGATTGGATGACGATGTAAAATAGTTTTACACTATAGTTGCATCAAAATTAAACTCTTTTTTATTTTGAAAATTCTAAATACCATATCAATCTATTCTAATATTGTATGAAATCATTTTATTATCCCATCATAATTAATAAATCAAATAAAATCATCAAAATAACAAATAATTATAATTAGATAAATCATCAAAAGATACAACATTATTTTACTGTGATTGATTTGACATATATTATTTTCCTTTGTCACTATATTAATTTATTTGTGCAATTCATCCAATTGGTATCTCTCTTTTGTTTGGACTTATTGTTGCAGTTATGGCTTAAATTCATTATGGTACGATTATTTTATTTTTCATTGTGTTTTTCTGTTAATTGTATTATTGTGTTCTATAATAATTATTCTTATTTTGTAAGGAATGAACTTTTATTTAGGATTCTTTCGTCAATAATTGCAATAAATGGAATTATATTATTTTATTGTAAATAGTTTTTTATTAGGAAATTCTCTTGGAACAATGTATCTATAACCTTTTAGGTTTGGGTATTTGTATTGTTTCTAACACAAATAATTTGTGTTGACATTATAATAGTTTTTTTATAGGACGAACGCAATGAAAGAATTGTAACTATTTTTTCAACAATGTTATGAATTCCTTTACATTATCTTGAAATTTATTCATTGCTCATTCATCATTCTTCCAAATAAGTACGATTACTAAAATTTCATTCAAAACCAAAATAATTCATAGTAATCACTTGAAAAAAATTTGAAAAATAAAATGAAGGATAAATATAATCATTGTTTGAGTACTTCAAGCAAACTATAATATGATAGATATTAATATATCTAGAACATTTTTTTTTATAATACATAGATATTAAAAAAATTTAAAATATAGGACTCAAAAAATTAATATATGATTCTTTTTCACTTTAATTGCTAAATATTTCTCTCTTGATTTTCAATAATTATTGTATTAACCATTAGATGATATTTTAAGTGTTTTTTCTTTATTATTTCTATGCTATCATCCAGATTTTATTTGAGTCAATAGTACATATTTATTCATATGATAATATTATATATATATTGATTAATTGACTCTATTTTTTTTAGTAGAATAATTCCTACATATATGCTTAGTTACTTCCTATTTTATATTTGAATTATAAATTTTGATTTTAATATATATAATTTGATTCAAAAAATTAATATTTTAGTTTTTAACTTTAATTCTTAAATGCTTATTTCTTGATTTTTAATAATGATCATATTCACTATTAAATGGTTTTTCAAATGTTTCTCTTTTACACTTTATATGCCATCATCCTTTTTTTCATACTGAAAGAAACAAAAGAAGTAAATTAATATTTATATATATAATTTCATTTAATAAAACATTAATATATAAGTTAGTAGCTATTTTGAATATATAGATATAAATTAAATTTAAAATATATGATTTGAAAAACAAATATATGATTTTTTTTACTTTAATTATAAATGTTTACTTTTATAATTTCTATGCAACCATCGAATTTTTTTTAGGGAATAATCCAAGTTGTATTCAACAATTAGAAATCTATTCCAGGAAAAATTGAATTTAAACACGTAATGAATCATCCTTCAATGAGAATTTAATACATGATTATTTTAAAAAAAATATGAAGATCATAACAATGCATTATTACATTTTATCAAATTATTTTAGTCGTATTATATATTTTCTAAAATATATATTGTTGCACTTACTACAAATATGATGGTATTTTAATAATTTTAAAGACCAATCAAATATGATTTGCTCATTATCTTATCCTATCATATTATAAATATATATTATCAACTAGACTTCAATTTGACCTAATTTTGTCAATCGTTGTAATTATTATTTGATTTAACTTGTATATAGTATTGACTTTAAATTAAATCACCATTGAAGGTTCATCTCTATATAAAATTATGATTTGAACTTTGTGCTATTGACTATTGGTTACCATTTTGTTCACCTATTATTTAATTGACAATATAGATAATCTTTGCATGTTATATTTAATTTTCTAACACATTTTTTTCAAACTTTTTAATTATTTTGATTATTGTTCTATAGTAGATGTCATTGAGATATTGACCAACATTAGTACTAAAAGAGACCTTGAAAGAGATGAGAAAAATACAAAGTTGAATATCATAAAAATTTAAAGTAACAAAATAATTAAATAAACATGTTCAATTTAATTTAATATCATATTTCTAAATTCTAAGTCTGTCATTTATGCTTGATTTGATACAGTTAATTGAAATATGACAATTTTCAAAATTTTAACTGATTATATATCAGATATTAATTTTTAAAATAATTATCCAAATTCTTTCCCTTGCTACTGAAACTTTTATATCTCTCTTCTATCTATATTTGTATTTCATTCTTATCACTATTATTTTTTCTTCCTCCCCATTTTTCTTGCGTTTGAGAGATTGTGCTAGTTTTAACAATTTTATTAATAATTTTTTCTTTACATCTCATTTTAAATTTGACCAGGTCAGTTATATGTTTGTAAGTATATTTTTCTTTTCTTGAATTCTTTTGATTTGTATGAAACGAGGGCCATGAATGGAAAGGTTAAATAGTTTACGTTGAGCATGAATAATAACATAGGAAGAAAGAAGGTGTTACGGAAGGAGTATTTAGTTGGATTTGTGCCTAAATCTAGCCCAATTTGGAGGCCCATACCCAGACCCAACCTGAAGTGACATTTAAAACTGGATTCAAAATCTAAAAGTGAAAACTTGCTTAGGTTACTATATCTAAGAATTGAGTATAAATGGAATAGCTAAGGATTAAAAGGCAAATAAAAGAGTATGGTAAACATGACCAACTCATCTAAAAATCCATAAGGTTATAAAAGGGAAAGTAGGAAGACACAAGTAATGATAATAATAATATTTACATGTCATTACAAAAGCCCATATTGGGCAAATGACATAGTTTGAAAATAAAAAACAAAAAGCAAATACAAATATCCGCCTAATAGGCTTCCTCTTCCCTCCTCAACTACCGAGGCCCTACTCTAACCTTTGCCACCTTTTGCCTCCGCCTCCTTCTAAGCATTCATGGCCTCCTCCTCTTCCATCTCCATCATAGAATGGATGGAGCGATACTTGGGATTGTATTTTTTCCACAACCCTACTTCTCCAAAGTCAATGCCAAGAGCCACATGCTTGACTTAGCCATGACATTGGAGAAATCTCCTCTAGAGACTCCTGGCATTAGCCACTACCTCAAAATATTTGTTTTGCACTTCGGTTAGCTGAGCTCGGGATTAGAAATGGTGGAGTCCACCTATTTCTATTTCAACGGCCTGGAGCTCCTCGTTTATTTTGGCTTCCACGACTTCCTAAGCCTTCTTCTCCTCCTTAGAGATGCTTTCTACTTCGGCTAGCTATAGGCTGAAAGCCACGACCTTCTCCTTCCAAGCCTTTATATCCTCTTTAATTGGGTCGCAAGCTTCTTCTCATAGGTCTGGTTAGCCCCACTAAGGTTCTTCTCAATGAACCTCAACAGCCTAGCCCCTCACATAAACCACTTTATGCATTGCGCCACACTAGCAGGGACATCAAATCCTGCCAACTCAAGTTTAGTTTTTGGGGTCAGCATATGAGTGTCAACCAAGCCTTGGCAATCGAATTCCTTCAAGAAAATCGAGTCAAAAGAATGATCTGAAGGAGAAGTGGTCACGGTTGCCTAGGAAGTTGTCTTCTTGGATGGCTAAGAGAGGTTTCAGTCTCAGAAAGCTTCCATAGATATTTTCTTTCTTCTCAGAGGTGCATCCTGATGACAGCCCCAACCTCCAACGGAATAGGGTTTGGAGACGGAGGAGGAGGTTCTGGGATGCTAGCCTCGAGCCAACATCCTACCATGGAAGATACAACATTGGTAGCAATGACCCTCTGGAATATGGCAAGCTTGCTCTTCAAGGCCATATTATTCTCTACAAAGTTTTCTACAAAGAAATAGGAAAAAGAGAATAGAGTCAATATCTGGGGTCAAAACAATATACAATCAAGCATATATAATTAAAAGTACAAAGATACGGCTCGCCTACCCAAAAGGACTCGAGCTGCTTTGTCATCAAGCTCAACGATATTCTTCAGATGCATGGGTTTCAAGCTCCAAGTATTTAACAAAAAATCTAAGATATTCTTCTCTACAAAGGATAAATCTTCCTTTTCTACCCTAAATGGCTCGGTATCCCATTGCCAATATATGTCCATCGAGGGAATCCTTCTCTGGATCCACGAAAAACTATTGGACTTTGGGAACGGAAAAAATTTCAAAGACATCCATTTCAATTCCTAGTAAGATTATTCAAAAAGTTCAAAAATTTTGTGGTTTTGATGAGTCTAGAAATAAAGCCACCTTTTTTCATACTGTGTCACTTGGAATGAACAAGCTAAAAATATATAAGAAAAAGGTTGGAAGAGAGGGTAGCCCCAAACATCGGCAAATAATCTTGAAGCATCGAATAGTGACCCAACTATTCAAATGAAGTTGGGTTGACAGCCTTAAGCTTCTTCAGACACGTCTTTTTGAAAGTCAAAAAACGATAGTCGAACTCCAAGAGCATAAAGAGCCCTTGGTACATCCATAAAAAATTACTCGAGGAGTTGCTTATAAAGCACACTCGCTTGCTTGGACCAGTTGCTTCCAAAACATAGTCGAAGTCCCTCTCTCTGCCTTCCATAAGCTCGAGACACTCCTTTAACCCCAAAAGATGCTTCTCCTTGATTATGGAATGGATAAGTAGCACTTCCTCATCAATCCACCTATAGAGACCCCACTGGATGGGATCTAGAATGAGAGGGACCTTGTATTCTTGGTAAGCTTTCCTTTCCCCATACCAGAGTCCAAAAGTTGATAAAAACCTACAAGGGGAAACCACCAATATGAGAATCTCACACCTTAGCAACAAACTACAAATAAGGTCTTAATTTTGTAACAAGATGATAAGCATACATATATCTCACTCCTATGGTGGTTAACCAATGCCTTGCGCACAATGACAAGTGGCGGATTCAGGGCCAGAATGGAAGGTGCCATTGGGAACCAATCAATTCCCTTGGTGGCCTTAGCACTACGAGTGTTCCCAAACCCCCATCAATAACACAAAAATAATATAGGAGCAGGAATGCATGCTATTCTTCCTAAATCAAAAGCACAATCACATAATAAATGTAGAAGTACTTACAAAGTAGGAATAAAGGAGATCGATATGAAAGAAGCATAAATCTTTAAGCGAGAACAAAAATGGGGAAAGATTTTGGCTGAGTTTCTCTTCTTTGAAAAGGAAAGTAAGGAGGGAAGGAAGGAGAAGAAGGGTATTTATAGCCCATGGAAGCATCCCTGAGCATGAAGAGCAATGGTTTGAAGGAACAAATATGTCTCTTCATTCATGCCATTTAGGGGCAAAATGGGAAATCCATCAAATTCAAAACGACGTGAATTAAATTCTCTTTAGAAGGGCCACTGGCATTCCAAGAATGGTGGGCATTTGGACACAATGTTTAAGGAAAAAAGGGTGGCATTTGAAATTCAAAGGGTGCCTCCATCTCAAAATAAAACATTCCGAATTCTGAGCTATCTGAATTTAAGTGTGATCCTAATTTCTCGACGAAAATTAATTTTAAAAGCCCTTATCCACAATTTAAACTCTACCGCTAAGCTCATTACATTGGAAATCAAGTTGGCGGCATTATTATGGATGAGTATTAAGTTGGATTTGTGCCCAAATCCAACCTAAGGGGACTAGCCCAATTCAGGGCCAAACCTCCGAGATCCTGGCTTAGTCTCGCTGCCCAGCTTCCAAAGAACCTCCATGTGGTAGTGGTTATCAAGGCTTGTCTCCTCTCTCCACTTCACCCATGAATAGGAGAATATGGAAACAAGTTACTAGAGACAATTGGCCTTTAAACCCAGAAAACCATCTCCAAGGCCACCTAAAAATACACCCCAGGGACTCCAGGTATAATTTTACATTCACTTGCATACTTACACTCACTTTAAGCCTTTGCTTAGTTGCTGGTGGAGTCCTTACAAATACACACCCGCATTCACTTCGGAAAAAGAAGGGCTTTTATTACCTTGTATTCCTGAACCTAATCAGCCACTACGTAGCGAGGTAGGATCTAATCCCTTGTATTCCACCTCGTTACAAAAAAGTTACATAGTTTTTATGTAGTGGGAACTAGGACTAGAAATGTTAAATTTAATCAATTATTATTATTTTATATGAAATTTATTAATTTAGAAAATAACATTTATATATTGTTGAATTCAATAATTATTATCAATTAAAATAATTTTTAATTATATAGATAACAAAATCTACACAATTTAAATTGTTATTAATTATTTTTTAATCATACTACACTCAAAAGATATATAACATAGTATTAGTTTTCAAAGTAATCATATTTACTAATGTAAAAAATATTAATTTAATAATTCTATCAATTAATTGATCTGTGCAGTGCACAAGTAGCACACTAGTTTAAGACCAAAAAAAGGTATTAAGAATATTTGGCGTGAAATAAATGCCAAAATTGGGAGAGATATTAAGGTCTTAAGAATTTTGCAAAAAAATGGTATTAAGAATTGCAAAAAAAAAGGTATTAAGAATTTTTGGCGTGAAATAAATGCCAATATTCTTAATTGAAGTAGTATAAATGGAGAGATATATTGTAGGAAATTAAGTTACGCTAACTCCCACTAGTTAGTATGTATACACTGCAACAAAAGAACAGTGCAAGCTGGACCCCCCCCCGCCGTTTGTCCTCTTCTCTACTTTGCACATCTCAGATTGGCACCTTAGCTTCATATTTTTCTGATAAGGCTAATCAGGATTAGACAAAAAGAATTCATCACCTTGAATGTGTTGTGCCAACCAAAATGACTTGGTGGCAGCGGTTTGAGAGAGACACATCAATTCAATCAAGGTATTGTCATGATGTTTATGATGACACCTTTTGATGGCCTTGCTACAGCTTTGGAATATGAAGTGCTTCTAGTGACATGTTAGCTTAAGTGGAATGGAGAGTGGGAAATGGAAGCCAAGTCAGGCCAAGGCTCTCAAATTAGGTATGACACATCGAATATTTAGCCACGTATATGTCAAAGTGTGGTTAAATGCTCAGTGGACAATACACCACAGGCAAAGCCTTAAATAAATAGCCCATAATAAATCTCCAAATTCCCTATCCCAAAATTAGGGGCTCCAGCTAAATCGATATGGTTAGCAAACCAATCAGGAATGCGGACTATACAACAAACTACGATAGGAGACAACTAGATCTGTACAAAATGTACAGTTTCGACCAGTATTGTTTGGATGAGAAGAGAAATGAGAAAAAGAAAAATGAAAAAAGAGTAGATAAAGAAAAGAGATAATGATTAGAAAAATATATTTATTTTTATGTGTTTGGATGAAAATAGAATGAGAGGAATGAAAACAGGAGTTATATTAAGACGACATATATATTGTTATTGTAATAAAAAATAAATATATTATTTTATTTTGATTTTTAAGTACTTCTTATGAATTAAATAAATAGATAATTATATAATGATATTTAAAAACTGATTTAATTTAATTAATATTCAAATTAAAACATCTATTTTATAATTATTTTAAAATAAAAGTAAATGTCGAAACTTTCAATTTTCAAATAATTTTGCCTTTACCTACGAAAAAAATAATTTTACCTTCGTAGGAGTTATAAATCTCATTTATGTGTCTTCTTCCGTTCTTTTTTGTTTTCTTGGCATCAAAAAGGAGAAAACTGAAATGATGGATCCCACTTCATATTTTCTTCTTTCACCCATTTTTCTCTAATACCAAACAAAGGCAAATTGCTTTAGTGGTTCCTTTATAGTTTATCTTCCCTCATTTTCTCTTAAACTAACTAAACACACGTTTGGAAAATATTTAGTTGGAAAATAAAAATAAGGACAACATTTTTATAGATTATTTCTACGTGTGAATTTATAGATGTAGTTAATTTTTAAAAAATTTACTCCCCAATCAAACATATCCAAAGAGTACAAAAATACCTGTACGTTTGATTATGTTCCTTTGGAAGCTAAATTGAAATACACTTCCAACAAATAGTGTCAGTACTTCCAGAACATATAAATTTCACCTAACAAAAACAGAACTAAAATGATGAATTACGTCGGGAACCTGTTCTTAGTTTTGCAATTAGTGATAATAGTTTTAATAAAATGCCAGTACGGATATTAACAATTGTGACACTAATTTTTTATTTAACTGTAGCAATAGTTTGTATATAATAATATATATAAATACAAATAATAAATATTCAGATAATAATATTTAATTTTAATTTGTAAATAAGTAAAATAATAATGATTTTATTTTTGATGGTTTAAGATTAGAATTATTTATAATAGTAAAATCACAGTAGTATTTCATATCATGTATTATTATATGCCTTGGTTACTGTTGTCGATAATAAATATATTTAGGCCCCATTTAATAGATCGTATATAATAAAGTCTGATAGTATAGTATAAGAAATTCATTGTTTAAGTGGGGCGGTGACCAATGAGTGGCTAGCTACTATCAGCGATGGGTGGGCGTGAGGCGTTGGTATAGGAGAATAAGTCAAAGTTATTTTGAAATTGACTAATAAAAATAATACTATTAGGTATTATTGAGTCTTTGGGACATGATAACTTAATCCTATAATCATAGTATAAAAATGGCTTAACCGTATAATGTTATACTATCATATGTGACATCAAACATATAATAAAAATTGGCTTTATTATATTAGCTAATACTATCAATTCTTATACTATGTATCAAACGGGTCATTAGAAACAAAAAGAAAATAAATTATGCATTGGTATATGAAATACTATATAGTATTAAAATGTTAATAGATCTAATTCTAACAGGGTTTGTTTGGTATGATAAATTAGACATGAAATATACTATACCTTATGTCCTTATACATTATTTGGTATGGGCAACATATTATATAAGTTTATCTATTATAACTCCCGTATATATTAAAATGTTGTATGACTTAATTCACATATGAGACTTTTATAGGCCTAATTAGCTTTTAACATATATAAGGCAGCTTTTATTTTTTTAATATTTTATATTTGTATAATTTATTGAAATAAAAATAGTCATAAAATAATATAAATTTAATTTAATGAATAAATATTTAATAAATATAATATTTGAAAATCATATTTAAATAATTAATAAACCTTTATTATTTTATTTTAAGTAATATTTACTTATAAAATCAGAATTATTTGTAAATAAATGATAATATTAGAGAATATAAAATATAATATTTTACTCATTGTTATACCAAATACTGTATAGTATGAAAAATTTATCAAACTAATACTATTAGACCTTATCATATCAGTTTTTTACTACCTTTATCCTATCAAGTGCTAAATAGACCCTCAAAGTTAGATTGGAACTAATATGATAAAGTCTGATAAATTTTAAGTTCTATAGTATTTGATATGATATTGTATGAAATATCATCATTTCTTTACAAATAATTATAACCATAAGTAAATAATAAAATAAAAAATTAGTAATGAAATATTGTTGGAATGTTTCGTTGATCTGATTTTTTTTTTTTTGGTATTTGGTTAATTAAGTTTTGTATTACTCATTGTCCTTATTTGCTTTTCGTTGGTTAATGAAATATTGTTGGAATTTTTTGTTGATCTGTTTCTTTATTGTTATTGTTATTAGTTTCTCAATGTATATGTGTTTATTTATTTTTTGGTCTAGGATTGAAGCAAACAAAAAAGAAGCAGGTGGGCAGACTGCTAAGTTGCAGGGGCTGAATTTGGATTGATAGCCTCTGTCTATTAAATTCACAAATGCCTCCTAATCTTGTAAAATTGTATAAGCTACCCTTCCCTTCCCATCATGCTCCATAAGTCTACCTTCCCCATGTTAGAACCCTCCGTGGTTTTATATATATGGTTCTCAGTTTTCTCATTACATGGAGGATCTGCTGCGCCGTACATTTATTCTAATGCTTTAAGGCATGCAATCGTGAGAATAAAATGAAGTAGCTCTTGAAGGAGGAAATTCTTGACCCGTATGGTTTGCGGGATGATATTTTGCTCTCGCGAACACACACACAAACACACTAGCAACAGTGCATACAAACACTCACGAGGCACTTCCTCGTAAGCACACGAGCCCTTGCTTTCTTGGGCACACACTTACAAATGTACTTACAACCTATTTATAGGCTTTGTATGTCGGTTGAATAGCCCACTTAACCATTGCTAAAAAACTCTTAACATTTCATCAGAGTCTTGATACTTCTCTACCTTTCTTTTGATTTTTCTAAAGACTTCCTTCTGAGACTCAAAGTTAGAATATACTAGGAAGTAGGGACTCCCATCAGTACTTTATTTAGTGCTGATATTTCAGAAATGTTCAAAGATTTCGCAAATAACGTGCCACTAAACCTACCAAAATAATAATAATAATAACGTGCCACTAAAGATTTTGGTGTAAATTAAACATTTTCTTCCATTCATACCAAACCCAAATCCCCCCCCCCCCCCCCACAAAACAAAAAAAAAGGGTCTATACTGAAAACATTACATCATAAATTCATATCTGACAAATAACAAATCCCAAATTAATTCTCGACATGAATCAAAATACTATCTTTCAAAAACTAACATATCTGATAAAAAAAATTCATGAACTAATCTATATGTAATTCCTTTGATACTAGATTGAGATTTTTAATTGTCAGTGTAAGTATAAGAAGAACAATTATCAAAGGAAACAGAGGAAAATATCCTGGGCTTAAAGGAACCCTTCAGCCGTTTACGACAAAAAAAAAAACCCCTTCAGCATCTTAGTTAAATGTTTTCGACATTGGTCTCTATCATATAACCAACGGCTTTTCTGTGTTATTGTCCTATTGGGCCACAACTAAAGCCCAATTCCTCTTTTTTCTTTTGTCAGAAATTTCTCTCTCTCTCTCTCTCCTTTTTTTTTTTGATTTCCCATAGTATTTGCTGTGGGTAGTGATTACTAATCTCTTCAAGGATCCTTTCTATGCAACCTGTCAAAAATCAAATCCCTAGCTAAATGCCTAACTAGCTACCAACCATAATAGATCTCATGATTAGAAATTTCTCTCTTACAATATTAAGTATTTCCAAACCTCACATTAAAAAAATTCCAAACCTGGTGTTTCTGGACCAAAAGTAAAACCTAGATTCTAACCCCAAAAAAAAAAAAGAATTGTATTATTTATACTCATAAGTGTGACAGATGCGACTCACAATATTTAAGTAAGGTCACACCCCATTCATTCCTGATGGAGTAAGTCGATATATACCACAATCTATTAGTACAATTAACATTTCTCAAAAATAATCTGGTTTCTCTAACAGTAGATATGAATTTGTGATTCTGTATTTCCAGCACGAAGCATTATGGGAGTTTTTCTTACTTTGTAACTAGCAAGTCCTATGCAGTTTCGTAAAAGGAAAAGTCCAGAAAACCTCAGTAACCTAACCTAGAGCTGACCCAAAAGGATCATGTGTCCAGCGTCAGACAAAATCTTTACTAGTCCCTTTCTTTTTTTTTTTCTGCCTGGGAAGTGCAACACAGCCCATTGAATTTTCTTTCTTTCTTTTTTTGCCGTAGCCCATCGGGTCTCCCATTGCAGGAATATGAACAATAGAGCAATTGCTTAGTTCGTTAGGTTGGTTTTTTCCATTCTGAAATCTTTGTGCCACGCAAAATATAAATTACAACACTAAGTTCCTGAACCGAGATATATAAACGAAGGCAGGAACTTGGATACTTAAAAAATTTTAGATATTTATACACCCTCCAGAGTTTAACAGAACTTTTCTGTTGTTAAAAAAAGGTTGCAGAATGCAAGAAATTAATGAGGTTATAAACATAGAACGTATCAAGGCCATGAATGTTTATGGAGGCACTTCCCGAGCTTAACGCCTTTATAAGGCTAAAATTCCTTTTTGTTCGTGCAGAGTTACTTCAATGACTGACGGGAAAATGGAGGAAAATAAGGTGATTAAGAGAAGTCCAACAGCAGCAGGCATGCCATTACCAACACCACTATAGCCAGGAGGCAGCTAGGCCGCAGACGACAGCAACTAGAGAAAGCAAGTTGTGAGAAAAATATTTAGTATGTAGTATACTATACTATATGCAATCCGGTCACTAACATGAATGATTTGATTCCCTTATAAGCCTTCCGGGGAATGTCACATACGAATTTAATCCTTTCTATTGCTCGTATGATATGGCAAATCCAGCTGCCACAATCAAATGGAGTGAAGAACCAGTCGCATATGACGATAAATAACAGGGTATATTTCGAAATTGATATCGATTTTATTAGGCCGTACACAAGCATATGAAGTCATTGATAAAAATCCAACCTATACAAAGCTCGCTGCCTACAAATCAGAGGCAAATCTTGTACCACTAGATTTTATTCAAAATTTTTTTACACAACTCAAGGACACTGCTATCACCCAGAAAACTAAATGCAATTCTTCAGGTCTGAAAATATGCAGTTATGGAACAGCTGGAACAGGCAGAATCCCCAATTTTCTGCGGACCTCTTCCAAATCTTCATTGAAATGCCGCTCATAATACACACACATAAGATCGGTGCACTGCATGCCAGCACGAATGGCCCAGGGGAAGTAGTGTTGATAAAACAGTTTTCTCTGTTTTTGGCTGAATCTTGCTGTGCCCCCTATAACAGACAGCATGCACATAGGAAGGTACATCTGCTCGAACTCAATTACCTTCAGTGCTGACTCCCCTATCAAGTTAGTAGGAAGGCCAAAAAGGGTATGCCAGAAGTCATGCACTTCTGGGCCCTCATGGCTACAAAGGCCAGTTCATCTGTGTCCATGAACCGCACAGGAGGTCGATCATCTGGGAAAAGTTCCTGGATCCCATAAATCTAGCATAGGCAGCACCAAAAGTGTTTGGTTGTAGGTCCCAAGCATGTCCTACATTTGCAGAAACAACACGAGGGCGCTCTAACAGCACTGCCTGTCAAACAAGATTTTGAAAGCAAAATGGATTGATCTTAGCTGCTACCCATAACAGCATGCCTTGAAAGAAACAAGTTTTCCTCATCGCCAGCAAAGTAAACAATGCAATTGGTAAAGAGATAGCAATAAGAATCGCTGTTTAGTGACAAGTGACAACTATTTATGATCACTTTAATCTCTATGCGCCTGTGTGTAAAGCATAAACTTAAATTTTGTCCATAACAAATCAACTGCACATTGTCTAATACGGATTACTCCAGTACCTATATTATTTTCAAGGGTACTGGCACTTGAATTTTCAAACATTTATGATAACCCCGACAAACATGCCAACAAAAACAAAAAACCCTCCAACAAACAACAAATGTTTCACAACTAAACCTGGTTACCGGTACCATAACAAGTCCCTGACACTTCAATAAGGGACAACCAACATTCATCACTTTAGTTTCACATTGAAACATGAAAGCATACCTATTACAAACAACAATTATAAACAAAAAAAAAAGCTGGCTTCTATGTAATCCACATAAAAATGGAAGAAACCATCATTTCATTCAATTCAATGATCACTAATTCCACTTAAATGACAGCAAGAACATCCTAAAACAAATATTAAACAACACAAGCAGCAAGAACAAAATAACTTACCCTCCCTTCCGGGCTACTCCTCATCCTTTCAAGCACTCTCTCAAAAGCAGGTTTCCCAGTTGTCTCCCCCAAAGCTGCAATCAGATCTGCTCTTCGTGGGTCTAACAATGCACCAACAGCCGAACCAACCGCAACAGCGGCCTGCTGCCATGTGTTAAGCCGGACACGAGCACCTTCAATCATTTCAATTGCAATTACACGATCCCTTTCTACCAACAAAACCTGGCAAAAAAACGATTATATCTTCAAACTCCAGCTCTTGCTTTCTATTTGTTAGGAACCAAGCAGTAAATGCACATTGTTGTCAAAGAGCGCGCTCCAGAGCGTAGGAGCGTACGCTCTTACGAACCTAGACGAAGCCGCCGTTCCCGTCCCTGCTGCCGGTGCGCTTTGGCCGGACCGGCGCCGTGTTAGTTCGCAGGAGCGCTAGGAGCGGCCGTTCCACGCGATCCCCCTCCTCTGTCACTTGAGTCTCGACTTCTCACTCTCACGCACGAGCTCCCTGTCTATGCGCTGCGGCCGATTCTGCCTTCGCCCAAGCCTCCGCCGGACGTCGCGCAACCTCCCGCTCCGGTTTCTGCCAATCGGACCGCCAGCGTCGCCGCCGTGTGGTATCCACGAATCAGCCCTATTCCTGTGTTCGCTCTTCGCGCTCTCTGCTTCTCTCTCCGAGTGTTCGCCCTATTCCTGGGTTTTTATTTTTATATTAGGGTGTGGACCGTGTGGTCTGTGTTAGTATTGTTGGTTGTGTTTTATCCAAGGTTAAAAACTTCTTGTGATCTAAAAGATGAAAAACCTTCCTAATATTTTTCTTTTTATTAGGTATTATTTGAAAAAATAAATGTGAAGGAGAGGAGCTAATGAACAAATTAATATGTTAATTGTGAATTTATGCATTTTTAATTGAAGTATTATTATGTTAATTGTGATCAAGTTTGTATATTTGTGTTGTCACATGCATATTTAACTGACTAAAACCCCTAATTTAATCGTTTAAAATTTTTGTTGAAATAAAATTCTTTATAAAAAAACTCTCAAATTATTTCTGAAAATAATTTATTAGATGAGTTAGTCCTTCTAACCCAACTTAATAGAGGGATTAACTTAGATGATTATTTTATTTTGTAGGGATCAATTTGTTTGATTTAAAATTTTGCATAAACCAATTTGAGAATTTTATTTTTCAGGGACCAATTTATCTAATAATTCAATTTTACAGGGGTCAATGTGTCCAATTTAAAATTTTAGAGGAACTAAAATTAGTATTTTATCTATATTTATATGAAAATAAATTATCTATTCTGGTAAAGACTATGTTTCATGTTATATTCCTAAGTTCTTCGTTTTTATATCCCTTTCCCCTTTTATATAAGAGCTCACTACTGATAACCCTGATGCAACACGTGATTTGTTATATAACATTATTCAATTCCTCCAAAAAGGTTATTTTTTTTTTTTGATAAAACTCCAAAAAGGTTATTAAATATATAACCAAAGCATCACACTGATTTCTGTTACGAACTAATAAATCATTTAATTTTGATTAGACAAGAACAGAACGACAGAAACCTAGCTTAGCACCCTAATTTCTACCGCATATGGCCATTTTGGTAATTTGCGAATGGTGATGTATGAATTTTAGCACATCCCTCCAAGCACAAGTCACTATAAATTTCACCAACTTGAAGCAATACTGCATTGTATCAGACCTGGCTATTTATTATTTTAATTATCATTTCATGTCAGCCCTCAGTGATGATCCATTAGATGTAGATGCTATAAGTACTTTATGCAAAATGTATGAAATGTGAATAATAACAAAGGCATGTATCATTTACTTATCTCGGATAGGACCACAAAACAGTAGTTAGAAAGGCATCAATTAGTCCCCAATCTTAACCAACTGACCTCTGTTTGATGCTTGGCAATATGACAAAACTAATATGTGTTCCAATCCAAGCTTCCCACCATTGATTTCAATTAGAAAAGAAGTTCTAGTAAACATATCAACCTAACAGCTAAGGAAATTATCCCAACATGCTTTTTTATTTTGATCATAATCACTAATTTTCCTGTTTGAATTGGTAGAGTTGAATGAGAGAAGCGGAGTGAAGTGGTAATTTAATTTGCTCATATGAGTGAATGAGATGGGACATATGATTTGAATGTACATCTTAGTGAAACACTTGAGTGAATGAGTGACAAACATTGATCTTAGGAGGACTTTTGTATTTAATCCATACATCATGTAAGTGGATTCTACCTTTTATGTTATATTTTTGTTCATGCTTTACTTGGTGAGTTCCTCGTTAACTGTTTGTGTGAAAGCTTATTGTTTGTGCATTTAGGTCCATTGGACTGATGTATTGTCATTTTTCATGGATCTTGCATCTTTAGAGTTAATAGAATCAGAGTCTAGTCTATTTGCTGTTGTATTTGAATTCCTTGCATGAGAACATGCAATTGTTTAAGTGTGGGGTAGTTTGATGGGTTGCATTTACGCACCCCTTTCCCTCTATAACTCTAGGCATATGCATCATTTTGTGTGCTAGAATAATAAATATATGGTAGATTTGTGTCTAGTCCTCATTGTGCGTCTTTGAATAAAGTCTTGGTTAATTGTACCATTTTAAGGAATAACTGTTTCTGAGTTTCCTATGTTTTTAATCCTCTGGCATGAGTATTATTTGCTTATAGGGACATCTCGTATTGGTGTATAAAGGCCATATAAGAGCTTGGAGCAATTTGGAGTTGTAGCAGCACAAGTAAAGATCGTTATAACAGTCTATAATTGCTATAGCGGTCAATAGGAAGCGCAACTTATGGAAGCAGCTCACTAGACGACTATTGTGCAATGAGTAATACTACTATAGAGATCCTAGATGCTCCAGCGATTGTGCGAGGCAGTCCATCAACATCACGCGCGTGTTTAATAACAGATGGCCACAATTTTTGGCATGCAATCAACACACTACAAATAGCTTTTAGTTCATAATATTGGGACATCTTCCAACTCAGATTAAGGTTGCCTCCACTCTCTCTCTACCTTCTCTCTACTCTAGGATTTTTGGTCCACTTTTCCTTTTGTGTAGAATGACTAAAATATCCCTGAGGTTATTTTTGCATGAAATTCTAGGACGGCTTCTCGAACTATCCTCAAATGGTTAGTTTAATGTCTAAAGGGGACTATATGTGATTTAGATAGCAATCGTGTGAAAATTGCAATTCTCATTTTCCTGTGCAAAATTATGAAAATACCTCTAAGGTAATTTAACAAGGGATTAAGTGACAACCAGACCTAGTCATCACCCTGGAGTTGGATATGTTAATTTAAGGGGATACATGTTTGGACAAGTATAGGTGAGATTTTAGGTAAAATTACAATTTTATCTCTAGTTAGTGCTAATTGAGCTTAAGTAAGGTAATTAAGCAAACATAGGTAATATTAGACTCAAATTAAATATTGATTATTTTTATTAATTAATTTTGAATCAAAATAATTATTTAAGGTTAATGGAGGCCCAAGAATGATTAGACAAATTTAATTCATCCTTAATCAAAGATTAGTGAGAAAGAGAAAAAGATGTTTTATGAGATAATAAAATAAAAATAGGAGACAAAGTTGCTTTATCACTTTTGATTTTCCATGATATTAGGAATAATGTTGCATTTGAAATTTGAATTAATTAAGCTTAATCCAATTAAGCATGCATGAAACCCCCTAACCTAAGCTTAGAATGTCTTAAAACACTTAATTATTATTTTCTAATAATTCACCTAATTAAATACACTTTCAACCCTAATTTCCACACACAAAAATACAAAATATCCCAACCTAACCCCCTACATAGCCGCAGCTCCCTCTCCCTCAAACACACTCTCACGTTGTTTTTCTTTAACCATACACACTCACAAATACTCACACACTCATTCTCTCTATTTATTTTTTTGGGCACAACTTGAGCATCAAGTTTGTTCAAAAACTCTCTCATTCTCTTCACCTCAAACACTTCTCTCCTTCTCAACCAAAACTCCATTTTTGCTTGCAACTCAAAGCTTCAAGCTTCAAGCAAAAACAATTTCACCATGAATCTCTCCATGAACACTTGAACTTTCACCTTCACCTACAAAGCCAACACAAAAATCTCTTTCCTTCTCTTCCTCACTTGGCCAAACTTACACCTTCGTTCAAGAAAAGATTTTTCTTCTCTTTTCTTTGCAAGAACAAGCTTTCATCTTTCAAGCAAGAGAAACATCATTTGGTTGTCAGCACCCAATTTTGGTTAGGTCACAATTTTTTTTTTTATGTTCCAAAAAATTAAAAATTGAAAAAAATAAAAAAGCGAAAAAATCAAAATAAAAATCAAATCTTCTTTTTTTAAGTTGATTGCTTTGCATTTATTAATTGATTATAACTTGATTTGTTTTATCAATTAATTTGATTTTTTTTCTTTAAGTAGTCTTAATTAGCATCAGATTAAATAATTATATCATCAATTACATTAGAGTAAAATAATGTGTATAAATAGTCATTATTAGTTGATCAACAGGGAGGAGGGAAAGGGAGAGACGAACATAAGCAAAGATGGGAAACCAATCAAAGCCCTTTGGTTTTTTGAAGTCTCCTACCTCCCATGGGTGTGCAAGCACCTCTTCGTTTGATGGCTAAACATAAATGTGTTTTAGATTTTGTTCATTTTGCTTTACGTGTTTTGACCATTTGATTTAAAATTATAATTGTTTTTTTTACTTTTTCTTCTTGTCATCATTGTTTTTAGTTTCAATTGTAACTTGGCTTTGTTTTGGTTTGTTGCGGCTCAGCCATTAGATTTTTTAAAGCTTAGCACATATTTTAGTGTTTTTTTCCTTCTCTATGAGTTTTAATTGTAATTAAGTTCTATTTATATATTTTCCTTGAAGCCGTTTTGCGTATTCATTGTTTGTCTATCCTTTCCCTCAAGAAAAAATCTTCTTAGATTCTATGTGTTTGGATATGCTCTCTTTTCCTAAAAATTTTTTTTTAGAAAATTAAAACTAACCCAACCTATAATTATTTTCTAGAAGAACTACGTGACTTTGAATTTCTCATTGCACAGAGGATACATAAGGCTATATTTTCAAGGCAAAATTAAATTTTCTTAAATTTATTTTCTTTTTTGTAATTTTTTTATTAAATTCTGTAAATATTTTGGGCTTTGTTTCTTTTTTAGGGAAAATAAGATTGGTAAAGTTATTGTTTAATTTATGTAATGAACATTGGGTAACCGTCATGAGACGGATGCATTAGGGGTGCAATGGGATTAAGTTTTTGCCTTCTCTAATTATAATCACACTCCCGAACCCAATTTTATTTTCAAGAACCAGTTTTGCCAAATTAAAAGATTTTTCAATTTTACCATAAATAAAAATTGGTAGTGACTCCATTGACCCTTTGAAAATTAAAATTTTTTCTCATCATGACACCCTCCAAGAACGTTGTGACAATTTTGTGACTCCACGGGATAGTTAGAGAGTCAAGCCCAATGAAGTGAGTTGTGCAAAAAATTATAACTTGAATAATTTTTTGTTTCCCTAACCAAATTTAGTCTATTTTTTGTTTCCTTTTTATAAATAATTGTTTGATTCTTTAGATAAATAATTACTTGATTGTGAGTTATAAATAATTGTTTGTAAATAATTACTTAATTTGTAAATAATTGATTTACTTGCCTTGCCATTATAACCTTAGGGTAGATGACTGGTCATTTATTTTTTTGCATATCTTTTGGCTTTATTCTCACACACATTTCACTATCACTTACGTCACACACCTAGGGCTTTATACCCGAGCTTGTGCTACTCGAAGGATTAGGAGAGGTCCCAACATTGTCACTGAGGGGCTTTATACCTACCTGGCATACATCTCACCAACACCCATTCACCAAAAAAAAAAAAAAAAAGACTTGAGCTTTTCTGAATCCCTTTCCTAAGTGGAGTAACACAAATTAAACTTGCAAATACCACATGAGAATTCCAAGACACATTATTGAAGATCATCCCCTCTAACAATGCTTGAGCTTTGCTTGTTGAAGTCCATTGTGTATGCTTGAGCTTTGCTTCCATTTAGATGTTGTTAATTGTATTTGTTCTAGTTATTGTAAAAAAAAAAAAAAATTCAAAAGATGGACTTGATATCTTGTCTTGCATTTAAAATTATTGAAAATAAGCAATCATGATTTGAGATGAAGTTTGGTTATATTTCTCTATCCTAAAAAAAAAAAAAAATCATATGTTATTACCCCACTTTGATCATAAATTTCTTTTTGATGTAACCTTTGGTAAGAATCATCCTACACTGTGGGCTATTATTTAGGAGAAATAACTTTTGTCAATTAGTTGTAACATAATCTAGAGTTAAAAAGCAAGGAAAGGAATGAAGGAAATAATCATATTTGAAGCAAGCATTTGCAAAGAAAAAGAAAAAAGGAAAAGTAAAAAAGGAGAATGCACAAAAAGAAGGAAAATGAAGATGAATAGATTGAAAATGTGAAAATGAGGTGGTTGAGACAAGTGCTTCATTCCAAAGTGAAAGTAGGCGTTTCCATAGAAAATACAACTTAACTGATGAAATTATTCTCCCAAAAACAAATGATCCTTGATCTTGATTGACCTTTAAATACTTATTTGGGTCATCAATATCTTTTCTTTCATAACTTATATACCATTGGCCACATTGCAAGCTTAAGAAAGTTCATTCTAATCTTTGATTGATTGCTTTTATTCTCATTCATTTTAACTGCGAGACAAAAGAAAAGAAGAAAAAAGACAAAAACTAAAAAAAAAAAAAAAGAAAAGAAAAGAGAGATAAAATGGTGAACAAAGGGCTGTGCCATTTAGATAGAAGCAAATATTTGAATCACCAAAAAGGATGACGTCTACAATTCAGATCTTTAACTTGAAGGCTATTTAAAGGAATTTCTCATAGCAAAGGAAGCCGAAGACTATTGCATTATCGTTTGCACAGGTGGAGTTGGTAAGCTTAGGGAGCCAAATCTACTTCATGATGACTTGTTCTTATTATCGCATTTCCCAAACACTTTTGTCAATTACAAGCCCATATCACCTACCCTTAGACAACTTGAACTTGAGATATGTCACAATGATGAATGTTTATGATTATTTTCAAATGAATATAGCTCCATTTGAATTCATCAAGGAATTTTTTGAAAAAAAATTGTTTCTTTTCATAATTTGCAAGGTTCATCTACATTCTAAATATTGTGAAGCCTAGTTCATTTGCATTCTAGGCATTGTGAAGCATTTTTATTATAGTTATTAAGACATCCATAGCATTATCTTTTTGCAGAGCATTGTGACGTTCTTTTATCTTTTCGAGGTCTTATGAAGCCTTGTTTTTATTTATTATAGCTATTGTGATGCATACTCAATAGTTGAAAGGTATTATGATGTCTTCCCTGTCCTTTTGAGGTATTGTGACATCTCATTTTTATTCATTGTAGGTATTGTGACACCTTCCCTATCATTTTAAGGTATTGTGATGCCTACTCAACATTTTGAAGGTATTGTGATGCCTTCCCTATCATTTTGGGATATTGTGACACCTCATTTTTTTATCCATTGTAGGTATTGTGACGTTTACTCAACATTTTGAAGGTATTGTGATGTCTTTCCCATCTTTTTGAGGTATTGTAAAGCCTTATTTTTATCCATTCAGGTATTGTGACACCTACTAATCACATTAAAGGTATTGTGACGCCTTCAACTCCAACATTGACATTTTCCTAAGTATTGTGAAGCTCAGGATTAGGTCGTTGTTGTCTTGTAAATATATATTTTTTAAAAAGAAAATTTTGACTCGAATAAAATTGGTTACTTTTTACTTTACTTGTCCTTTTAAATTAAAAGACCAAGCAAGGGGGCTACTATTATCACCCAATTTTGGTCAGGTCACAATTTTTTTTTATGTTCCAAAAAATAAAAAATTGAAAATTGAAAAAAAAAGAAAAAAAGGCTGAAAAAAGAAAAATAAAAATCAAATCTTTTTTTTAAGTTGATTACATTGCATCTATTGATTGATTATGACTTGATTTATTTTGTCAATTAATTTGATTTTGTTTCTTTAAGTAGTATCAAATAGCATTAGGTTAAATAATTATGTTATTAATTACATTAGGGTAAAATAATGTGCATAAATAGTCATTGTTAGTTGATCAATATGGAGGAGGGAAAAGGGAAAGATGAATGTGAAGCAGAGATGGGAAACCAATCAAACCCTTTGGTCTTTTGAAGCCTCCTGCCTCCATGGGTCTACAAGCACCTCTTCTTTTGATGGTCTGAACATATAGGTGTTTTAGATTTTCTTCATTTTGCTTTATGTGTTCTGACCATTTGATTTAAAATTATAAAGTCTTTTACTTTTTCTTCTTGTCATCATTGTTTTTAGTTTCAATTGTAACTTGGCTTTGTTTTGGTTTGTTGTGTCTTGGCCATTAGAGTTTTTAAAGCTTAGCACATATTTTAGTGTTTTTTTTTCCTCCTTTCTTAGTTTAATTGTAATTAAGTTCTATTTGTTTATTTTCCTTGAAGCCATTTTGTGTATTCATTGTTTGTCTGTCCTTTTCTCTAGAAAAAATCTTCTTAGATTCTATGAGTTTGGATATGCTCTCTTTTCCTAAAAAATTATTATTTTTTAGATAATTAAAACTAACCCAATCCACAATTATTTTCTAGAAGAACTAAGTGACTTTGAGTTCCTTATTGCACTGGAGGATATGTAGGAGCAAATATTTTCTATCAAGTCAAAATTAAATTTTCTTAAATTTATTTTCTCTTTTTTTATTAAATTTTGTAAATATTTTGGGCTTTGTTTCTTTTTTAGGGGAAAATAAGATTGCTAAAGTTATTGCTTAATTTACACAACGAAATTTGGGTAATCGTCATGAGACGAATGTATTTTAAAGGACCTGTTTTGTCAAATTAAAAGGTTTTTTCAATTTTTACCATAAATAAAAATTAGTGGCGACTCCATTGACCTTTTGAAAATTAAAATCTTTTTCTTATCACGGCACCCTCCAAAGACATTGTGAAGTTTGACGACTCTACTAGGGACCCTGACCTATTAAAAATTAAAATCTATTTTTCTCATCGGCACCCCTTCATGGACGTTGTGACATTGGTAAGGATTTTTCTATGCTTTCCTTTTGTTTTCCCTCCTTTTCTTCTTGGTTTTTGTTATGGATCAAAGCTATGCTTGATATTTTTAGTTCTTTGATGGCGGTTGTAAGACCATTATGCTTCAGACCTCTAAAACCTAAAGCTTGATCCTTTTTATTTCAAAAAAAGAGAGAAAAAAGGCACATTTTCTTCATTTATTTACTCTTTGCTACATATATGAGCTTGATGATGAGTCTATGTGAACAAAGTTCTTGAAATCATATGAAGAGACTCTAAAACTTGATCATACCCTTTTGAGGTCTATAGTTCATGCATCTTGCCTTTTATGAGAAAAAAAAAACTCTATTTTCGTTAGCTTGAAGGGTTAAAGTTCCACACTTTTTGATGTTTTTGGCTTCTAAGGCTCTTAACATTATATTTTATTGGTTAAGATTTCTTATTTGAGATTTGGTTATGGTTCTAAGTGGTTATTGAGATTTTTGTTAGGTAAAGTTTGATTCTTTTTGTAAGAAAGTATTGTTTATGTGTTCATCACTTTATGTTTGCCCCAAGTTTGCATTTTTATTAAGAGGAATCAGTTTTTCAAAGAATGGCAATGATTGTGATGGTGGCTTTTTTTGTAGTGATTCATGAACTTGAAAAATATTTGTTTTGTTGTTTTAATGTGCTAGTAAGTTTAAGCTAATATTTTAAGTATTTTAAGCATGACACAAAATTTTGAGTTTTCTTAAATGTGGAGACATATATCTTGGCCATGCATGCTAGGGGAGTATGGGGTTGGTTTTATTTTATTTAAAACCTGTATTTTGTGTTTTGAGTGTCTAAGGGTGTTTTTGAAAGAGTTAGAAACTAACATGGGATGAAAACCTAATTTTTGAACATGAAGGACCCTTACAAGTATATTTTAGTTTGGCCACTATTTTTGGGTCCAAAATGGGTTTTTCTGAGGGTAAAAAATGATTTCTTGTGTTTAAGGTGTCTCAGAATAATTTTTGGAAGAAACTAGTAATTAAAAAGGAGTAAAAATGTAATTTTCAACTCTCATCATATTTTCAGTTTTTGCTACTATTCATTACTATTTGGTCACTATTTGTCAATGTTTTGTAGTTTAAAATATTAAGAATTATTGTAAAAATTATCTTTAGCATCCTACGTGTCTAAAAAGATTTTTAAAAATGTTAGGTTCTAGTAGTATTGCAAAATATGAAAAATTGCACTTTTAACTCCTCAAATATGTGGTTTTCATTTAAGTGAGTATAATTAGAGCCTACAATGATTTTGCATGTATGCATGTGTGCAAAATGTCATTTATAAAGTTAAAAAGAATTTTTAAAAGTGTTAAAACTCACTAATTGTCAAAAAGTGGAATTTTACACTTTAACCCCTAAAGTCTAGCAAATTTGACTAAGGGCCCAAAGTGATTTTTATAATGTTAAAAATGATATTATAATGATATTGGGTCTTTTAAAAGTATAAAATGATTTTGGGAACCATTAGTTTTTAGAAAAGTGTTAAAATGAGAAATTTATACTTTGACCCACTTACATATAAAAATTTCAATTTTGACCCTTTCTTGGGGATATATTATAATTGTTTGGAATTTAGAATGACTTTAGATGATTATGTGAAATGTGAATTGGTGACTTTGCATGCTTGAATCTTGGATTATGTAATTGATGTTTATTGAATGTATCCCGTTGAGCACAATTTATGCATTACCTGAGTCTTGTCACTTGATTTCTAACAATTAGATAGAAGCACGTTATATTTCAATGAGATATTGATAATTAAATGCTTATGTATATATGCAAGTATGAGATGCATGCTTATGTGATCAATAAAATGATGATTGTGGCATTGTTGAGATTATGTATGAACGATTAAGATGGATGATTGATATATGGATTGACAGGAAGCAAATTTGGGGAACTCCATTCCTACCCATTATGCTGCTAAATTTCCACCAAATTTGTGGTCTTAGAGAAATTACAAAGTTTGTGAGCATAAAAAGGTTAAGTAATAATCAAAGATGATGATTGTGATTATATGCCTATGTTTGCATCTCTAAATGATATGCTAATATTAAAGGTGATATAAAATACACGGAGATGAACCTTCAAACTCCAAAAATTACTGGTTATGGAAGGTGATCCAAGGAGATGATCTTTTAGACTCTAAAAGATACTAGTTATGAAAAGTGATCCAAACCCCCTATCCCACTCTGGATTCAGGAAATACCTTATCAAAAGGAATAAGTGTAAGCTAATAATGACTAACTAGGTATGAGCTCATAGCTTTAGAACTCTCAAAAGGGTGAGAGTAATAGGGTGGCTTGTATGAAAGATTTTAAAAGTTAAGTCACCTAAGAAAGTGACGAGGAAAGTCATTTGCCAAAGATGTTTACATTCTTTATGCCTTCATAGTATGTTATTACTTATTTGGTATGTTGCATAAGCTATTAACATGCATTCATGATATGATATGATGTATTCATGACATCAAAATTCATGCTAAAAGGCATGAGCCTCGGCTAATGATTTTCAAAACTTAATAAATGAACCTTAACTAGATCCGTTGTTTTTATAGTAAAAACCCAAGGTTCATGGGGACGTTGATGATGACCTTTTTTTGGAAGTGAAAGCCCTACTAAGATTCTTATATAAATTTCTCATTCGCTCTTTCTTTCTTTCCATCTTATCTCCAGAGGCCGATAGGGACTTTTGTCCTACACATTAACGCGCTTTTGTGGGAGCTACATTACGACCCAAGAAATTAGTCGTATCATTTCGTCAGTCATTTTGTGATTCGTCTCTTCCTATTCCTTGATCGTCCCTTTGCGCACCCCATCACTAGCTTTTGGTTCTCAACGGCTACTCCTTTTGATGATGACTATGCTTTCAAGCATGCACTCCACGTACGGAGGACTTCTCATGCACCCGTCCTCCGCATTTGCTTAAGAAGACACCTATCAATGTGCCTCGCTCTCCGCCTAGCCCCTCTTTCCCTTGGTCGAATCTCGTCAGAGGAGTCACACTCCTAACACTCATCCAGTGATTTCGCCATGGTCCCCATGGAGGTGGATAGTAGTAGCGATGGTGAGGCTCCAGTGTCAGCCATCTGAAGGGAGTTACGCATATGCAAAGGAGAGCTACACGTCCACGTAGAGGCCATGGTGCCCACGTAGAGGGGAGTTTAGCCAGTCATCTTGCCACATCTGTTGATCTTGGCGTGCTTTGTTACCTTCCTCCATCCTAGGAGCGATGCTCTTAGGAGCCAACAGTGGATTTTAGAGCTCTTGTGGTTATGTAGATAGGATAGCCCTTATTTTGTTAGTATGCCATGGGGGGTATCCATTACTAAGAGCATTCAGGAGGCATAGCATAGGAGGGGTGTTATCTGGAATATCGGATTTTAAATAAAAAGGTTAGAAATTTTTTTGAACCAAAAAGGATACCAATTACCTTTATCTGTCGTGTCTGTCTTGAATTTTGCTAAGTCTGGACCCTACACGCCCTTGAAGGGTCATATGATAGAACCATTTTCTTAGGACCAAAAGTCCCTAATTATTCCCTAGAGAAAAATGAGTTAAAGAGTGATTTTTAATGAATTTTACGAAATCTAAGAACCTTTCGTTTTAGCCTAAAATTTTGTAAAATCGTAAGAATTCCGAATTTGAACTAAAATCCAAAAATTAGATATTGATTTGTTGGGATCTTGATTTTTCTAATATTTTATTTGAATCCAAATGGGTTTTTTTTTTTTTACATTTATGTTTTAAAGTTAATCATTAACTTAAAATTAAGAAATGTAAATATTCTGTAGCGCTCCGCTTATGAGTGCTAGCGGTAGGAAAAGGTGGTGCAGGATACAACTTGGATGCTCTCTGGTGAGCTGAGCGCTCGACAAGACTATAAAAACCCTCATTTTGAGGTCCAGACACAAGAAGCACAATTTTTTTCACCCCCAAACTCGAAAACTTCGCTCCTTACCTCACCATCAAACTCCATTTCCTTCCAATTTCTTCAAGTTTAACTTGGATTTCTTCATCTTCTAAGTTTAAAGGTATGTTATTCTAGTGGTTTTCTTCTTTTATTCCTTCAATCTCTCATGCTCTTGGGGTCTTGGCCTTGTGTTCTCATGGTTTTCATGTCATGATGCTTTTCTACCATTATTAGAGTTAGGATTGAGTTATTTAAAGGTTCTAGAGGTTAATCTAGTGTATTATGATTGTTATAGCATATATCGAGGTCATTCCTACCTCCTAGTGTATTGTTGGTGTTGATTTTAGGTATTCCACACATCCAGGTGAGTGGGTTCGCATCTGTGATCTCTATTTTCGGCATTAGAGTTATTTTCATGAAAAATATGATTTACTGGTTGATTTAGAGAATTATTGTATAAGGATTTGAGTTTACTGTTGGATTGTATGTTTTAGAACTCCTGATTTTAGGGCATGAAACATGGTTTTGATAAAACTCATGGGACCATGTTTGTTAACTGATTTTATGCAGAATTAATGATGTATGTAACTGTTGGAGATTTTTATGGTTGTTTCAATGGATTTGAACTGGTTTATGTTAATGTTATGGTTTTACACTTGGATATGAAGTTTAGATAAAAGGATTGGAAATATGGTTTTAGACTTTGAAATTTCAAAATATGATATTGAGTTTCTAGTTTATGAAGAGCTTGACAGATTGAAATGTGTTTAGATATTGAATCAAAATGTTTTAGACTGATTTTTCATAAGATTCAGAACATTGACGGCTACATACTCTGTGGGCTTTAGAAATCACAAATGTCTACAAAAGCTGATCCCTTGGGCATGATTCCATAGCCATAGTTATGCTAAGGTCAAAATGTTAGAATCAGATGGATTCAGAGCTCTAGAGAACAAAAAGGTTTTTAAGGGTTTTCAGGTTATTTATAATAGCTATAGAGAAACAAACTGTGTTAACGGTAAATCCATTAACCTTGGTACCAAGTATGTCTAAGCCAAGATATCAGAGAATTATTGTCACACTGTGAGAGATTTATATTCAAGTTTTGTTACGTCACAAATATTGTGCGTAACCAAAGCAAGTTTCCTGTTTCTCTAGGAGCAATGCTATTATAAGTTTATATGACATCAGGTATGAAAGTGAATTAAGGAAATAGTTTTGAGTTTATAAAATGATGACCTGAATATAGATATATAAAACGTATGTAAACTTGATTATGCATGATTTTTGGATATTATTAATGTTATTATGATTTCATGTATTGTTTCTTGGATGTCCCATGAAAAGGAGTTTCAAGTAAGGGTTCACTCACTAAGTTTTGGTATCAAAACTCACCCTCTCTTCTTTATTTCTCTTCAGATACAAGAGCGATGGGTCTTCCCAGCCACAATTGACTTAGCAACATTAGAATTCTGGTGAGCTTCATTCAGATGAAGAGTTAGGGTTTGATTTAGAGTGCTTCAGGACATTGCAGGATCCGGACCATACTACTTGACTTAGGTTTTGCATGTACATGTTGTGCTAGATTGTATTATAATATTTTACTACTTATAGAGGTTTGTTTATGAATTCAGACTTTAGAAAACAGATTATGAAACTATAGACTTGATTATTTGGATAATTTAGATTATTTTAAACTTTAAAGAACAGGTGATTTGTATGTAGAAAAGAAAATTTCATTTTGAATAATTTATAAGCTACTGTGCATATAGAACAATAGGTCACGAAACTTATGTGGAAGGGGGTTCTCACGTGCCTCACGTGCTCGGTTAGGTCGTGACATTATCAGACGTTGTTTATGTTTCAATTGGACATAATTTAACTAATAGTTTAAAGTATATTTAATTGGTAAAGGGAATTGGAATTAATTCTTATAAAAATTAGGTTATTGTAATTGGCATTTAAATTAGTGTAAGCATTTAAGGATTGCGATTGTGATTTCCTGTGTTCATGTTAGCCAAATCATTAGTCAATTGTGTGATTGTATGACTACCAAGTAGAATCACATAAGTGATTATGCGATTGTGAATTAGTGAAAATAAACGCCTCCATGAATTTTCCTTTAAAGCCAATGATAACATAATCCTAAATTTGTGGAACTCCTTGTGCAAGTAGCTTTTATTTATTGAATTTCTTCATTTAATTTACTTTCTGTAATTTCTCAACAAAACCCACAATCCCTTGATTAACCGGTAACACTTCCTTGTGAGATGACTTCAGTTGTGTCTTTTACTATATTTTTTTATACAACTTAATGTTAAATAATTTTTAATTTGTTTGTGAGTCCCATAGCTCACATCAAGCACCTGCATAGTGGTAATTAAATTCACACTTGATCCTCGAATACCTTGCAAAAGACAATGTGTTTGACATGTTACTTATTGAATTCATTACCAAAAACTTTATTTCAACAATAGGTAAAAGCAAAATGTAAATTACCTATGCTCACAAAAAGTCTATGCAAGAATAGGGCATTAAATATATCTTTGCAAGAAATTCGTAGTGAAGTGCCTAACACAATACATAGGGAATGCTCTCAAAGGTTCTCACTAACAATTGCTCTGGGCTATTGCCACTTTAATCGACTCACGATGATAAAAAATAACACCAACTCTATCATGGGTCACTACATGTTTGTGTAGGTACATGTTACGCATTCTTAGTCTTACCTTCTACATGCAAAACCAATTGATAATATGGCTAGATTGCCATATTGTGCCAATTGCCCATATAGATGTGTCCCATCTAATTGGACAAGTAGTTAACATGTTCAAATACGTCAATATAGGGATTAAAATAATAAAACACTCACCGAAATAGCCAAAAATTCAATACTGGATCATCGCAATGGTATGCCTACACAACATCTAACATCACAATTGAGCCAAGAACAATAGCACACAGTGATCCGCACCATTGTTGGAGCTCTTCATACGAGTGTTCTCAATTATCAAAAACTCTTTTAATTGTCTTTTGCTTTGTCATCAATGTTTTTCAGGACGTTGTCATGCACCTATATCAAGACTTAACCTCTCTAATAAGAGTTATCATTTTAAGAGATAGGTCAGATTGCACCTTGGGCTCTATAAATTGTGCAATTGAGTTTGAATCCAAATTTGAGTAATCTAATGAAAACCTTTTAGAAGTTCAAGTGTGTGGTCTGTTGTACTTTATGATTTTGTAGAAACCTTCATTCTTCCTAAAACTAGGTACTTTATGATTTTGTAGAAAGCTTCATTCTAACTGCAACCTCTCTCATGATGTATGTATCTACAATAAAATGTTTTTGGTTTTGACTCACACATCTTGTAGTTTGCTCATTTGTCTATGTCATATGTCTTTAATTGCTCTTATAGCATCCTCCCAATTGTTGATCATCATTTCAATATAAAATTCCCTATCTAAAATAAAACCTATAGAGTATTTATTATAAAAAATTATATGAAAATAAAATTAAAATATGTGACAGTTAAAAAAAAGTCATAATACTATGTTTTAATAGTAAAATAAATGTTAACAAGTAATAATTACATGGAAGATGTAAAATTTTTCTACCAACTTTAATAATGACATAATTAAAATTTAATTATTGATATAGGCATTTATTATAATTTTTAGTAAAAATATTTTCAAAATTCATATAATAAAGTAGGATATTAAAAATTTTCAGAATTAGTATTACATAGCCATGTTTGCATATTGAGGAAATTCAAGTGCATGCATAGCTTCCAAATCTAAAATAAGCATGAAAGACGACTTCTCATTCAAATGCTTCCTAATCATATTGTTTAAGATGCCCTCACCATCCGCAACAGCATCTACTAATGTATCATAAATATTTATTGCATGTTATCCTTGTCATTTGTTGGAGTTGCTTGATAATGTATAAAGTAGCCAAAAAAGGAGATTGGAGACCTATATCTTATCGCAATCATTGCTTTTGGACAAATAGAATTCTCTTTCTTCTTATTCTTCTTCTTCGTACACTCATACAAATAACACTCCCCTTGACAAGATGAGAGAATGAGAGACCTCAACGTAATACACTCTCTTTGTTTTCTTTACTCTTTCTACTAGCCATTGGGGTAATAGGTAAAAGATAATTGTTTAGTTGGCCCTTGGTGAGATTTGACTCACTTTTTTTTCAAAAAAAAAATTTTATTTGTTTAATCCTCTCATGGCAAGATTTTATTTAAAAAATTATATTTTGTTCTTGTAAATCTCACCTTTGGCAAGTTAAATCCCTTAAAAGACAATTTTTTTACCAAAATATACTTGTTATTAGCGAATTATTATAAAACACCATATCCTATAATTACCTACAAAAACTCATATTCTCATAACTTTTAGGTGCAAATCAATGTAATAAAACTTGGATGTAGACTTGCCAGTTCAATCGATGAATAAGTCGAGTAACTAGTCCGGTAACACAATAGATTCGATATGCACACAAACTAGTTTAAATCGATGCAACTCAATGATTTTTCCAAAAGTCTAGTCATATCACATATATATATATATATATATATATATATATATATATATATATATATATATATATATATATAAAACTTTGCAATTTTTCAAAAAATCTGATCAGCCGATGACCCATTCAACCATCCAAAAAAAAAATCTGTCTGTGTGGGTGAAGATTTTACATATTAGGGTTAAGTTGGATTTTTTGTCTCATTTTGTCGTTTTTGGGTCCGTGTGCAAGGTAGTAGCCTTTCTATAGAAAATCCCTTCATGCCTTCACGTTGGCTGGTAGTGGCCTCTGGGCCCAATACGAAATATTACCCCTTTTTGTCATAAAAATCTTATTTAAAATTAAAATAAAACTAAGTGATCCTGAGTTTGTGGAAGTGGGCCAACCTCACTCAAACAAACCTCAACCCATAATAGGTGAATTATTTTTGTATTGGACCTTAATTGAAAATTTTTCAAAAGAAATTAAAACAAATATTTTTTAGATGTATTTTTTTATAATTTAAACGTACTGATTATTAATTCTATACATACTTATACATATATAAATTTTTAAAGTACGTTAAATTTTTAATTATTTCTATTATATTTATTTATATTTTATATTTTTTTTAATCATATTCAATTTAATCAATTGAATCAGCAACCCATTTATTGAACCAACAGCCTACTGCTGGCCGAGTTGACTACAAATATAGGGGATTCTCCCTACAGTTGCTGGTCAATACATTTGATGCAGTTATTTTTAACCACACTTTATAAATGTGGTTAAATGTAAAAATATTGTGGCTAAACGCCACCCATCCTCTTCCTCCTCTTGGTTCCCTTCCCCTTTTCCCACCCTCACTCCCCCCATCCCCTCTCTCCTCTAACACCGCTCAGTATTATCATTCCAATCTCGAGCATGTGAATCCTAATTCTTCGGTTTCTTCTACAAATACTCTCGTCCACACGCCAATCAATGAAACCCACTCCCCAGCTCATCACCAATTAGCAACCGCGCCCTCAAAACAACGCACAGTTCCAAAAATGCATCGCTGAAAAAACCACACCCTCACATTCCTCACTGTTCACAACCAATCGAGTGAAAGCTAGAACAAAGGTGAAAGAAAGGGAGGGGAGAGAGAGAGAGGAAGTTTGTTTGCTGGGGTTGCCATAGTTCCATTGCTTGTTGAAAATCATTTCAGCTAGCACAACAATTTATAGAGTGTGCATCAGACTGAAATGAAGAATTGCTTTCACTGGATGGGTTGTTGATTTGCGATAGCTATTAAGGTTGTTTAACACTTTAACTTTGCAATGCAATGAAGAAGATAACCATTTTCCAATTTTAAACACCACAATTGAAATTGAGTTCGCGGTTCAATTTCTTATCCATGAGTTGCAACCTGTCTGCAGTTGGAGAAAGTGAGATAGCATATAATGGTTATGCTAAGGTGAGTTGAATTTGAAGTTTGAAATTAAGTTTGATTGCAATAAAATGAGGGTTTAGATTGGAGGTGGGATGGTCCTTGAAGGTGTAGGAGTGAGGGTTAAAATAAAGAAGCGAGATCGAAATGAGGAGGAAGAAGGGGAGTTTAGCCACAGATTTTATTTCACTTAGCCACATTTTGTAAATGTGGTTATAACGCCCCTTTTTTGAACTAAATTCAAACCGTCCGAATTCAGTGCAAACTACAATATTTTTTAGAGTATTAATATTGTGTTTGGCCATATTTTTATCTGTATTTAACTAAATTTTCATGTGTTTGGTTATATTTTTATTTATATTTAATTACATTTAAAAAATATGATTAAAAATAATTATAAATAATTATATTAACTCTTAATTGTGTAAGAGTGGACACTTAAATACAGGGCCAAGATTTATGACTATGGTGGATATATTATAAAAAAAAAAACATGAGCCGATATTTGTGCACATATCATTTTTTAATTAGTTAGATATGTTATTTCCATAAGTATGAAATAAAATTGTACGTTCACTTAAAAAAGAAGTCGCAATCATTTTGTGGAAGGTAGCTTTCACTATCGACAAAGAATGAAAAAGCGAAACCAGAAAACAAAAGCACCTTGATACATCCCTACGAAGAAAAACCAACTTCTTAGTTCCATTGAAACAATTGTCGTTTGGTTTTCAATCATATACATACCACGTCTTACTACTGTTGAGCGTGGCAGCAGTGCAGTTTGCACAGTTCACAACGTGGTGAGAACTGAACAAATTAGAGGACACATACATCATTCACATATTCCATAGGGTAACCAGTATACGGCTAGCCTCAAGTAAAGCAATTAAAGTAATTAAGGGGACTGGTACAGGGACCACTGTTATAGGCATAGGGTGAGGAAGGGGCTATACGAGTGTGGGTCCCCCTACGTATTGGGGGAAGAATGGGTCAGTTTGTAGGGGCGGCGCCGTATTAATCTGCTTTGCTTTGGTGTGTGATGAGGCTGATCAAAAAATTTTAGATAAAGATACAATATGAAAAAGGCAGCTAGATAGAGATAAGTACAATGACTTATATGTAATACTTAATTAATTATATTTATAATCAAAATGGTGAGATTGATTAATAAATAAATAATTTATTCTAAATAAAATAAATAGATGTTTTTTTTTTCTAATGAACGTCGCTAAAAATAGTTTATTAGGCTTGTGTTTATAAACTGAACATCTCATAATTGTTGTGCTGTACCAAAGTGTACGATATAATGATGAGATGGGTAATAATGACGAGGGTCTGTAATGTGTGGGAAGGAAAACCCTAGCCGTTCCTTTATTTGCTTTTGCCTTGTTGATAGTTCCAAAAGATCTTGGTATATCACTTAACTACTACTTGTGGCAAAATATCCTCATTTATGGGGCCGTCAGACTTTTGCTGCTTGCAGTTGCAATGCAGCCTGATGTTCTGCTTGCAATTGATGTTTGACCTTAATGAGCTGAACCTGACCCTCTGGTGTGTTCTATTGAGCTGTGAAGCACGTACATATTATGTGGATGGCGTATTTACATTATTTGTATTGGATGCAGTATGACATATAGATCACACATTAATAATATAAATTTATATATATTTAATTTAAAATATATTTTTTTAATTTAATATAAAAAATACTATATAAATAGAGTTCTACAAAATTATGTATAATTTTTTAAATCTATAAAAAATAAAATATAAATGAAATTTATATAATTAATATTTTAAATAATATCTAATTTTTATTAAATTTTTACTTATATATATTTTATTCATGTCCTATAAATTTTTAATTTTAATGCGTCATTTATACTTGTATAATATCATATCCTATATCCGTATTAGTATTTATACTTTATAAATTAGGAGAAATTCTCACATATTTTTCACTACATTTAATAAGTAATTTTATTTTGGTAAACATTTAATACATATTTTAAAAATATTTAAATCATTTGTTTTTTATTTTTTATATATGTTAAGATGAATAATTATGGTTATCCCTGAACACATTAAATATGCATACAAATTTTTTTGACAAAATATCTAAATTAATTTCTTATGAATATATTGGAAAATAAATTAGTGCATTAGAACTTTTAAAAATTTTAAATTGATCCTCACATTTTCAAAAAGATATGGATGAATGAATTTACCCTCTTTTTTATTGTATGTATTGGTATAAAAAGTCTAATTTATTTTCTTTTTTAAAATATGGAAAGCAATTTGATATTTTTAAATTTTAAAAAATTAATTTATTCTTGCTGTCTTTATAAGGGATCAATTTAGGTATATTGTTAAAATTTCTCATTAGTTAATACTCAACGTGCTCACCGATTAATTAATGATTTAATGGGTAGCCAGTGCCACCAGAACCTTCTTCCCTGATGAAGTCAAGTGGTCCGTACTGTAGTATATTTATGCTTATTGTCTTCTGAGTTTTGAGTTTTGAGTTTTGACGTTTGAGCCTTTCCAAATATAGGTTTGACCAGTCACACAGGCTAAAGAAATCCTGGGTACGTCGTTTTCTTTCCTTTTATTTTTTTAGGTAAAAGAATCCGTCGTTTTCTAGTGAGGTGGGAGCATTAACGAGGTTATATTATTTGTAATTAATTAAGGGAGTGATTATTATCACTCAAATATGTCTATTATCATTTCTATTTCATTATTATTTATTATGTTCTTCTCAAAATATCATTTCTTTCATTTTTTTTATCAACATAATAATATAATATTAAATAATTATTATCAATTATATTTCTATCTACATTTATAATTTTTTAATTAAAAAACATTTATTTTATATTTGATATTATCAAATTTTATTTTCATATACAATTAATTTATTTAACAAAATTTATGTGAATTTAAGTATTAGATTATTTTTAAAATTTGTCTTAATATAGTAATTATATAAACATTAAAACAATGGGTATTCAAGCAAATACTAAATGAATGAACAATATAGACAAATTAGTATGATGTAATTTATCGTCATAAGCCAGTGTTTTATTTGAAATTAATATTATTGATACTGAAAAAATTCTTTTATTGTTTCATTATTTTTGCCTTCGTAATCTATTTTATAACTTCGTAAAACAATTTATCCTATGTTTACTTTTTCATAAAACATGCTAATTTTTTTTTTATAAAGAAGTTTATAAAAATTCGTAATTGCAACTGAAATAAAAACATGTTGCTTTTTACATAAAAAATAAATAAATTTAGTGTTTGTTATGATATATATATATATATATATATATATATATATATATATATATATAGGGAAGGATTATTTTTTTAAAAAAAGAATAGATCATTAGATAAAAATAATAAAATTAAAATATGCTTGATATAAGCCTTTTTAGTATTAAAAATATTAATTTAAAATGAAATATTGGATATATGATAGATAATTTATATTACACTATTTTTTTTCGAGGAATACTTTTTGTTTATTGTTATTGGTTTACTTTTTTAGAAAAAAGGCATTTTGAATAATTATAAAAAATCATTCAATGTTATATTACTATGTTGATAAAAAAAAAATGAAAGGAATAGTATTTTAGAAAGAATATAATAAATGACAATAAAGTGAAAGTGACAATAGACATAATAGCATGACAATAGTCACTCTCCTTAATTAAATATACGACTCAAGTTTTCACATTACACCGGAGGAGTAGTGATAAACCACTTACTTTTCATTTTAAATTTTTTATTTAATCATTTTCACAAATTTAAAAAAGTAATAGTAAAATTTAGATTTTAGAATAATTTTAATGGAATTTTCTAGAGAAAATTATGTCTTTCCCCCAAAAAAATTATTTTTATAAATTTGGATAATTTTTTAAAAATAATCATAATGTCAAACTATTATTTTTATATTTTTTATAAAAACTGATAAGAGTAGTTTCTGACAAAAATTAATTTTTAATTTTTTAATATATAAGTTTTATAATTATTTCTTTAGAAATTTAAAACAAATACACCATTTATATATAACTGAAAAAACTATTTTTTTTAATTTAATCTTTTTATATTTTATAAAAAATTTAAAAAATAATTTTTTAGATTTTAATTATTTTTTAAAATTATACAAATATATAAAAAAAAATTTAAGTGAATTTTACCCCTAAAAATCCCATTCAAAGGCCCCTATGTCGACTAGTGTATCTACGGATTTTGAGTGCAAAAAGTACGGGTGAAATTAATTTAATCTTTAAATAAAATTGATATGAATTTAGCCTTTGTCTTTGCAGAAATTTGCAAGTATTATAGTGCGTGTGTTTGTTTTTGCTGTGAGTTTAAATATGTTGATTTATTGAATAGTAAAAAGATAATAAAATATATTCGCTCAAATGTTAAAATTAATATCAAGTTATTATAATAAACATTTGACCTAAAAAAAACTTTAAGAGTATTAAAAATGTAAGTATACACAAATATTCGAAATCAACTGTAATTAGATGGAAAATTCATTATATAATGTAAAGAAATTTTCTGTGATATTTTACAAACATTAGTATTTAAGGCAAATTATCTAATATTTATTCATTATTTTTAATTGTTTATATTAATGATTATTAATCATAAATATATAGAAGAGTAAACACCTAAATAGTCTGTATCAATTTTTAAATTAGACAAATTAGTTCCTAATAAAAATAAATTGAGAAATTGGTCCCTAATCTTTTAAAATATCAAACAATTTATTCCTTAATAAAAATAAATCGACAAATAATTGGTCCATAATTTTTTAAAAATTGGATAATTTAGTCTCTCCTGAATGACTAGGATGAGACTAAATGGAGGAACTAAATTGTTCAATTTTTAAAATATTAGGGAGCAATGTATTTGCTTATTTTTGTTAGGGACCAAATTATCCAATTTTTAGAAGGTTATAGACTAATTTATCAGTTTATTTTTGTTATGGACTAATTTTTTTGATTTGAAAATCGATAAAGGTCATTTTGGGAGTTTAATTTATATATAAAAAGATAATGAGAATGTTCGAAAAAAGAGATTAATCATCTTTAGGTTTTGTTTCACACATTATCTAACAAGATTGCCAATTATCTAAATTACTACTAAAAAATGTTGCCACTTTTCAAACCGTTAGTAATGCTACAATTCACTTGTTTGATATTTACAGCTAATCTGAACGAGAACTCACATTACTTTATTTGGTATATAAAAAAACTTGATATATGTCTTTTAATAATAATAATATAATAATTGTTGTTGTTTCTAATATTATTATAAATAGAGACTAAAATCCCAAGTTGGTTCTTTACTAATATTGCAGGAGATAAATTGGTTTTTCAGGATTTAAAAATCTCTTTATGGTTCATCACCTTTAACAAAAGTGGACCCATTATCACATTTTGTTAACTCGACATTTTAACACTTAAGAAGAAAAAACACATGTGGTTCATTAAATTGATAATATAGCTCTAATATACTCCATGATATCACTAAAGATTGTCATTTTGGTATGAGGAATGGAAACATTAAGAAGGGATCAAAAAATAAGGAGGTTAGGGTTTTGGGATGTATAAGCATGGTTAATAAATAAGTAGGTCAAAACATGGTTGTTTTGATGAAAAAGATTAATAATATGTCATATGGACCTTAGAGACTCAATAAGCAACTTAACAACTTATATGTGTTTTTTCGTTAAGTGTTGGAATGATAAGTTAATAAAGGGACTAATATGTCTTCTTTTGTTAAAAGTGAAGGGCCATGAGGAGATTTTCAAATCCTAATGGATAAGTTTATCCCCCATAATATTAGTTAAGGATCAACTTGGAGTTTAGTCACATACATAATAATAAAATTAATTAATAATAATTAATATTATTAATATATATATAATAATAACTATTATTAACTATTACTATGTAATTAATATGATCATTAGTATGATAATTAATAATAATAATAATAATTAGAGGGTTCCTACATAGGTGTAATCCACATAAACACTCTTATGGGGACGATCAATATCGTCAATAAGGAGGTAATGCAAATTGCCTTAATAATCTAAATTGCCATATAATGAGGTATAACTATACACAAGACAATATTATGGATCCAAATAATTTAAAGTTATATTACCAGTAATCCATATTTATAGATTACATATATATTAAGGTATTTTGATGATTTACCTTTAATTTTTGGCATTCAAGGCAATTAGAAACAAAGTTTCCAATATCTTTCTTCATACCTTCCCACGGTTACAACTACTTCAAGTCTTCATATATTTTGGTGGAATTAGAATCAATAATGTAATTTGAGTTCTGGATGTAATACCTTAGGTATACCATTCACTAGGAGAATTTTGTATAGTACACGTGTCCTAGGCAAATCTGGGACCACCATAGGGTTCCTTGAAACCCATTCATGTTAATGGTAGGTCCTGTGAATTATAGCTTAAAGGATTGAGAAAAATCACTTTGGAGAGCTAAATGAGCGCTAGATGTCATGAACGGTAAGGCGTGTAAATTAGGACAATGTGGCACTCAGGGTGAGTGTTCAGCGATCAAAATTTCAATAAAACCTCCAATTTCTGGGTTCAGACCAACATTTACACCTTTCCACCCCTAAAACACGAGATTCTCGCCCTCCACCCTGTTCTCACCTTAAAAAATCAATTTTCTTCCTTTTCTTTCAAGCTTAACTTGAATTTTCCATTTTTCAAGCTTAAAGGTATGTTGTCTTGCTAGTTTTGCTTGATTTCTTTCAAGCTTTCCTTACTTAAGGGGATGGTTTTCTATGCTTCTCAAGGGAAAGAATTATTTTGCCTTGTTGGAGATAGATTTGGAGTATTGGTAGATTTTGAGTATCTAGAGATTTATTTAGGATTCTATTGATTATATGGCAGATCCTGGTGCCATTTCCGCTTCTCAAAGTTCTGTGGTACCGTTCCTGCATCTTCTACCACTCAGATGAGTGGATTCACATATGTGAGTTCTATGTTAGTCATTATAACTATTTTCATCAAAACATGAACCTATACATGAGTTTATAGTTTATTTTCACAAATAGTTGAGATTATTACTAGTTATTGCATCTTAAGCTATTAGTTTTAAAGCATGAAACTTATTTCTGATAAAACTCATAGGACCATTATTGCTAAAGCAAGTTTGATGGAATATGACTATTTAGAGTTATTTTAATGGTTATATGAATTTCTGGTCCTGGATATGTAATATGATAGAGATTTTGAACTCTAAGATAGTACTTTAACTAAGACTAAGAGAAAAGACTAGAGTTGTGATTAAAAAGACTAGAATTGCGATTTTGAAACTAGAGAGTAGTCACAAAGAAACGCCAGTGAATTAATGGTTGGAAAACGATCGTTAACTTTAGTACCAAGTTGCCCCTAGGGCAATCTCATAGAACAGAAGCTGAAACCTAGTTAGGTGTCTACATTTCGGTTCTTTAAGAACCATAGATGAGAGTATAGTGTTATGCCGTGGTTGATAGGCATAACCAGAGTATCAAAATCTCTGTTTCTCTATTAGAATACTGTTGGATTAATTTATTTAAAGCTGTGATTTTGATTATATAAATATAAGTATAAAATGTTTTAAAGCTCTATTGTTATTATTATTATTATTATGTGTTGTGCATCTTCCCTTCGTGTCCCATGAAAGGGGGTTTCAGGTGAGAACTCACTTATCAGTTTTGGTAACAAATCTCACCCTTCTTTCCTTTCTCTTGTTTTATAGATAGAGTGACTATTTTGAACTTTTCAGCCACCTTCTTTCTAGCAGTATTAGACTTCAGTTAGTGAGCCTTATTGTCATTGTGTCTAGATTGCTATAGTGTAAATGTAGGCAGGATCCCAGGTGTAGAGCGTGATGATGTTTTGCATGGTTTTGTATACTGAACCATTATTCTGGGCTATAATTATACAACTTTACTTTTCATGGTTACATGTATATGAAAGACTCTATATATATTTAATGATGATATGAAATCCATCACTTAGAGACATATTTTGAGAATTTCGATTTGATTATCATAATTTAGCAGAGCAAGGATTTATTTTCTTTAGAGAACATGATTATATTTTAAATGATTTATGAATTACTATGCATATAGAGAGATACAGGTTACGAGGCTTATATGGGAATGTGAGTTCTCACATGCCGGTCAAGTGCCCAAATTGGGCCGTGACAGTGGACTTCCTCCAAGATGGCTTTCCTCACATTTTCAACATCAACTACTCATAGACAACCACAACAAAATGCCTTCACAATGTAGGGGTATTTAGATCCAATCTAATCAAACTGCTCATCCAATCCAAACACCAACTAAAATCGCAAAATTTTGGATGATTTTGGATTTTAATCGCGTTTTCCTATGTGGTTCGGTTCCTTTACAGTTGGATTTTAGGAACCAATCCAATCCAAACCGAATGCATATATTATTACATTATTCATTTATCTAGTATACCAACCAAGTTTTATTTGAAGCCCACTATTACTTTTCATGGCCCACTACCATGCATTACCACTAACACCCAAAAACAAACCCACACTGCCACACATTGAGTCACTAAGACCTCATTCACTCTTAACCAAACAAAAAAAACTCATTCACTTAAGTTGAAACCCAAGACTCACTCACAAACCAGGATCACTATTCACTAAGGGTCTAACCCTACCAAAGAGAATGAAGAACGCAAGAGAGGAAACCTTGCCTAACTAATACCACCCCATCCTCCTCCTTTGCTAGCCTTCCTTGTCCACAAAGCTTCAGCAACCGAGCTTCAATGATAGTGACATAGACACAAGAGGGCCGAGGGAGCAACAACAACCAAGCTTCAGCGATAGTGATGAGAGAGCTTCCTGTTTCTCGTTCTAAAATCACATCTTCTCTTCATTGAGTAAGTTCTCCGTTCTGATTAGCTTTGGAGATGTTGCAATGTCTTCTTTATTTGTTTGTTAGTCTGGTATGTAATGCATGTAATTTCTTTGATTTCTCTAATATATTTGGTCTGGTACAATATGTAGTTTTTGGTTGGTACTCTTATTATTACTAATTTTATTTCATGAATGTTATGTAGCTTGTTGGTGTTTGTGAAATTGGATTATGTTGGAAATTTGAATAATTCAAGTCTAGTTGCTACCCATTTTAGCATAACAAATATTTTTCATTACTTTTATGTTGGTTTACAATGAGACATGTTGATTTTGTCTTGTTTAGATGAGATCTAAGACTTGTTGGTTGGTTTATCATTTTAAGACTTATTACTTTCTTTGACTTTAAGTGGTTGTTTCTTTCTAGAAATAAGTATTCACTTTCTCATGCATTTGTCAATATTTAATCCCTTTTTTTATTTTTCCTTATCACATATTTAGTCCTCGTTTTTGCTAAGACACTTGTGACTTGTTAGTGTTGCAAATAATTTAATTTTGTAAAACAGAATTTATGTTTTATGAAATGAAATATTTTTATGTTTTTTTTTGGTCATGTTGCTACTTTCCTTAAAAAAAACCGCATATCCAACCTAATCCAAATGCCACCGATAAAATTTTAATTTTTGGATCGGATGACTTTTTAGTCTAAAATTGATAAACTGCTATGACAATATACATAAAATTCAATGTTTTTGCTCCTCCAACCACCTTCCATCACCTTGCTCAACCTTGGATTCTTATTTTAGACTACCTTAATCTTCTTAAGTAAGGACAATTGAGCTCTTGTGTGTGTGTGTGTGTGTGAAGAGTACTCTAGACTCTCTAATCTTAAGATTTTGTCCAAGTTTGTGGATTTCTTGTACCAAAGGTCTCGATGTAAGAGTTATATGAACCAAAATTTCCTTTGACCTTTTACTCATAGCATTGACTACAACATTAGTGTTGTTTGGGTTATATAATATGGTATAATTATAGTCCTTAAACAACTCCATTTATCTACATTGCTTAAAGTTCAATTCCTTCTTGTTTAAAAATGTACTTTAAAATTTATTCTCAATACAGATTTCACAAGTCTCATGAGACATATTATGTCTTTATATCCTCAATGAAAAAAATGATCGATCATTGCCATCTCCAAGTCATGAGTATGGTAGTTTTGATTATACCTCTTAAGCAACTTAGAGGCATATGCAATAATCCTATAGGACACACCTAAGTCCTACTCAAGAAGTATCACAATCTCATGAGAAATCACCTAAGGCTAAGAGTAAGACAAGAATTAGAGTTGTAGTCAAATATGTCTTGAGCTTTTGCAAACTCTCCTTACAAGTATATGACCATTGAACTATACATTTTTCTAGTCAATTTGCTCAATGGTGTTAAAATATCGCATTGATGAAATTCTGAACAAAGCAATGGTAATATCTTGCTTGTCCTAATAATAATAATAAAAAGAAGAAGAAGAAGAACAACAACAACAACTACTAATACTATAATAAGAATAAAAATAATAATAACAACGACAATATAATAATAATAATAATAATAACAACAACAATAATAATGATAATAACAATAACAATAATAACAACATCAACAATAATAATAATAACACCACCACCACCACCCAATCATTCTTCATCCAAATCTCATAGCGTTTTATAGTATAACCAAAAACACCTCTTAGGCAAGAATTATTGGATAACCTACATATATTAACAATATTTTTTATTTAAAATTACTTTATTTATAAATTAATATAATGATATCACTAATTTGACACATCGTAAAATTTTAATTTAGTTGGATGAAAGTTTAATTGTGACAAAAATTGTCCTTTGACATAACTGTATTGTTATAGCGTTCTATTAATCTATCTATCTCTATATATATATATATATATATATATAAATATAGGGAATAAAGTATTAATATTGAGCCATTTGACAGCATCTAGAAAAAGTTTTCTAAAATTGATTTTTTTTTTAGTTGGTTGATTAGTGTTTAAGGAGGCAAGAATATAATTTATAAATGCATTCTAATTATGAAGTAGTATATCTTTACTTAGTTTAATGGTAATGCACCTTGTTGTAGCACAAAAGAACTCAAAAACATAAAAGAAGAAAATAAATAAAACACAATAAAAGAACACACAAAATTAACGTGATTTGATCACTTCAATCTATGTCCACAACCCCAAAAAGGATAAAAATAATTTCACTAATAAAATTTTCAATATACAACTTTTGCAGGTAAAGTTATAAACTTTTCTACTAAACTCACCACCTAATAGCCAAATACACCATCTCTAGGTATAAACTTTCTCACTTAGGTGGGTAAGGACAAATACTAAAGCTTATATTTGTAAGAATCTCTACCCTTCTTGTCAAACCTACCAATGTGAGACTGGCTACAGGCAACAAATCCTTTCTTAGCAAAGTTCCAAAATATCTCAATCTTCTCTGAACTTATTTGCATATTCGTCATCCTTTACTTTACTATTTTAGGCACATACCTCATGGAGTAACCTTCCAAATAGCAAATGTTCTTCGCATCTTTTCTTCCATGTAGAATGAACTTACTCCCCTTGTACACTTTGCATGTCTTTCCAATTCTCACATACTTGTATCCATGTTATTTCATCTCTCCCAATGAAATAATGTTAACATTGGCATTAGGCACATACCTCACATTAGGAATGTTTAGACTTTGCCATTGTGAGCTTAGGTGAACTCCTGTACCTTCAACTTTCTTCTTCAATTTCTTGCTCATATCAATACTAAAATCTTCTTTTTATGCAAAGTAGAAAACATGGTTTGATCTTTGCACTCATGAATATCATCATAAGTAGTACCTATTTAGAATGATTCTTGAGAATCATTCTCAATCTCTACATGATATAGATCTCCATCATCCTAGGATTCAGCTATGAACTTTTCTTTTGAGTTTTAAACTTTTCAAATCTTTTTTCATCATTGGACATTGATATTGGATGTGCCCTTTTTCCTCACAATAGTGGCATGTCACCCTACTAAAGTCTCAATATACTTTCCTCATTGTCCATCTCTCCATCAATTTGTTCTTTATTCTTGAGAACTTTCCAAGCCAATAATCTTCCACATCTTCTGGTCATCCCTTTGCATTCTTTGATCCATAGTCTTCATATCATCTAGCCTGATTGTATTCCTATCAATAAGAAGCTTACCAATGATCTATAGGGTTAAGGTGATAAAGCTAATAATCTTCAATTTCTTGCTCATATCAATCCTGCCAAAATCTTCATTTTTAAGCAAAGTAGAAAACATGGTTTGACCCTTAAATTAGAATGAAAACATTATCAATACTCTCTACATGATATAGATCTTCATTATCCTAGGATTCAGCTATGAACTTTTCCTTTAGCAGTTTTAAACTTTTCAAATCTTCTTTCATCATTGGACATTAATATTGGATGTGCCCTTTTTCCTCACAATAATGGCATGTCACCCCATTAAAGTCTCTTTCAGGATACTTTTCTCATTTTCCATTTCTCCATCAAGATTTGTTCTTTTCTCTTTGAGAACTCTCCACAACCAATAATCATCTACATCAGGATGGTCATCCTTTGCATTCTTTGATCCATAGTAGTCATATCATCTAGCTTGATTGTACTTTTCCTATCAATAAGAACCTTACCAATGATCTGTAGGGTTAAGGTGATGAAACTAATAAAACAATAGCTTGCTTTTAATCACTTAACTTCTCTCCTCATTCAAGAATTGATAAACTAGCCAATTAAGCTCATTAAAATGGTCACGCAATGACCTCCTTCTTCATTTTCAGTGCGTACAAATATATTTTCAAGCATAAACAATTGGTTAATGATTTTGACACATAAATCTCCTCCAATTTTCACGTCTCTATCAAAGTTGTCTCATTAGGATCAGAGCAAGAGCTAACTTAATGGTACTTGTAGCTTTCCTTGAATTGAGTTCCACTTGTTATCTTTCATCTCTACAAGCCTTTATTTGTCTAAAGTTACATCTAGACCTTGTTGCAATATAAGATCTTTTATTGTGCATACACAATGAAATTGCTATTTATATTAGAAGCAAAACCTCAAATTTCATCGCACTCACCATAATATATTAAAATACTCATTCTTACTCAAGATCCACAAAATCCACAAAAGCAATTTGAAAAAAAAACCTTCAAATAGAAATATTGATGATATTTCACTCTTGATGACATGGAGATAATGTTACTAATGGCTGACCCTCTTTCCATTATGCAATGGCAACTTTTCCCTCTAGAACCAAAGCTTTGATGCTATCAAAGAAAGAACTCAAAAACATACAAAAAGAAAATAAACAAAACACACTAAAAGAACGCAAAAAATTAAGGTGTTTTGATCACTTCGACATATGTCCACGACCCCAAAAGGGACAAAAAAATAACTTCACTAATAAAATTTTCAACTTACAACTTTTACATGACTAAAGTTGCAAACCTCCATTAAACTCATCACCCAATGGCCCAAATACACGATCTCTAGTGTATAGACTCTCTCAATTGTGGTGTGTAACAAACAAATGCTAATACTTCTATTTATAAGAAAAGTCCAGCCCTTTCTTCATCAAACCCATCAATATGGGACTTGGCTCACACACAAAACACACTTATAAAAGGTAGAATTTAATTAGGTGTGAAATATATCATATAGTATATTACATAATAAAATATATATTATATTAATTAATAGTTATTTGTCTTATATTAAATACAACTTATCAATAGCAATATAAAAATTTTGACAAAACTAAATTGGTCCCTCAAAAAATAAAAGGACAAATTAGTCCTTCAAGAATAATGAAAAATGCCAAATTGGTCTCCGTATAAATTTTATTTTATATTTTTCTCAACTAATGAAATGGAGTAACCAATATTATACCCTAAAGAGATTAATAATGTCTACCTCTTAAAATGGATAAACATCCATTCGCTCATCTAATCTTCATTTTTAATTATCTCTTATGTTAGTTAACAACTTCACATTAATTTTTAAGATAATTGATAATTGTGTATTGTGCTAACTCTATTACTAGTTACTTTGGTACATAATTAATAATAAGAGTGAAAGGAGTGGTGGGGGATGTAGATTATATATCTTTTATTTTTTTTTCTAAAACCAACGCACGAACTGTTGGCACCTAAAGTTTTTTCTTTTATTTACTTTTTTAATAGTTTTTTTGCCTTGGTCATTAGTTAAAAGGAGATTTTCATTTAAAACATTTAAGCATAAATTTTGTTATACCTTTTATTTTACTTTATTAACATTATTGTCTTAATTATTGTAATTTATTAATCCAACATACATCTTTAAAATATTAATGTGTTTAACTGGGCTCATGGGATTTTGAAGGTTCAAAAAAATAACACATTTTAATATTCCAACCATAATTCACATTTTTGAAAAAAAGCAATTTTCGTTCAGAATTAATTGATTACATCAAGTCTTCATTGACAATACATAGTAAATTCTTATTGTAATTTCATCTGGTTTCAACATACCATGAATTCATGTCTCCTGCAATTTATGAAAGCATAAACTATTTCATTTCATGTTCATAGCTGGAAATTGGTTCAGAAAATTCATGAGTACGATTACATGAATTTCACAATCTATATTTCCCATACTTTGTAGATGACCATGAAAATCAATACCCCTATTCTAGTTTAGCACAATCCTAGACTAAGTCTTCTGTAAAGATCTTTACCAACTACTCATCGAACTACTTATGGGATCATATACATGCATGATATTTATATGCATAATTACATAGGATTTCTAAATTCCTATTCTTTGAACATGATAACTGGTTTACAACAATTAGTGCATATAGGCTAAGCAAGTCAATAGTGGATCATTGAGCATAACTGGCAAATGAAATCGTGTCCCTTTTTCTAACTAGGTCCAGTTGAGTAAAAGGATGATTGCATTCCAAGGTGTCATTAACTCATAGATCTGACTAATTACCTCTTAATATTAGTATGGTCTTTCAATTTCCCTTGCTCTATCAATATTTGCGGTGGTCTTCTTACTTCTGTCCATGACAATAGCGATAAGTTCATATAGCGATTATGATCCTTCTTGCTTTAGAACCTATAGGTGAACAATGTCATCCCTTTGATCATTTAGATTCCATAGAGATGATCATCATACCTCTACAGTGATCAATAAATCATTCCTACCAATGCATATGAGGTTTGTTAAGGTATTAAACTTTTCTCAATTTCCCATTTGCATCATATCAATACCCAATCCTCATTTTTAGCATGTCACCCCCTCTCTTACATGTAATCTTTCATCTAGCATACCCAATTTTATTTCATGAATGTTATGTAGCTTGTTGGTGTTTGTGAAATTGGATTATGTTGGAAATTTGAATAATTCAAGTCTAGTTGCTACCCATTTTAGCATAACAAATATTTTTCATTACTTTTATGTTGGTTTACAATGAGACATGTTGATTTTGTCTTGTTTAGATGAGATCTAAGACTTGTTGGTTGGTTTATCATTTTAAGACTTGTTACTTTCTTTGACTTTAAGTGGTTGTTTCTTTCTAGAAATAAGTACTCACTTTCTCATGCATTTGTCAATATTTAATCCCTTTTTTTATTTTTCCTTATCACATATTTAGTCCTCGTTTTTGCTAAGACACTTGTGACTTGTTAGTGTTGCAAATAATTTAATTTTGTAAAACAAATTTATGTTTTATGAAATGAAATATTTTTATGTTTTTTTTTGGTCATGTTGCTACTTTCCTTAAAAAAAACCGCATATCCAACCTAATCCAAATGCCACCGGATAAAATTTTAATTTTTGGATCGGATGACTTTTTAGTGTAAAATTGATAAACTGCTATGACAATATACATAAAATTCAATGTTTTTGCTCCTCCAACCACCTTCCATCACCTTGCTCAACCTTGGATTCTTATTTTAGACTACCTTAATCTTCTTAAGTAAGGACAATTGAGCTCTTGTGTGTGTGTGTGAAGAGTACTCTAGACTCTCTAATCTTAAGATTTTGTCCAGTTTTGTGGATTTCTTGTACCAAAGGTTCGATGTAAGAGTTATATGAACCAAAATTTCCTTTGACCTTTTACTCATAGCATTGACTACAACATTAGTGTTGTTTGGGTTATATAATATGGTATAATTATAGTCCTTAAACAACTCCATTTATCTACATTGCTTAAAGTTCAATTCCTTCTTGTTTAAAAATGTACTTTAAAATTTATTCTCAATACAGATTTCACAAGTCTCATGAGACATATTATGTCTTTATATCCTCAATGAAAAATGATCGATCATTGCCATCTCCAAGTCATGAGTATGGTAGTTTTGATTATACCTCTTAAGCAACTTAGAGGCATATGCAATAATCCTATAGGACACACCTAAGTCCTACTCAAGAAGTATCACAATCTCATGAGAAATCACCTAAGGCTAAGAGTAAGACAAGAATTAGAGTTGTAGTCAAATATGTCTTGAGCTTTTGCAAACTCTCCTTACAAGTATATGACCATTGAACTATACATTTTTCTAGAGTCAATTTGCTCAATGGTGTTAAAATATCGCATTATGAAATTCTAAATAAAGCAATGGTAATATCTTGCTTGTCCTAATAATAATAATAATAAAGAAGAAGAAGAAGAACAACAACAACAACTACTACTACTATAATAAGAATAAAAATAATAATAACGACAATATAATAATAATAATAATAATAATAACAACAATAATAATGATAATAACAATAACAATAATAACAACATCAACAATAATAATAATAATACCACCACCACCACCACCCCTCATTCTTATCCAAATCTCATAGCGTTTTATAGTATAACCAAAAACACCCTCTTGCAGGCAAGAATTATTGGATAACCTACATATATTAACAATATTTTTTATTTAAAATTACTTTATTTATAAATTGATATAATGATATCACTAATTTGACACATCGTAAAATTTTAATTTAGTTGGATGAAAGTTTAATTTGTGACAAAAATTGTCCTGTTGACATAACTGTATTGTTATAGCATTAATCTATATATATATATATATATATATATATATATATATAAAAGTAGGGAATAAAGTATTAATATTGAGCCATTTGACAGCATCTAGAAAAAGTTTTCCTGTTCAAAATTGATTTTTTTTTAGTTGGTTGATTAGTGTTTAAGGAGGCAAGAATATAATTTATAAATGCATTCTAATTATGAAGTAGTATATCTTTACTTAGTTTAATGGTAATGCACCTTGTTGTAGCATCAAAAACATAAAAGAAGAAAATAAATAAAACACAATAAAAGAACACACAAAATTAACGTGATTTGATCACTTCAATCTATGTCCACGACCCCAAAAGGATAAAAATAATTTCACTAATAAAATTTTCAATATACAACTTTTGCAGGTAAAGTTATAAACTTTTCTCTAAACTCACCACCTAATAGCCAAATACACCATCTCTAGGTATAAACTTTCTCACTTAGGTGGGTAAGGACAAATACTAAAGCTTATATTTGTAAGAAAAGTCTCTACCCTTCTTCGTCAAACCTACCAATGTGAGACTTGGCTCACACAGGCAACAAATCCTTTCTTGAGCAAAGTTCCAAAATATCTCAATCTTCTCTGAACTTATTTGCAATTCGTCATCCTTTACTTTACTATTTTCAGGCACATACCTCATGGAGTGACCTTCCAAATAGCAAATGTTCTTCGCATCTTTCTTCCATGTAGAATGAACTTACTCCCCTTGTACACTTTGCATGTCTTTCCAATTCTCACATACTTGTATCCATGTTATTTCATCTCTCCCAATGAAATAATGTTAACATTGGCATTAGGCACATACCTCACATTAGGAACGTTTCAGACTTTGCCATTGTGGAGCTTAGGTGAACTCCTGGAATACCATCAACTTTCTTCTTCAATTTCTTGCTCATATCAATACTTCTAAAATCTTCATTTTTATGCAAAGTAGAAAACATGGTTTGATCTTTGCACTCATGAATATCATCAGTAGAATCTAGTACCCATTTAGAATGATTCTTATACTCTCTACATGATATAGATCATCATCCTAGGATTCAGCTATGAACTTTTCTTTTGGGTTTAAACTTTTCAAATCTTTTTTCATCATTGGACATTGATATTGGATGTGCCCTTTTTCCTCACAATAGTGGCATGTCACCCTACTAAAGTCTCTTTCAATATACTTTCCTCATTGTCCATCTCTCCATCAAGATTTGTTCTTTCTTCTTTGAGAACTTTCCACAGCCAATAATCTTCCACATCACCAGCTGGTCATCCCTTTGCATTCTTTGATCCATAGTCTTCATATCATCTAGCCTGAACGTTTCCTATCAATAAGAACCTTACCAATGATCTATAGGGTTAAGGTGATAAAGCTAATAATCTTCAATTTCTTGCTCATATCAATACTGCCAAAATCTTCATTTTTACGCAAAGTAGAAAACATGGTTTGACCCTTAGTTTTAGAATGATTCTCAATCATTATCAATACTCTCTACATGATATAGATCTTCATTATCCTAGGATTCAGCTATGAACTTTTCCTTTGAGCAGTTTAAACTTTTCAAATCTTCTTTCATCATTGGACATTAATATTGGATGTGCCCTTTTCCTCACAATAATGGCATGTCACCCCATTAAAGTCTCTTTCAGGATACTTTCTCATTTTTCATTTCTCCATCAAGATTTGTTCTTTTCTCTTTGAGAACTCTCCACAACCAATAATCATCTACATCAGGTATGGTCATCCCTTTGCATTCTTTGATCCATAGTAGTCATATCATCTAGCTTGATTGTACTTTTCCTATCAATAAGAACCTTACCAATGATCTGTAGGGTTAAGGTGATGAAACTAATAAAACAATAGCTTGCTTTTAATCACTTAACTTCTCTCCTCATTCAAGAATTGATAAACTAGCCAATTAAGCTCATTAAAATGGTCACGCAAAACCTCCTTCTTCCATTTTCAGATGCGTACAAATATATTTTCAAGCATAAACAATTGGTTAATGATTTTGACACATAAATCTCCTCCAATTTTTTTCACGTCTCTATCAAAGTTGTCTCATTCAACACTATACTTGATTGCAGGAGCAAGAGCTAACTTAATGGTACTTGTAGCTTTCCTCTAATTAGTTCCACTTGTTATCTTTCATCTCTACAAGCCTTTATTTGTCTAAAGTTACATCTAGACCTTGTTGCAATATAAGATCTTTTATTGTGCACACTACACAATGAAATTGCTATTTATATTAGAAGCAAAACCTCAAATTTCATCGCACTCGCCATAATATATTAAAATACTCATTCTTACTCAGAGATCCACAAAATCCACAAAAGCAATTTGAAAAAAAAAACCTTCAAATAGAAATATTGATGATATTTCACTCTTGATGACATGGAGATAATGTTACTAATGGCATGACCCTCTTTCCATTATGCAATGGCAACTTTTTCCCCTCTAGAACCAAAGCTTTGATGCTATCACTTGAGACGGGAAGAACTCAAAAACATACAAAAAGAAAATAAACAAAACACACTAAAAGAACGCAAAAAATTAAGGTGTTTTGATCACTTCGACATATGTCCACGACCCCAAAGGGACAAAAAAATAACTTCACTAATAAAATTTTCAACTTACAACTTTTACATGACTAAAGTTGCAAACCTCCATACTAAACTCATCACCCAATGGCCTAAATACACAATCTCTCTAGTGTATAGACTCTCTCAATTGTGGTGTGTAACAAACAAATGCTAATACTTCTATTTATAAGAAAAGTCCAGCCCTTTCTTCATCAAACCCATCAATATGGGACTTGGCTCACACACAAAACACACTTCAATCGAGGTAGAATTTAATTAGGTGTGAAATATATCATATAGTATATTACATAATAAAATATATATTATATTAATTAATAGTTATTTGTCTTATATTAAATAATTAATATTTATTTGTTACAACTTATCAATAGATAATTTTAGGAGGATAAAATATATATTACAATATAAAAATTTTGACAAAACTCTCAAATTGGTCCCTCAAGAAAATAAAAGGACAAATTAGTCCTTCAAGAATAATGAAAAATGCCAAATTGGTCTCCGTACGAAGGACCAAAAGAATAAATTTTATTTTATATTTTTCCACCTCAACTAATGAAATGGAGTAAAAAGAATTTCGTAATATTTTAACAATATTATACCCTAAAGAGATTAATAATGTCTACCTCTTAAAAATTCTCAAATACATATATTTTCATTTCTAATTGGATAAACATTTGTTCCATTTATTGTTATAGACACTAGCTCATCACATAATCTACACACACACACACATGTGACATTTTTAATTATCTCTTATTTAATTTTAAAAATGTTAGTTAACAACTTCACATTAATTTTTAAGATAATTGATAATTGTGTATTGTGCTAACTCTATTACTAGTTACTTTGGTACATAATTAATAATAAGAGTGAAAGGAGTGGTGGGGGATGTAGATTATATATCTTTTATTTTTTTTTCTTCAAAACCAACGCACGAACTGTTGGCACCTAAAGTTTTTTCTTTTATTTACTTTTTTAATAGTTTTTTTGCCTTGGTCATTAGTTAAAAGGAGATTTTCATTTAAAACATTTAAGCATAAATTTTGTTATACCTTTTATTTTACTTTATTAACATTATTGTAAATGAAAAATGTGAAGAGTACTTAATTATTGTAATTTATTAATCTTTTAATTATTTTATAAATCAACATAAATAATGTTTAAGATTTTAACATTTGGTAGTTTTATTTTCTTTAAAATATTAATGGTTTTATATAATACAATATTTAATTACATTATCCAACTATATCCATGTTTAGTTAGTTAAGTGATTTGACCGGATTTTTAAAATAAAATATTAGATTCAAGGCTTATAAATAAAAAGATTAAGGGTGCGTTTGTATGGAATTTTGAAGCTCCAAAATCAATTTTTTTGTTCAAAAAAATAACTTTTCGTACATTTTAATATTCTTTTAAAAAAACCATAATTTAAAAAAATTAGTTTTCAATTTTTTTGTAAAAATTAAAAAGAGCAGTTTTTGAAAAAAAGTAGTCAATTTTCAATTTTTACAGTTATGTATAAAATTCAATTTTTATAATTTTTTTTAAATCTGAAACAAACTCACCCTAACACAATTCGCACTTTATTCTCTTCTTAGAGGGAAAAAATCAAATTTCATTAATTGAAAACAAAAGTTACATCAAGTAAAAAATATTTAGTAGGTAAAGTGTCACGACTCGACTTGGTTTTGTGACCGATATGTGAAAACTGTTCGTGTAAGCCCTGGGCAACGTGACTTACTGAATACATAGTTTAACATGATTTTCTTATTGAAAACATAATTTCATCTAAACATTATCAATTTCTCTATTTAAACCATAATATTCAAACTCATAAAATTGAAATGTTTCAACATATATAACCATGAATTCATTAAATTTAACATGTGCTACTGCAATTTATGAAAGCATAAACTATTTCATTTCATGTTCATAGTTATAATCTGGAAATTGGTTCAATACTTGAAAATTGAATCATGAGTACATAACTTGCTTATTACATGAATTTTAGTCACAATCTATATTTCAAATCCATACTTTGAATTCTGAAAACATATAGGGATGACCATAAATTCTGAAAATAAATACATAATTTTAAAATAGAATGTATGATTTGGATCTTGCCTACACAACTACTGGAGCACTCTAGTTTAGCACAATCCTAGACTAAGTCTAATTGCAAAGTAAAGATCACCATTGGAACAACAACGAACTACTAAATTGGTGACAACTAAATTGCAACTTGGAAGAAGGAAGGGAGAAGGGTGAGTCATCGAACTCAATGAGTGGAATCTCACCCACCATATGGGACAATCAACGGGATATACATGCAACAAGCAAATAAATCATTTGATATTTATATGCATAATTACATAGGAAAACATTTCTAAATTCATGGTGTGGTAATTACTAGAGAAACAAGATTCTTTGAACATGATACTATATACATAACTATACTAGGAAAAACATTTACAATTTTATAATAATCAATTAGTGGAATTCTCAAAAGCAATATAAACTACTCCAAGGGAATTAGGAAAGAAAAATAATTCTAAGCAAGTTATAAAAGGCAATAGTGGATCCCTCATGAACATGAGCATCTAACTGATAGCAAATGGTCCCTTGCAAATCGTGTCCCTCATGGACAAGCTATGGACATCTAACTAGGTCTTGTTATCTGGAGTTGAGTAAAAGGATGATTGCCCATCGGAAGCAACATGGTATACCAAGGTTTACAAATTCACTGTCATTAACTCATAGATCTTTTTCTCACTAATTACCTGATATCTTAGGTCCACGTGTCCTAGACAACATTAGTATGGTCTTAGGGTCCCCCAATACCCACCTTGTTGTTGGGAAGACCCAGATGCTCAAAAGTTTGTTCAGATAGAGTAGGTGTTTCTGAGACCGCAGCGTCCACGACCGCTATAGCGGTGGTAGATAGCAAGGACACCGTTCTTACCCACTTATAGCTGTCCATGACAGCTATAGCGTCAGGTGAAAGATTTTTCTGGGTTTTTGGGTCGCGACCGACCACTATAGCGATTATGACCGGCTGTAGCGATCATATGTTTACCTAGGAAGGTTCTCGAGGTCTTTCGAACTCTATAGTGATGCCCCTCGACTCGTGAACAATGCAAAACGATGTAATTTTGGTTAATGAGACCTTCACCCTATATATACCCCTAAACTCGGTTCCAACCCTATATTTTCACCAAAACCCTTGATCTCCAAACACATTTTCTCCTTTTTCTCTTAATCCTACTCCAATCCATCCTTTAGGCTTCAAGGCACATGTTTGTTGTTGGTTTATGTTAGATTTCTCTATCCTCTTCCTTCCCTATGCTATGGGTATCGTTGTTCATCATTGTTATGAAGTAGAGGTGCTTCTCCAATGTTATTAGAGTTGGTTTACAGTTATTCTAGAGTCGTTAAAGATTATGCATGTGTCAATGTTGCTCTATGGCAATTGTTGGTGTCATTCCAAGCTCTCAAGATTAAGTTGGTAGTGTCCACATACTCCCAACCTCAAACGGTGAGTAGGTTCAAACTCATGACCTTATTTTAACCATTATGATTATGTTTGAGGCATGATGATTGCTAAATATGATTTCAAAAATGAAAGTATGAATAGATATGATTTTGCAAGTTAAATCAAACTAGCAAGGATTATGAGTTTGACTATAGCATGAAAAAATGTGATTTAGAAAACCATGGAACCATTATTGGATTGTTGCATGTCATGAAAAGTGTTTTATATGTTTTGAAGAGAATTCACTAGAGAACATTTGATTTAGCAATATTTAATAAAGTTGTCAAATGCATTTGGTGGATTTATGATATTGCCACATTTTCAAGAGATTTCAGAAGGTTTTTAGAATATCAAGTTGATTTATTAAGGACAGACATAAAGTAGACTATGATTTAGCATTTTGAATACATATGTTATGATGATTCTAGAGTTTTCATAATTTTGAATCCTATTGGTTTTGAGGTATGATATTTGAGTTTCCTAGTTTTGAAAAATATAATCGCTTGAGAGATGATTTAGAAATGAAGTCGTAAAGTTTGAGTATGAATCTTCACATGATTCATGACAGATAAGATACATACTCTATGGACTTTTGAAATCACCATGTCTACAAATGGATTATCCATTGGATATGATTTCATAGTCAAGTTATGCTAAGGCTAGACTTGTTAGAGTTACATGGATTTAAAGCTCTCAGAGTACTAAAGTTTTAAGAGTTTTCATATTTATTTGATTTATGTAGTAACTAGTTTTTAAGAGTTTTCATGAAACTAAGAAACATGAATTTAGTATGATTCAGAGCAACTGTTAGATACATACTATGTGGGCTCTTGAAATCTTAGTGCCTACAAGCGGTGATCTCTTGGGCATGAGTTTATAGCCACAATTATGCTAAAGTAAGGTTGGTAGAGTTTTGTGAATCCAGAACTTCTAGATAGAGTAATATGGGACCTAGTGAGGTGCTCTAGAGAACAAAGAATATATTGTTATGTCATATCTATTATGTATAACTAGAGAAACCAGAGAATATGTTGTTATATCATATTTATTATACATAACTAAAGATCAGAGAAATTAGGACCTAGTTAGGTGCCCTAGAGAACCCAGAAATATATTGTTATGTCATATTTAATATGCATAACCAGAGAAATTTAGAGGCTTTTGTTATTATACTATATATATAGCTATTCAAAGTACTGATTTTTGAGGATTTACTTGCACTTTCGGTTAAAATGATATCATGCTAGATTTTGAATTTAGAGATGTTTTCTTTTATGATGACCTGGAATGAAGAATGCTTTCTTATATAGTTGTTTATGTAAATATTAAATGGTTTTATGATTGTTGCATGTATATATTATGTATAGATCATGTTAGTTGTCCCAAATGGGTGATGGGTAAAAATCCACTCACTAAGTCCATTGACTCACCCATTTTCCTTCCTCCTCACAGTATCCAGATATAGTTCAATCATCTAGTAGCCAGCAACCCAGTGGTGAGCTTTACTTTGGAAAGCTTAGATTTGAGTCTTATTAGAATAGAGTGCTCCAGGAGGTTTGGAGGCAGGATCCAAGCCATGCATTATTTTAAGATTTTGTACTTAATTTCAAAGTTAGAGACATCGAGGTATATGTTTACATGTTTCAAGAATGGATTTGAAATTGTAGAGTGTGACTAGAATTTATGTAATGAGCTAGAGATGGATTTATGACTTAAAGTGTTAACTGATTTTCAGAATGACTAAAATATTTTATATATATATATATATATATATATATATATATATATATATATATATATATATATGTCAACGCTTAAGTTTTTATGAATTCAAGTATTATGTTTTAAACAAAGCAATTGATATTGATTTAGAAAAAAAAATCATGTTTCAAGTATGAAATTAAGATAATTTATGCATTTAGAGAAACATGTCACCCAAAAACTTATGTGGAGATGGGATTCCTCATGTGCCAGTTACGTTCCAAGTCGAGTCATGAAATTACCGTCAAAAGTAACTTTCAATTAAACTAAATAAATCTAAAAACTCTGAAAGCTCTGATCTCGTATAATTCTAACAAGCTGACTATAAGTAGAACTAGGGTTCTAAAATCATGTCTAAGGGAACACCAGCTTGCAGACATAGTGATTTCAGAAATTCAGAGTAGGTGTCTAGAATGTTTTAAATCATACTTAATTCAATACTTTCAATAGCACACAAAAAAATCCTAAAATTGTATTTCAAGAAAACATGATTTCATAAACATGAAAATTCTAAAATCATAATAACATGTCTGGAAATAGAAATATATCATACTCAACTTATCATTTTTCTCATAAAACATAACTTGAGATTCTACAGCATAATAAAGAAATCCAAAGTCTTGAAAACATGGTAATATTATCAATCCATAAAACATGTCTAATGATTTCGTAAACTTGCTAAGCCTCATTTTGTTTGCAATAACTCTTTTCAAGAAGAAATAAAATGTTTTCATGATTTATTGAAAGATTCAGTTCTTCCAAACTTAGCATATTTATTAAAATTATTTTCATAGCATACATTCACTTCTAAATTCATATGCAACAATCATAATATTTAGAACATAACAATAATGACTGAAAATAAGGTCATGAGTTCAAGTGAACTCACTGTTGAAGCTTGGAGTACATGTGGACTATCCACTTGATCTTGGAAGTTAGGAATGTCACCAATAACTATCATAGAATCGCAAATAACTCATGAATATACTATAATCACAATAGGACAACTCTAAGGACATTTGGAGAGTACCCAAACTTGACAACAACCAAGAATATAAACACCATAACTCCTAAAAATGGAGGAATGGAGAGAAAACTAAACATAAACCATGAACAATCCTTACCTTGAAGCTTGGAGGATATAGGATTGAAGAAGGAAAAGAGTGAAATGGTGAAAGAGGAGTTGTGAGGCTAGGGTTTGCATTTTTTGTACAAAATGCATGGGAAAGGGTTTATATAGGGAAAAGGGTGTTTTAATAAAATTGCATCGCTTTTGGGGTTTTCTAGTGTCCAAGGACTCGCCAAGGCAAGGGGGAGGCTTGCCGTTGCAAGTTTGTCAAAGCGCATCCCTCCCAGGGACTGACCAGCACGCTCATCATGGTGAGGGGGTACTTGGCCATGGCCAATTCCCCTAACGTGCTTCATAGGAGCTAGCCAATGAGCTTGCCATGGTGAGGAAGTGGCATGTCCCATGCTACGGTGAGAGGGAGGCTCATCGTGGCGAGAGTATCTACATAAGGGGTTGTTGTTTTTGCGTATAGATATGCCTGGGGCTTCCCTGACATAGGTGGGTCCAAAAAGACCCTAAGGCCATACTAAACTTGTTAGGGACGTGGACCTGTGTAATATCTGAAAAATAGATGCCTTTAGGAAAGATACACCTAGTTCAGGAAGGGTTAGAAAAAGCTTAAGAGACATTTAAATGCCCTAAAAAAAGAAAAAGGTTATATTTTGAAAATAAATAAATCAAAAGAATGAACAGATATAAGTCTCTATTTTAAATTTATGTGAAATAATAAATCATGTAAAATCTAAATTATAAAAGAAAATATCAAACCCCAAAAGGAGAAAATAAAATATAAAATTTAAAATAATTTTGTGCATCAATCTTTTTCTATGCCAATGTTTAGTTTTTATTTGAATTTGATATTTAATCTTTTTATGATATTCAGTTTGTGTTATGATGTTTGATTTTAAATTTTGAAAATATTATCTTATCAAATCTATTAGATTCAATATTGTTTATAATTATCATTGATATTAATATTTGTATTAGTATTGTAAATATTGTTAGAGTTAGAAAAGATCTAGCATCTTAAATTTTCCTTTTTATGACATATTCACTTTATAAATTAATTTTTATATCTTTTCTAAGATTATGATTTATTTAGATATCTATTATTTATATTATGGTATAAATGTCAATTAGATTTGACAATATATATGATACATATGTATATGTATATACATATACATATACATATAAATATGTGTGTGTGTGTGTGTGTGTGTGTGTGTGTAATGTGTAAAGTGTCAATTTGAGATTGGTTTCTTTCTTTCATTAGAGATTGCAATTATTCTATAATGATTTGATTATTAGTGTATATATATAGTATTCACATATGCTACTTTTATAATAATGATGTTAGCATAAAGTATTTTATATTGATAATATATATAATTTGTAAGCAATTATAAAATAATCAAATACTTTCAAAAATGTAAATATATAGATTTAAATGAATATGTTAGAAAAATGTTTCCATGTACACATATCAGTTTCTTGAAAATTTGAATACAGATAAATTGATAGTTAAAAATTTTTAAAGTGATTGATAGTTAGTCAAAATCATAACCATTGTGATTTGAAAATAATTTTTTAGGTATTGTTGAATTACAATGATACTTATTTAAGGACATTAGATATTATTTATAATTAACATATACTATGAAAATAATTTGTTAGATATTATTTTTATAGAGAATTATTAGATATTTTTAATAAATTATTAATTATTAGAATTGAGTGCAAAATTTGTTCATCATGTAAATTATTGTTGTTGTTGTTGTTGTTGTTGTTGTTGTTGTTGTTGTGTTTATTTCAAAAGAAAAGCATGTACATAATGTGAATACACCAAGGTATATGTTATTTGTTTTAAAAACCTCATTAATTTTTTTATTACAATATATATACAGATATATCCGTAACATAAACAATAGTTAAAAGATATGTTAGGGTAGTTTGAATTTGAATTATTCAAGTAGTTACAAAAGATATGATTAGATTTAGTTTAGCTATTATCCTTATTTCATTGTTGCTTATATCACAAGTTAGTTAGGATATATCTATAGAAGACCTTTAACATAGCCTTGTTCTTATGTTTAGTATTTTACAAATATATTGAGTTGTAGATGTTCAATTGATGCAATTTTTATGGCACTAGAAAGATAACTCAATTATCTACAAGTACTATTTTAGCCTTGTGGCCAAATTCTAACCGCAATGGAAGTTAAATCCCTAATAACAATTAAAAATGAAAAAAAGATAAAATAAATTTTTTTAGTGATATCTTCCACCTCCTAGTATATATTTGGCATATTATAGTACTCATAAACATTCTTTTAAGAATCCTAGCCATCCAAGGATTTTTCCCTATTGAGAAAGACGCAATTTCTCTCAACTCTCTTCGATTAATCTCTTTCAGTAAGTGCTCTCACCTGTATCCTCTCAATGAACGGTGAGTAGGTTTAAACTTATGGCCATATTTTGGATTATTATTAGTATTTTTCTAGCATTATATAAATTGTTTATAAAATTCTAGAATGACTTATGCCAAATACCTACTTTCACAGACTATGCCAATTTTCAAACAAATTATTGTTTTTCATAATTATTATGAAAATCTTATTTAGAAAGCTCATGAGACCATATTTGATACCTTGTATGTTATAGAATATATTTTTTTGGTTTATGAAATTATGAGACCTCAGTTTAATGTTTCCAATAGAAATATTGATTACCATATTTCTATGGATTTCCAATTAAGATTTTAGAACATCAGCTATGATTTATTGAAAATATTGAACAAAGTATAATTCATAACAATTGTCAGATATATACTCTATAAGCTTCTGAAATCACTATGTCTGCAAGCTAGTGATCCCTTGGGCATGATTTTAGAACCTCAATTATGCTAAAGTCAAATTGATAGAATTATATGAATTCAGTGCTTTCAAATTTGTTCAATTTAATTGCAAGTTATTATTTTTTTTAGTAATTAGTGAGAAACAAAACAACGAGTTAACGCCAAGATTGATCATTAACCTTGGTACCAAGTGATTTGCTAGAGGACTAGCTCATCTAGGAACGAACCCGGTGTGGTATCCATTTATGGGACCTAGTTAGGTGCCCATTAGATTATCCATTGGCTTAAATTCAGCTATTAGCTTAGATATTTATGTACAAAATAATTCACGTTTCTCTACTAGTTATTGTCATGGACTTAATTAAATTCTTATTTTCAGGATAGTTATATGTATGTAAATATAAAAAAATATTTTATCAGTTGTATATATATATATATATATATATATATTATATTTGTTGTCCCATGTGGGTTGTGAGTGGAGACTCGCTATTGAGTTTTGATGAACTCACCTCTCCTTTTCTTCCCCTTAAGTTCAAGTCATAGATCCAATTATTATTCAGACCCAGACTTGATAGCTTGGCAGCCCTCTATTGGTGAGCTTCACTTTGTAGTGAAGTTTAAATTAGGATCATGTTAGAATAGAGTGCTCTAGTAGTGTGGGTAGGTCCTAGACATTATTTAACATACATGATTATTTTAAGGTTATATTATTTTATCATAATTATATTTTACGTAATTTCTTTTGAGAACATAATTTAAGATTGTTTATTTTAATTATTTGGATTTTGGAACAATTTGGAAGAATTAAATATTTTATGTATTTTATTAATAAAGTTTTAAAAAAAATTTAAGGAATTTATTTATTTAATTATTTATTTATTTTTATGATTTGTTATGAGCATTAATTTAAAGGTTTTGAGCAAGGGACGAATGGTCTGTGGAGGTTCGAAGGGCGGATTTGTGTACCGCAAGATGGTGACCTTCGAGAAGTATCTTGGAAGAGGCCCATAAAAGCCACTTCACCACCCATCCTGGTGCCACCAAGATGTATCAGGATTTAAAGAAGATGTTTGGTGGCCCGGATTGAAAAATGACATAGTAGCCTGGGTTAGTAAGTGCTTAGTCTGTCAAAAAGTGAAGATTGAACACCAAAAACCTTCAGGAATATTGCAACCTTTGCCTATCCCCGAATGGAAGTGAGATAATATATCTATGGATTTTGTGACCAGCCTCCAGAACCCAAGCCAGCCATGGCGCTATTTGGGTAATAGTGGACAGGCTAACCAAGTCGGCTCATTTCCTACCCATCAAGATGACCTTTTCCTTAGATAAGTTGGCCCAGTTGTACATCCAAGAGATAGTGAGGTTACATGGGGTTCCATCGACGATAATCTCGGATCGAGATTCGCGGTTTACGTCGCGTTTTTGGGGAGCCTTTCAGAAGGCGTTTGGTTCAAAGCTGTGTTTAAGCACGGCTTACTACCCTCAAATAGATGGACAATTGGAAAGAACTATCCAAACCTTGGAGGATATGCTAAGGGCATGTGTTTTGGATAGAAAAGGAAGTTGGGATAAGTACCTTGCCGCTTGAGTTCGCATATAACAACAGTTATCATGCGAGCATCGGTATGGCACCATACGAGGCCTTGTATGGAAGGAAGTGCCAGTCGCCTTTGTGTTGGCATGATCTCGAGAACAAAGCATTTTGGGACGGATGTAGTGAGGGAAACCAGAGCAAATAAGAATGATCAAGGATAGAATCTTGACCTCAAAGCCGAAAGAAGAGCTACGCGGACAAGCGGCGAAAGCGTTAGAATTCCAAGAAGGCGAGCATGTTTTCTTGAGGATTACCCCCACTATAGGAATAGGTAGAGCCATGAAAGTCAAGAAATTGAGTCCCCAATTTCTCGGTCCTTTGAAATCCTTCAGAGTCGGGACAGTTGCCTATAAAATAGCCCTACCTCCAAATCTGTCAAATCTTCATGACGTCTTTCACGTCTCCAAGCTAGAAAAATCAATCCGACCCTAGCCATGTGTTGGAGCCAGAGCATGTACAGTTAAGGGAGGACCTAACTTTCAATCTTCCACCAACGAGGATCGTGGACCGTGGTGTCAAGTAGTTGAGGAAAAGTCCGTTCCTTTGGTGAAAGTCGCGTGAGGACGAGACAGATGCGGACGAAGTATCGAGAGCTTTTCTAAGGTAACGAATTTCGAGGACGAAATTCTTTTTAAGGAGGGAAGTAATGTAACGCCCGATTTCTGCCTGTTTGAGTATAAATGACCAAAATGCCCTGAGGTCATTTTTACCCAAATTAAAGGCAGTCGACCCAATCCCGAATGGGTCAACCCAATGTTTGAAGGGGTTAGAACTGTTATGTTTGATATCCGAGGTGAAAATCTCGTTTTCTAAACTTTTGGTTCAAAATGACCAAAATACCCCTACTATATTCTACACGGGTAAAAGTGCCGTTTGAGCCCGAAATTTTCTAGGAAGTTTGGAATGATGTTTATGAGTGACATTTGATGTTTACCCGAAGGTCCGGGACAGTTTGGTGCAAAATTACCATTTTGCCCCTAAAACAGTGTACACTGAGCCTAATGACGCAATTAAGCAAACCTAAGCAATATTAGGCTCTAATCGAAGATTAATTTATTTCGATAATTAATCTAGAGTCAAAATAATTTATTAAGGTTAATTAGAACCTAAGATTGCTTAGATAAACCCTAATTGCATTCTTTAATTCAAGATTCCTAGTCATGGAATCTTGAATAGTATTTCTCTCTCCAATTCCTTAAATTAAGGAATTGTGCCATACCTCATTTGACCAAAAAAAGTATTTTAAATTACAAATCTAGTGAGATTGCCCTCCTAATCAAGTCTTGACACTCCTAATTACTCAATTACCTCACCTAAACACTTTCTTACAACTCCTAATCAAAACCTTAATCAAAGAAACACTTAAACACATCACTAAAACACAATTACATGAGCAAATTAATTCCCCCTTTTGCTGCCCAATTGGCCGAATATATGGCCTAGGAGAAGTGCCACATGTTGTTTGATTTCTCACTCAAGAGTCATGCCTAGACCATACCTCAAACCATACCTCACCATGCTTTCAACCATGCCTTTGCCCATACTTTGTAAGAGATATTTTCCTCCCTTTTCCATCCCATTTGGCCGTCGGCCTTCTTCCTCTTGGCAGCCCTCATTGTGCAAAATTTTCTATAAATACCAAGCTTGGAAGAACTTGGTTACACTTTAGAAGCTTTGTCAAGTTCAAGCTTTCTTGCATTTTCTTCCTTTTACTCTCAATTTCTCTTCATCTTCTTCATCATTCTTCTTCCTCTCAAAGAACCTTGCCACCACCATAAACCACCACAAACAACCATAAACCACCACTACCTCACCTCAAACCACCTCTCAAACACTTAAACTTTCCATTTCCAAGCTTAGAAACTCAAGGAAAAATCATCTTCCTTGAGCTTCCTCTTTGGCCGAAACACATACCACATCCAAGAGGAGATTTTGTCTTCTCAACTCTTCAAGAACTCAAGCTTTCTTCCATTCCTTCAAAGACTTAGGTAGGGGTTTTGTTTTCAAGTTTTGCTTGTTTCCTTAAAGAAAGTTCTAGTTTTCTCTTGGTTCAAACTCCTTTCTTTCTTTCCTTTTCATTTTCGGCCAAGAGGCCATTTTATGAAAATAACATGAGCTTGATGATGAGGTTTCAAGATAATGACTTGTTGTTGTCATGTGAGAAACCTCTAAAGCTTGAAACAACTTGGTCTTGGACCATACATGCTTGTGTTTCTTTCTTTTCTTTAGTTTCATTTCGGTTCCTTTTCCTTTTTTTCTTAAATGATTTCGGTTTCCTTTGCCTTGGTTGAACAAAGTTTGCTAAAAATGTAAAGTAGATCACAAAAGTTTTGTTAAAGAAAATTAATCACATGATTTCAAAGAGCTCTAAGCTTACCCTTGCCAACCTTAAAGTTGGTCGGCCGTTCTAAGAGTTTTACTCTAGATTGAAGCCCATGAGCAATAAAATAAAGAATATGACTTAGTTCTTGTAATTTGTTTAGACAAAGTGTTGAACTTTGTGTCTATTTTCTTAAGCTTGATGATGAAGTTCAAACCTTAAGACTTCTTTGAAGTCTAGGTGCTAAGAACTCTAAAGCTTGCCTTATGATACATAATGGGTTGAGGTTTTTGTTCCTTTAAAGTCTTGCAAAGAGCTCTAGCTAAGATCTAAAATAAGATGCATTCATGTTTACTTTAATGCTTTGCATAGCATGTTTATTTTCAAGTCATCACTAAACAACTTAAAGATTAAAACAAGAATGTGCATCCTCACTTAATAAATCTCAAAGCCTACCTATTTCAACCTTAAAGTTGATTGTTGATTTGGGGTAAGTACCTCAAGGGGCCTAGAGCACTAAAATAAAGAATTGAACCTTGCATCTCATGTTTACTTTCTTGCCTAGCATGTTTATATTCTATGCCATCACTTAAACTCCAAAGATAATAAAAAGGTGTATCTCATGTTTACTTTATGTCTTCACTTTATTTTCTAATGAAGAATAAAAATGAGGTGCATAGCATGTTTAAGTTTATGTCAACACCTTAATGATCTAGAGCTCAAAGACTTGCCCAAGTATCCTATGTAAGGTTTTTAAGAGAATGTTGGCATTCTTAAGAAGCCATTTCGGCCTTGTGGTGATGATGATGGACTTAGTATGAGTTCCTCTAATCACAAGTGTCCATAGTTTATGTTTTGCAATTTTTCCAAGCTTAGGAGCACCTAAGCAACATTATGCATAAAATTATATACTTTAAATCTATTTTATGAACAAGTTAATTTAGCTACTGACCTCATGTGTAATTTCATGATTTTAATGTAAGGATTTGAGTCCTAAAAGAGTTTTGAATCCCTAGAATTATTCCAAGAGAAAACTAGCAACTTGTATATATTTTAATTCACAAGATTATGTGACATTATGGGCTTATGATTTCGGTTCTACCCTTCATGATTGGCTACTGTATAAATGCTGTTCTAAGGTGTTAGAATGTGTAAAATTATGTTTGAGTGAAGCAAGAATCAATTTAGAGAAGTTAGAAAAGAATAAGTAACTTGAAAGGATTAGAAATGAGATTTCTAGAACACTTTAATGCATAAAAATGCAAATTTGTTCCAGCATGATTAATTCAAGGATAAATGGTTCATAATCAGTAAGACATGAGTAAAATCCCTTCATAAATGATTAGGTATTAATTTCTAAGCTTAAGGTGATGATAAGGACTTAAAATAGGAATTCTAGCACACTTAGACATGGCAAAACATAATTCTATTCCAGCATAGTTAGATTGAGGAAAAATGGTTTACAACTTAGAGAACATGCCTAGGAATCCCTCATAATTGGTTTAGGAATTGATTATGGAACCTTAGGCGAAGACGGATCTTAAAAAGGGTCACGAACGGAGATTTTAAAGCCCCGTAAGCATATGATATTTTCTGCCCTTACATGTACAATGCTGTTTGGAATTTTAGTGAGTTCAAATCTTAGAGAAAAGTTTAAGTGATAACCTCTTGAGGGTAATAAAGATGCAATACGGGTATTAGAATAATTAGAATACAAGTTTAAGACCCGTAAGGGTCAAAGCATAAGATGCTATGAGATAGGTGGCCGAGTAAGCATATTTATGATGATGAACCTCGAGTATATTTATGATGATGTGATTATGTTAGTACCTTGAGCATGAAACTTTATGTGTATGATTGGCATGTTGATGTGATGAAGTAATATGCCTTAATTTGAGATGCATGAGGTTTCGAAATATGAACGAATTAGAAGAATATTCTCATGTGAACTACACAATTTTTAATTGAGAAAGTTCCATAACGATGATGTATGTGATTGAGATTATGTGGCATGACTCAATTTGAGGAAATTCGAAGTGTAGCGTTATGCCTCGAATTTCCGTCAAATTTGAGAGACTTAAGAAAGTTTTGAGAAATAAGATGTTTAATGTGACACACCGACGTACTTCTCCTCTTAGGAGAGAAGGTGAAACCGTGAGGCATCGACATTAGCCTGCCAAAGCGGACAAAGTCGTTGGTCTTAACCAGTCGATGCATTTCGAAGAAGGAAAAAGTCCCATGATGGGTGATCCTTAGGCCCCCTACCCGTACTCTGGAGTCGAGATTATGATGATTATGATTATGTTTATGATTCGCTTATAAAGAGGATAAGTAAGAACTAGTGACGACTAGTTAAGGTATGAGCTCATAGCCTAGTTTAAGGGGTGCGGTTACTAATATGATTGGTGTCACGAGTATGAGAAATGGAAAAATGTTCAAGAGAAGTTACATGCCACTTATATGTTGTTTGATTATTGTATGGTTTGCCTAAAGTACTACCATGCATTCATGAACTATTATGCTGCATACATGCATTAAGACTCATCATAAAAGACATGGACCTTGGATAAATATCTTGTGAAAACCTCATAATGAACCTATGCATGCTTAACCTTTTTATAATAAACCCAAAGTTCCTGGGGACGTAAATGATGACACTAGGATAGAGGATTTACCTCCTGAGATTCTTTAGCAAGATTCTCACCCTCTCTCTGTTTCTTTCCGTTACGTCTTCAGACATCGATGGCGTCATTCGTGATATTCGTTGATGCGCCCGTGTGGGAATTGCACTACGATCCGGATCATCAATCCTACCATTTCGAGGGTCGTTGTGCTATACGCATTTTTGCATACATGGGACGCCCATTTGCCTTTCCAGTCTCCAGCTTCCACTTCACTCCGACCTCCCCTTTGGCCACGACATGATTTTTGAGAGGACGTGACCCCGTGACGAGAAAACGTGCCCAGCCATCATCCTCATGTGCGTGACTATCCAATATGTACCCCTCATACATCGATGCGGAGGGACCTCGGAGGACTCACTGGCTGATCCTTATTCGGAGGATTCCGCCCCTTCGGTGCCTTTTGGTCGAGGGGTAGCGAGGACACGGTCTCCAGCCAAGGCCTATGAGGTGTATATGTCAGCCCAGAGACGTCCTCGCCGAGGTGGTCACGTCGTTCCGCCGATTGCATGCCCACGTCCCTCTCGATGGGCCACATCCGAGGAGCTTCGGAGTTCGTAGGCTACATATCTCCGTCTGAGGATTTGCGTCGTCCGTAGGTTTTAGAGGAGGGTTGCTTTTGTGGGGAGTATCTTTTGGGCTGTTTCATGTATTCGTTGTTATGTTTCTTATTTCTGTTTGTTCCTGCAAGCTCTCCCACTATTTGGGTAAGACCTTATGCTTCCCTTTATATTTCAGTAGTGATGTACTAAACTATGTTAACTAATGTGATGAAGAATGTTTTCATGATTGATGTGTTCTTTAATGCTTACGTTCTATATGATTTATTTATTCTTTCGCTTCACGTTACATTTATGTTACACGCAAAGGCTCGCACTTTGTTTTACATGATTTATTTAAAAAAAAATCTACCTGTAATTTCCGCTAAGTATTTTGTAAATGAATTTAAAGAGAAGTAATAACTAATAATTAATCTTGATACGTCCTAGGCGTATTAGGGTTAAATATTAGGGTGTTACACTATGAGTGCCAGTTGGGACATAACACTTTTTACTTAAGCACATTACCAAACACCATTGTTCGATCTGACTCTAACCTCATCTGGGTCTTACCAAGGCAGAATGTTTCCCACAACTAACAATCCACTTGCCAACACTTGTCATCTGTAGTTTGTGCCTTTCAGTGAATCAAGCCTTCAACTCGATGTAACTTTGACTCACCTAGCCTTTTCGGATACATACCTTTAACTTGATCTGACTCGGACCCATCTAACCTTGCCAAGGTGAAATATTGGCCTACAACGAACATCCTCCTCCAACATCTGCAAGCAATTTGTGTCTTTCTAGGAATCAAACTCATGACCTTGGCTCTTATAGCACCTGATAGAACTAATAAGGGTGAATTGGTTCTTTATGGTTCAATAATAGAAAATTGTTGCAATGAAAATATTAATCTTCAAATGAAGAACAATTAAATAAAATGCATAAAAATTAAAAAGGATAGGGATAAGAAAATGACACAAATGAATTTATACTAGTTCAACAACAATGTGTGACCTACGTTCACTCCACAAGCAATTAGCTTGAGATTTTCTTCATTGTCAAATTTTGGCTTATAGGGATTCCAACAAACCTTCCTACACTCAGTGATAAGTAACCTGTGATTTGTTTCTCCCAAGGACACCACAAAACCTCCCCCAAACTTAACCTGAAATAGAGTATAACATCTATGGATGCTCTTATCAATGAGATACAATGTTTACAACAATAATGTCTATATCTTTAGGGTAGATAAGCAAGTGAAAGTACAACAATGATAAGAATATGACAACAATTTTTTTTTCTTTAATCTTCTTCCTTGTTCTCCTTCTCTAATCTTCATGCCATTTTATATATAATGAACAAACCACTGAATATCAGTTAGCCATTGGAGATGTTTTAGGCTTCCTTTTAGACCAAAATATTAGCTCTCGTGTTTAAATTTTGAGTTGCTAGTTTGGTAAAGGATAGCTTGGTTTGTCTTGTAATTGTTGTAACTAATTGTTTGTTCTTCCCAATTTGTTCAATTATCCCAAATTTTAGCTTTTGAGTATTGGGTTATGATTTACTTCCATAATCTTGATTTTTTGAATTAAAAACAAATCATAATAATTTCTACAATCAAGTCATCAAATAACTATAATAATTAACTCAATCACAATTAATCATATTCAAATATCATTTAAGTAAATTGATTGACTTAATTTGCTTAATCAAATAAAAAATATCCAATAAAAAATTATGCTAATATAATCGAATATTCATCCTCAAAACATTAAACTTAATAGTTACTATGATCAAAATGTCTAGAGTCCAAAAAGACATTCCCATAAGAAAACATGTTAGATATAAAATAATTCATATGATTTTATTCAACAACTTAAACTTTTGAAAAAAAATATTTCATGACAACAAAAGTTTAGGGGGGGAAGGAATTTTGCTTATGTGTCTACTTACGCATTCATCATTTTGCTAGCTACTCAACAGAAATAAGTGAATTTTTTTTCATTACTATTGGAAAGACATAGAAAAATTGATTTGAATATTATTGAGTGCATTTGTTTCAATTTATTAAAACAATTATGAAACTTAAATTTTATATATAATTGACAAGCTGAAAATGTAGTTTTTTTTTTTAGAAATTACTCTTTTTAACTTTTAAAAAACTGAAGACATATTTTATTTAGATTATACAGGTGATAAAATCTAAGAAAAACACCAGTGGATGCCTAACTCTGCTTGGAGACTCATTAGTTTCCTAGAGCAGCAAGAAAACAAATATAGTAGCCTTATTAACATCCCTCCTGCTTTATGGATTGATGACTCTCAACAAACCAACAAGGGTTTTTTCAGTGTGCTTTGTCCTCACTCACACATTTCCTAGAAAATTTCCCAATAGGCCACCCATCCCAAAATTACTCCAAGTCAAGCACGCTTACCGTGGAGTTTTTGATGGGCTACCAAAAATTAGATGCATCTTTTTGGCATAGGTAATACTAATCAATTCATATAAGTCATCCTCAAGTATATAGTCCTATACCTATACAACCTCAAAATCCCTCTCATTTTGGCATATAATCGGTTTATTCATATACCCCTCCGCTTAGAGGCCTTGCTAGGAGCTCTTTATCCATGTCTTCTTGCACCAGCGATCACTCCATGCCTCATCAGGACATTACACTATCAACTACTGAAGCAGAATACATGGCTGCATCTATCGCTATTCACAATTGATTTGGATGAAAAATCAACTAGTAGATTATAATATGATATAATATTATTCCTTAAAATATAGTGACATTATGAAATATCAAATCATTTTCAAACTTATGAAATTTGATATATTTGATTTATTAGGTAAGAACTTTGAATTTAATGGTTAGAATGATGAAATTTTATACTCATAAAAAATTATTGAAAAGTGTAATTATACCAATACTTACACTTGGTATAAATGGGATCCCAACCCATATTAAAATTATTAAATGATGGACTCACTTTTAAGTGGTAGAATGTAAGTGAAATGAGGATAAATCTACACGGATAAATTTTTAAAGTAATTACTTCAAAGACTATGAATTAATTTATATATTTAGGATATATTTGGTTGAAGAGTAAAATTGACGTTAAGTTTTCCTTGATTGAGTTTATGTGAAAAATTACATATAAAGTTTAATCATGAAAAATTTACTTTAGTTTTACTCACCAACCAAACATACCCTTAATAAAAAAAATTATTTTCCTCGAATATATTTAATATTATTTATTTTGTTTGGATTTGCTTATGTATTGTCTTTTGGCTCATCTCTTATTTTGGGAGTCTTGGATTTCTTTCTCATCTATAAAACAGAATTATAATATTTTGATGTTATATAAAAAATCTAAAATAAGTAGCTATGTACAGGGGAAAATTATAAGGACCTCCCTCAAGATCCTTGGATATTACACTTATCTCCCTTAATAACTTAGGAGTCATTCTAATGACATCCTTTATAAATTTAAAATGTTTTTTATACCCTCCTAACCACAATACAATAATAGTGGAGGTAATTCATAACGGTTGGGGTCCCCACCAAATCAAAAAGGATAATTGTTCAAAGAAATGAAAAAAATAAGAATTAACTATCTTTGCACCATTGCTTTTTATGGCTATCCAAGGCTTTTCTTCTATCAACACCCTTGATGGGAAAGAAATGGGGTCATTGCTACAAAGGAAAAAAAATTAAAAATAAAAACAAAAAAAATTTTCACCCCATTATTAACGAGTTGTTTTAGCTTCTGCTTCTGCTAATTCTAATAACATTGCGGCTAATAATTGTTAATGGAAATTGGGTCCTATTGAATAACAAAAATTCGGTTAGAAAGGTGGTTAAGGTTAGGATGATCAAGAAGAGAAGCACCATGGAAGTGGTAGTGCATGGATCCATGTTGGGAGAAGACAACTTAGGATTGTGAGAAGATTGGGTTTTTTTTTTTGTTGGGAAAGGTGGGTTTAGGGTTTAGAGTTAAAGGTGAGATCCATGTGTGTGAATGAATGAGTTGGCAAGAGGAGGATGGGTAGTGGATTAGGGACGATGGTGTGAAGGAGAATGGGAAGAAGAAAAAGAAGAAAACTCAAAGAAAGTATAGAAAATGTGAATTGGGTGAATATTGGGGGGTGTGTTTTAATAAAGGATATTTTTGATATATTGAAAAAATTTTAGAAACAAAGGAGATAAGCATAATTTTTAGAATTAGAGGAGATAAATGTAATATTAAATGATTTCAAGTATGATCCTTGTAATTTTTTCTATATATATTCATGGAGCATACATTAAATGCAAGGTTAGAGAACACAAAGATTTCTCCTATTCATCAATAAGTATAAGAGAATTGCTCCATTTATTCCTTAATTATTGTCACTTTAGAAAAAAAAATTTCATATTAATTGTCATTTTAGCATTCTAATAAAAAATTAATTATTTTATTCTAATTTTATCTTTTATTGGTAGTTGAAAAGCAGAAAGAGAAAAAAATTAATAAAGTGTATATATAATAATTTAGTAATTTAAATCTATTTTTTTCTATAATCAATAGTATTTATGTGTCTTCTTAATATCTATTAAATAACTATAATTAAGAAATAGAATGAGTTATTTATTTTAACATTTTCACCTTTAACATTATCAGTGTAGTTATCATTAAATGTAACGACACCGCATTATCCTATCTATAATCCATGTTTGAGACCACTGCTGCCGCCATACAACCTTGCAACACCCTACACATGCCACACACACTGTTCTCATTCATGGACCCATCACCAATCATCCATACATTAGAATATAATCAGAATCGATGCTTACTTTCATTGAACTAAGAATTCCCTCTATGCCACCAACTTAATTATAACGCTAATCACAGCCCTGTTTTTATGGAATGTTCATTTTTCATTAGTTAAAAAGTAGTTTGAGTTTTAATCAATTAAAAATTAGATCACAAGCATGAAACTATTAAAAGTTAAACTGGCAATGAACAATATGCTATTAAAAGACAAGGAACAATAATCCTTGAAATCCAGGAGGCTCAAAACAGCAAAGAAATTTACAATAACGAATTTAAATAAAAGTAAAAATAATAGATCAACATTATATCTCAACTCAAAATTTTAAAACAATATTGTGTGTGTAGAGATGAAACACAAAGAAAATAACGAGAAGAATTTTGTGATTTTATTATGAAAAATATGCATTAATATTGTAAAATTATTAGTTGAGAAATACATAATTTTTATTTTCAAAATTACTTACTACAAATTATTGCTATCATTAATAGCTTGTTCTCTTAATATAGTAAATATTTAAAAATAAATTATATATATAAATATTTTATATTATTTTAAATCACATATATTTTATTTTGTAAAAAAAAACCTAATATATATAAATATTAATAATGGGTATTTTGATAAAAAATAAAATAAGAAGCATGAAAAATTGGAGAATTAATGAAAAACTTGAAAATGAACTAAGGTGTACCTTAATTTTTTTTGGAAAAGGGAAAGTGTAGGTTTTAAAAATAGACTTGAGAGGAATGCATTAAAGTCATTTCTCAAGGTAGAGAGAATTGTATTTTACTCATAAATATTTATAAAAATGTTCTAGAGCTGTTTGGTATGCAAATTGATTTATCATTCCTAGGAAGATGATTCTAGGAATGTTATTTCCAAGAATTGTATTCCTACACACAATGTTTAAGTGCCTTTGATATGCAAATTGAAATCTCATAAATATTAAAAATTATACATGTGAATAAACTATTTAGATGTTTTATTGACACTAACATCCAATTGAATACTAGGTTTTTCTTCTTCCAAAAATACTCCTGGCAAAATAGTGATAACGATAATAATGGTGACGGATGGTGGCGGTCTAGTGATGGTGGTGGTTGTTTGACAATGGTAATGTGATGGTCTGGTGAGGTTAGTAGTCAATTGACGGTCGAATGGTCAACAATGGTACTGGTGATATAAGATTTATGATAATTTGGTCTTTTTACTTTTGCAAATACATTATTTTTTTATTGAGAATATGAGAATGGAAATGAGTCACTTTTTATTACAAAATGCAATTTATTCAACGACGTTTTTTAAGCTTATGCTAAACTAGAAAACTTTATATTATTATAATCACATTCTTAAGAATGTAAAAACATTTTTCATACCAAATGATCTATAAAGACAAAAAAAAATCCAAAAATGTTTAAGATATGCTTAGTAAGAAAAGTAAAGATCAATTAGGTGAAAATTTTATATATTGAACTCCAGAAGAAGAAATTCCAGCTCTCATCTTTTTATTTCATATCAATCATACTCTTGCACTTAATTTGTTTTGTATTAAACAAAACAAAAGTATTTTAGTTCTAAATAATAAATGAAAGAGTTCTAACAAGGGATGAAGTATTATTTTAAACTTAAAAGATTATGTTGTTGATAAATAATCTTTAAAAAAGAAAATTATATGGGTAAATTACACTCACCTCCCCTAGATTTGTGAAATATAGCAGACATCCTCTCTATTTGTCCACTTGGTATTTACCTCCCATCATTTAAATGAAAATAAATGGAGAATAATTATTAACGGAAAATGATCTGGTTGGTAGAAAGTGTAGCTCATCGTGGAGGAAATAGAGCTCGGCCAAAGGAGGAGATAAATGTTAAAAAATATAATTTTTTTTCTTAGAGCATTTTTGGGCAAATACAATAATTCAAATGTTAAAATAAAATCTAATGTTTTAGGTGGAGTGAATCTTTGATTTAATCCATGAAATTGTATGTATGGTCATTTTGGTCACTAAGTCTTAGAAATTGACATTTTAACCCCTGACAATACAAAATATGAATTAAGTTAGTCTATGGCTCCATCTTTACTATTTTGCATTCACAATTTTGTTAATGTGTCATATTAAGTTATATACTAGTGATAACTGACATCCTGATTAACATTAGAGATTATATGGTCGAACAATAGGTTCAAACTATTAGCATATGCCAAATATATGAGATTTCTTATATGTGAAATTCATATTATAACCTCGAATTATGTTTATCTCCATGCAATTTAATTGGTAAAAGCCAAGTAGAATGTTAGTCTATCATTGACAACTCAATTAATATGACACATCGCAGAAGTTTGGTGGCATAATAATGAAAATAGGGTTATGCACTAATGTGATTCACATTTTGCAGTTTAGGGATTAAAAAGCTAATTTCTAAATTCTAGAGACTAAAATGAATCACAAATATAATTTTACATAGTAACTTAAACATTTATTCATTTTAGGTGGGACCAGATACGATCCGTTAAGAATGGTAATCATATGGGAACAGCTATGACTAGTGGTATAACTCACTAGTTCGATTTGACCAACTCGCAAACCGAACCAAACCAAGGTGTTTGGTTTGGGTCATCAGTTAATCGAGGTCAAACTTGAGTAAACTGATGGCATATTATTGGTTTGGGTATTAGATTACCAAAAATCAAACCCGAACTAACTCGAAGAGGTTGATATAATATGTGTGTGTGTGTGTGTGTGTGTATACATATATACACATAGTTTATTCATCACATGTTGAGAGAGACACTCAACAGCCCACTACCTACATACCCTCATGCATACCTCTTCTTCACTAACATACGAGTTAACTCTCATATTCCAAAACCCTAATTTGCACTGCCACCTCTTCTTTACACCTCGCCACCACTTCGTTCTTGACATCTTATCGTCGTCGCCCCTAGCTTTCTCTCACTCACAATATCTTAGACCCACACTTTCTCATCTCAAATATATCTCTTTAGGACTCTCTATCTTTGGTTTCTAAGCCCTAATGCCACCTAATCGTCGCCCTTTCTCTCATAACCTCCGCAGCAATGCTAAGCCCAATTGCTAGTGACATTGTTATAGTCACGAGCTTTACCATCAAAGAGGACCACTTGTTGCAAAGCGCTTAGCCACCGTTGTAGGACCAATTTGCTACAGCCATTGCCGTTACACACATGCATGGGGAAGAAAGTTGTATAAATTTTCTGTAGCTCCACTTGTTTGACATCTTCCCTTTCCGTTCTTTTCTCACTGTTGTACTATAATTTTGTTTAGAAAAAAAAGACAGTAATTTTCCCATTTTAGATTGAACTTTCTTAGTTTGTGCTAGTAAAGGTATGAAGTTTTTGTGGTAAAGGAATGGAGTTCATTGATAAAGATTCAATTGTTGTTTGTTTGTAAAGCCAATACACATTCTAGGTAAATGTTGTTATTGAGTTTTGAGCAATTTGTGATTTTGTGAGACCTTTTTTTCTTCATTTTTTTGATTTTCTCAATGTTTTTGGATTTTTCTGATTTTTTCTAATTTTTGTGAGATATTCAGGGATAAAAACTCAATTGGGTAACCTGAGACTTGAACCGAAGAAAACCAATTTTAATCTGTTTATTTGGTTTGAGTTTGCCAATAAACAAGTGCTCAACTCAAACTCAAATCAAACCAAACTGACCCAAACTTAAAATGATTGGTTTAAATTTATTTTCCCTCCAAACCCAAACCTATCTAATTACACCACTAACTACGACTCCACTCTTGAAGTTCGAAATTGATTCTTGCAGCCATGGTAAAACCTATTATTACAGGATGTTTGGTTAAGATTATTTTCAATGCAAACTCGTGTTGAGAGTAAAGAAGTTTTGTTTTCTTTTATTGCTAAATTGCCTTGGGATGCCGCAAATTTCATTTTGCATCATAAACCAAAGATGCTGATGACATCTTCAAACCTTTCATTTTCCCATTTTCTTTTCCTATTCCCTCTATTGTTATTCCTTTTAACCATGGTTAAATCGAAACAAACCCCATACAGACTTCTATATAACCATCAACTATCGCTCCAACATTCTTCGCGCAACACTACAGCATCTCTCTCTGTCTCTCACATACACAAACCAACACTCCAACCACAACCTCAACGAATCTGTCCTACATAATATACCCACTCCATTTCTCCGACCAAACCATCATCCCTTAAACCTTAAAAGAAAAAAAAAAAAGGGAAAAAAAATAAAGAAATGTCGCCAGATTTTCAACTCCTGTTTTTCCCTGACCTCGTTCGGCCGCCTATCCTAAGTTTCCAAGCTGCTGTCGTTGCTCTCTTGTTCTTGCTAGCCGTTTTACTATGGCTATCGCCAGGCGGGCTGGCGTGGGCCCTGACAAGGCCCGAGGGCGGAACAGTGATTCCAGGCCCGGCTGGCTTTCCGTTTCTCGGCCTGCTTCGCGTGTTTAACGGGACCATGCCGCACCGCGCCCTAGCCAAGCTGGCAAGAACCTTCCAGGCCGGCCCAGTGATGGCCTTCTCGGTGGGTCTGACCCGGTTCATCATCTCGAGCGAGCCGGAAACAGCTAAAGAGATTCTGGCAAGCTCTGCTTTCGCCGACAGGCCTGTAAAGGAGTCGGCCTACGAGCTTCTTTTCCACAGGGCAATGGGATTTGCACCGTACGGTGAGTACTGGAGGAACCTGAGGAGGATCTCAGCAACGCACCTGTTCTGTCCCAATAGAATCTCGGCCTTCTCGGGGTTCAGGAGCGAGGTAGGGTTGAAGATGGTGAAGGAGTTCGAGGCCTTGATGGGTGAGAAAGGACGCGTTGAGGTGAAGAAAGTGCTTCATTTTGGGTCGTTGAACAATGTAATGATGACGGTGTTTGGAAAATGCTATGATTTTTGTGGCGGTGGTGGTGACGGAGTTGAGCTTGAGGGGCTGGTTAGTGAAGGGTATGAGTTGTTGGGGGTGTTCAACTGGAGTGACCATTTTCCCTTGCTTGGGTGGCTGGACCTGCAGGGTGTGAGGAAAAGGTGCAGGCGTTTGGTCACCAAGGTGAATGCTTTCGTTGGGAAGATCATAGAGGAGCATAGGATGAAGAGGGTTTCGGGTGAGTACGTGAAGGGGAAAACCGTAGGTGACTTCGTTGATGTGTTGCTTGATTTGGACAAAGAAGACAAACTCGGCGACTCTGACATGATTGCTGTTCTTTGGGTAACTTTATAAGCATTCATTTTATTTTTTGTCTTGATCTTATATTTTTGTTTTGTTATCTGCAACATTTTTACTGCTTTTATTTGATTTTGTTATCTTGTTTTTTCCTCAGGAGATGATTTTTAGAGGGACTGACACGGTGGCTATTTTGTTGGAATGGGTGCTTGCGAGAATGGTTCTTCACCCTGAGATACAAGCCAAAGTACAGCGTGAGCTAGACGAAGTTCTTGGGTCCAAGCCAGTTTCACACGCTGACATCCCCAACCTGCGTTACCTCCAGTGCATCGTGAAGGAAGCTCTTAGGGTGCACCCACCGGGCCCGCTTCTCTCATGGGCTCGCATGGCCATTCACGACGTGCACATTGGTAACAAGCATATTCCTGCAGGCACCACAGCCATGGTGAACATGTGGGCCATCACTCACAGCGAGAAGGTGTGGTCGGAGCCAGAGGAGTTCAAGCCAGAAAGGTTCAAGGGAGAAGAGGATGTGAGCATCATGGGTTCTGACCTGAGGCTTGCTCCGTTTGGGTCTGGGAGAAGGGTGTGTCCTGGGAAGGCAATGGGTTTGGCCTCTGTTCACCTCTGGCTTGCACAGCTGCTGCAGAGGTTCCATTGGGTTCCCTGTGAGGATGCACCTGTGGACTTGTCTGAGTGCCTTAAACTCTCCATGGAGATGAAATCCCCACTTGTTTGCAAGGTTGTTCCTCGGGTTAATGTTGCTTGAGTGTTGGTGTGACATTTTTTGGGGACAGGAAAGTAGTAGCTATATATGGATCTTTGGCTTTGGTTTATTTGGCTAATTAGTGAAGCAGTATGGTTTAGTTAATGGCTTTTTTTTTTTAATTTCTATTTTGTCTAATGTTTAATCTAATTCTATGATGCACCTAAGTTTGTAGCCTGACGTGTGGTAATATGGTGTGAGATTAGCTGCTGTAATTAAGTTGGTTTGGACTATGTGTGTACGGAAGACCATTGTGCCTATCGTGTAAATAGCTGCTGCATTTAAATCTATGTGAATGGACTATCTACGTTTGTCATCATGTATGCTAGTATATCAGTTTTGAAAAATATGTTCTGCAACTTGTTTAATGAACATTAAGAGCCAATGATGACTACATGGAAATGCAGAATGCTTGACTATCTACGTTTGTCATCATGTATGTTAGTATCTCAGTTTTGAAAAATATGTTCTGCAACTTGTCTAATGTACATGAAGAACGAATGATGACTCTATGGAAATGCAGAATGCTTGATATTGAAAATCTACATTTAATTGCATGACAGCCAAAAAGTTCAAAACTTGTTGCACAAAGGCTCTTGGATGATTAATCAGTCATTGTTTATAGTCGTATAAAGTTTAGTACGGGTATTAAAAAAATACATAAATACTGTTGATTTTAGAAGAAAAATAGGTTTAAATTATTGAATTATCTGTTATCACACTATAGTATGTAACCCAAATAAAGTATTAAGTCTGTTAAGCTTTTTTTCTGCTTTTTCACTAGTAATGAGAAATAAATTTGGTATACAAAAATTAATCTTCTATTAGAATGTGAAAATAACAATCAATATGAAATAATTATTTTCTAGAGCAACTATAATTAAGAAGTGGAGGAAGAAATTGTTTTGCGAAGGATTTAGAAATTCTTTAAATAAAGCAAAGAGGAACTCCAAACTCTGCTGCACAACGATATTGCTCGAGAAATCATACCATCCAAGTAGATGTTTATGTTATTGTTGAGTGTTGACCAAAAAAATGTTATGTTATTTAATTTTCAGTTGACAACTAAGGACGTATTATTATTCTTAACCTTTAATAGTTGTAAACTGAGTGAAATTTAAACTTCATTCATTTACATGTTTTCATGTGGGCTCTTTTTTTTTTTTATATAGATTTGGAATATATGGTGTTTTGAAAAAAATCACGCAATATGATTTTTTTCAGTATAGAATCCGTCAAACGCGGATTCAAAGACAATCAATCACATCAAATTTAAAATTAACAAAGAATCCGAAAGACGATTAAAAATTGACCTTAAATCTTCCTGTAAAGTAAAAATAATACAGAATCGTATACGATTATATAAACATCATATACAAGTAAATTTACCCGTTATCTCATATAAATATAAATCACTTACCAAAACACCATATACAAATTATTTTTCCTTTTCTTTCATGTGATCCAACAATAAAAGCCCTGTACAATCAGATCCTCCGCACTTGTTAGAATTTCCTTCCATTTTAGTTTCCACAATGACCGACTTTTAGTAACATGGTATTCTGAGAAGTCGATTCTATTTATTGCATGATTGGATAAACTTTCACACCGTACAAAATATTTATCAGTGGGTAATGGACATTGTTCCTTTTTATAAAGGTATTTGAAGTTTAATTAAATCCACACTAATATTGAAGAGTTTCATGATAGTTTAACCTGAGGGACCGAGAGAAAATAAGATGTATATAAATAAGGGGGGGGTTGCGGGCACCTTATAAAAATCAAGAGTTTTTATATTTTTTAGTTATTTGTGACTAAAAATGATTAACGTATTTCACTAACCTAAGTTTTTAAAACCAATCAAATCAAAGATTGAATCACAATGGTTGATTATACAATAGGATTGACATCCTATGAGTAAAAGAAGAGAGATCTAATGTATGAAACTCCCACCTAACAATGGGGAGGATAGATGTACAAGTCCTATTCTCAGTTGTTTCAGGATTTGAAACTGTAACCTTAAGGTCATAATGGCTAATTTACACAATACACACTCACCCTCTATGGGTGCCCTTGAAATTGGAAAAATGTAATAATGTTAAAAAAATTAAGGGAATAATTTACGCATTTATGATATTTCCCTCCAATATTTACATTTTTTAAAAAGAAATTCTACGTAAGCAAGAGAGCAAAAGTACATAACACATTCCAACAAACATTGCTATTGTTTTACCAGTCAAAGACATTAAATACACATGTTAAAAATTATGATAAAAGCTTGGTTATTCTCCAATTATCATTGGAGTAAAAGTTTAGAGTTTATTTGGTTTGAGATTTTAATTTTAATTTTTAATTTTTCAAAATTTTATGAAGGAAAAATTGAAAAATATAAATGAAAATTGAAAATTGGATTTTATAGTTTTCAGAATTTTTGATATTTTCTTCATAAAATATAAAAAATTAAAAAACTAAAAATTAAAAACTCAAACCACATGTGCATTTATTTTCTAATGTTTTTATTCGGAACATAACTTCATTTTCGAAAGTAAAGAAAACCAAACATGTCTATGTTGTGACGAATAAAGGTTTGCTTTATATCAATGTGGGCATGATCAGAACAGAAATACAAGGGTGCGGGCGACTGATTCCAGTCTTTGAAAAGAAATTGGTAGGCTTTCGAATGAAACTTCTGCTCGTCTTATGGGATGATGTCTGAGTGAAAGATAGTCCATAAAAATAATTTCCAGAATTTACTATGGCAGAATGTGATGGCAATTGAGATGGAATTTATTAAAAGAACTTAATTATTTTGTCTTAAATAAGGTTATAAAAGTTAACAAGTATAATACCCGTCGTAATTAATTATTAAATGATTAATTATATTTTAGTATTCTAATATCTTAATTTAATATGTGAATTATTAGCGAGAACAAATAATAAAGTATAGAAAAAAATTGATAAACTAATAATCAAGACTTTCGATTAATTTTACTATAGTGATGATATAAAAAAGTTTTATATAACAATTTAATATGTATAGTGGCCGGCTGACTATTTGTCACTGAATTCGGAAGCAACGCTGACGGCAATAATCACTGCTAGAAATTTGTGAATACTAGTGGGTGCTACCGACGGGAATTTTAATGGCTTGACACGTTTTTTTATAATTTAGATTTTGATAAAAATAATAGGCAACAACAAGTCAATTTACTCGTTGGCAGTGGATGACAACACAATAGGGCATATAGGGTGCACATTTTCTGATCAGTATACCAACGGGTTTGGATTAAATTAGTTTTTTATTTTGTAAATAAACCAAATTAAATTTTTTATTTTATTTACTGGTGGGTAAATCGATGGGTTTTAAATTAAATTAAATTTTTATTTTATTTACTGATGGCTAAATCACCAACAGTTTATTTAAAAAATTTATTTTTTTACCTATAATTACAGAAGGGTTTTTGAATTTTTGGCACGTTGGTGTATATCTCTTGGCATACCCCGTACCCGTTAGTAAACCTGTCAATAATTAGTGGAACATGAAACGTATTGTTTCATTTAATGATTACTAACGGATATACTCATTGGTAACCGTGAATATTTGCAAACAAAACCCGTCTTCTTCTTCATTCTACAACTTCTCTCTCTCTCTCTCCCCTCGTCGCAAGCACCTTTGTCATCGCCGAGCTCTAGTCGCAATAGGGCCACCATTGCAATCTGGGTATTGGTGAGCATTTTAATCGGTTTAGCTTTTCAATTTGACTTAGTTTTTCCTTCCATCTTCATTGCCCAAAGTGTTATTTTTTTAATTTATTGAAGAGTAATTATTATTGCTATTTTGTTAATGTAGAAGTTCTATTAGAAAGAGCATCAACAATGTTGACATTTGGAGCTTTAGTTTGCTTTTTTGTTTTCTTTCTAATTTTATTGTGTATTTTCTATGCATCAATGCATATAAGTGTGCAAAATTAAGTATTTATTCATTTTTTAATTTCAGGATTGGATTGGTTGCATGCTAGGAGCTTTTGATTTTTTTGTCTGTGCCTGCTATATAGGTTAGTAATGAAATCCTTGTTATTTATATGCTTTAATATGAATGTAGGATAGAGACTTATAATTTCTAGGATTGAATTGTAAGAAATGAGGATTGTATGACTTAGGGGAAGGGCATAGAGGTCCTTGCCGACTTGTTTGCATTGTTTGCTTCGGAGATTGTGTTTGTAGAGATTGCATGATATGCATGTTGTGGAGTTATAAGGGGTACGCCTTAGAAGGATTTTTAGGATTATGTGAATTGTATGTAATTGTTTAAATATGTCTATTTTTTTTTGTTGACGTTTAATAATGTCTATGATTGTTGAATGCATTGTATTAATTGATGATGGAAACTCCTAATTTAAAGATGCTGTCAAAATTTTGTGAAACTTTTGTTAGGCAAATAAAATTAAAAGTAATTGAGTTAAAAACATTTAAAGGTAGATTGATTGTGTTTAAAAGTAATAATGTAATGTCTTTAAAAAATTGTAGAGTTTAAGGTTATTCACACGTGCAATGTTTCCTTTAAATCGATCATGGATATATGATAGATTGCATCATAAAAGAGGGGGGATTAAATTAGAATTTTATAGTAGTCTTGAAGAATTTATGAGGGTAACATGTCAAACACAACAGTTCATTAATGAAGCAAAAGTTAGATGTGCATGTAATTAGTGCAAAAATAGGAAGTATTTAGATGATGATACCATAATGGTCCATTTGTACAAGTGAGGGTTCATCCTTGACTATTTGATTTGGATCGAGCATAGGGAGGTAGTTAATGTAGGGAATCAAGTGATTATGTTTCATATTGGAAATAGTTCTGTGGGGTCCATGTAGCTCGCACGTATGGGTAATGTGTCGTAGGAGGACAATCTGTGTAGACATCAAGAGATGGTTTTTGATACTATTAGTCCTAAATTTGCGACGCATTATTCTTAGCCTTAAGATGAGGAGCCTAACCAAGATACCGCTAGATTTTATAGCCTGCTAAAGGCTGCAAATCTACCTTTATAGGAGGATTGTGTGCACTTTGGGTTGTCATTAGCAGTTCGCATGTTGAGTATTAAGTCTAAAGGGAACCAAAGTCAAAGTTCTTTTGATCAATGTCATGTATGACCCGACTTGGAAACGTGACCGGCACGTGAGGAATCTCATCCCCACATAAACCTCGTGACCTCTGAGTTTTTCTATATGCATATAATAATAAAAAAATTCATCTCTAAAACATTTTTCGTCTCTATGTAAATCTTTAGCTCTTTGAAATCAAATTTCTCATAAATAATAAGTTCATAATCAACCTTTGAAATCTATCTCTGTGATACAAAATATGAGTTACTCTCTATACAAAATAACCATAAAATTTATAATCATGTAAATACAAAATAATCATGGTGAATCAATGCAAGTCTATCTCTATGGTTCAGAGATCTTGCCCGTAATGACATTGGAGCACTCCATCTCTATACCAAAACGCAAAAGGTATTTCACTCCGAAGTGAAGCTCACCAACTAGATGTTTCTACTTTGGGGAGGAAGTGGTTAAGAAGAACCCGCAGCAACTAGTGTATCTGTAGTGGAAAAGGGAGAGGGGTGAGTTTCATCTAAAACTGGTGAGTAGGCCCTCACCCTTGCCCTCTCATGGGACAACAACAAGATATATATATATATGTATATATATATATATAATATCATTTTAATATGCTTATGCATAATAGCTCTAAAATCAATAATCTCTAAAAACATAAATAACAGTACTCTATTAGAGAAATATGAATATCTAGTTATGCTTTTCATAACATTATATTCTCTGTTATGCATGTCAACCATGACATAACAAATTCTCTCTCTTGATCCCTCAAGGATCTAAATTGGACACCTAACTAGGTTCTCTTTCTCTATGAGATTGCTCTTAAGGACAACTTGGTTCCAAAGTTAACGATCGGTTTTAGCTTAACTCACCTCTTTTTCTCTATAGCTACCGTCTAGCCTCTAAATCATAAAAATATTTATTTTCTCTAATAATTTTAGGTTAAACTCTAATACTTTTTAGCTAGCTCTAGATCAACTCTAACAATATTGAAGGAGCACCCCCATTTGACAACAATGGAGAACAACAACAACTCAAACCCTAAAATATGAAATGGAGAGGAAAGGGATAACAAAGCCAAGAAAAATTCTTACCTTTGATCTTTGGAGGAGAAGGAATGATGTGGGATTGAGAGAGGAGGGGTTGGGAGAGTGGTTGGAAGGAAGGGTTTCAGTTTTTGAGAGTGAGAACCCGATTTGGGGGGGGTTTAAAACGTTGAGGGTTCACTTATCCAAAACTGTATCGTTTTGCATTGTGCTGCATCGGGCCTACTTGGTGAGCGAGTATAGATTGGCAAATAAAATAAGGGCAAGTTTTCTCACCTCTCGCTGCAACGACCTTAACTAGCTCAGCGAGCTTATTTAGAATTTTGCAAAGCGACTCCAACCCAAACCCCTTGGCCCTTCACGTATCCTGGGCCTTCTTGGCAACACGGATGGGTCCCTTGGCTGTACTAGACTCATTTAGAGACACGTGTACTCAAGATATTACAATCAATTTGCTGATCTGATCGATGAGCTAAATCCGAATCCCGATGTCATAGCAAAAGAATTTTATCAAGCTATTTGAAAAGTTGCATGCTTTATTACAAAAATGATGTTGTATTGATCGAGTACAAGCTCTACTATGAGCCTAGGTTTAAACCCAAGAGGTATGGAAGTGGAAGGTATAAGATGTCTAAGAAAAACATGCACTATCTACCCTTAATCCTTAGGCTTAGGAGACTCTATATATTAATGAGCTCGGCTTCTCATATGAGGTGACACAATGAAAATCGACAGTGACAGTGTGATGACTCATCCATCACATTGTGAAGCATGTAAACGTTTTGATCGAACATATTCTGAGTTTGCCTTTCACCCTTGAAATATTAGATTGGGACTCTGCTAGATGGATTTATCCGAATAACCAATTTATCAAACCCAATTCGTGCCATAGTTGTTGCACCATACAATCTCCCTCTTAAAATGTACTTGAAAGATCCTTACTTATTCTTAGCAAGAGCATAAACATAGCTTCTCCAGGGCTCAGGATTTGAGGCGGCCAAGCAGCAGTGGAGTAAGAGCTTAGAGATGAAGGCTGAAGCTCCATGGAGCAAGAGCAACAGAAGGCCAACAAAGAAAAAAGTAAATTCAAGATAATGCAAAAGAAGATTACGACCAATGTGAAGATGTTCATCAACAACATGCAGACCTTAGGATCCTCAGCAAGAAGCTCCCTAAGATGCCACTCCCATCCATTATCCAGGTTGTAATGGTGGCGACGACTGATGGATTAGACAACGACAACACCGATGACGACACTGACGTGGAGGACTTCAACTACCTAGTCTTTTTCTAGCTATTTCTATTTTATTTTGGATATTTTTTATATGTATCGCACTTTGTATTTATTTTATTATGATATTTTATTTATTTACTCTATTACCTCTTTAATTATCATTTCATTATTTCCTTATTTCAGATAATTTTAATTGATAATTAATTATTACATAAATAAAAAATAAATGAATAAATGTCAAACAATTACATAGTTTATATAAATTTTTCACATATGGAAAAGTAATCAGTCTCCAAAAACCAAAAAAAGGAAAAACACAAAAAAATTACCGGTCTACCCCTAGAAATAAATGCTTTTTTAAAACAAAAAAACTAAAATAAAATATTGAAACATGCCTATACTAAATAAATAAATAAATAATTCTTAAATTTCAAAACTCATCAGTAATAATAAATAACCCGCAATAATATTATTTCACTGATAACCTCAGTGACTCTCTTAATATAATTGTACCAACTAATTTGTATTTTTACACCCATCGATATGTCATCAATGATTACCGACGGGCGATGTTACCCTCGGTGATATTCTACCGATAAACCAAAAATCACCCATCGGTAAAAATCGAATCTGTCATTACACCTATCGGTAAATTTGTGTTCTACATAAATCTTGTAGTGAATAGGGCACCAAATCCTCCAATGCCAGTCATGTGATGGCTGGTTGCTTGATCATCACCAACAATGGAGAGCCCCAACCGAGATTCCCTATAACCCCAAAGTCTTCCAGAAGAGGCAACCACTTCACATGAACCTGGGAGCTTGACTTGTCAGGCATCAAAAACTGTCTAATCAACTGCATCATATACACCCAAGTGTGATGTTTCACCACTACTTTAGGTGTGTCTTCTTGCAACTGCTGACATGCTTGGTGAAACCACGATTGGTTCACCATAGATCCTGATTTGTCCTCATCACCCGACATCACCCCTAACAGCTGTTCACAAATGGTCCATTTATCACGACTAAGATAAGTCTAGCAATCACCCATATAATTGTTCACTGGCATACCATCTACGCAGAGCCTGAGTTGAAATGCCATGTCTTGGAAGGTGATAGGACATTCTTCATATGGCAAATAGAAATTTGTGTATCTGGGCACCACCACTCCACATGGGCATTAATTAGAGTGTTATCGTAGTGGAAGGTTTCAAGATGGGTAAAACCTACTTCAAGCAAATAAAACTACATGCGATGTGGCTCCTGGGCACTTGCACACCTAGATCGGAACATTCATCAGGCTATATGAATTGGAAAAAAAATCAATAAATAATTGACTAATTATTATTAAAATAAAAATATAAATGGACTAACTAATTTTCATAAAAGAAATAAATATTGAAAGATATTAACCAAATCTATAAAACTAATATTCAAAACTCGTTGTAGGGAAAATTTTACTGGTGTTGTTTATAGAACAACTTATGACCCATGATTTTTATAATCTTGATTATTAATTATTTTTCATAAAAATTACCTTCATATTTTTTTCACTAATACAACATAAATATTTCGCATTAAATATTGGATTTCAAATCATTACAATTCTTAATTTAAATGATACAAGATCAAAATATTTCAATCTAAATTATTTAAGATTAAAAATGGACATTCACATTATCCATATCTTTTTCTATTTTCTTTATAATACTTTTTTTTCAATTAAAAACTTTTTTCATAATTAATTAAAAAATTTTAAATTTTCAATTCACCTTGATTTTTTAAATTTTGGATTCAATAAACTACTTAATTTTTATTCTCACAGCAAACTAGAATCCAATCGGATTAATGCAAAAATAAAAATGGAAACAAAAACTATTGCTACCAAGAAAGGTTCCATTTAATCGAAATATAAACTTCTTAAATTACTCATAGAATATGCAACATATTCATTGCTACAAAATATGACCACTTATACTAATCAAAATAAAAATCCTTAATTTCTCTTAGAATATCAGTATCAATTTGTTCCTGAGATCTCTAAGCCTAAACCTTTAGTATGAAACGCTAACATCTTATTTTATTTCTCCTATCTATTTCCATACTTTTCTTTTCTCTTCCATTATTTCTTTCATATTTTCATGTTTTTCATTTCTCTTCATTCATTATCTATTAGTTCTCTCAAAATCTATAATTTATTTATAATCTATAATATGAATATTCAAGTCTCATTCTAGGAAATTTTTTACAAGTGGTCGTCATAGAGTAACTTATGACCCATGATTTTTATATCCTTGATTATTAATTATTTTTTCATAAAAATTACCTTCATATCTCTTTCACTAATACAACATAAATATTTCACATTAAATATTAGATTCCAAACTATTACAATTCTTAATTTAAATGATTCAGCTGATCAAAATATGTCATTCTAAATTATTTGATATTAAAAATGGATATTCACATGATGCATATATTTTTCTATTTTCGTTATAATATTTTTTTTATTTTTTTTAAGTAAACACGTGTTTTTCCATAATTAATATATAATTTATTTATAACACTAATATTCAAGACTCATTCTAAGCAAAGTTTTATAAGTGTAGCCCGGAGCATCTTATGACCCATAATTTTTATAACCTTAATTATTAATTTTTTTTATAAAAATTACTTTTATATTTTTTTATTAATACAATATAAATATTTCACATTAAATATTGGATTTCAAACCATTACAATTCTTAATTTAAATGATACAGCTGATCAAAATATTTCAATCTAAATTATTTAACATTAAAAATGGATATTCATGTGACACATATCTTTTTCTATTTTCTTTATAATCTTTTTTTTTAAATTAAACACATATTTTTCATAATTAATCACAAAATTTTAAATTTATAATTATATAGGCATTTACAATTATTTGCACCTTTTTGATTTATTATAATCCCTCAATGTTATATCAAAATATTATTTAATACAATGATTGTATGATAAAAGAACCTTCTGTTAAAGTTAAGTTGTCAAAATTATGTGACATGTTATTGACTTATAGATGAATACAATGACTCTACTTATTCATTTCATCCAACACTTTTCATAATTTCTATTAAAAATTTTGGCAAAATTATTGTAACTAAGTAGCATTTCTTTTTGTTATAAATTTCAATATCTTAAATCGTGATGTGAAATATGTATATTATATATACAAGTTAATTATTGTTACAAAAAAATACAAGCTAATTGTTACTACTATTAAATTTAAATATAAACTCTCTTAATTAATTGAATGTATTTCAATGACACAAATTTAACTATATCTATAATTATTTGCTTAACATTATTATATGAAATAAAATACAATTTATACCCCCACAACTTTAATTTCTGATCTTTTTTATTTAATTTAATATAATAAACAAGAGTAATAATTATCCAATAAATCTTCTTAAATGATCACTATTCAATTTATATTTAAAATAGTGAATAGTCACTTTCTCTCTAAATATGCACTTTCTACAATTTCATTAATCTATAATCTATCATATATCTATATTACTAATAAACAATACTCACTTTTTCATGTGTCACTCATAGAGCAATTTTTTTCAAGTATAAGAAATTAAAAAAAATAGAATTTCTTATAGCAATTTTTTTAGGGTAATTGTTTTGAAACTTCTTTGAGATATCTTTGTGAAGAATTTGGAAAATTTTGCAAGCAAGAAATCTTAGAAGTAAGGCTCCAAAAAGTGATTAATGGCCCTGAATTTTGTATTATTATCTAAGTTATAACGTGAATGAGGTCAAAATGTAAAATCAATATATGTTATACTTTTGTGCCTTCTAACATATAATATGTGTTTTTTATATTCTATATGGCCAATATCTAAGTAATATGAGAAATCTATTTTATATATAATTAAGATTACTCATATTTTTTATTAATTATTAAAATGGCATAAATTCATGATAGTTATGATTTTTGTTATTTATAACATTGTTTTTAAATTAGGAAAAATTAGGAAAGTGGATGTAATTGAGATTAGGTAAATTAAGATAGTTCTTGATTTTTTTACTAATTAAAACTTACATTTTAAAATTGATGTTTTAATTTACTAAAAAGATGTAAATGACTCATGATATAGTAAAATTATCCACTTATTTCTTTTATTATTCAACAGTTTCATCTATCAAAATGTGCAAAAATTTTATAAAATAAAGTTTTTATTGTCAGTTAAATATCGTCTAAAGATTTTCTCGACATTATAAATATAATATTTCAAATAAAATATAAAATAGATTAACTTATTTCAAGTACATAGTCTTTCATATTTTGTTTATTTATTTAACTATTAATTTATTTTCAAAATAAATTTATATATTCAATTTTCTATAAGGTATAACTAATTAAATTATTGTTTCTTTTTAATAATAGTCAAAGATAGTGTTACAAAATAGAGGGATGCTGAGTGTGATTATACTAAACCTTAAGGAAGGTTAATATAATTTTATCTTTATATTTTGTTTATTTATTTAATTATTTAGCTATTAACTTATTTTTAAAGTAAATTTATATACTGAATTTTCTATATGATATATTTAAATAAATTATTATTTATTTTCAATAATAATCAATATAAACTATTTTTATTATCATTTTGCATTGGGTTAAATCACTAGTAAACTAATATACTAACACATTAAAAATAAATAATTATTAACTAAATAGTTAAATAATTTCTATAAACTAATTAATAACCTAAATATTTCTTTAAACCCTAAACTAACAACTAATTATTAAAGAGCTGAACATATTACAGAAAATAAAAACCGAAGAACAAATAAAATTAAATGAACTCAATTTCGCGAAAAAAATTTCCAGTACATCGAGTCTTCTAGCAATATATATGTTTCATGGCCAAAACGGTAAAGATTGTTTTGCAACATTTCTCTTTCAGAACTCAACACAAACTAGAAAAAGTAAAAGTGAAGGAATTTTGGGTGGGTGAGCCTCATCTAATACGATTCCGTATTTATAGGCAAATCAAGCGACAATCTTTGGAGGAAATTTCGTGCAGATATTGTTTCAGCTTGTGACGATTTCGCCTAAGAAACTCAAAACAGAGTATTATAGTTCAAAATTGGGGATTATGTAAGAAAGAATTTTTAAAATTTATTTGTGTAAACAATGCTATATATATACACACAGCAAGGTGAGTTCATGGATTCGAACGAGCACTTTCAATCAAGGAGCAGACTAAACCCAGTCGGTAGCGGAGGCGAGTTCAGTGCTGCAAACCTAAACTCGATGGCACGCAATGGTGAATGTTGTCATGCGTCTGATATCAGCTTGAACTCGGTTCAGTCGAACCACGAGTCCTCCCCACAGCCTCTAAACTCAATGGCATGCAGTGGCTAGTTCCATGCATATGCAAATTTTACATAAATCATTTATGTGCTTCTACACATCAATTTAAGATTTTGTGAGAGATTGATATGGTATTAGAGCCACCTGGGTATAAGAGGTTGGGAGTTTAATTATTGTTATCAACATTATGATAAATGTTCATATTTCAAGCCTAAAAGAGGCTTTTACATGAGTGGTTAGTTAAGTATAAAACCTTTTATATGCCTTTATCCATCAATTTAAACTTTTGATAAAAATTATTTCTTAACACGGAAACGACAAATTCAATTTAGATCACCATAGTATTCTAAAATTGCCTAGAAAACTGTACACACAATAATATTCCACTTCTTCACCATTGTACATTTTCCCAAACCTGCTGCCATGTGTGGAGATTATTCCAAATAAGCCGAAAGATTTCTATAATTTTCCTGTAGAAAAGAATAAAGGTTATTGTCAATAAGATTATGATTATGATTATTATTATCGTTGTTTTTACTATTATTATGGTTCCTATTATTCTTACAAACACATTAACATTTATAACACAAAGTTAATTACAAAACAACACAATTTTACAATATTGATGTGCACACATACATACAAATCTATCAATTTGTTTTTAGCATTTTATTCCATGAGATAACGCTAGAAAAGCTCATTTCATGAGATTCCTATACAACATGCATTTTAAGCCTTGTCATATGACTCAGCTCTCTAACTGTATTTGTGTGCTTTTTTACTAACATATTTTCTGGTTCCCACCAAACTTCTTTATCGATTCCTTATAATTACCCACGTTAGGGATGAGGTTGAAGTAGATGATAGTGAAGGAAGCACACCTTTTCTTTGGTTCGATCTTTGTCCACCTCCAGCAAACGTAACTTTATTTGGCTTCAAAGAGAACCAAATTCAATACCACATTGATCTCTATATTTGTTATCGTCACACTAGCTAGCTACCATCATGTACTCTTTATGCCCTAGATACTTTATTCTTTTTGTTTTCATTCGCGGCTTAGTTTTTACATGCATGTCATTTGAATGAACGAACCAAGGCCACACATCCTTGAAATGTCACTATGTTCTTATTTTACACTCGAATTGAGTTAAAAGCAAATTCTGAACAAATTAATACTTGTTTTGAAATGCTTTGATATCAATATCAGTATTCTTTGTACTTTTTCGTAGATTATTTGGCAACTAGTAGAGTTCAATTATGCCGCTTGTTCAATTATTCCCGTTTATACTATGCCATCACTGGTTTTTTTTCTTTTTCAAGGCACATTTGGGATGTCTGATAGGATAAAAATTGATAATATAATAAGACTTAATAGTATAAGTCATGATAAATATTTAATACTATATAGAATTTGGTGTAACACTATATAATATATTACATTTAATATTCTATAATATTTTTATTTATTTACAAATAATTCTCATATTATAAGTAAATGTAAAATAAAATAAAATAAAAATAAATAAGAATTTTTATTAATTTTTTAAATATGATTTTCAAATATTATATTTTATAAATATTTATGAATTAAAATTTAATTTATATTAAATATTATTATTTATTTCAACATTTATAACTATTTATTATTTCAATAAATTATATAAATCTAAAATACATTTTTATATATTTTAATATTTTATTTTTTAATCATAATTATTTAAATTTAAATTTAAAAGTAAATATTAAACCAAAATATTAATCCTTGATTTTATATATTACATATTACTTATTAATTATTTAAAATATTCATTTTTTATTAAATATTTATTATTTTATTTTATTTCTATTTATCAACTATAATTTCTACTTATTATTATTTATTTAGGAATTTTTATTTTAATAAAATATTAAAAATAAAAATGACCTTATACGTTAAAAGTTAATTTGGCCTTTTCATGTTATATTAAGTTATATAATATTTTGACGTATAAGATGGTAATGATAGATAAGCTTATAGAATACTTTGATTGCAACATGTAATATTTGCTTATTCTATCATGCCTAATATAACATGACAATCACACCCAATTTTCTGTTTTCTAGAGTGCGTTTAGTTTGTAATAATATTTCTTGTTTTCATTTTCTGAAAAAAAATTTCATTTTCAGATTTTCAAAATTTGGAAATATGTTTGGTATATAAAAATAGATTTTATTTTTAAAAAGTGAAAACAATGAAAATATATTTGATTTGTCTGTTTTCAAAATAAAATTTTCAAAATCAAATTTAACATAATAAAATTATATTTGATATCAAATAATAAAAATTATATAATTTGATTTGCATTGATTCATCTATTACAAGAATTTAGTTTGCACATTTGGTTTATTCACCAAAATTATTTATTAAAGTAATAATTAGTTTTAGACAATAAGTTACTTCTAACAGAAAACTGTGTAAAATGTATTTATTTTTAGATGAGTTGTAATCATAATTAAAAAAAAACACATATATAATCGCGTATACGTAGAAAAAGGTTAAATGAAATATACAAAAAAAAGTTCGTAAAACACAACTATTAAAACTTTAAAATATTACGTACCAATTGTCTAATAATTGGTCTGGCAATGTGAGTTGAAGTTAGAAGACGACCTGGGGCGGGTTCTACTCTTGCTCGATGCTTTTTGGTTTTTAATGTTGAACTGGCTGCGTTATGAAAACTTACGTGAAAAATTGGAAAAAAGAATGGAGTTGTATTTGGACAGATTCGAACCCGAGCTGAGCCTTCCAGGTGAACAGAAACAAAGTTTTTGTTTCTGTTTTGAAGTAAGAACATTTCCGACAATTACAGAGAAAGGTTTTTGTTTTGGTTAGAAAGGGGCAGTATCCATTTAAATTTAAATGGTTGTAATTTTACTATGAATATTTAAAATATTAATAAATTTATTTAGTATGATATGTGAGAAATTTTTAGTCAAATTATCTAAATGATATTGAATCCATAAACTTTATCGGGTATTGAAATATTCCCCATAAAAAAAATACTGAAAACGTAAAATCAGTGTTTTGATTTTCATGTCCCTTTCTGGAAAAGAAATATTTTCTTGAAACTTCAACCAAACATATTTTTACATGTATTTTTTATTTTTATTGAAAATAAAAACAGAAAATAGGTAAACCAAATTCATTCAGTTTCAGAATTTTATAAAGAAAATATTGAAAACTATGAAAACTACAAAATTCAATTTTCAATTTTCAGTTTTTAGTTTTCAGTATTTCTTCATAAAATCCTGAAAACTATAAAACTAAATAGGAAAAATGAAAACTAAAACTAAACACATCCTAATAAGATCATTTGGTTTTAGAAAATAATTTTCAATTTTCATTTTAAGTTTTCAATCTGTTTTCTATTTTAGGATTTCATGAAGGAAATAATGAAGAATAGAAATGAAAATTGAAAATGAAAATGAAAACTATATTTTATATTTTTCATAGTTTCCTTCACCAAAAATTAGAAACTAAAAAATTAACTGAAAACAGAAAATAGTTTTATGGAAACAAAAAGATCCTATGGGTGCGTTTGATTTAGAAAATAAATTTCAGTTTTCATTCCCTATTTTATTGTTTTCTAAATTTTGTGAATGAGGAAATGATGAAAAATGTAAAAATTACAAAATCTAATTTTTATTTTTAGTTTCCAGTTTTTTTTTCACAAGATCTTGAAAATAAAAAAGCTGAAAATAAAAACCAAAAACTATGTTTTGAAATCAAACGCACCCTTAATTCTCTCAACCTAATTCTAAAGTGACATACACATTTTTATTTAAAGGGTGTAGCTTATGTAATGTTCATTTGCAATCAAACTTTTATTTATGTTCATTAAGGGAACGAATAAATAGCTGAGGCAACTACTTAGTAAATCTAAGATTGATTCCATGGGTTAATGACAGCAGCAAAATGCTACTGCTCAAGTCTTTTCAATGTTATTAATGATATACTTGTGAGTTTGGATTTTGAAAGGAAAGGAATGAGAGGAAAGAATAAAAATCCAAACTCACAAATATACCTTAAGAATACACCCACTTTCTCACTAGACATAAAATCGATTTTTAATATCTAGCTAGTGTTGATTGACCCAATAGGAACTCACGCTTTGAACGTGCTTGTCCGCAATCATAATCTTAAAAACAAAAGATTCCTGGTTAGTGGTTGTAGATTTATGAAACTTAAGATAGAACCTCCACATTTAAGAACTTTAATGATAGGAATGGCACTTCACAGTGCAGCTTTTTATGATTGAAGAATAAGAACCCAAGCCCAAACAATTTTTGTAGGGACAAAATTGTTCAGGTCTCTTTGTTGGATTCACATTCTTCAAGAAAGAACATATCCTGCTAAACACTAAGAGCCTTCCAAAAGCTTCTTAACTTTCTTTCATGAAAAGGAGATGCATTTAGGATTTGTATATCCAAATGGACACTTCTATGTACACAAGAAGTGCAAGTTGCAATCAGCCCTTGTTATTTTATTGATTCTCATATCTAATGATTCCATAACAAAAATATTATACTGATTTTATGTGCAATTAACGCATTTACCTTTGTCCCAAATCTTCTTTTAAGGAGAAAGTTGACGAGTAATAGTGCACCATTTAGAAGGGAAAAACCTGTTACATAACTCGGCAGTATCCAATTATTCCCACCCTAGACCTGATGCATTATTCTCCAAGCTAGGATAGTACTGGACCCAACTTTGTCTCATTCATTCTACACAAACAACATATATACTTCCTTTTTTATTTTCACGAAAGATGATTTTTTTTAAATGTACAGTTTCACCGAATATTTCATACAATATAAACAACCATTTAAACCGTACTATGAAAACTACAAAAAGCATAATATATACTTGCATGTGCGCTGAGAAACCTAAGCTAGCAAGATTTTGTGTTGCTTTTTAGGTTGATCATTTTTGGTTCATAACAGAAGTTCGAGTCTAAACACAACTTAATTGATATGTGTATTTTTTAGATATAACTTGAGGGAAACACTTTTTATATTATAAAGATGGATCTTTTTAAAATAATTTTAAGGAATTGATTTTGATACATTAGCAATATAAATAAATTTTACAAAATCATCTAATCAGGTATTGTTATATCAATAATATGGTTAATTTTTACCTCCATTATTTATCAACGCATCAAAATTAAACTCTAATATTAATATTGATAATGTAAAATTTTTTACACATTTAATCAATTACATATTATTTTATGTATAACATTTGAAATAGTTATTTTAAGGGTTAAATATATTAAGATAAAAGAAGAGTTAAATATATTTAAAATGTGATAATATATAAGTAGATGATAGTATATAACATTAACTGTATATTAAAATTATTTTTTGGGGGGCTAAAAGCATACTTTAGAATCAAAATTATTCTACGTAGAATTTTTTTTTCCTTCAAATAACTTAGGGCATATTTGGTTTTATGTCTATAAATTTATTATTATTGATGACCTTGATTTTAACAGAAGTTAAAAGTGGTTTTAAAGAAGTGTAATTTATGTCTAGTATTTCTATTTTAAATATAATGTCGAAAAATTTAATGTTAAAATGACACACAATGTAAAAGTAAGAAATGTAGGAATTAAATTATAAACAACATAAATAATGAATCAATTCCTACCATTTTGTTCAAGCATTTAATTCTAATTATAGCATATAAAGAGATCATAACTATATGATATATTGAGTGTTTGGATTACTTGGAATATTCATAACGGATAATTATTGATCCATCTCTTTTCCTTTAGCCTTACCAAGACAATAGGCAGAGAAACTCACCACAAGAATAGCGTGGAAACGAAGGTTTTATCGACAGGTACTAATTTTACCATCAAGTATATCGATGGGTACGGGCCATCGATTTTTTTGCCATCGATCGATTATTACCGATGGGTTACTGTTTATAGTCAGTGATTTTTTATGAGTGTACCGGAGGTGTAAAAAATAAAACTGGTCAAGACAATTAGATTAAAGGCATCAGGAAATGCGTTAGGAAATTAATATTACCAGATGCTTCTAATATTACCGATGGGAAACTTAAAGTAATAATAAAAATTTATTTATATTATCGATTCACTTACCAATGGGTTTTTTTTTCATAATTATTTTATTTTAACGGTTAAACCGTCAGTAATGGTTTTAATAATTTTTTTTGTTAGTGTCATTGGTTAATACGTTACTATTGCTCGCATTTAATTATTTTTTCATATAATAATTCAATTACCAATTGAAATGATATTAAGTGAAAAATTATAAAATAACCGTTAAATAAACAAAATGATACAATAACAAAACAAAGTATCGTAAATAAAATAAAAAAGAATAAAATATAAAAAATCTATGCAAGAGGTGATAGATGAATAAAGTATCAAAAAAATATCTAGCTAAAGTCCTACTAGTCGGTAGCGTCGTCGGCGCCATCATTATCATTGGACCCAGCGGAGTCATCTGTGGCATCAGAGGAGAAGAGCCCTCAGCAATGGAGGGAGAGGAATCTGTAGTATCTTGTCGAAGCCAGAGGATCCTAAAGCCTGCATATCCTTGAAAGGGCCATAACATCAGACGTGACCTTCTGTCTGCATCTTCTGTTGTATCTTTCTAAACTTGATCTTTTCTTTCTTAGCCTTCTCCCACTACTCCTGCTCCATGGACATCTTAGCTCAGACTCCCTCAGCTCCCCTCCACTCCAGCTCGGCCCTGCTGCTCCTGAGCCTGCCAAAGCTCTGCCCTGCGCTTCCTTCCGTTGGATAGCTATGCCTCTTGCACCAGCTCCTGGTTTAGAGCATGCACACGCTCTCTTAAGGAATCATCCCCAGGGCAGACCCTGGCAGAGGATGGGGATCTACTGCCAGGGTAGTACCTCATCTCGTATATACGACCCTTGTATGGCGACCACCTGGGCCCATACTTCCTCCTCGTTGGAGGAGGAAGAACATTAGCATTGGGCCCAGCATCAGCCATTTGGTTGATAGGGTCTGTGCCTCTCCATAGGTCCTTGAACTCGCGCTACAAAAGAGAAAAGAAAAAAAAACATTGTAAATAATAATTAAGACATAAATGAAAAAATTAATAAAAATAAAGTAACAAGATAACTGAAGTGAAACTTACGTAAGTGGCCTCAGAGCGAGGATTTATCCAGACCTCTGGAATCCTCCCACCACCTTTTGGGTGTGGGTTTCCAAAGAGCTCTCCCTGGGTTGAAGGAGTTAGCTCCTCAACTACACAAATATGCACAAGAAAGTCATAAAAACATAGTATTTGCCACAATGCAAATGTAATAAGCTAACATTTAAAGACTTAAAGACTTACTAGATGCTTTCGAATACCTCCTGGGTGCTCAGCCATCGGAATGCAACGACCCGCCTTCCTAGGATTCCTGGTTTGTCTTCCCCTTGTCGACCTGTCCTTGAAGTCGGGTCAGAGGCCTAATAGCACCAACTCGCTAAGGGTGGCATCACTCAGCCACGAGCGGTTCATGTGCCCCTTGTGGACATCGTGCATCATGTCTCGTAAGCGCTTGGAGGACCTAATCCTCCAAGCCCTCTTAATGGTGGGCTCATGCTCGGGCTAAATATAAAATGTCCTCTGCATGCACAAAAATACAACATATTAATAATCATAACCAGATAATTAAATAATATAAACATATATAAATTAACAAAGGCGAATAGTTCATAGAATTACCTTCCACTTCTGCCACTACACCTCCCTGACATCAACAAGGATGTCGTCAGGTGGGTCACGGATGGTTATACAACATCTGGATAACCTCCGTGATCTTGTGGTGAGCCTCAACAAACGGGTCAAAAACTGTTACAAAAATATAAACATTTTAAATATTATATGCAATGCAAAATTAGAATGTAATAGAACACTTGTACAAGACTTACCTATCTTTACCGGTGAATAATCTGGAGCGGTCTACGTGAGGCCTAAGTGGCCTACCATCTCCCTGAGGAGCCTCCCATCTGTTCTCGTTCTGTGACCTACCCAAGGACGTAGGAGTATGGTGAACACGGGGCTAGGAGTCAGGGCAATGGTAGGGTTGGGGAGAGGTCACTACTATGGATGGGCTGACTAAGAATAAGGGGGAGGTGGGGAGCCAGTGTACCCAGGAGTGGGTATCATCCTAAATGGAGGGGTAGTGGTGGAGGGTTGGAGATGGAAGTGGTGGAAATGGAGGTGGTGGAGGTAGTGGGATGGGCTGAGGTGGAGTGGGTGGTGGGTAAACCAACCTTCCAAGGTTGGCCTCTACCTCTACCAGCCATACTAAAAATTAAAAAAGACAACAAAAAAAGCATAAATTACATTAGAAAATTCCAAATAATTTCATAACAATATTGTACATAATACTAGACACCTTAGTTATTCTAAAAGTTCAAAGCTGTTTCCTTTGTTGTTGATCCTTATCCGAGTCATCAATATTACTTTCAAATACAAATTCTATTGGTATTTAAATTATTTAGTACAACTACTTTTAATCTTATTTCCTTAACAAAATATTTGATAAAATTTTGATAGTAACTCCACTTAAATTAGGAGCTTCCATCTTCCTTTAATTTTCTATCTCTTCAAAAAATTTTAATAAAATTTCAACCATTTTCCATTAAATTAGGAGCTTCCGTCATCAGATATTTCTTTTAATTGGTCTGTAAAACACATTCAATTAGTCTTCGAGTTGTTTTAATATGGTTACTTATATTCTTTTGTCCTTAAAAAAATTTTAATAAAATTTTGATAGTATATCCCCTTAAATTAGGAGCTCCCTTCATTGGATATTTCAGTCAATTCAACAATAAAAGATATTATTACAAAGATCAATAACATGATAATTTGCATATAATTCACATAATCCTAAAATCTGTTCTATTGTGCATCCCTTTATAACTCCATAACATGCATCATGTAATCTCCATAAACACAAATAATCCTACAGCAAATAATACAAACAAGTCGGGAAGGACCTCTATGCCTTCCCCTAGTCATGCAATTCCCATTTTCTACAACTCTATCATAGAAAATATAAGTCTCTATCCTACGTACATATTAAATCATATAAATAACAAGGATTTAGTTACTAATCTCTCCAGGAGTGGAAATAAACAAAATGTGCAAGCTATCCATGTCCAACCAAATCCAATCCTGAAATTCCAATATGAAAAACTTATATCTGCACACACTTATATACATTAAAAACATAAAATAAGATAAGGTAATTAGAATGACAAACCGATCTCAAGTCAATAATCGCTGCCATCCTCAAACAATACTCCTACATTAAGAAAAAAAAATTACTTTGTAATGCAATAAAACACAAGCCCTAAACACAACACTATGGCCACCTATAAACGAATGGAAAAACCAAGCCAAATAAAAAAAACTAAACTAATTAAAATGCTCACCAAAGATCCTAGATCGCAATGGTGGTCTCCGTTGTTCGAACGAAGCTTCGATGGCTGCGCACGGTGGGAAAAGAGGCCGAAGGTAGAGAGAAAGGGAGCGTTAGAAGAGAGAGATGATGGATAGAATGGGGAAGAAGAAGGTGATCTGGACAATATATCTGTGGTTCCTGACGGGTTTTCGACAAGTACGCGAATAAGTAAATCGTTGCGTATTATATTTTTATAATTACCAACGGAATACCGGTGGTTGTGTGGAACACCAAAAGTTGTGCGTAACGGAACAAAATTCAATTACCCATTGGTAAACCTCAAGGAATATTTAACAAAAATTAATTGTGAAATCAAATAAAATACAAATTGGCTAGGTAGTTGGTAATTTAATAAAAAAAATTAATTTAATTAGTACCTCTGGATACCCATTGGTTATATTTAATAAAAATTAATTACAAAATCAAATTAAATATCCGTCGATCAAGTCGATAATTAAATAAAAAATATATTAAATAACAACAAGTCAGTAAACCCATTGGTAATATAATGACAAAATAAAAAAAATATAAATTAAATAAGCTATTGGTCAGGATATTTTCAATAACGTTGATAAAAATATAATTAAAAAATAAAATATTATACCTCTCGTAAACTCGTCGAAATAATGCGTGCCATGTGGCGAGGTTTAGCACCATCGTTACCGAAAGAAACTGATGGGTATTTATGTAAATTTGTTTTAATTAAAAAACACCATGACACCGTCGAAGATACCGTCGAGTTATCGATGGGTTCGTACTCATGGGTAACATTCGTCGATATCCTAACCCAAGTACAAGGCCCAATTTATATTCACTAATGTGTAGTGCCAAATATTTTAATTAAGCCCAACAACATTATTATTTATAAATTGGACAACACCAGGATTGCTCAGTATCTCTCCAAGTACACTAATAACAAAAGCGTATCACGACGTGTACAAGTTTGAGCATACATAAGGTTGCCAATAGTGGAAGCATACAGGACATTCTCCATTTATGCAATCTCATCATTATTTTGAGGACAATGGGCTTCGGAAAACATCTCACTCTTTTAAATAGGTGCAGTATGTACAACGCTTACAAGATTCCTGTCGAACCTCAGAGTTTTCTCAATATAGCCTTTGTGAGACAAACCAAGAGTACCGTGAGATCTATCACGGTAATCTGAATTCCCAAAACAAAGGAGGCATCACCAAGATCCCTCATTTCAAAATGTGTTGTCAACATCTATTTTGTCTCAGACCAAGATCCTTCATTTCACATTGTGTTGTCAACATCTATTTTGTCTTATACAAGAAATCAATATCATTACTAGCCAAAAGAATATCATTAACATGTAACAACAGAATAATAATCTTCTCCACTATTCTTAAGATAAATGCATGATTAATTGCATTTTCTTTAAAGTCAAGTGAACTAACAATGTGGTCAAATTTCAGATACCATTGCCTTGAAGCCTTTAAACCGTAAATGGACTTTCAAAATTTGTAGCCCCTGGATTCCTAGTGACTTTCAATGAAACCATTTGGTTGGTCCATGTATACATCCTCATACAACTTGCCATTTAAGAAAGTTGTTTTGACATCCATCTGGTGAAGCTCTAAGTTAAAATGAGCCACAAGTGACATAACAATACAAAAGAATCCTCTAGGTGTTTGGTTTGTGCTAAAGAGAAGAAATTAAGACATAGAGATACAAATTTGGTTGGTGAGGGAGACAAGGATAGGGGATAGAAAAGACAAAAATACATAAAATTTTTGTACCTCCAAAAAGAAGAGACAATAGGGAGAAGATACAAAAACAAAAATTTAATATTTTTTTCTTCCAATAATACCTGGATACATATTTAATATTTCCCAAGGTGTCATCAAACCAAAGGGTGGTGCCACAGCCACGGATACCGAACTGCGCTGGTCGTTCCGATGGTACATATGTCTTTTACCATGTATTTGTGTGTTGTCCTCGTATTTCCAAATAAAATACGGAGCAGCTATCATATTTTGTACTCCACAACCAAATACGATAGAGACATTATTTTATGTCTCTATCTCTCCTGTCTCCATTCTCCCTGATTTTCTTTCATGTCCCCATTACCAAACACTACCTTATAGAGACAAGAGAGACATCTCTTTATAATCTATGCCTTCCCTCTAGTTGTAACCTTTAGCAATAAGTTTGACTTTATACCTTTCTATCTCTCCTTTAACATCATGTTTGGTCTTAAAGACCCATTTACAGCTAACAGTCTTACAACCAGGAAGTAATTCCACCAAATTCCAAACATCATTCTTCCTCATGGAAGCTAATTTATCCTTAATAGCAACCGTCCATTGGGGATTATTAGGACTAAAGATGGCTTCTTTGAAGGAAATAGGATCAGAGTCCTCAACAAAATAAAATTCACAATCTTCTAAGTACACAACATAGTCTCTAAATTTAGTAGACGAGTGGCTTTAGAACTCGCACATGTCTTCTTAGAAGAGGCTCAACAACATATGGATTCTGAACATCATGCTCATCATGCTGATCAATATTAGGATCAATAATAGGATCGCAGGATCAACATTAACAACGGCAAATGGCATAGATCCTGAAGGAATAGTAATAGGCACTAGAATACAACACGGTCTTCTTGAAGTTAAAGGTACGTGGTACCTGAGTCACACCACTTTCTAATTCACCTACAAAATAAACAGCATGATCAGATTCAACAATTCTGTAGTATGTCTAGGACAATAGAATCCGGAACTTCTAGAGTTAATGCAATGCCCAACAAAGATACCACTAATGGTTTTAGGATTAAGCTTCTTAATATTTGGATTATAGATTTTAACTTCAGCTTCAAAGTAGGACATTTTCCTAACATAAGCTCATAAGAAGTCTTTAGAATAGATTTACTCTACATATGATTAAGAACATGAGCAGTAGTCTTCAAAGTTTCTCCCCATAGAAATTCAGGAAGAATGGAATGACTAAGCATACACCTCACTATCTCCATAAGAGTGCGATTTCACTGTCAGTTACTCCATTTTGCTTGTAGTGCCAGGCATGCTACAGCATGTCTCAATGCCACAATTCTGTAAGCATCAAGCAAAAGGCCTAAGATTTCTAGTAGTCTCATCATATCTTCCATAAAATTCACCACCTCTAGTAGAATGCACTCATTGGATCTGCTTGTCAAACTTCAACTCAATAGCAACCTTGAATGTCTTAAAAGCATCCAATGACTCAGATTTCTCATGCAATAATTCAATCCAACCATAGCTAGAGAAATCGTCAATAAAAGTGATAAAATATCTGTAACCTTCCAAAGCAAAAGGAGTAATAGGACCACAAATATCTGTATGAATTAACTGTAAATCCTTCATTTCGGCAACCCTCTTTTCTTAGCTCCACTGTAAGCTTCCCTTTCACACAATCAACACAAGTACCAAAATCAAAGAAATCCAAACTATGCAGAATATTTTCCTTAATTAGTTTCTTTATTCCCTCCCTGGAAATGTGGCCTAAGCTCTTATGCCATAGCATCGAAGAATTCTCAATAACTCTACCACGTCCATTCCCAAAACCACTACTAGCATTTGACTAAAGTCCGTCAATAGAAAAAGAACCAGAATCAAAACTCAACATATATAAACCATTGAACAAGGTTCCATAACCAACCATAGCAAAGTTATAATAAATGACAACCTTTTTAGATCTAAAGTAAAATCCATAACCACATATAAAAATAAATATCAAATTCCTTCTCATAGAAGGCACATAAACAGTGTCTTAAAACCAAATCATGTCCACTACATAGATTAAGACTAGTAACTCCTATGTGCTCTACTCTAATTGCAACTCTATTTCCAACTGCAATAGAAAACTCTCCATCATTTGGCTTTCTCCTAGTTTTGAGGTCGTACAATGAGTTTGTAACATGAATAGTCACACCAATTTTAAGCCACCAACTATTATAATGGACATTAATATGATTGGATTCAAAAGACACTAGAGCTAGGGATTTACCTTTCTCCTTATTCTTTAACCAACTCTTGAACCTATAACAATTAGTTCACTTTTGCCCATAAACATCATAAAACCTGCATTTTCCATGAAACATCTACTTTACTCAGAAGATTCTCTAGTTTCATGAAATGTTGAAGATCTAGCCATGTCATTTGTTTTCTTCTTAAATTGAGGTTTACCAATCTTCCCTTTAAAGAACTTCTTCTTCTTGTCAATGTTCTTAAGAGAAGCAAACTGAACCCATCCTTGCCCTTCTTCATGGACTGCTTTCTTGGGAAAGGATTGAGACTAACTCATCAATAGAGTACTGTTCCTTTTGAGCATTGTAAGAAGTCTTCAGCATATCAAACTTAGAGGAAGAGAATCTAGTACTTTCCAAATGAGGAAATCCTCTTCTAATGTCACCTTCATCAACTTAAGCTTGTTGTACCAATTTGTGAGCTTCATTGCATGCTCACGTACACTATTAGCCCTATCATATTTGGTCTTAGTCAGAAAATTCAAATAATAAGACTTTTCAGTCTCATCAAATTTCTTAAATTTCTTTCCAACGAGACTCTAAGAACTTCTTTGCGTTGTTAGTCTCAGGAATGTTGTCCTTGATAGTCTTGTCCATGTTGTGCTTCATAGTCATCAAACAGACCTTATTGGAGTGAGCTCACTTATCATATTTCTCTTTTTGTTCGCAGAAGACTCATTAGTTGGCTTATTCGGCTTATCCTCTATGAGAGTAGAATTGACACTTGAGATTGCAAGGAATACCTTAATTGATTCTACGTAGTCCTCATAATTTATCCCATTCAGTTTATCCAAAGAGCCTATGTGCTTAGGCAAAGCTGAAATTCATACATTAATGGCAGATTTTGTCAAGCATATTCCAACATACAAAATTCAACATTTATCCATAAAAGAGTTTCCTTATACAATTACAATCCTATCAAAAGGTCCTTAATTACAATGCATAAGTACCCACAAAATGCCAAAAATTATATCCCTAAAGCTAGTACTGAGAGGATACTAAAAACCTTAAGAATATAATTACCAACTCATTGAGAATTATATTAATAAACCCAAACCAAAGGGTAAGTTCATTAGTAACATAATTCCTAATGCCATAACAGTAATAATATTTCCTACAAAATAACATTTTTTTGTAATTGGTCTCGCGAAGGTGAGCTTGCAATTATGAAAAATGCACAACAATAGTCCAAATGTTCTTAAACAGCATATCTCATATCAATATTTCACAAAATTTGATAACATCAACATTGGACAATAATTATATATAATAAGCACATAAAGAGTGACAAATCAATTAACTAAGCATGTTGCATCAAACCTGAGAGTACGTAGAATTATAAGTGCCCAGAACGACCAGAATATGTGCAAAAATTTTCAGGACAAAATATGGAGAGTATCACATAATTTTCAATAATTTAAAACATGAATAAATCAAAATAAGTATTTCCAGTATCCAGAAAATAATTAAAAATTACCAAAAATTCCATAACATCAAAATACCCTAACTGGAAAAAAATGGTGAAAAATGGGCCTCGGAAAGGGTCCCACGTGCTTGAGCGCACTTTAAGGTGTGAGTGGGAGATGGGCTCGCTCACTGTTCATTATCTCTTACCTTGAGACAAGTTGAATGTGACCCATGGATACCGAAGGGGTCAAGAGCGATGTCTTGCTTAATTCTCAACCAAATCGCGTGATTTTTGTCTCATTAGAACCGCAATCAAGAGCTCTATAAAACTTGTAAAGAATCATGAAGAATCATGGCCTATAATTTTATGACTATGTCCATCAATTTTGGCATGGGTTTTTCTCTGTTTTTCCTTGATTTCTCCTTCAATATTGAATGAAATTTCTTGATTTCGGTATCTATAGATTCAAAAATCCATCCTCTATAAAAGCCCTAAATACCTTTGGCATGAATAGATCATAAAGTTTGATATGGGTTTTGAACCTAAACACGATTTGAAGGTTAGGGTTCATCACAATTTTTCTAGAAATTCACACTCAATCCTTAATGAAATTCAACAATTCAGGTTCCATTGGATTCATGACTCATTACTCTATAAAAGCCCTAAACTGGTTTGGTTAAAATTGGTCAAGAAGTTTTGATCTGGGTTTCGATTCAAAATGGTTACTGTTAGGGTTCATCATTTTCAATTCAAATTCTAGTTTATACTCAACCATTTTGCATGATCTTTGTGTCAATTTATTCAGAACAAAACTAGTAACAAAAGCCCTAAACTAATTTTGGGTTTAATCGGCCATAATAAAAAAATCCAAATGTTAAAGTTTAGGGTTCATACATATAGTTGTGATTTTAAAACACTCAAATAGAATTATTAGATGTTAATCACAGCCGTAATTAGGAATTAAATTGACTCTAAAACCAATTGTAGGAATTAAATTATAAACAACATAAATAATGAATCAATTTCTACCATTTTGTTCAAGCATTTAATTCTAATTATAGCATGTAAAGAGATCATAAATATATGATATATTAAGTGTTTCCTGAATATTCACAGGAGATAATTGATCAATCTCTTTTCCTTTGATCTCACCATGGTAACAGATAGAAACTGATAGAAAGAATGACTACTCCTATTCCACGAACAGTTAGAATGATTAATGATGTGCCGGTATCAATGGGGCAACAGACACATGTGTCTATAGTGGTGGGTGAGCCTTCCCATTATGATTAGCCCAAACACAAGGCCCAATTCATATTCTCTAATGAGCAGTGCCAAATATTTTAATTAAGCCTAACAATATTATTATTTACAAATTGGACTATACAATATGCTCCATAATTTTAGCATAAAATTAATCTGGACATTAAATTAAAATTCACAATTGATTTTTGCAAGTCTACAATTTATGATTAAACCAACAAGAAATTCTTACCCACCACAACCACGATTTTATAGCAAAGTCGAGTTTAAATAAGGAACTAAACATAAAACTGAAAATGATAAAATACTAATAAAATCATGTTCAAACTCTCATGCTACTGTAGAACCATTATATTCTAAACCTCATCCAAACATGCTCGTACAATGCATGATGTAAAATGGTGAGAGGTAAACCTCCTCAATCGAAAACTAAGGATAGAAATTGTTTGCCACATTTTTTTCTTCTTCTTTTGGTAAATGTTTGCCACCTATTTAAGAGAAGTAATTTGTGTTGTTAATTTAGCAACTTCTTTTTTCTTTTTTTTTCAACCTTTTAGTTCACACTTTATACAGACAATATATAAGTGCAAAGAATATGGCTAGGCGAATGATAACATATATAGATGGAAATTAAACACATCACTTGGGGTAGTGAGATTCCCACGATAGAAGCCATATGCGCTATGTGTTGGTGGGCTTCCTTCCTCATTGGGGCCTAACCATTTGTAAAGGAAAAAAAAAGAATTACAAAACCCAAAAAAAAAAAAAAAAAGAAAAGAAACAAAAGTACCACGCTACTATAGCGTGCATATTTGAAAAAAAATGTTGAAGTGTGAAGACAGTGACACAGCAGAGAGAAGAGAAAAAGGCAATGTAGAGAGCTCATCATTGGACGGGTAAACTTACTCCGTTTATCATGAAATTTTAAATGTTGTTTCTGGTGTTGAGCTTGATGATATGATATAGTCTAATCATATTATTACCTTATCTAGAGGCTGTTTTGTGATACCCATATTGTAGAGTTATATGGTTGTGTTTCGCCCTTTGGGTGAGTATTCTGTTGATTATTAAGATTCCCTAGTACTACTAGGAGGACTGATTATATTCCCATTGATTCATAGTGGAAGATTTTGTTGGACTATGTCCCATGGGTTTTTTGTCCTTCTAATTGGGGGTTTTCTTATGTTAAAAATTGTGGTTTCTATTGTTTTATTTTTCTCCTAATTATTATACTCATAGAGTATTTTTTGTTCTACCTTTTTAATTGCACATGTGTGGGAAAATATTTGTTGTTTTCACTATTGATAATAGGTTCATTCCTAAGGTTTTCCCAACAAAGTGGTATTCAGAGCTTTGGTTATTTTTTTATCTATACGGTTTAAATCGATGACCATCAAGGGCCAAATATGATCAAGTTAAATTCCAAAAATTACTTAGTTTGGAAGACCCTCATGGAAGACATGCTATACATTAATGATTCGTATGATCTTATTGAGGAAGATAAATATAAGTCTCCTAATAAGTTTGAAGCCGAATGGAACAGAATGAATAGAAAAATTATTGCCTTGAATAGGCAGTGGTTGGATCTTAGTGTGTATCCACACGTTGACAAAGAAACTAATGCTCAGAGCATGTGGCAGAAATTGGAGATTTATATGAGAGGAAGAATGTGCAAAATAAGTCATATTTGATTTGGAAGCTGGTAAACATGAAATATAAAGAAAGTGATTAAGAGCCAGAGCATTTGAGTAACTTTCAGGAGATTGTCAATCAGCTGATAACCAATAAGATTACATTGTCTAATGAGTTGCAAGCACTGTTATTCTTGAGTTTTTTGCCTGCAGTTGGGAAATCCTGTTGTGACATTGACTAACTGCTTAAATGGAAAGTTGACGTTGTCAACGGTTAAAGAAAGTATATTGAATGAAGAAGCCAAGAAGAGAGCGATCTTTGTTTAGTGCCTCTACCCAGTAGAAGCACTTGTTATAAAGTCATGAGAAAGAAGCCAGAGTAGAAGACCTCATAATACTAACAAGTCAAAGAGCCATAGCAAGTCAAGGGGTAAGTTCAAGACAAAAAGGAATTTAATTGCTATCATTATGGCAAGCTGGGACACATCAAAAGACATTGCAGGTACTTGAAAAGATAGAAATCAAGAGAAAGAGATGAAGATTAAAAATAGTAACAATGATAAAGACACTGTTGTTGTTGCATATGATGATGCCCTTGTTCTACATCATGAGAACTTCATAAATCTTGCATATGCTGATTCCAGTTGGATCATGGATTCTAGTACCTCATGTCATGTTACTTATAGGCGTGAGTTTCTCTACTTATACTGGTGACTTTGGCAGAATAAGACTAGGAGATAAAGGGATATGCAAGATTGTTGGTATAGGAGACGTGTGGCTTGAAACTAGCATGGGTTGCAAATTCAGTTAAAGAATGTTAGGCATGCGCCTGATATGCATCCTAGCTTGATATCAATCAAAGCATTGGACGGAGAAGGTTACTACACTACCTTTGGTGGTGGAAAATTCAAAATCACCAAAGGGTCATTAGTTGTTGAAAGAGAAAATAGTAGTTTTATTGCTCTCTACCACTTGCCTAGAAGTTGTGTAAAGAGGAGGTGAATGTTGTTGATGATTCCTCTTTAGACTTCTAGCATATGTGGCTTGGCCACTTGAGTGAAAAAGGACTTGGCGTTCTAGCCAAGAATCAGTCTTTCTGATAAAAGGTATGTCTCTAAAGACTTGCACTCATTGTTTTGTTAGAAAGCATGCTAAAGTAGCTTTTCATTATTCAGGACCTCATAGGAGACGACATTTGCTAGATTTAGTTTACATTGATGTTGCACTATGGACACAAAAACATTAGGAGGTACATTATATTTTATGACTTTTATTGATGACCATTCTCGAAAAGTGTGGGCTTTTATTTTGGAATCTAAAGACCAGGTGCTCAAAGTTTTCAAAAGCTTCCATGCAAGTGTTGAAAGAGAAAAGGAAATAAAACTGAAATATGTTCGACCAAATAATGGTGGTGAGTACGAGGTCCAATTGAAGACTATTGCAGAGAACATGTGATCAGGCTTGAAAAAATAGTTCCCCTCAGCATGATGGAGTCAGAGAGAATGAACCGTATAATCAATGACAAAACTAGGTGTATGCTCTCTCATGCAAAGTCGTCCAAATCCTTTTGGGGTGAAGCAATGAGAATTGTTGTAGATTTGATCAACCTTTCTCATTTAGCTCATCTAAATGGTGATGTTCCATAAAGAGTATGGACAGGAAAGATGTCTCATATAGTCACTTGAGAGTGTTTAGTTGTAGGGCCTTTGTTCATGTTCCAAGAGATGAAAGGTTCAAGCTTGATGGGAAGTCCAAGTAGTGTGTCTTTGTTGGTTATGGTCATGAAGACTTTAGTTACAGGTTATGGGGTCTGCGAGTAAGAGAATAATCAAAAGTCGAGATGTGATCTTTCTTGAAGACCAAATCGTTGAAGATGAAGTTAGAGAAGCTAGTGTCCGTTACTAGAAGTGAAAGTGATGTTGAGCTAGAGTCTCCTCCTAGTACTCCTATTGATGAGGGAGATGTAGAGGTTAATGATGGGAATAGGTGATGAGCCTGTACCTACTCTTGAGGTGCGAGTTGAGCAAGTTCCACCAAAACTACTAGTTAAGCCACAATTGAGAAGATCTACAAGACCCCATCAGCCTTCTAAGAAATATCCTTTAGATGAGTATGTGATGATCTCTAATAGTAGGGAGCCAAAGAGCTACCAAGAGGCTATTTCTAATGAGCACAAAGACAAATGGTTGAAGGCCATGTAAGAGGAAATGAATTTCTTGCATGAGAATCACACCTTTGAGTTGATGAAGTTGCCAAAGGGTAGAAAAACACTATAAAATAAATGGGTGTTCAAGCTGAAAATTGAAGATAATGTCTTATAGCTAAGGTACAAAGCAAGGTTGGTTGTGAAAGGTCTTGAGCAAAAAAAAGGAATTGATTTTGAAGAGATTTTCTCACGTGATGAAGATGGCCTCTATTCGAGTTGTACTTAGCTTAGTAGCAAGCTTAAATTTAGAGGTTGAGTAGCTTGATGTGAAGACCGTATTCCTTGATGGTGACTTGGAGGAAGAATTATATGGAACAGAAGAGGGTTTCAAAGTTAAAGGAAAAAAGTAGCTTGTAGGCAAATTGAAGAAAAGTTTGTATGGCCTTAAGCAAGTGCCAAGGCAATGGTACAAGAAATTTGATTCTTTCATGGCGGATCATAGGTATAGTGAGACTACTTCAGACCATTACGTATTTGTCAAAAAATTCTATGATGGTGATTTCATAATTCTTTTACTTTATGTGGATGACATGTTGATTGTTGGTCATGGAAGCAAAAGATTCAGAGTCTTAAGAGTGACTTGAGCAAGTCCTTTGCTATGAAGGACTTAGATTCTGCAAAGCAATCGATGGCATGAGAATCACTCATGACAGGAAGAATGGTAAGTTATGGTTACCTCAGGAGAAGTATATTGAGAAGGTGTTGGAGAGGTTTACCATGAGTAATTCAAAGCCTGTTGGTACTCCACTTGTTGGCCATTTCAACTTGAGTTCACAACAATGTCCTATAAGAAAGAAAGAAAAAGAAGAGATGAAGAAGGTTCCATATGCTTCTAGGTTGGCAATGCTATAGTATGTACTAGGTCGGATATTGCTCATGTTGTTGGTGTTGTTAGTCGGTTTCTCTAATCTTAGTAAGGATCATTGACAAGCTGTGAAGTGGATTTTTAGGTACCTTCTGGGTACTTCCAGAGTTTGTTTATGCTTTGGTAGTGGTCGGCTTATGTTGGATGGTTACACGGATGTAGATATGGCTGGTGATCTTGATTCTAGGAAGTCTACTTCCTGGTACTTGATGACTTTTGCAGTGGGATCCATGTCATGGGACTTCAGAAATATGTTGCTTTGTCTTCCACTTGAGGCTGAATATATTGCTATTCCTGAAGCTTCAAAAGAACTCTTGTGGATTCAGAAATTCCTACAAGAGTTGGTCCTTGATCAAAAGAAGTTTGTATTATTTTGTGATAGCTAGAGTGCTATCCATCTCAGCAAGAACCCAACATTCCATTCTCGGTCGAAGTACATAGTGTAACATCCCCTGTTGCTTTATGGATTGCCGACTGCCCCACAAACCAATACGAGTCTTTTCAGTGTGCTTTATCCTCACTCATATGCTTCTTTTGTGGTGGGCATGTAACGCTCGGGGACAAGGGGGAGTGATCGCGTGTGAGAGACACGGATAAGGAGCGGCTCCTAGCAAGGGCTCCAGAGAGGTACATGAATGAACCGATTACATAGAATTGGAACAATACGAGAAGATTAGCATGGCCCCCGCAAGGATGACTCATGTAACGCCCGGTGAGGCAAGGAGTAATTGCCGGTGCAAGAAAGCACGGACAATGAGCGGCTCCTAGCAAGGCCTCTAAGTGGAGGGGTACATGAATAAACCAATTACACACCCGAATGAGAGAGATCCTGAGAATGTATAGGTATGAGACTATACAATTAAGGAAGACTTATATGAATTGATTTGTACTATCTATACCAATAAGATGCATCTTTCTTTCGGTAGCCTATCACAAAAGAACTCTAGTTAAGCGTGCTTGACTTGGGATAATTTTGGGATAGGTGACCTCCTGGAAGTTTTCCTAGGAAACATGTGAGTGAAGACAAAGCACGCTGAAAAGACCTATATTGGTTTGTGGGGACAATCGGTAATCCATAAAGCGTAAGGGATGTTACAAATGTAACACCCTAATATGCTATAATTTGTCCACCTTAGTTTTAATATTATAATAGTTAGCTACTAATCAGTAATATGAAATTTGCAAGAATTTTTTTTTTTACTTATATGATTATTTCTTATTTATAGTCATATACTAGATTAATGTATATCAACTGTAGATCATGCATCTGGTAGGTTCACAGAAAGAGAGGTGGGTCACAATGGACACGCTTAAATACCAAGTCTTTCCTAGCTAGAACCTTTCTAAATTTCACTTTCACAGTAATACACTTTCTTCTAGTGACACGAGGGTAATTTTTAAATGACAAAAAATATTTCTTTTCTAACATATTACTACTATTTGTTAATCAGTAATTCCACAGTTTAGACAACCATCATCTATAGAACATACTTCACTACTAACATCAATCCATATGGTACAATACATATTACACATTCAAGATACATTAAAGAAAACTTTAATATAACAATATAACATAATAAAAGTCTGGTAACAGATAGTAAAGATTCTATCTAGCACACATAATAGAATCTAATTATTTAGAAACTAAGTCCAAGGCTACATCTATTTCACTCGATGATAATCCATGATATCTAGAAACATCAAAGAAAATGGGTGAGAGAAGTCTCCTAGTAGGGTGATATTTCCAAGGGAGTTCCACTTTATCCCAAAAATACTAAGACTAATGCGGAGTGCAATAAGATGCAATTCTTATATATTAATTCAAAATATATTTTACTAATATCAAGCAAGATGGAAGTGCATAATATCAATCATAATAAAAGTGCATTAAAAGAAATGTAATAAATAATCATGAGTATACTTAACTCCCTTTTATAATATCTTATTCCCTTCTAATGGTTATAGTCTGCAATGTTTGTTTCATATTGGATCTATGAGAGCTCCCATTGCTAGGGCGTCCTCTAGTCAGATAAGTGAATACCAAGTCCTTGTCCGCTAGCATGGCGGGGCCCAAGGTATCACTATAACGTACACCAAGTCCTGGTCCACTACAAGGCGGGGCCCGAGGTGTCGTTTAGCAACTTGCAAGACTAAGGGTTCACCAAGTCCTTATCCGCTCCCTGCCGCTTTATGGATTGACGACTTGTCTCCACAAATCAACACGGGTCTTTTCAGCGTACTTTGTCCTCACTCACATGTTTCCTAGGAAAACTTCCAGGAGGTCACCCATCCTAAAATTATCCCAAGTCAAGCATGCTTAACTATGAAGTTCTTTCATGATGGGCTACCGAAAGAAAGATGATATGATATAGTCTGATCATATTATTACTTTCTCTAGAGACTGTTTTGTGATACCCACATTGTGGAGTTATATGGTTGTGTTCTCCCTTTAGGTTAGTATTCTATTGCTTCTTGAGATTCCCTAGTACTACTAGGAGGATTGATTGTATTCCCATTGATTTATAATGGAAGATTTAGTTGGACTAGGTCCAGAGGGTTTTTTGTCCCTCTAATTGGGGGTTTTCTCATGTTAAAAATTACGGTGTCTCTTGTTTTATTTTTCTACTAAATTATTATGCTACCTAGAGTGTTTTTGGTTTTACCTATTTAACTGCATATTTGTGGGAAAATATTCATTGCTTCCGCTTTGACAAGGTTCATTCCTAGGGGTATGGCGCGATTTTTTTTTTAATTCTCGCAATTTTAGCATGGGAATGTAACATTTCGATGTTTGGTAGATAGACTAAAAATTATTCCTTGGCAAATCTGATTCCCAGGAATAGAATACATCTTATTTTCTATCCTATCTCTCATGTGGGAATGTTTTATTCCAGGAAGAAAACTATCATCTGACAAAGTAAAATCCCCATACTACCCCTCTCATAACATCACATATTCAACTATTTCAGAGCTTTCTACCCTTCTTTGCAATCGCACTCTGCCCTTCCATCGCAAGGAGCTCGCCCTACCACCGTCACCGGCAAAGACCTACCAACACCGCGAGATGGATCAAAGGTATGTTTCACTACCATTCTATCTCTTTCCCCTTTTTAATTAGGGTTCGATTTGATTCTTCTTTCTTCTTTCATCATTTTGTTCTTCATCTTCTATGCTTCAATTTCTTGTTGTTTGTGTTGGTTAAGGAGTTGGTTAGTTTAATGGTTGTTGAAGGATGGTGAAGTTGAATTAGAGAGTTTGAGTTCGTGGGATGAGGAGGATGGGGATGGAGAAGTCATCCTTGGGGTGAGACGGGTGTAGGTGGTGGCTTGGTCGCCGGAAAGGGCATTGGTTGTGGTGGAGAAGCATAGGAAGTGGCGATTTGTTTGTTGTCATTGTTATTGGATTTCTCTTTTAGGGTTTGGGAGGGGCCTGAGAAATCGTCAAGGTTTGGATTTATGGAATCAATTTTGTGTGCTGATTTCTGTTTGATTAGTCCAGATTGAAGTAATTTAGGAAAACAAAAGTAATTTTACAAGATACCTTATAACATGAACAAATGCACCATGAAATGATTTACAATGTTATTGATTTGTTACAAGATACTGCTTGATTATAGTGATTTGTGGTTTTTGGTTGATGTGTTCTGGCTTAACCGATTTGACAATGTATTCGATTGGTTTCTAAGATACTGATGTATTGTTGTGATTTGCTTTAATTTTAAGGGATGCTATGCTTTTGTTTGTGTGTGTGTGTGTGTGTGCGCGCGTAAAGAGGGATTATTTGATGGCTGAGTTATTTGATGCTATGTTTTTACTTTTCACAGCATGGATCTAAGTGATGAGCAATGACCGAAAGATAAAAATTATTACAATCTTGATTATGCATTTGGAGTTGATGAATAATGTTATAGTTATTTTACTATTGCTTTATTCAGCATTGCTTTTAGAGCAATTAAAGAAGAAAAATAAGAGAAAAAATTTGTAGGATTATCATAGTAGACAATTAGTGAGGGAGGTAAATGTTGAAAGAATTGTTTTCTCTAGTAACTTAGTATGCATTGAGAATACCAGAATGGATAGACATGCGTTTCATGTGTTGTGTGCCATGTTTATGCAAGTTGGGAAATTAGAACCAAGTAAGTACATGGATGTAGAGGAAATGGTTGCTATGTTTATACATATCATAGCACATAATGTTAAAGTTAGAGTAGTGAAAAGACAATTTATGAGATCAGAAGAAATGGTTAGTAGGCGATTCAATGAAGTTTTGCTAGCCATTTTGAGATGTCATAGCCATTTGTTGAAGCAACCTCAACCAATTGGTGAGAATAACACAGATGAAAGGTAGAAATGGTTTAAGGTAATTAGTTGTTAATGTTTTTCATTTGATGTGCATGATGTGGTTAAGGAATTGGTAAACTAATCTATATTTTCTTTGGGTTTTAGAATTGTTTAGGAGCCTTAGATGGTACACATATCAAAGTGAACGTTGTTGAGGTTGATAAGCCTAGGTACCGAAATAGAAAAGGTGACTTAACAACCAATGTGCTTGGAGTTGTTGCTCCTGACATGCAATTTATTTGCGTAATAGCGGGATAGGAGGGTTCAGCGGTTGATTCTAGGGTATTATGAGATCCATTATCTCGTAATAATGGCTTTAGAGTTCCACAAGGTATTTAATAGAGCTTTGGTGTGTTATTAAAGTAACCGTTGTTTTTCCATTCATTGACATTAGTTTTTTTGTCCTATTTGTTAGGTTACTACTACTTGTGTAATGCTAGATACAAGAATTATGAGGGATTTCTTGCACCTTATAGAGGGCAAAGATATCATTTGAGTCTTTTTAATCTTGGAAATCAACCCACTACATCCTAAGAATTTTTTAATATGAAACATTCACAGGCTAGGAATGTTGTAGAAAGAACGTTTGGATTATTGAAAGCAAGATGGACAATTTTGAAAGGGAGATCATTTTATCCGTTAAGAGACAAGGAAGAATCATAACTGCTTGTTGTCTTCTGCACAACCACATTCGAAGGGTGATGTCCATTGATCCAGACGATGGGATGGAAGGTCAATATTTGGCAAATGAATTGGATAGTGAAACAATTCACCATATTGAGACAAGTGATGCTTGGGGTAGATGGAGAGATGAGCTTGCTCAAGATATGTGGCATAGATGGAGGAGGACGCTATGCTTGAAGATTGTCTTCATTTAATGTCTTTTTAATTTAAGTGTAATTTAAACTTATATGACTTTTTTAATTTGAACTTATTTGAATTGCTGTAATGTTATGACCTGTTGTATTTTGCTTTTATTGTTTTATGCAAGCTTTAGTATTATTTTATGCTCTGGCAAGAATTATTTAACTTCAATATATTTTTGACTTCTTTCATAATGCATTATTTAATTAAATTGAAAGCATGATGGAGGAGAGCTGACAACCAAATGCAAAACAAACTAAGCATCAGTGGACACCTCTAGAAGATGTGAAGTTAGTTGAATGTTTAGTTGAGCTTGCTACTACTTCATGGAAGTGTGAAAATGAGACATTCAAACCTAGTTATACAAAGTACTTGGAGAAATTGATCAATGAAAAGCTTCCTGATGTGGTCTTAAAGCTACTCCACATATCGAGTCTAGAGTGAAGATGTTGAAAAAGCACTACTTCGCCATTGTCGAGATAATGGGCCCTGCTTAGTGGTTTTGGTTGGAACGAAAGGGAAAAAATGATTATAATGGAGAAAGGAATTTACAAGAAATGGGTGAAGGTATAATTTAAACTTTCATGAGTATAGGTATGCTGATTTTATTTTTTATGACTAATAGTTTACTTGTTTTGATTTTAATTTCAGTCACATCCCAATGTTGTTGGTCTTTACAACAAGTTCTTTCCTCATTTTGAAGATTTGGGAATAGTTTTTGGGAAAGATTGGGCTCAAGGTGCCAATGGAAGAAAGCTGAGCGTTGCCGCTTTGGAGGCTGAACTAGAAACACAATTGAATGGCATGCATGTGAATGAAAGCCTAGATTTTAACATGGATGAAATAGAAACAGAGCATGAGACTAATTTTGAGGTAAACATGATTTGTGTGTGTGTTTAGATATCAACAATGATAAAGGAGAACAAAAATGAAAAGGGTATCTGAATTGGGCATATTAGCAATACAATGACATTTTTCTTTTTGTTGAAACCTGTTGAAATGTGTGTTGCAAATGGACATTGGAATGAGATTACGTTTTTGGCCTGAAGCTCTGGAATCTGCATCATATTTTAAGTTTTGAAGGGTGAATTTATTTTGCTGTGTGATTAAACACCAGGAGGGGGAGTAGGGTCTAGTTGGGATAATTATCATATAGTATGCTAATATGAGTGAGACAATATTCTATTAGGAATAGTTATTCTTATGCTCTTTTGCGCTTTCTAATCTAAGAGTTGGAAACCTGATATGAAAATTCCAAAATTTTCATTTGATGTAGAATTGATTTGTCCTTCATTGATTGTTTAATAGAGATTAGAACCTGTGATATGACAATCATGTTTTCTTTTGAAAAAAATAAAGAAAATAATAACTTAAGAATACTTAACTCCTCCAACAACTTCAAAATGGAATATGGAGGTATAATATGACCTACTTAAAGTAACTAACTACAATAATGGATTTGGGCAAGGCATGCAACATACTAAGCATTCAGAAAATTATGTGTGATTTGACATCATCATGCTGAACTATGGCTGCTATTAATTTGTTACTTTGAGCACAACATATTTAGAGATATATGATTTACAATGTTGTTGTTTGTATGTGAAAGAGAGAGCATCTTCTTTGTTTTTTTTCTTCTTCTTCTTCTTCTGCAACATTGTTACCTCTTATCAATCATCATTTTGGTGCTAATGATAAGGACTCCTTTCTGTTTCCCTTGTCCACCACTATTCTTCTTTTTCAGCTTCTATCTTCCATGAAACATGACAATGGGAGAAGAGTCCTTAGCAGGGTCCCATTTAACAGAGCTGTTAAATAGACCATTAGTCACTTCCATGAAACATGACACACACACTCACACACATGTTTGACTCATTTTACATGTTTGACTCTTTGTTCTTTTTTAATCTAATTCCTTTTACATGTTTGACTCAACTTTTCTTCTGTGAAATGAAAATCTTTGGTTTCATGCCAAGGAATTATTGTATATTCATCCTTTCTAGCATTGGTTTTTAGTTGTATATGATATGATATGATCATAATTGTTCTTTCTCTCTACTACAATTAGCATTGAACAAAAACATATCATAATTACAAGCCATACAAAACTCAGTGTTTGGTGGTGAATTTGTTGCCAATCATTCAAAACAAACTTTTATTGGTGACTAAGTTGAGTTAATTGAACTTTTAGGCTCTTAAAAGTGAATCCATAGCTCCAGGTGCTATAGGTTCTTTTTCTACCAAGAAAAGAACAAAAGAAATAAAGGAAACAAGGGCTCGATGCCATGGATGCATTGAATGAAACAATTAATAAGATAGCGAATGTTTATGAGAAATCGTTGGATAATATTCTAGAACTTGTTTCTTGTTTCAAGCATGAGAATGAGGGAGCTGAAAAAAGAATGAACATAACTACACTAACGAAAGAGATTGATGGCTTGTCAAATCAACAAAGGATTAGAGCTAAATCATTACGAAGGACAAATATCTGACTAACTACTTTTACACACTTGGCACCAGAAGATAGGCTAGACTTGGTTTTAGATGTACTTGATGAGTCATAGTTTCTTATTTTAGAACAATTAGAGGACTTGAATTAAAACTTTTTTATATAAATTGGTTGCTCTTATAGTGGGTTTGACTTTAAGATTAGATTATATATATATATATATATATATATATATATATATATATATATATATGTAATGTGTTTGAATTGTTATTCATATATTTAGCATTGTTAAAAAATAGTTAATTTTCAGTTAAAATAGGTATTTTGAATTAAAATTGTTAAGTTGTGTTAAAACAACTAATTTTTTTTTGTTTAAATAATAAATTTTTGAGTTAAAATTGTTAAGTTTTAATTTGAATAGTTAATTTTGTAGTTAAAATTGTTGATTTTTAGTTAAAATAGGTATTTTTTTAGTTAAAATTGTTAATTTTTGTTCTAAAACAGTTAATTTTTATTTAAATAGTAAATTTTTTAGGGCAAATTGTTAAGCTTTAATTTGAATAGTTAATTTTATAGTTAAAATTGTTGATTTTTAGTTAAAATGGGTATTTTTTAAGTTAAAATTATTAATTTTTGTGTTAAAATAGTTAATTTTTTAATTTAAATAGTAAATTTTTGAGTTAGAATTATTAATTTATAATTAGAATAGTTAATTTTAGAGTTAAAATTGCTAATTTCAAGTTAAAATAGTTAAATTTTAATTGAAATTGTTCATTTTGGCACTAAAACAATGAGGGGGTATTTTGGGAAAAACATACAAGATTCTTGAGATTATAAATGACAACCAAACACATAAATATTAATTCCTGGATATATTTTTAATATTCCAGGAGTTTAGTTTGTTTACTAAACACTTTCAAAATGTCATTCTAGAATAACATTCCTGGACATGACATTCTAAAATGACATTTTTAGGAATCTAAAAGTAAACCACAGACCACACGCACCCCTAAGGTTTTCCTAACACTATGCAATGTAAATCAAACAAGAACAAAAATCGCATCGATCATAGCTCATGACTATAAATGTGGGTGTGGCATGGCATGCAGGAGATATATGTTGTGGTCAACACGCACTTGCACCTAAACCGTGCATGCATATATTGTGCCGAATGCAAGCACACTACTTGCATCACTTGGTAGGTAGTGCATGCAACAAAGGCAGCATATACTTATAAACCCCATTGTTATTGCCAGCTAAACTGTATTCAAGGGATGCACATCATGATATAAAGGAAAATTATATTCTTCTTTTAAATTCGTTGTTCCCATACCAACACCTAACCGCCTCATTTCTCCCTCTGAGGACATATATCTATACGAGCAGTGCTACTTTAACGTGCAAACCTTAAATGTGATGAAAAAGTAGGATTAGTGGGGACCACCGCCACATTCAAGAGCACCTTTTGATTTTCAAATAACATTCTTATCTGTACAATACGTATATATAAAAGAAAAATGTGAGATTCTAAGAGTAATTGGGAAATGACTCGTGTGAAAGACATGATTTATTATGAGCAAAAATATTATTCAAATATCTAAAAAGTAGATATTTATTGGGATATCCACTTAACAACTATTGGATGTGGTATGATGGATGGAGTGTGTGAGACCCACCATCCATCCATCACACTATATCCAATAGTTGTTAAGCGGGTGTTCAATAGACACTTACTTTTTGGGGGTTTGAATAACGCCATTCTATTATGAGAGTGTTCAAATTTTGGATTCTAGTTCATATTTAGATTTTTGTGTTTCTATAAACTTTTGGGCTAAAAAAGGAGGGGCTAAAAATTCTCTAAAATTAATTAAAAGTCAGTCTTCTTCGACTCATTTTTATCTAGCGAACAAATTGAGACTTTTGGCCTCAAGAAAATACTTCTATCATATAGCCTTCCAAAGACATATAATGATAGTTAAGCACAATTGAAATCTTGTTGACTCAAAAAGAATTTCCTCTAGTATAGCTTGATTAAAATGCCCTACAAGGCAAATTTTAAAGGCTTAAACTCATAAGCATTTAAATTTGTCGCATTTAACATTTTATTTCAAATTGGGGTATTACACTATTTTAGAGTAAAATATTGACCTAGCTAAAGGAGGGAAATTATCCTCTTTTTTACTATCCAGCTTCGGGTAACACATGTGCCTAATCTTATCACATTTGAGAAAATAAAAGCCAAATTTTTTTTATATATATCTTTCGATTGAACCCTTTTGTGTTTGGTTAAAGCTTAAAAACAATGGTCTTTGGCCTCAACTTGATTCAACGGCTAAAAGTGCAATTTTTTTTTCAAAGTATAGTTTTAATTTTATACACTTTATTGATTTTGAATTTAATTGCTACTCGAAAAGGTTTTTGAAACAATCCATATACATGCTATCTTTTGTAAATAAGTCTCCCCATACTCTTTTAGTCTATCACTTATCATATAATAATTAATTAAATAGGTAAAATATATTTAGATTATACTTGATTGATCACATTAGATGAATCACTAATCATGTTATAACTCAAGTGACATCATTTACTTGTCTATACTCTATTCCATTTGTCGTTATTTTTTATTGATTATTATGTGACAAATGACATACTATAATGGTAGACAGGAAATTATTTACAAAACATGGCATGCGTAGGGATTATTTTTAATCTTTTTTTGGGTGTAGGGATTAAAACCTAAAACTATGTTTAAGGGTATGTTTGAGAGGTTTTTTTTTATGATGGCAAGCAATGACCAATAATAGAATAAAAGAGAATGTAAAGAAGGGAATTGAATAGATATAAAGATGTCAGACTCTCGTTTGAGAGTTTATAATGTAAATAAAGGGAAAAGAAAAGCATATAAATGTTAGTTTCCATTTTTACCCTTTAATTTTGTAAGTATAGTTTTCATATATCTGGTCAAAATAGTAAAAACACATAGCTAAAGAGCTGATCTCTCTTGACCCCCTGATTTGGGGGTCACTAAACCTCACTATGCAATGGCATGGAGGGCATCAAAGACCCTTGCTTCTTGTCTTTTTCGTCCTTTAAACCACTTTTAAACACAAGTAAACATGCCTCTTACCTTCCCTTTCATGCCTCTACCTCAATTTTTATGCTCTCAAATGTAGCCTTTTGCTAAAATTTTTAATAGTTGACGTCAATGATGTTTCTTTCTTTCTTGTTTTTTTTCCCTGTCATAATGAAGGATTCTTCTAAGAAAGAAGTAGCGGTTGCGGCATGAACCTTACTAGCAGGCCATTCAAATAAATAACAGCCTATCTGGCAAGTGTTTTTAAAAATTGTTTTTGATTTTTAAAAGTATAAAAATTTAAAAAAAAACTTGTTTGAATGAATAATTTCTCAACATAGGTTTTAAAAACTAAAAAAGAATAGAAGTAGTATTTTAAAAACAAAAAACGAAAAAGTTTAAACCTGTTTTCAACACTTTCATTTTTAAAAACAAGGGAAAACATAGTGGCAACTTAGTAACATTTGTGTCTTATTGAGTTGCCATCGCATAAACACTCCTTTGTTGAAGACTTTCTTCATCTGCCTTGTGTTGGCTTAGTAAGAAGGAAAGAAGAGCCTAGCCTTTAAGCACTAGAGCTCCTCCACCCTTGGCTAGCGCATGCAGCTCCTTCGCCCTTAGCTAGCGCACGGGCTACCACACTTGGTTGGCCCACAGCTCTGCTACACTTGACCAGCGCACGCAGCTCTCTCACCCTTGGTCGGCGTACTCAGCTCCTCCGTGTAGGATTATCATCAAAACACGGAAGCGCATCGTCCGACGCGACGTAGGAAAAATAGAACCTTCATTGTTTTGATTACCTGGAAGGACAGTAAACGAAAGCTTCACGATTAGTAGTAATCCGCTCATTGATAAATCTTCCAACTATCTCTCGAGGGGGATGGGGTGGCTGTGTGGGCAACGTCAGATGATGAACTCCCTCTAGGGTGTCTGTTTCTGATGAAAAACACTTAGAGAGGCACAAGGGTGAAAAGATTAGTTTATATATGCTGTGAAGTCCAAGACCTAACCCTAAGCCACATGGGCCATATTGTTCTTGGGCTTTAATCTCACTAAAGTCTTATTGGACTTAAGTGACTAAAGAGCATATAACCCAACAATCTCCCACTTGCTCTTTAAGATACAAACTTGAGTTTATAAACCCAAGACCATGTATCCCATAAGCCATCATCATCTAATAATATACCCCATCCCTTGTCTCAAGCTAGCCTGGGATCTACCATTTGTCATCTATCAAGGCTCCTGATAATCTCCAGAAGATTATCTAATTCAGTGCTACTCCACTAAAAGCCCGAATGTGAACTCCAAGAATAATGACACTTATAACATGAATATGCATCGCCCCTTTATAGAATGTCTATAATTGATTGACTAGTTTTCTGTTACCCAATCAATTATTTATTTCCTTGACTATGATAGTTTCTCTAATGGATTTCATGCACTTGCCATGTCTTCAATATCCAAGTACCGAAACATATCAAGGGGACATTTCCTATAAATTCCATGTTGTTTATCTCATAAACACCAATAACCAAATAGTTTCAATCCCAAAATACCAAGTTATTGGCCATCAATAGATCGAACCTCACCCGTTGGTAAATCAAAGAATGAAAACTATTCGACTACCTATTTAAAATAAGCTCAGGATTAAGAACAACTACATAACTATAGTTATCTGGAATTTGATTCCTTATGACAGAAAGAACAACCTTAATCAAATCTCTCCTTGATCCATTCAATGTAAGTATTAACTCACACCAATATTTAAAAATGATTCGGATAAAATCATCTCATAAATATTGCAGCCTAAAAAAATGCCCAACTTTATTTAATAGCTGTGAACCTATTCATCAATTGTGAGAACCTATGACCATGTCCTCCATGAACGTATCCATATGATCATATACTTCACAATTGATCCGGACCTTAGTGTTTGTAAATAGTGTACGGAATAAATGAATAATACCTCATTTATAACATTCAGAAAAATTACAATGTCATAATGTCTTGCTCAAAAGGCACAAAATAACAAAGTGAAATAATAACTTCCTAAAGCTATAGCAAATCTGGAATCCTCCTAAGACCCATAGATGTAACATGCCTCTCGAACACACGTTCAGGCAAACTCTTAGTAAAAGGGTCAGCAAGGTTCTCGTCTAATGCTATCTTGACTACCATCTATCTCCTCTTTCAATTATATCTCGGATCAAGTGGTACTTCCTCTCTATGTGCTTTTGTCTTTTGTGACACCTTGGTTCCTTGGACTGTGCTCCTGCCCACTGTTATTACAGGAAAGTGTGATGGGACGACTAACACCTGGTATCACTTGAAGATCCGTTAGGAACTTCTTTAACTATGCGGCTTCCTTTGAGCCTCAGAAGCAACTACATACTGAGCCTCTCTGGTAGAGTCAGTCACGCATGATTGTTTGACACTCCTCCAACAAATGGCCCCCCCATTAAGAGTAAACACATACCCAAGGTGGATTTTCTTGAGTCAATGTCTCCTTGGAAATCTGAGTCTGTATAACTAATGGTTTCAAGACTCCCACTAGAATAGACCAACATATAATCTCTCGTTCTCCTAAGGTACTTGAGTATATGTTTAACCGCTATCCATGTTCTTCTCCAGGATTAGATTGGTACCGACTTACTACTCCCACCATAGCAATCTGGTCTGGTGCACAACATAGCATACATAAGGCTACCTACCTGAAGCGTAAGGTATCCTACTCATGCGTTCTCTCTAGGAGTTTTAGGAGAATGCTCCTTAGAGAGATGAATCCCATGCCTGAAGGGTAAAATTCCCTTCTTGGAATTCTCCATGCTGAACCTGACAAGTATTTTGTCGATGTAATTAGCCTGAGATAATGTCAATACCCTATTCTTCCGCTCTCGCAAGAGCTTAATACCAAGAATATAATTGGCTTCCCCAGGTCCTTCATATCAAAATGCTTGCTCAGCCAGGTCTTTATGCCTAATAATACCTCCGTATCATTTCCAATAAGGAGTATATCATCCACATAAAGTACCAGAAAAGATACGCGTTTCCTTGGATCCTTTTATACACACATGGCTCATCAGGACTTTTCTCAAAACCATAAGACTTAATGGCTTGATCAAACCTGATGTTCCATGATCTGGACGCTTGCTTAAGTCCATAAATGGACCTTTGCAACTTGCATACCATGTTTTCTTGCCCTTTGGCTATGAACCCTTTTGGTTGCTGCATATAGATATCCTCTTCCAAATTTCCATTTAGAAAAGCAGTTTGACATCCATGTGCCAAATCTCATAATCAAGATTTGCAACAGCTAAGAGAATCCGGATGGACTTGAGCATGGCAACGAGCGAAAATGTTTCTTCATAATCCACACCTTCTATTTGGGTGTACCCTTTCGCTACCAATCTAGCTTTGAAGGTTTCAACCTTCCCGTCCGATCCTCTCTTCTCTCTGTAGATCCACTTACACCCAATGGGTCTTACCCCTTTTGGTGCATCTACAAGAGACCAAACTGAGTTGGAATACAAAGAATCCATTTCACGATTCATAGCCTCAAGCCATTCCTGAGCATCAACATCCCCTAGTGCCTCGTCATAACTCGTGGGATCATCATCTTCTTCAATGATGACATCCTGAGACGATTCACCCAACAAGAGAAATCTTGCGGGTTTACGAATACTCTCCCACTACGAGTTTGCCGCACTTGTTGTTGTGCATTTACAGGGGATCCAATTCTAGATGAGGACCCTCATTAAGAGGATTAACCAATTCATGATTTTGTTGTTCTTCCATAAGCGGTAACTGCATCTCTCCAGGTTCCACTTGTTGATCATCATCCTGAACTTTGGTTCTTTTCGTTCCTGTGTGTTCAACATCAGGTATATTTTCCAATCTTTGAACAACCAGGAACAAAAGCTGAAACGCCTGAGGTTGAGGTGAAACTTGATCTGAGACTAGCTCATCAAGAATAACCTTACTCCTAGGCTTATAATTTGCCATATAGTCCTCCTCTAAGAAAGTTGCATGTGTGCTCACTATGACCTTCTTTTCCTTCGGACTATAAAACAACTAACCTCTGTTCCTTTAGGATAGCCTATAAATATGAATACTTCTACGAGTCCATCTTATTTGGCTTCGGTTGTAAGACATGTGCCGGAGCACCCCAACCCGAATATGGTTCAAGGTGGGCTTACACCCTTTCCATAATTCTATTGGTGTCTTTGAAACCGACTTGGGCGGAGCTAAGTTCAATAGGTACATAGCAGTTTCTAAGGCATATCCCCAGAATGAATTAGAAAGAGATGAATAACTGAGCATAGATCTTGCCATTTCTAAAAGGGTTCTATTTCTCCTTTCAGCAACTCCATTCTGGGGTGTCCCTGGAGAAGATAATTGTGAAACTATCCCCTCTTTGGTCAGGTAAGACTGAACTCTCCAGATAGGTATTCACCCTTGGTTAGACCGAAGAGTCTTAATTTGAACACCAAGATGCTTTTCTGCCTCAGCCTTGAACTCTTGGAATTTTCCAAAAGCTTCAGACTTGTGACGCATCAGGTACACATGTCCAAATCTAGAGTAATCATCAGTAAATGTGATAAAATACTGATACCCGCCTCTGGCCTGGACATTTATTGGTCCACATACATCAGTATGTACCAATTCCAGCTGAAGTGTGGCATGATTTCCCTTGGCCTTGAAAGATCTCTTAGTCATTTTACCCTCTAAACAAGATTCACAACTGGTAACGGTTCAAAGTTCAGGGATTTTAAAATCCCACTATTGACCAAACCTTGTATCCTGTTAGAGTTAATATGACCCAATCTCAAATGCCAAAGATAAGTTTCATTGAAAACTTTTCTTTTCTTTGATGAATGAACATGCTCAACATCTCCTAATTCAACATGATTAATTTCAGGGCACAGGACTAAGGAAATAAAGACCATTAAACATTACACGGAACAAATAAAAGAAGATGGACTTCTTATTGAAGCTGAAATTAAACTAAACTGTCAAACCATGTTTAACTAAACAACTAACAGAAATTAAATTCCTCTGAAAATCCGGAATATATAAACAGTCTTCTAAAACCAAAGTTCTGCAATTATCAAAAGATAAAATAACTTGTCGCACTGCTAGTCAGACACAAGCTCCCCATTTCCAAGCTTCAAAACTCTTTGTCCTTCACTTATAGGCAAGCTATGTTTGAACCATTGCAAAGAGTAACAAACATGGTTAGTGGCTCCTAAATTAATGATCCATTTATCATTGTAATTCTCCACTAAACAAGCCTCAATCACATGTAAATTACCCATACCTGGTTTATTCATACGTGGGCAATTTTTTTTCCAATGCCCCTTTTGTCCGCACTTGAAGCACTTGCCTTTTGGCTGCTTCATTGCAACTGGTTTGGCAACTGGAACTCCTGATTTCTTCTTTTTCTTGTTTTTGTTCCTTCCCTTGGGTTTCCCCTTAGGTTTCACAGAACTCTCACTAGCAAAAAATGCACTGCCCTCCTTGACTAGAGGTGTTCAACACTCTCAAGCTCATGCATCAGCTGAGTAAGGTCAAGATTCATCTTATTCATATTATAATTCATCTTGAACTGATTGAAGTATTCAGGCAGTGATTACAAGAGAAGGTCAACTTTTACTTCTTGTTCAAATTTGACCCCATGGTCTTCAGCCTTCTTGAAGTTTGCTATCATTGTCAGACAATGATCCCGCACACTTCCTCCAACATCACTGTCTTGGTGACTGCATTCAGCGCATTCTGCTGGCAGAGCTGCTAGACGTAGCAAACATGCCATCAAGAGTCTGGAGCATCTTTGCTCCACTCTCAATCATGCTCACTTGCTCCTGAAGGTGACTTGCGAGACTGGCTAAAATATAGCGACTCCACATTTGCCTTCTCCCATTTTTCCTTCTCCTGAAAATGTGCCTTTGTTGCCTTAGGCGCATCTTCAGGCGGCTGCTGGCATAGGGGTAGTTAGAACAAAGTTGAGCTTTTCATATTGAAGAACAATATCCAAATTAGTTTTCCATTGTTTGTAGTTTGTACCATCCATAGGTTTTTGGCTCAAGATAGTAGCTAAAGGATTGAATGAAGACATTTTTCTGAAAACAATGAAAAAACACACTAATTACAAACTAGAATAACAACAAACAGATATAGTGCTAGTAGATTCTAATAACTACTACTTGTTTATTGTGTAACAATCCATTAGTTATCTTTACAAGGCTTACGATGGGCAAGATACTTGTAAAACTAATATTGTTATTTTGGGCCTTCAGTTCCATTGCCAGAGCCTCGATGGGAGGGTTAACAATTTTACCAAAGTTGAATGTATTTAACCATTGTTTACTTTCAAAATTATCTTTAGTGTCTAAGTGTTGCCGACGATGGGCCATACAAAACTTTACTAAAATTTTGAAAAATATTAAGGTTTAATCTAGCGAAATCGATTATCCTTATCCATGGGCTTTAGCGATAACCATTTCACTAATAAACCCACAATTGGGGCCCAGGTTTAATACTTTTTAAAAAAAAATTTAAACCTTCACCCATTCAATTTTTTTTTTAAAGTTTAGAATTTTTCAATTTCCAAAAAAAATGTTTCATTCGAAAATAATTTTTGTTTGATTTAAAAAAAAACTATGTGAGTAGGTGTAGCCGATGAACGTGCATCACCTAACTTAACGTAATTTTGAAAACATTAAGGTCCTAAAATCTAGTCATTTCACGGCGTGTGCTCCACACAATCATGATACATGATTGTTGTATGCAGCGTGTGTTATTCCATGACCATTTTAGAAAACCTACAAAAATTTATTTTCAAGAAACAATTTTCTCTTAGGAAATTATCTGGATTATTTGTCTAGATTTTAATTCCACAATAAATTAATCCCATTATTAATCTTGATTTCTTATCGAAAATCATAATAATTGATAATTAATCTAGTGGATAACTTAAAATTTAAATAATCGCGCATAATAACTATATACTAGTCGTATCATGACAAAAGTTACTATGCATATATGACATGTGATTATGCATCAATATGGCACCATCCTATTCTATATGGCATGTTATTACAAACATCATATTAATCGCACATATAATTCATACAATTCAATAAAAGCAATAAATAATTAAACAAATAACTTTAATCCATGGTTTTCCTAAAAAAAAAAAATATTACAACTTTGGAATTCCTCTTTCGTCCAGCCCAAAATATTTGCCTCAAGCCCCTTTAGGGTATCCATGGGCTCAAAAGCCCAAAAAACCCAATCCTTGGCGAGAAACCCTAGGACACGAAAAGGAACCCTAGCCGTCAGGACGCCGTCAGCGACTTCGTCTCAGGACGAAACTCCAGGGAAGGACCGCCATGAGGAGATGAGAACGCCGCGCAGAAACACCCAAAAAGGATGTCCCACGCGCCTTCACGCGCGGCTTCTCTAGGTGCGTGAAGGCCACTTTCAGCCACTTGTGGCGGCGCGTGGCGCGCGTGGCAGCTCTTCCTGGCGCGTTCGCCCACCATTTTTCTTGTCTTTCCGTCCTCTTTCCAACCATATATGGATAATCCAATTCTGAGATCCAGAGGTCCACGAAAAGTCACTGACAATGTTGATTGCTCATCTTCTTCGCTTTTTCTCGATCTTGAACTTTTAGAAATTCGAAAAATACATAGGATAATGCGAAAAACATAAAATAAAGCAAGGAGGAAACCTAATCATATGGGATTAGCCTCCTTGTTACAAACCAAGAGAAACACAAGAGAATCTAACTATGGATTAAAGCGATTAACCGATTAAAAATTAAGACTTTTACCGAATATGAACTATAAGCGAATAAATAACATGAAATAAATAACAAATACAGAAAAATAAGGTGCCATATTTTTCAAAAAAATTTCGAAATAAATCACATGAAATATAAATTAATATCAAAACTGGTTCTTTTCCTCATCGCAATCCTCTAATACCAATTGTAGGATTATCATCGAAAAACACGGAAGCGCATCGTCCGATGCGACGTAGGAAAAATAGAACCTTCATTGTGTTGATTACCTGGAAGGACGCAGTGAACCGAAAGCTTCACGATTGGTAGTAATCCGCTCATGATAGATCTTCCAGACTATCTCTCGAGGGGGATGGGGTGGCTGTGTGGGCAACCATTCAGATGATGAACGTCTCCTAGGGTGTCTGTTTCTGATGAAAAACACTTAGAGAGGGGGTGAAAAGATTAGTTTATATATGGTGAAGTCCAAGACCTAACCCTAAGCCACATGGGTCATATTGTTCTTGGGCTTTAATCTCACTAAAGTCTTATTAGACTTAAGTGACTAAAGAGCATATAACCCAACACTCCGCTCTTGGCCCGTGGACAAGCTCTTCCATCCTTGGGCGTACACGAGTGAGTAACCTTCGCTTCCACTTCTGCCTTCACACGCGACACACAACCTAGATCTGAGTCTGCCTCCACCTTGGCCTTCGCGACGACCGAGCGCACGCAAGCCAGTTCTAGATCCGCCTCCGCCTCTCGTGATCTAGCCTCCATGGTGTCCGACCCAAATGAGTAGTGAGTCCCTCCATCTCTCTTTCTCTTTCTACTTCTCTTTGAATGTCTAAATTACCCAAACACTTCTCATTGTTGTGGTTGTAGTTTTTTTGTTTTTCTGATTAGTTTGGATCACTTTGGTTTATAGGGTGTTCTCTTTTGTATTGTTTATGTTGTGCAATTCATAACTATGTGCGTAAGTAGGGAATGCAGAATAGATTATTTAGAGAATGAGAGGATAATGATTGTCTGACGTTGAAGCTATGAATGAGAATGTAAATTTAGATGTGAATTCCAATAGGGACAACACAACAAGATTGACTGATGAAACTCCAAAGGAAATGACAAGACATCGTGATCAAATTACAAATTGGATGTGGGTATAAGAAAATCATGCATTACTTATAAATGGATTTATAAATATAAATTAACACCAAATTGTATTAAGACTATTTTTAAAATGAGAAGTTGTATTAAGACTTTATTTATTAAATATGTATGAAAATATTATCTATAAAATATAATATTATGTTAAAATTTATCATTTATAGTAATGCAATTTGCTAAATAGTTTTTGGTTTTATTGATTTTAAAAGTTGTTTTTTGAAAAAATTATCTAAATAGTTTTCTATTTTTCACTATTATAAAACTGATTTTAAAGTTAAATTACCAAACAGGTTTTTTCATTTTTTTATTTTTAAAAAGCGAGCTTAAACTTATTTTTCAAAATACAAAACACGAAATATCTTTCACTTTGTAGTTTTTGTCAAAAAATATCATTCACATTGTAGTTTTTGTCGAAACAAGCCCTAAATATCCTTCACTTTGTAGTTTTTGTCGAAAAATATCCTTCACTTTGGGCCGAATGAATGCACAACCGATGTTTGATTCATGGGCTTCCAAGAGTCCAGAAATCCGAAATCCCCAAACACTGAGCTGCCCAAATTAGATTAAGCCCATTACGAGCCCATTAAACATCGCAAGTACTGAGCGTCAATACTCGATACTCAGTGCTGGCAAAGCAGTGGGTGTAGCAACTGATTTTCGTCCTCCATCGCACTGTGAAAAAGGGGAAAGGATAAAGAAAAATGGATCGGAGCTCGTTCTCACCCCAAACCCGGAAAACCCGACCCAAATCCGATATATACTCCACCGTCGTCGTCCCGGACGACAACAATGACGCCACCGACGGCGGAACAATCCGCCGGAGGAAAACTGGAATCATGGAGCCACAGGAGGATCCGTACGCGACAATGGTGTACAAAGAAAACGGCCATGACGACGATGACGACGAAGATTCCTTACTCCCTCCGCTCCTCAAGCGCCTCCCGAAGGACTTCGGCGGCGGAGCCTCGCTGGACTACGACGAAGACGATGACGAGGACGACGGCGACGGCGAAGGTGCCGGCGATTTCGGCACCGTCATCGTGAAGACCGATCGGAGCCGCCAGCGCGATCGGTCTTCTTCTTCCGGCTTGGCGTCGCCGGCGGGATTGACCTGGAGGGCTCGGAGTTCTTCTCAGGCGAGTCCAATGAGCAGGCTCGGCGACGACGACGATGACGACGGCGGCGGATTCTCGACGTTCGTCGTGCGCTCGACGGTGAGATCCGGCGAGAGGGAGTCGGTGAGCGGAACCGTGGTGCGGAGAACCGGCAGCGGCGGCGGCGGTTCGACGATGGAGAGGGCGGTTGCGAGCATGCAGGCGGTGGGAGAGTTCGGATTCGGGAAGCAGAGGAAGGGAAGCGGATCCTCGCAGAACGAGGAAGGGAGGCAGCAATCGATAACGACGAAGGTTTCGACGAGTTCGATCCCTGAGAGTGTTACCAGAGAGGATCCTACTACCAAGTACGAATTGCTCAATGAACTCGGTAGGTACCAAGAGCGATTTGAAGCATGTTACTCGTGTGTTGCGTTTATGGTGAACTATGCATTGCGAAATTGCATGTGGAAATGGTGTTTTTCTGGAGACTGTTTGATTTTTTGGGTGGTTTTATTAATGATGTTGATGATGGCAGGGAAGGGATCCTATGGAGCTGTTTACAAAGCAAGGGATTTAAGGACCTCTGAGATGGTAGCTATCAAAGTCATATCATTATCTGAAGGGGTGAGTTGTATTCACTTACTTGCATATACATTCTCGTCATTATATTGATTAGTTGAGTTTGACACTAGTTGTAAATGAACTGCAATTTTTGTTGTGCTTAGGAGGAGGGATATGAGGAAATCCGTGGTGAGATTGAGATGTTGCAACAATGTAATCATCCGAACGTTGTCCGTTATCTTGGGAGCTACCAAGGAGAAGAGTATCTTTGGGTAAGAAGTACAGTGTTTGATTTTTAATCCTATCTCATTTGTTGTAGAAGAAACAATCAGTTATTTTTCCTAACCTGAACTCGTTGTTCTTATGGCACAGCTTTTTGTGAAACTCTTATATATATTCCTAAATTTAGAGTGTCTTGTTGGGACTAGTGAGTGATGATGTGGTGCTGCTTGTTTGAGCTTCCTTCTGGTGATCAGCTAGTGATTTGTTTAAAGGTGTCCCTTTGACAATTATGAGGAGTGAACGGCGAGATTTCAGTTTTACTAGTTTGGCTTTTGTTTGTTCTTGCTTCTTTAACTTGGACTTTTATTTTTCATTTCTAATTTCAGCTGATGTCCTTCTGTACTCCCTCTCAAGTAAAAGTTTTGTGTTCGATTTTTCTCGTTCAAAAATGGTTTCTGAATATTCTGATTAAGATTTTTGGCAGATAGTGATGGAATACTGTGGTGGTGGTAGTGTTGCTGATCTGATGAGCGTGACTGATGAACCGCTCGATGAGGGTCAAATAGCGTACATCTGTAGAGAAGCACTGAAGGTATAGTTGATTGACTGGGTTAGGAATGGATTTATTGAATGATATATCATATTTGTTGATTTCTTCTTTAACCTTTATGAAGGCTATCAGCTGAAGTGTTCTTCTTGTGACTTTGATTTCTGCAAATCGACTCTGGACAATAAAATACTTGAACAAAGTTGCTTGAACCAAGCTTTCTACTCTCTGTGAGAGTGTATGATATTGTTGTTTTAGTTTATTTTATTATCTAATATTTTCTTGATTTGTGTAGGGACTTGAATATTTACACTCAATTTTCAAAGTCCACAGAGACATTAAAGGCGGGAATATCTTATTAACTGAACAAGGAGATGTCAAGCTAGGTGGGTACACTAGTTGTACTTCCTAATATCAATTGAGTGCTCTTGCTTATTCAATGATTGTTGTTAATGAATCTTTGTTTCCTTGCAAATCAAAAACCTTAACTAGTGAAAATTTGATTAATTTGAGCTCCCCCCTCTCTCCAACAACACAAACAAAGAACTTCAAATAAATTTTAAATTTGCATGCTAAATTTTAATTTGAAATCTTATGTAGCGAGTAGCGACATTGTTTGGTTTTATATGATTGGATGGGCTAGTAGAAGCCACTGCTGTCGATGTTTAACTGCCCTTTATTATAGTGAAAGATATGGCTAAAATTCTTCATATAGAATAAAATTTTCAATTGATCGGTCTTCATCATTGTGTTTATAGTTGGAGCTGAATATATCTTCTAATTGGTGCATGCCCATTCAGGCATCAATATTAGGTGTTTGGAAAGAGAATTTGACAATTTTATATAGTTGACAGCTAAATTTCTTCTGCTGCTGTTATTTTTAGTGTTCATTGAAAAGAAGATTGATAGCATTCAGATTTTAATATCACTTCCTAGATAGAGTGTCGAAGTTACAGACATCTCTAAGTTTAATGCCGATAGATTTAACATCTATAGAAAGTTATACAATTCACGTTATAGCCCATTCAGTGGTTTATACTAAACCAGTTTAGCCAATCATATATAAATAATAGCTGTTGACAAAATATTTGATAGTCAACAATGTCTAGGAATTTTGGGAGCACTTGTTCATGCTTAAAAAAAACTGCTTTTATGACGTAGTTATTCTTTAAGATTTTATTAAGAACAAATATGAGAGTTAGAGAAGTAAATTTTGGCCATCGCATCTTATATTAATGGTCAAGATGAAAACATAAAGTCATGTGACTTTTTTAAGTAATGATGTGACCTTTCAATAACTTTTAATCTTGACAATTTATTTATGATTATATGGCTTAAATTTGCTCCTCTCACTCTCATAAAATCCATCCTCTCACTAGATATATCCCCATATATATATATAAACAAATGATGCTACTGTTCTTAATGTCTGTTCAATACATTTCAATTTAGTTGTCAGAAGCATTTTATGAGCTGGATGTTGTACATATATCAAGGTTACAATTGACTGGTAAATAGAATTCTAGGAAACTGCAGGAAGATAGTAGAACAAATTATTATGTGGAAAATAATACATGATCTCTGTCTTTCTTATGCTGCATTCATGTTCACCAAATGCTTTATTCGTTTCTCCATTTATTGAAGTTTAGGCTTCATATCTAAGGCATTAATATTCTTGGATTTATAACTACTGATTAAGAAACCTGGTTGCCAATGAGCAGGGGATTTTGGTGTTGCTGCACAGCTGACAAGGACTATGTCAAAGCGCAATACGGTAGATATGTAAATTTATTATTTTAATGTTAATGAGTTAGATATTTCAGGATATAATATTCTAATATAATTCAGTCTTAGAATTGTGGCGATTGCCTTTTCAGTTTGACTGTTTGAAAATATTTGAAGTGAGAAGTAGGAACATGGTATTAAAAGCTTAGATGCCAAAGTTATGGTTTAGATGCGTGATCCCAAATTTTGGTATAAGTACGAAGGCCAAGAATAAAGTATTTGACTTGCATAAAGGTATTTATTTTCAGTGGAAAAAAAAAATTAAATTGGAGCAAACTTGAAAGGGTGCTATTAAGTTCTCAACCTATAGGATGATTTCATGTCTTCATTTTTTGTTTGAGTATACTGTTTGTAGATGCATATTAAAGTTTAAGCCTTTTATCCTAGGTGTTATTCTAGCTAATAAACATCTGTCCCTGCATATTTGTCTATTTGTGTGTTTTGTTTTCTAACATAAATAGAAAACAAATGTGCATTGGCTTTGCTTACAAATGTCCATAAATCAATTAAAATATTTGACTGGTTCTACCCTTTTTCTAACTCAATATGTGATGTATGTACTTCTAATTAATTTGTACTTTAAAACATATTCAATTTGTCATCCTTGTTTGTGTTCAACTTATTGTGGCTTTCCAATTTTTTGTTTTTGTTTTGTTTTGTTCAGTCACATTAATTGCTTTTTAAAGGTGTCATGCACTTCTGTTCAAAATATTTCCCTAACAACTAGTTACAGCATTTGAAGTGCAGTGAGTGGTTTTTGTGCTTTTTATGCCGACATGTTATTTGTGCTTTCTATCTTGGCAGGTTTGTGATGTTTTAGTTTGATGTGCTTTGTAGTTCATTGGAACCCCACATTGGATGGCTCCGGAAGTTATTCAGGAAAGTCGCTATGATGGAAAGGTATTGTGTTTTTCAGAATTTGTTAACCTGCTTTTCTTAATTGCACATCTTTTGTTGCTACTGCGCTGCATCTCCTCCTTGTTTTATTTGCATTGCCTTTCCTTTTTCATCTTCTCTGGGAGCTTTTTATTGGCATTAGGAGTGAAGATGTTGATCCATATTCTCTATTGACAGCTTTTACATATGTACATATACATAGCTTTATTTTCACTTTAACTAAAGATTTTTAGTTTGACCCTGTCAACAAGATGATTCTTCCCTGCAATCATATGGACCTCTTTTAAAGTGTGAAAACTCTTGCTTTTATCACTAGATGTGCTTGATAAGCAATAACATAGCTAATATTAGTAAAGTGGATGCAGTAGTTTTATTGAAAGGGAATTTCAATATTATTCAGTTTTCTTGTTAATGGTTCAGAACCAAACAGGAATACGAATAGTTTTGGGGGTAATTGTGATAATGAATAGTGACTAACTATACTTGAAGTATTATTTCACTTCATTGCTTGTTGAAGAATGTTATTCTTTGAAATCGTATATAAGAAATGGCATTGGAAATCTAATTGATGTATGAAGAGGAAACCAGGCCATTTATGTTGTTAATTTCTTAGCTAATTTACTACTATTTCAATAAACATGGAAAGGAATCAGTACTAATATGATTTTTACCATTTCCATTTCCATTTCCAATGTATTATTAATCAGAGTCAAGATAAATACATAGTGCAAGTTATGTAGTATCACATGATTAGATTATTGGGCACACCCATACATGACATGTTTATTTATTTATTTATTATGTATTTCAGGTAGATGTTTGGGCTCTTGGTGTGTCTGCTATTGAAATGGCTGAGGTATATCCTTCACTTGTGTTTAAAGTTCCTTTGTTTCTTAAGTAAGGTGTTTGTTTATCCAATGTGGGTCAATTTCTTCTTCCTTTTTATTACACTCTTTTCCTTCCTACCTTGTGTAAGTTATATGGCATTTGATATATATTTTCTGTTCTTCTTGGGGTGTTTCTTTTCTTCTAAGGTGGTTGAGGGACAAATGATGTTAGTTTAAGCTCAAGTTACCTTCTAAGTTCCAAACATCATCTGGGTGTATACTCTTCCCCTCCTCTGTATGCGGTTCATACATGAAGCGAAGTTTGTTATATGTCTATCTGTGTTATGTAGAAACAATTGTTGTCTTTATACGAGGTTGGGTTGTCATCTGTATACTGTTATTTATCGTATTAGCTAATATTATTAATTGGAAGCCTCATGCAAGGTCTCTTTCTTTCTCAAGATATGATACTAAAAAAATCGTTGATTCTCATGCTTATCTATGCTTAACATCTGTTACCGAAATTTTCAGGGTGTTCCTCCAAGAGCAGCAGTGCATCCAATGAGGGTTAGTACTTATTTGATATTGACTGTTGTTTTATTAGAAACACCTAATCTTGATTTTCCTCATTTCTTAGAAGTTATATTTAACTTGTAATTTATGTTGATGTTCATATAATATTTGGATGATTAAGGCTTCATCCATTGCTACATGTTTGTTAGTCAGGAGAAATTTTTAGTGGCTGAATTAGAAAGGAGAAACAGGAGTGACTGAGATGAGTGGAAGTGACAGCTGAAATGCTATGGGTTAGCTGGAATGTAATGTTCTACAATTGTATTGAGAGTTATTTAGAGGAGTATCAATTAGTTATGAAAGAGGATCTAGATTCTATTTATTTCAGAATTCAGAGGAAGGTTGTACTTGTTACTGCTGTTGGTGGTTGGTGTAAGCTTTGTATCTTAAATCACAGTGTGGAGTAGTTATGTATTGCCAATTTGGTCTTGCTTCTTGAAGAAGTGCTTGTGTTAGAACTAATATGAAAGAAATAAAGTGTAGTTAGTTTCTGCTGTCAGCAGAAGCTCCATAGATTCTGCTTTTGCAAACATGCAATTTTAGTTCCTATCCATATGCCATTAAACTTGTTACAAATACCTTTTTTTTTTTTTCATACTATGCTCTTTTAACTCTGCAATACATCAGCTAAACTGGATAAAGAAAATGTGATGGGTGACATATGTGCCATGCATGTGATTCTTTGCATTGAAATGTGAGTGATATCATCCAGCGCTTGTTTAAAATGTTGCACCTGAGGTATCTTAGTTTAGTGATATCTGGTTGTTATAATCTGTTGTAAGCTCATATTTTTTGGATGACTTATTTGTCACTGATGCAATCTGCTTTATGGAGCACAAGGACAATGGGAACTAAGTTTCAAACCCACTGTGTTTGATTTGAGGGGAAAGCAGGAAATTTTTTTATATATCTGTTACTGTTTACTTCATTATTATTTAAAGAGAATCAAATCTGTTGCTTTTCCCTTTTATTTTCTTGAGAAATGACCTGGATGATGTTATGTTTTCTTCGGTCAATTATAAATGCACCTTTTTTTCTCAATTGTGTTTCCTTTGGTTGCTTTATGTCAACAGAAGACTTAATAACTGATTGTTATATAATGTACTAGAATAACGTTTGCTAGAGGGATCCAATGCAATGTGTACTTGATGCTTTATATTTTTAAGGTTAAATTACACTGATCTCCCTTAAGTGATATTACACATAACTCCCTTTGATTTGTCACCTTTACATTGACATCCTATGTAGGGATACTCAATGTCATATTTACAGGTGCTCAGTCTAACATGCCAAAAATAAAGGTTGTTGAGTGTATATGTCCGTAATCTTAGAGGAGGTTAGTGTATAGTTTTACAAATCGAGGGATATCGATTGTAATATCGCCTAAACTCGCAGGGAGGTCATTGTAATTTACTCTATTTTTAATTATAATCAAGACTTAGGTGTTGCATTTGTTTGATTGGCATTATAAGGGCATTCTCTGTCTTCATTTTCTTTTTATGGGTGAAGTGTATAATGATCGATCTGTTATTCTTTATTTTTTGGTAGGTTTTATTCATGATATCCATTGAACCGGCTCCGATGCTTGAGGATAAAGAAAAATGGTTTGTTTTTATGCTATAATATTCGAGCTATACTTTTTCAGCTGTTAGTTTATGAATTAGTGAGCTAGAATAGTTACTTGTTGAACATCTGTCGATTTAGAATGCTATTTTGTTTCAATAATCCTATTGATCTTCGATTTACTTTTCCATGTGCTATGTTAATATGATATACTGTGTTTGCTTTGTCTTTTATAAATTCAGTACTGAGAAGCTGCTTGCTGCAATACTTTTACCATACAAGTTCTTACTTCTATATTTTATTACAATCTTTTGAAAAAAAAAAAGGATCTCTTGATTGTGTGTTTTGATCAGCTTATTTTGTGTTCTAAATAGCTTATAATCAAACCATTACCAGGATATGATATTGAAATTGAAAAAAAGAGCAGTAAGATGTAATGTAATTTTAATCAAACTAGCTTATTTTGAAAGAAATGTGAGTTCCCCTTAAAATTAAAACGGGCTCTAAGATGTCGTATTAAGTTTGACTCTAAAGTATTGGTTGAAGTGATAAGTTACTTTGATCTCTTAGTTGGAGGATGCACGTTTAAATTTGTGGGAACCAACTCTTGTGAAGAGATTGCATTACCCTTGTGCTCCTACAATCAAATGAGGATTAGTTTTATGGGTGGTTCAAATGTTAGAAGTTGTCCTCTGAGGTCGAGAACTCATTTGGTACTAGTTCTGAAAAAAGCAAAACCAAGGCACAAAATGGGTGACACTGGTGAGGGCAATGTCCAAACATTTCTAACTTGAGCCTTGGAACTGTAATCAGAAATAGTTGGTGCATGGAAGAATTCTCTAAAAGAGGAGAACAAGGAAAAGAGTAATCTGTTCTTGGAATTTTTGCCCAAGATCAAGAAAAGGGTCCTAAGATGGAGCAAAGGAGGGGGCTGCACTGGAGGAGGGAGATCGTTTGAAAAATCCGAACCAATTGGGTTTTGTCTCAGACGAAGAACATAAGTGCTAGAAGCACCAAACATAGATCCTTGCTCAACAGTCAATGGCAGAACGTGCTCAGCCTAGGGGCCAACAGAGGCAGCACTGACAATGCAACTGGGTTTGGTGATGCCATGAATGGTAACAAGCAGTGTTATTAAAAATCGGCCATGGCGTGGCGCCATGAAAATCATGCCCACCGCAATGGAAAGGTGGATGGCATTGCGGTATGGTGTGGCGGTCATGGCAGCCGAAATGGCGGTGGCGGCTATGGCGGATTCGTGGCGGCCATGGCGGAAAATTGCCCCCAAACGCTTTTTTTTTTGGTTTTTTTGAGGGTATTCTCTGGTTTTCACTCTTCCCTGATAATGAAAAACCCAAATACCCCACCATTTCCGCCTTTAGCCTTTCAGTTTCTCTCTGCTTCTCGTGCTTCTGCTTCTTTGCTTCGCCGCTTTGCTGCTTCAAGCGTGCTTCCCGGCGGCGGCAGCGCACCACACCAGCAGCGGCGCCGCACCACACCAGCAGCGGCGGCCAGGGTGTTGCTTCTCTGCCTCCTTTTCTCTCTCGGTCTCTCAGTCTCTCTCTTCTCTTCGCTAGCCGCCGGTCTCCACTGTTCACGTCTGCCTGCAATCCGTTTGCCCTTTGCTGTCTCTGCTTTTTTGTTTTTAAATATTTGGGGTCAGATATTTAGATCTCAGATCTAGTTTTATTTCTCTCTTTGGTTTTGCATGGCTTGGTGAGTGGGTGGATCTTGGACACGTGTGGGTTATATTTTTGAGTGAGGAGTGTGGGTTTTTCAGTCAAGGTCATGGGCATGGGTTAGGGTGTGTGGGTTTTCTTGGGCTTTCATTTTTGTATTTGGGTGTGGGCCGTGTGTCTTGTGTTAGTGTTCTTTTTTGTTTTTGGGGTAGAATCCTATTTCTGTTTTATTAAGATTAAAACTTTTTCTGACCTAAAAAAAAAAAAAAAACTACCACATATTTTTGCTTATTTTTTATCAGGTGTTATTTGAAGACAAAAAATATGTCAAGGGAGGAGCTAATGAATGAATTAGTATGTTAATTGTGTATTTGTGGCTTTGATTATGCATTATGTCTTTGTATTTTATTTTTTTTATATATATTTTTTATATATTCTTTAGTCCGCCATGGCTTCCGCCATAACCCGCAACGCCATTCGCCATATTTTTATGGCAGTTTTTTGACTCACCGCCATAAACTGCCATCCGCCATTGGCAACCTTGGTAACGAGAAAGTGCTGCCACTAGAAAAAGGAACGAAAGGGGAGCAAAAGGAAGAATGTGTTTGTTCAAGTAGAGACAGAAGTGGCACACCACTCAACCACTGCCACTCCCATTGGTACGCAAGAGAGACAGATGGAGGGGTGATCAAAAGGGGTCATGGTCAAAAGATGGTGGCTGGTAGGGTCGACAACCATTGTGGTAGGTCTTTGTGTAGCAGTGGTCGAGGTGTCTCTTCGAGCAGGGACAGTTTTTACACCAATGGGGAAGGAAAAGGAGGAGGCTAGGGCAAAACTGGTACTCCACCAAGCAGGGTTGTCTTTAGGTGAGAAGAAGGGGTTTTATAGCGATAGCAATGTTTTGCAGAAATAATGGGTCTAGTCCAGGTCATTGCTAACAGAAAAGATCTTTAAGATAAACAAAAGGTGAGAAAAAGGTTGGGGCTAAACAATCTAAGCCAACTCATATAAGAAAGAAAGACTAGCTTTGAAGGGAGAGCTAGGCTCAACTAGAAGGGAGAGGTTCACATGTTTATATTTCAAGCAATGGGGCCTTACTGTCGGTTAATTGCGGATACCTAATATAAGTCTTGTACTTTTCAAACTGGGGACAAGGTGAATTTTTTTATTTTTTGGTTGGGCCCCCACCCGGGGGGGGGGTAATTGATAGGAACCTGGCCTTTAAGATGGGCCTCTGTTTAGTTAAGATGTAGGAAGTAGTGTATGAGTAGGATATGAGACAGCTTAGCAGTTAGATAGCGAGGAAAGGAGAGTTAGAGGGTCTATCAAATGTCCCTCTTTGTCTTGTAGCTTCAGGTTATATGATCTCTTTGATCAAGAGGCATTAGTTAATAAACACTTTTCTTTGATAATCTGTGAACCAATTACATCGGATACACATTTTATGTATATATGGGAACCTCATCAGTTGACCTAATTTAGAGTCAAGGTATGGACAAAATCTCACCTACATACACGTTTGCTCCTTCCTCCTTATGTGGATCTAGCAAATTCATTTAAATGGCAGTATACTATCATGTTTCAAGGAGAATAAATACAAGTTTAGTGTATTTTTTCTTTCTTTGTTTTTATATTTTGTTTTTTGTGTTAAGGGGGAGTGTAAACTTCCAAATTCATTTGATTTCTTCTCTTCATCTTAATTAAATTTCTCTCTCTCATGAAAGAAAAAAAATACAAGGTTTTGCTTCTTTGTTTACTACCATGTGTTCGACATAGATTACCAGCATCATATGCACTACTTAGTAGTTAACTTAATGTAATATGGTCATATTCTTAATGCCCATATCTCAATGGTGTTTGGGATAGTGTAACCCAGCTTAGTGATGATATCTTTGTGTAGGACAAATTGACAATTTTCAAATATTATTTTCTTTTTAGGTCTCTATATTTCCATGATTTTGTTGCAAAGTGCCTGACCAAAGAACCTCGTCTACGCCCCCCTGCATGTGAGATGTTGAAGGTATGCTATATAATACTATTTCTGATCTAGATTTAGTGATAGGGGTCTTAAATTTGTTCAGAGCTAAGGTTCTTAGTAAAAAAGCAGTAGGGAGAGGAGAAAGAGAGAGCAATTTGTTAAAATGTGTCTTCTGTTATCCTACTTTAATAAAAAATTGTTATGAAATATGAATACAATTTTTTCTATCAACTTTATGTAGGAAAACATAAACAAACCAATTTGTAACCTCCTTTTCGGTACCTAATTTGTAACTGTTCATACGTTGTTAAATATCATTGGATCATGATAGTTGATTGCTTTGAGGCAGTGGTAAATCATGCTATGTGTAAAGTAATATTGAGAATTATCCCCAAAAGCATAGATTCCTTATTTAACCATTCACATGGATTTGCATAGTTTGGTTATGTGAAGTTACCAGGGAGTTAATCGTTTGAGTGATTGCTGATCAGGCATGAGCTTTATTTTGCATATGATGCTTGGCTAGACAAATTCTAAATGTCTTATTAATTTTCAAACTAATTTGATTTATGCTTATCTAGTTTGCAATTACATATTATTGTTGTTGTATTTCCATTGAGTCAAGTTATTTTCTCTGTGCCTAGCATAAATTCTTTGAAAAATGGAAAATCGGATCTGCTGCAATATTGCCAAAACTAGAAAAGGCAAGGCAAATCAGGGCTTCAATGGCTTTGCAGGTGCAAACTCTTGCCCCAGCTGCATTGGAAGATGAGGTATGACAAGAATTCCTCTTCCAACCCTTCTAAAAAATACACAAAAGTGCATGTCTACTCAGATTTGTTTGTCTCACTTGATTGGAAAACTTGAAAAAGAAATTAATTTCCATGTATAATGCATGTTCCGAATCTGAAGCAGCCAATGGTTGCTTCCAAGCTAAATGAAGAATATGGAGAAACGGTGCCATCAAGACCTCAGAACATAGGGGTTCAGGATCTCTCTTTACATGGCACTGTGAGGAAGCTGCATAAATTGGAAGATGATGCAGGTGAAGGTTTGTGTTTATTGCATCTTTTTCTCTAGCTTGATATCCTAATGTTATACTTAAAAGTAGGTATAGTAAAAAAACTGAATATTATTCAGTAATAAAACCGGTGTATTTATAAAATTAAAAAAGGGGTGTATGATGGCTTATAATATATTGACATAAAGTAATTATTGGCCAATAATTACCTGCCTAAATTAAAGCAAAATTAGAGGTCATGGATCTATCCTAATAACTAACAATAAATGAAAAAAATTGTACAGAATCTGTCAGTCTACAATATCTCATACTGCATCGTAGCAATTTCTAGGACTGAAACTGAATATATGTGTTTATTGATGGGAACCCTTGGCAATACCCAAGAATCCCTAAGGAATGATACGAGTATGAACCCTAGGAGAGTATAGAGTCTGCAATCTTAACATATACAAATGAATTGACTAGACACCCTAACTAACATCCACTTCTCTTTATTTATACTCCCTAATCCCCTAACTAACTAACTAACTAACTTCCCTAGCTAATCCGTAACTAATGGGATTCTAACACTACTCCCGCCCCCCCCCCCCAAAAACAAAAAAAAAGACGAGATTCACCTTGTCCTCAAGGTGGGGTACAAAAAATTCACACAAAAAATCCATTAGGGTCCCATATCTTCATCTCAATGGCTTCATTTGAGCCTACTTCTATTCCTTCAAAAATGCTCTCTCCTTTTGTAATGATTTGGGCTGAAATCCTGATGTTATGGACAGCAAATTGGGTTGGGCCCACATGTGATGTTATTCCCTTGCCTCTTGAGAACCCATTTCTCCATAGAGTGAAATGGCTTTTGCCCACTAAGAAGAAAGGACAAATTCCTTTCTCACTTCTTATATGGGCTTGGCCCATTAGGTCAAACTAGGAACACCTCTTCAACACCGTTACTCCTGCCACCTCCTCCTTCACAAAGCTTCTGATGGACGAATGCTTCATAGCTCCATGCCCTTCCTCGTTCTTCAATATGGGTGCCGTCGCTGTTCGGAGAGACATCCCGTTGGCCAACGCCAGCCGCCTCGACGCCATAACAATCACTGTAGTCGCCATCGGAGATATTCTGCTGGTTGCTTTTTCTGCCATTGCGACTGGTGCCATCATACCTACGGAAATCCACGGGCTGCTGCTGCCGCCATTGAAGGCCCACCACCGGCCATATTATCCACTTGTGCTGCCCCTGCAATGGTTGCTGCGGCCTCTGAAAACAGACCGTTGACCACTGCGCTTGAGCTGTCAACTGTCGTTGTGCTTCGTCCTTTGGTCTTCTCTTCTAGTAACCCAACACCTTCCTTGTGAACGCATGGCCGTCACAAGCTCCGCCCATCCCACATCTGTGTTTTGCACCTTCCATAATTGGACGCAGACGAGATGCCATCCTTGTGCTGCCGGCATTCGGTGCTCAATGAAATGACTGCACACTTGCCATAGCCAAGTACCCACATCACTGTTGTTGAACGTCGGAATCTTTTCTCCATCGCTCCTCCTTCAAGAAACGATTCTTTCTCAAACCTCTCAAGTTGCTGTTCAATGCGGCCCAAGATCTCAGTGATGGACGTGAAAGCTGCTACAAGCGCTGGAGATCTGCCTAGACTCGCTCGCAATCCTCCTCTAGTAGTTTCTGAATCGCACGCAACTTTACTTCCACTGATTCCATTATCTTCTCCATTGTCAAAGCTTCCATGGAAGTTTTTCCCAGGAAGACGAAGCTCCTGATACCAGTGTTAGACACTGATATCGCACTACCTTTATTGCTGAATATAGAAGAATTACACTATTTCGAGGGAATTCTAGAGCTCCCAATCTCTCCCAAAAGTCTAAAACTCAATCACAAATGATCGAAGACACTCTAATTAATCCCTATTTTCCTTATTATCCCCAAACTAACTATCTCGCTTAACTAAATATCTGATCCTGTCAGCAAATCTGTCCCAATTAAGAGTAACCTATCATTTAACACTCAACACTCACCCCAAACTGGTGAATACATTTGCCAAGTGATATCCCAAAGGAACATATGCGGTGAAAACTAAAAGCTTAGCTTAAACTCTTGGGCAGAGGCACATGAATCATTGTATATTCTAACAGTCCTCTCCATTGGTGAGAGCATATCTTTGAGGAATCTCCATGTTGACTTCTTCTTCCTAGGGAGAAAAGCATTTTTCGCATCAAATTGATGAAATCCCTCCCAAAGTGAGCAGAGAATAAAATTCTCACAGTATATATCTTTGCTACTACGGGAAATGTCTCCTCATAATCTATTTTATAAATCTGAGTGTATCCCTTTTCATCTAACCTCTCTTTACATGATCTAGTGTTCCATTGGACAGATATTTTACAATATATATGAACCTACATCACACAGGCTGTCTATGTATTTTGTCTCTCATCGATCTCCCATGTTCCATTCTTTTCCAAAGCACCTGTCCCATCATTCATGACTTGAACCTAGCTCTTATCCTTTACTGCTTCTTGTTCTAAAGTTGGGATTTGGATAGAATCAATGGCTACATGAAACTTTGGTGCTACAGGGAAAGATTTTTGAATAGATGAATTGAGAAATAGGGTACTTTGGTTGGTACAAGACCTTATTCCTTTCCTCCGCAATCAGCAAGTCATTTGGATCATATTCATCGTTAATCAAGGGAAAATTATCTTTTTCAAACATATGAGGATTAGTTCCTTCAATACTTACCATGGGTTTAGATGCTTGGGATTGTTGTTGGGTCAGTTTAGTTTTTTTTTTTTCCATGGATGCTCCAATATTGATGTGTTGACTTTTCCTTTTGGTGGCTCAAGTGGTATGGGAGAAGGTGTCGAGTCCTATGTAGAGTCAAGTAGTGGAGGAAAAGCAAGAAAGGACACAGGAACAAAGAACTCAGTTTCTTTATATTTCATTCTCTGTTGTATAGTTGAAACACACGGATTCCCATATAAATTTGCTTCTCTCACTCTCATAAAACCACTCATCGCACTAGATACATCCCCAATATATATATAAAATCCAATCAATTGTATTTCTAGCTGTTCTCACTTACCTTATGTTCAAATTTTGAGGGAAATAAAATACGGATGAAAGAAAATTTAGAAGTTTGAAATTTTATTTTCCTTGGTGGAAGAGAAAATTGAGATATAAGGAAGAAAGAGAAACACCAGAAACAAAAAGTTCAAAATTTTCTCTCTGCTCTTACTTTCTTTTCTCTCATCCAAAGGTTTAGACGAAAAATTATTCCCCACCCCTATTCCTCTTGAAAATTTTCACTTCCTAAACTAGAAGGAATTGTAGTGATTTTTAATTTTTTTTTATTTTCTATTTTGGGTGCAATATTGTGATTTATTTTGATTACTGGCAGGCAACTTTAGCACTGTAATTGTCCATGGAGTTGAGGTACATAAGACCACACAGGATGGAGATTCAGCAGGTTCCTTATCTGCTTTCACCAGTGGAACAGGAGATGGATTGGCTGACTCTGGGTACTGAGCTCTATTTATCTATGCTATCTATATTTTTTCAAAAAAGCATTTCTCTGTCATCCTGTCACCCTTAATTCAAAGTCTTGGTGTGTACAAACTTGTAAAATGCATATAATTTGTGTATATATGAGCCCTTCCTTTTGCTTTTCGTTTTTCTTATGTCATGATGTTTTTTTATCTTTTGTGGATCATCGTTTAGCATTGAGAGTCTAAAAGTTGGTGCCACGAACAGTGCCTCTTTTAGAGGATCTGGTCCTACAGCGGGTGCCATACAATCATCTTTACCTCATGTTAATAATTCAACCGAGCCGAGCCTCAGAACAAAAGGTAGTTATCGAGCACAAGTGGGAATTTGTAGTGATACAAGCAATAGCACATTGAAGAATGAAACAGTCAGCCGCAAATCATTTGCTTTACAAGATAAGGTATTTTTGTAATTTGGTTTATGTATCTGCTGTTCAACATGATACTGGTCTGTATGAGTTTTCTTTAGTGGTTTTTGCCTTGTTCTACTGCAAATTATGTTTGGAGAAAGCTTTTCGATATCTCTGTAGAGTATTGTGTCTGTCCTTTTTCTTGTCACTAAATTTGCGATTTATAAACAAGCTAAAAATCTATCAATGTTCAGTTTTTGCTGTTTTACGGTGTCTTGGGCCGGGAAGGAATGGTAGAATTTTCAATGGGACTTCTTCATCTTTGGACAACATTTGAAATAGGGTTCTTAGCTTCTTTGTGGTGTTCTGCAAATGGTCTTTCTAGAGGTGTTTCTTTGATAGATATGCAGAAAGATTGCTACCTTGTTACATGTATTAATCTTGCAGGATATAGTGTTTTCTTTTTCTTTCTTCTCGGGAGAATACCTTATCCTCTATCTTTGTACACTTTTCTTTCTCATTAAGTTTCTTTTTTAATTAAAAACAATAGTACACCATATGAGATCACTTCTATTGAGCAGACTCACGTATATCTTCCTGTGTATCTTTTGCTTGCCAGACATCTGGGTTTGGTTTCTTTCTTGAATTAATTGCCCTATCTTTCATTTTTTTTTTTTTTGTGGCCTTCATTACGACTTCTTGTGAGACTACATCTTTCCTCTGCTTGCTTAAATTTTATTACCATTTCAATTGCAGCTTTGGTCCATTTATGCAGCAGGCAATACAGTGCCCATCCCATTCTTAAGGGCAACAGATATATCCCCAATTGCTCTCTTGTCAGACAATGTGCTTGGTGGCAAACAAGATACCAGTGAAACCGGAACAGTAGAAGCATTGCAAGAGCTTTTTAGTGGTGATGGACAGTCCAAAAAGGGTCGGAGAGGACAAAATGAGGTGACTCTGTGCGCATGTGTGCATGTGTGCACTTCTCTGTCGTTTACTTCCTATGGTTATTTATATTGGTTTGCTAATTGACATGCAGCAGATGCCACTTCCTCCAAGCATTTACCAAAGACTGACATCGAGTTCTACTTTATTGAATTTGGCTCAGGCTTTAGCTTATCATAAGATGTATGTCCCTTTCTTCAACTTTAAATTGCGCATGGGGGAAATTTTTTACTACTATATGCAAGAATTTGTAGTCATCTACAACTGTGTAGATATTCACCCTAGTGTGCTTGTATCAAGAAATCACACAGTATTGGTCTGATTTCTGATCTATATTATTTCTGTATTGTGTTCTACGTACAAGTGGTTTTTTTTAATTGCTTTACTTGTCATCAGGTGTTACGAAGATATGCCACTGCAGGAGCTGCAAGCAACCCAGGAGCAGCGGACTATCCAAAATCTCTCTGACACACTTAGAACCATTCTTCGTTTGTAGGTAGGTAGATCTCATCGTCTGTATCCTATATTCTCAACCCTTATTGGCTTCAAAAATCAGAGAACTGTTTTCCCTTTTTTCATACCATTGGTTTGACATATCCTTACAGATCAATGACAGGGAAGCAATAGTTGCGTTTTCTTGTGTGTATGGTTTTGTGATTAGTACTCAAAGTTTTGCTGGTTTCTTTACACCCTCTGTATAGTCTATGTAAACTAACTAACTAAACCCTAGAAGAATAGGGTTTAGTAAGCTGTCTCATTTGTATATACGTATCGTGTATTGTTATTATTTTTTTGGGTCAACTTATCGTGTATCGTCTTTTTAGTTTTAACTTTGTAATGTTGCACAAGCACGTGCTGTAGTCACACTCAGATTTTTTCAGTAATGTGAAAAATGTCGATATTTAAATATCTATGGGGGTGTTCCTTTCATTCAGTGCTTACGTGGATTCCTACATTAGTAATTCGGATCTATGCTCATGTTTACTCATGGACATTTTTTTCCCAATATTTAAATAAGAAAAACTTGTACTTTTAGTCCCTCTTGAATCATAAGTCATGTACATTTTAAGCCCAAAATTTTAAAAATGTACAATTTAACTTTTTGAACTTTCTTGAATGTATTAATTGATTATTCTGTTAATTTTTTCATCAATTGTCAATAAAAATATCACAAATATAAAAAAAATTCAGGGTATTGAGTTTCAGATTTAGGAAAGTTTAAGGGTTTAATTTGCATGTTCAAATGTTCAGGGGTATAGTATAATTATTTTGGTTAAAATGTACATTTGTAAAAGTTCAAATGGTTGATTAATATATTTTTAAAGTTTAGGGGTTACTGTTAAAATGCACATGGCCTATATTCATAGGTTAACGTGCTTTTTCCTTTCAACTAGATAACAAAAATATTATTTATACTCACAAAACATAAGACATTATGTCGAAATCTCATCCATTATTAAATGATATGTAGATCTTATTTGAATGGGGGTTCACACTTTATTAAACGGTAAATGAGATGTGATAGGTTCCGTGTCTCATATTGTGATTATAAATAACATAACTCATTAGATAAAGGTCCGATTCTCTGAAAAAAATGAGCAAAGGATACAACTTATGCTAGCTGCACAACACAACTTCTAGCCAAAATACCATCTTACACTCTTTTTAGTAAAACGCCCACTAAAAGATAAACATGCCTGACTAGTGGGAGTTCTGGCCATCCCCCATTAACAATTCTCAAAAAAGAAAACGGTTTGGGTACGAACTCGATTTCCAGCATGAAACAACTTAGAAAACATCAGCCAATTTAAAATAATTAACCTTTTTGACTCCCAAATCTAACCACCAAAATCAAGTCTTAAACACAGGCAATCTCGACAAAAGAAAAAAAAAAAAAAGGCAATCATGTCAATGGAGCGAAGTCCACGGAACCCAAACACGAACTAAATCACAAAATCAAATATGAAATCATGAGATTTGAACCCCAGCTCAAAGATGTGTGCTGATTGTTGACATCTTTAGCCACAAAGAGGGGCAACTTGATCTCGACACGGAAGAGGAGGAATTACATGTACGTCCCTGGAAACAAGAAACTAGAAACAACTACGGCATCAGCACAAAGAACCTCCGAGGCAAGAGCCCCTTTTAATGTCGCCGTTGAAATGGGTGGCCTCTTATATCGACCAATACCATACCAAATCAGGGAACAACCCCCAACCAACCACATTTGCAAACCATTGGCAGTGTCGTTGCAAATCACGGTGTTGCTATCGTTACAGGACCCATCGTTGCAAATGTTGCCGCAATCATCAATAGACATAGAAATGAAGGTCAATGTACAATACAGTCCATAGGATCTACAATAAAATAGAACGAAAGATCATACTAAACACAATGACAATGAGATAGGCTATTGGGTTTGCAAACAAAAACAGGGCGAAGGAAGCATCTTGCAGAAGAATTGATAACAAGATGCGATGTGGTAAGACAACCAAGGGTGAGAAAGTATGATTAGAAATCAGGGACTAAGACACAGTTCGAATGAGGTAGTAAAGTTTGAGGTTACTGGACGTAGATTTGGAGAAACTTAATGTAAAGATGACATGATGAGGGTTTCGATGTTGCTGAACTTTGATATCTTGATCTTCTAAGGTGGAGGTGAAAGTGCTAAAGCACCTGCAAGGTCTCTGATACTCAAGATGATTTTACTCTTATGTGATTAGGGTTCAGGATATAATGCATACCTGACTATGAGCTCTGAGTTCCTATTCATAGGAGCAAGTCCTCATAGCCCTAATTTTCCCATTCCTTTCTTACGAAAAGTGGGATCCCAAGATCTGGGCCCATTCTTTTAGTCCATGAAGGCCAAAAAATATGGCCTACAACATACACGAAATCACAAAGAAGAGGTGGAAGTGGGGGGTTGGAAGAGGAGGGAAGCGAAGAGGAAAGGTTGGGGAAAGGTAAGAGAGAACAAAAGACTTAATAATATGAAAATATATTGATATATTAGGTTTTGATGTTATGTGTATTATATAAAATACAAAACATCAATCCCTATTTATTATAATACTAGAATTCTAGTATTAATTAAACAAAGAAACAAATCATAAAATATAAGGAGATATTGAAATCAAACCTAAGAGATAATCTAATATACTCTTTAGTATTCAAAGACATAATGTGAAATATTATATGATATTTTTAGATATATGGAAAAATTATTATATTCTTTCTTTTTTTCGACTAATATCTTAAAAACAGGACCGCACATTGAATGAAACATAGTACTGGTTAAAGGTTGATTAGTTTGATCGAAGTTCAATCGGTTTAATCAGACTCAAAATCTAAACCCAACCAATAGTCCCTTTTATGAAAAACCTTAACATTTACATTCCTTCTTTACTACTTCAAACAACAAAAAGCTACTATCCCTCTGTTGTTTGCAAGTATGCAACAGCAATGCAACCTACCATGGTTGCATTAGCGAGATCCAATTCCTATGGCGAACCAACACAACGAGTATGGATGAAAGTCATAGGCTCTCTTTCCTGTGAATAGAAGCAAAAAAGTTGGGGTTGTCGTCCTTTGTGCAATGGTTCTATCAATACCCATTAACCTCTTTATAGTGGATATGGTTGGCACCAACTAAACCTCATCTCCCTTAATATATCTTTTCTTTTCTTCAATGAATCATAAGACTGATGAATCGCCTTCGATACAAGTGGTTCATTGGTTTTTGACCAATTTTTTGAGTTAGTGAATTTTAGCATGTGACCAAATCAAAAAGGTCTAATTCCCAATTCAACCAGTCAAATTGGTCAAGTCGATCTTGTTTTCAAAACATCATTTTTTAACATTTTCCTTGAAGTTAAAGTTTATTAAGTTTAAAGCTTGTCACATTAAATCCTTAACAATTAGAATATACGACTATTGGGATTATAGATGAAATAGGCCAGGCTGAGACTATTGTAGATGAAATGGGGCTAGGCTTGGACTATTGTTTGAAATTGGGGCTAGTCCTGGGACTATCATAGACAAAATCAAGCCAGAGTAGGACTGTCCTAGATGACACAAGGCAAAGATAGCACTAGCATTCACAAAATGGAGCCAGATTAAGATTGTGGTAAACAAAACGAGGCCATACTAGGATAGGCATAGGCAAAATAGGGCTAGAATTTGTCCTACATTGTAGATGAAATCGTGCCAAACCAGGACTATCGTATATGAAACAAGACCAGATTGAGACAACTGTAAATGAAATAAGAGCCCTATTGGAATAGTTTTGGACCAAACAAGGCTTGACTAGATAGGGTCAAATTGGGCACTGCATACCAAATTGGGCCAGATTGGGACGAATGCAACTGGCAGGGCCAACGAAGACAAGCAACAAGAAAAGTGTCAGAGAAGACAAATCAAAGAAAGAGCATAAAATAAGACAAATCACATGAGGAGCCTTAGGTAGGAAAACACACGAGAAGCGTTAATGAAACATGAACATCATGGAAAAATTAAAAGAGCTCCAAATTGTAGGAAATTTTGCAATGGAATAGTGGACACACAAATCCTAGAGGATGATACTCCTTTGATTGTAATGAGGAAGTGAGATGAGCATACCCTGTTAAGGGTGATGAATCAAAGACACAAGATGATCACTCTTTCCTTATTCTTGTTGGATTGTATGGAATAAAAAGGGGAGGTGTACCTGAAGGATTCCACCATATAATAAGTAATTGTTTTGGCGGAGTAAGGGTATAGCATGGAATGTAAACGTGTACATGTAACCCATGGAAGTATTTATAAGAGCAGCTCTAGGAGTGGTTGGGGTCAAGAGCTCATCCACGCCCTTAAACCCCAACTCCACGTTTATGATTGTGGATGAAGAGAGGAGATGTGGTGTGTGCGATCGATAGCCATTGCCACGTGGAAGCCCTTTGTGCTCGATTGCAAGTGGGATCTGAACCATGGCTTTTGAGGTCATGGGCCTCTGTTGGGTTGAATAAATTGGGCCTGTTAAGAGCCTGGATCCACCCATATTATTGTCCATGACAGTGCCCCGAGCTCAATTTAGGAGAACATGAGCTCGGAAGTCAAGTTCGAATAATGGTTAAGGATCGCATATTTGTGAAGAATTTGGTTAGGGTGTTGAGACCCGTCGTCTGAATGCGTAGTATTGAGGTAAAGGTTTTCGAATTTCAAATGCCCCTCTTTTTCCTTCTCAATTGTTGCGCCGAAGCCCACTATTCCTATGGTGCCACATGGTTTCTTTGAAAAGCGAAATTTAATTTGTGTTGCTTCAGCACAGGTGTGTGCCTATTTTGCCTCCAAATGTGCTTGGCAAGAAACTTGGCTACCCTTTCTCTGACCCTTGCCATTTGGACCCAAACAATGCCCCTCAACTCTATAAATGCACTCTTCTCCCTTTGCATTTCCTGTCTACTATCGTTATATTGGAGAAACTCTATCATATTGTCACCGCACAATGCTTTCATCTTCTTCATCATCCTTCTTTGTAGCCTCCATTATTTTCTCATATTCTTGTAAGCATTTTCCACATATTCTAGTTTTGGTTTTGCTTATCCTGGCTTTAGCATTTCTGAACTATGCGTTTTTGGATTATGTTGTGGGGTTTCTGGGCTTAGTAAGTGCTTTTTGGGGTTTTTTGGTTTATTTTCCACTAACTATAACATTCTATATGAAAGGGGGTTTGTGGGACCTATGAGGATTAACATCTCTCATGGCAACCTATCTTTCGTTTAGGCTCTTTGCTGGCATTAGGCAATATTAGAGGATAGTGATCTGTTGGGGAACCACCATAGGGAAAATAGAGGTTTTGGTATTGATACTTTATAAATTAAAATTTTAGGAGTGTGAAATTCTCATAGTGGTGGTTTCCCCTTGTAGGTTCTCAGATTTGAATTCCAATATGGGGAAAAGGAAGGCATACCAGGATTACAAAGTCCCATTTATCCTCGACTCCATCCAGAGGGGGTTATATAGATGGATTAACGAGGAAATGTTGTCATTCCTTCCATAATTGAGGAGAAGCATCTTTCAGGGTTGAAGGAGTGTCTAGTCTTGAATAAGCATGAGGAACGGGATTCTGACTACATGATAGAACTCGGTCCAAGTGAGATGGTTTGCTTTGTGAGCAACTCCTTGCAGCACTTTCTATGGATGTAACAGGAGCTATTCACTAGGTTGGAAGTTCGGCTACCGTTCTCCACTTCTAGAAGGAGGTACCAAAGAAACTAAAGGCTGCTCCCATACAGCTTCACCTAAATAGTTGGGCCACCATTTGATGCTTCAAGATCGTCTGCTAGTCTCAGGCTCTCTATTTCAACTAACCTTTTCTTTTACATTTTTACCCTTTTTGTTCTGAGTGGTACGACCTGGAAAGGATAGCTATCTTTTCAAACTAGCCAAAACCACAAAATTTTTGTAATCTACGAGTCATGTTATCAATAGTTTAAGTGATGTATTTGAAGGTTTATCATGCTCCCCTAGTTTAACCTTTTTTCGTGGATCCGGAGAGGGGCCTTCTCTAGATATATCCTGGTGTTGGGATGTCGAACCTTATAGGGTAGAGGAAAAGGACTGACTGATACGATGAGGGAAATTTTAGATTTTTTATTAACTACTTGGGGACCAAAACCCCTTCACCCCAAAGACATCATTGAGCTTGATGATGACAAAGCTTGAGCCCTTCTAGGTAGGCAAAACCTTTATCATTTGTGTTTATGTGTCAATTATGTTTGCCTTGCTAATTGGTCTTATTTTCAATTTCTGATTTTTTTTCTTTTTCTTTTACTAGAGAACTTCGACGAAAACAACATGGCCTCAAAGAGCAAACTTTCCAAGTTCGGAAGACCTTGGCCTTTGACGCCGTATCCACCATTTCGAGTCGGTCAAGGCCATCTTCCCAATAGCCTTTGCCTCCTCCTAATTCTCTTTTTCATCTTGTGCTATGCTCTATGGCTGCTCTCAAATTGAGTTTTTGAGCTTCTTATTAAAAAGAAACAATTAATGGAAGAAAGAAAAGCTATGTCACAAGGCAAAAACGATATGGGTTTTGTTGTTTTTTTTATATCTATGTGTGATAGGGTTATGATTGTTTATGATATTATTTTGAGACAAGTGCTATGATCTCTTATTATTTATTATCAAAGTTGTGAAAACTATAGAATGACAAGCAAAATGACATACTTATGTGCATTAGGCTTATCAGTATATATGCGGTTCTTAATTGTGTAGTCAGACATGACTATGATATCTGTTCCCTATTCTATTTAGGTGAAAGATAAATGCAACTTGTTTACCGACATAAATGGTATAAGTGAGGTGAAAAATATATTTTTTTTCAATTTGTTTAGGTGATTTCATCCTATATAGTTGCATTCTATGGAGGAGCCAAGCAACTGAACCAACTATTGGCATCTAGTTTAATATGATAGATGATGTTAAAGAATTTTATAGTGATTATGCAAGTAGGAGTGGGTATGGTTGGAGGCTAAGAACTTCATGGAAAGGACCAGATGGATAAGTAAATTATATTATTCTTTGTTGCTTATAAGAAGGAAACTGTAAGTCAAAAACTCTCGAGAATAGTTGGAGGCTATCCTTGTTCTTTCTTTGGTGAGAGAAAGGTTTAGTTGAACTCAATGGTTGTTGAGAATTGGATATGCAGGTTGGCTAAACCAGATAAAAACTCTCAAGCAGTATCTTCTTTCTCCTTCATCTCTTATTTTATTTCTATGTTAATTTGTTTTCTGTGTTAGTTCTGGAAATCTCTCTTTCATGTGTTTATTTCCTTTTAGTTCAGAAAGTTCACTTTCTGAGGTTACTAACGTTGTTTCCGCTGCACTTCAAGCTCATCGCTTGATAGTATCTTGAATAAGTTCTCCAAAAGTCAAGTAGTAAAAGAAAAGATAAAGCACGATTCAACCCCCTTTCGTGCGCTATCTTATTTACAAGTGGCATCAAGCTTGGCCCTAAGGGGTTGAGCATTCTAACATTTGCAGAGGATAAAGATTCGAAAGACAGATGGCACAAAATATTCATATAGCAGAAGGATACTCTATTAATAGACCGTCGTTCTTTGATGGTGGGATTATGCCTATTGGAGAGATGAATGAAGTTGTTCATAAAATATACAAGTCTTGACTTGTGGGAGATAATACAAGAAGGAGATTTTGTTCCAAGGGAGGAGTTCAGGAAATGATGCACCCTCAACTTCAAGAGAAATCCTTTGGAATAGGTGGATAGAGCAACATACGGCCAGAGTTCAATTGAACTCAAAAGCTAAGTACCTATTTACATGTGCATTGAACAAAGCTGAATATGACAAAATCATTGCCTCTGACACGTCAAAGGAAATATGGGACAAATTGCATGTGCTACATGAAGACACTGATCAAGTGAAAAAAGCTAAGACCACATGCTGGTTTATCAATACGAGACATTCAAAATGACAGATCAAGAATATATTGATGAAATAACCACCAGGTTTATGCACACCATAAACCAACTAAAGGGATTAGGCAAAATATACTCTAACTCTAAAATGGTTAGAAAAATCTTAAGAAGCCTCCTTGCAAAATGGCTACCTAAGGTTACAGCCATTCCTGATGCAAAAGACTTTCAAACTCTCAGCTTGGTGTACTCATTGGGTTTCTTAAAACTCATGAGGTAGAGTTCTCAGAAATGCATGGTGAATCCTCTAAGAAAAATAAGTCTATAGCCTTAAAGTCGTCTAATCAAAAGGCAAACAAAGTTAAAGCAATGAAGGTTACCAAAACCTGATGAAGAGGAAGAAATAGATAATGAGACAAAAGAACAAGTTGGAAACGAGCTTTCCATGCTGGTGAAGAAAATGTCCAAGGCATGGAAAGGAAAAATAAAGAGAAGAAGGGACATCAACCTTAGGAAGAACAGGAGAGACAAGGTGAAATCTAAAAGTGTCATCTGCTACCATTATGGGGAAAAAGAACACTTCAAAGCAAATTGTCCTAAACTCAAAGACCCAGAAGAAGTTCATGCCTAGGAAGAAAGGTATGCTGGCCACCTGGAGTGAATCTAGGAAGAAAAGAAGGATCAGAAGATTAGGAAGAGATGAATATTGCCAACCTATGCTTCATGGCTGGATACTCATCAGAAAGTGAATATGAGGTAAACTGTAACACCCTAATATTTAACCCAATACACCTAGGACGTACTAAGATTAATTATTAGTCATTACTTCATTTAAAACCTCTTTTAGAAATTAACTTAGCAGAAATACAGGTAAAAATTTTGTTTTGAAAGGAGACATGTAAAACAAAGTGCGAGCCTTGCGCGTGACATATAAACGACGTGAAGCGGAAGAATACATAAAACATACCGAACATAAACATAAAGGAACACATCCATCAACATGCCTCATCATATTCATTAACATAGTTTAAAACAATACTCCAGAAATATAACCGAAACATAAAGTCTTACCCATACTAATGGGAGAGCTTGCAGTATAATAGCATAAAAACAAATACATGAAACAACCCCAAAAGATACTCCCACAAAAGCAACCCTCCTTTAAAACCTACGGACGTCGTAAATCCTCGGACGGAGATAAGTAGCCTACGAACTGCGAAGCTCCTCGGATGTGGCCCATCGAAGAAGGGACGTGGGCATGTGAATCGGCGGAGCAACGTGACCACCTCAGCGGGGCGTCTCTGCTGACGTGCACGCCTCATAGGCCTCGGCTGGAGACTGTGTCCTCGCTACCCCTCTCGGCCAAAGGCACAGAAGGGCGGAATCTTCCGAATACGGATCAGCCGGTGAGTCCTGGAGGGTCCCTCCCGCGGCGGCGTATGAGGGATACGAACTCCGATGGTCACGCACAGCTGAAGACGATGGTCGGCATGGCTTTCTCGTCTTGAGGTCGTGTCCTCTCAAAAATCATGTCGTCGCCAAAGGGGAGGTCGGAGTGAATCTGAAGCTGGAGACTGGAAAGGCAACAGACGTCCCATGTATGCAAAAATGCGAATGGCACAACGACCCTCGAAGTGGTAGGACTGGTGATCGGTCGTAGTGCAGCTCCCAAGGGTGCATCAACAAAAATCACGAACGACGCCATCGATGTCTGAAGACGTAACGGAAAGAAATAGAGAGAGGGTGAGAATCTTGCTAAAGAATCTCAGGAGGGAAATCTTCTATCCTAGTGTCATCGTTTACGTCCTAGGAACTTTGGGTTTATTATGAAAAGGTTAAGCATGCATAAGTTCATTATGAGGTTTTCACAAAGGTATTTATCCAAGGTCCATGTCTTTTATAATGATTCTTAATACATGTATGCAACATAATAGTTCATGGATGCATGGCGGTACTTTAGGTAAATCAAACAATTATCAATCAACATATAAGTGGCATGTAACCTTTCTCTTGAACATCTTTCCTTTTCTCATACTTGTGACACCAATAATATAGTAACCGCACCCTTAAACTAGGCTATGAGCTCATACCTTAACTAGTCGTCACTAGTTCTTACTTATCCTCTTGATAAGCGAATCATAAACATAATCATCATAATCCCGACTCCCAGAGTACGGGTAGGGGCCTAAGGATCACCCATCATGGGACTTTTTCCTTCTTCGAAACGCATCGACTGGTTAAGACCAGCGACTTTGTCCGCTTTGGCAGGCTAATGTCTATGCCCTCACGGTTTTACCTTCTCCTCAGGAGCAAGAGAAGTACGTCTCGGTGTGTCACCTTAAACATCATATACTTTCATTCTTCGAAATGCTTCGACTGGTTAAGACCAACGACTTTGTCCGCTTCGGTATGGCTCGACGTCCATACCCCACGGGTTTACTTTCTCCTCAGAGTAGGAGAAATGCGTCTCGGCATATAACTTTAAACTTCATATTCCTCAAAAAATTTCTTTTTGTCCCTCAAATTTGACGAAATTCGGGCGTGACGACCACCACGAATTTCCTCAAATTTGAGTCTTGCCACATAACTCACATAATGCATGTTATCTCACAAGATCCTCCATCAAGAAAACTTTTCAATCATAACAACATACTTTCTCTAATTCATTTGTATCATATAGTCTCATGCATTATGCTCATAACATACCGAAAACATCACAACAACATATCATAAATCCATATATTCTCATACTCATGATATTAACACATTCATTAATATCACAAGCATACTCACTTGGTCTCATTCTCATATCACACTTCCTATCTCATATTGTCTTATGCTTTGGCCCTTACGGGTCTTAAACTTAAGTTCCAATCATTCTAATGCTCATAGTACATCTTTATTCCATTTAAGGGATCATTACTTATAATTCTTACTAAGATTTAGGCTTACTAAAAATTCCAAACAGCATTATGCATCTTGGGCAGAAAATCATCATATGATTACGGGGTTCTAAAATCTTCGTTTTAAACCCTTTTTCAGATCCGTCTTCGCCTAAGGCTTCATAATCAATCCCTAAACCAATTATGAGGGATTCCTAGGCATGTTTACTAAGTTATAATTCACTTTTCCTCAATTTAGCTTTGCTGGACAGAATCACATTTTGCCGTGTCTAAGTGTGCTAGAATTCCTATTTTAAGTCCTTATCATCACCTTAAGCTTAGTAATTAATACCTAATCATTTATGAAAGGTTTTTATGCATATCCTACTGATTATGAACCATTTACACTTGAATTAATTATGCTGGAACAGAATTGCATTTTTCCAATTCTAAGTGTTCTAGAATTCTCATTTTAAGTCCTTTCTAGTTACTTATTTTTTCCTAACTTCTCTAAAACGTTCCTTACTTCACTCAAGCATAAGTGTACACATTTTATCACCTTAAAACAGTTTGTACAGTATCCAATCAGGGAGGTACAGAACTGAAATGAAACAATCATAAAATCACATAAAATCATGACTTAAAAGCACATAAGTTACTAGTTTTCTCTTGGAATGGTTTTTAAGAACTCAAATCTCTTTTAGAACCCAATTTATCTCATTAAAATCATATAATTATACATGAGGCCAGTAGCTAAATTAATTTGCTCATAAAATAGATTTAAAACATATAATCTCATTCATAATGTTCCTTGGGTACTCCTAAGCTTAGAAAAATTCCAAAACATGGCTATGGGCACTTGTGATTAGATGAACTCACACCAAGCCCATCATCATCACCACAAGGCCGAAATGGCTTCATAAAAAAAAACCAACGTTTTCTTAAAACTTTACATTTGATACTTGGGCAAGTCTTTGAGCTCTAAACCATTTAGGTGGTGACATAAATTTAAACATGCTATGCAACTCATTTTACTCTTCTTTTAGAAAATAAAGTGAGAGCATAAAATAAATATGAGGTGCACTCATTTATTATCTTTAGAGTTTAAGTGATGGCGTAAAATATAAACATGATAGACAAGAAAGTAAACATGAAATGCAAGGTTCAATTCTTTATTTTAGTGCTATAGGCCTCTTGGGTGTTTACCCCAAATCAACAATCAACTTTAAGGTTGAAATAGGTAGGCTTTGAGATTTATTAAGTGATGATGCACATTCTTGCTTTAATCTTTAAGTTGCTTAGTGATAGCTTGAAAATAAACATGCTATGCAAAGCATAAAAGTAAACATGAATGCAACTCCTTTTTATCTTAACTAGAGCTCTTACAAGACTTTAAAGGAGCATAAAAACCTCAACCCATTGTGTATCACAAAGCAAGCTTTAAAGTTCTTAGCACCTAGACTTCAAAGAAGCCTTAAGGTTGTGAACCTCCTCATCAAGTTCAAGAAAATGATCCTAGTGGCAAAAACCACAACAAACATTCAAAAGACCATTCTAATATTTTTTGCAAACCTTTTTCCCCAAAACCAAAACAGAGGGGCTGAAACCAAGAAGGAAAAGAAATGAAAACTAGAGCTTGAACAAGATAAAAAAAAAAAAACCGAAACCTTAGAGAAATGAAAGCCAAAACTTTGAACTTGTAAAGAAAAGGGAAAACCGAGTTTGTATATGGTCCAAGACCAAGATCCAAGCTTTAGAGGTTTATCCCATGACAAACACCACACTATTTCCATGAGACCTCATCATCAAGCTAAAGTTGTGTTCATAAAATGGCCTCATGGCCAAAAATGCAAGGAGGAAGAAAAAGAGTTTGAAAACAAGAGAAAACTAGAAACTTTTCTCAAAGAAAGTAAAGAAAACTTGAAAGAAAACCCCTACCAAGTGAAATCTTGAAAGCTTTGAAAGAAAGCTTGAGTTTGCAAGGAAATGAGAAGACAAAATCTTCTCTTGGTGAGCAACAAGGATTCGCCCTCCAAAGGTTCTCAAGGAAGATGATTTTTCCTTGAGGACGCAAGCTTGGAAATGGTGAGGTTTGGTGTTTAGGAAGTGTTTTAAGGTATGAGAGTGGTGGTTTGAGGTGGTTTGTGGTGGCTCAAGGTGGTGGTGGTGGTTCTTTGAGGAAGGAAGAAAAAGAACTTAGAGGAAGGGAAAATGAGAGAAAATGAAAGAAAGTGCAAGAAAACTCAACTTAGCAAATGATCAAAAAGGTGTCCAAGCTTTCCAAGGTGTGGTATTTATAAAGAATGAAATGTTGTGGCTGATTTAGGGGGAAGAGCTGGCTGAAATTTTGGCTTTGGGAGGGAAGGAAAATATCTTCTAAAGCTTGTCTTGGAAGCTTGGTTTAAGTCCTATCTTAGGTGTAGTCAAGTCCTAGCTTTGGCATAGCCTTTTTGGATGAAATTTGAAATCAATATTTGATGGATTTTGGGGGAAGGAATTCGGTCAAATCTGGACAGCCAAGAGGGAGGGAAAAATCATCCATGTAATTGTGGTTTAATGATGCGTTTAGGTGTTTCATTAATTAAGGTTTGGGTTAGGAGTTTGTGAGGAAGTGTTTAGGTGTAATAAAGGTTAATTAGGGTCATCAAGGCTTGGTTTAGGGGGTGTTCTAATCTAGATTAACAATTTTAAAATCATTTTTTTGGTCAAAAAGGTTGTAGACAAGTTTCCTTAATTTAAGGAAATTGGAGAGAGAAAACACTATTCATTACTTTTTGATTAGTAGTCTTGGATTAAAGAATGAAATTAGAATTTGACTAAGCAATTTTAGTTTCTAATCATCCTTAATAAATCATTTTGACTTTAGATTAATTATCGAAATAAATTAATCTTCGATTAGAGCCTAATATTATTTAGGTTCGCTAATTACTTCATTAGGCGCACTGTACACTATTCTAGGGGTAAAACGGTAATTTGTACTAAACTGCTCGGGACCTCCGGGACTAAACATCACTACTCACTCAAAAACATCTTTCCGTACTTCCTGGAAAAGTTCAAGGCTGAACGGCGCCTTTACCCGTGTAAAGCCAGGGTATTTTGGTCATTTTGAGCGAAAGTTCGAAAACGAGATTTTCACCTCGGATATCAAACATTGCATTTACAGTCCCCTTTAAACATTGAGTTGACCCATTCGAGGATGGCCGGTCGGCTGCTCGAATTTCGGATAAAAATGGCCTCAGGGCATTTTGGTCATTTGCACTCAATACGGAAAATGGGGTATTACATGAACAACTCTAATCTCTCTTATGATGAACTGTTATCGTTATATGAAAAGTTGCTAGAAGATTTTCAAACTAACTCTTTTTCTCCCTATCTCAACCTAAACAAGGAACATAAAAAAACTATTCTAGAACTTAAAAAGGCCAAGATAGAAGCTGAATCTAAGGCTTGAAAAAGAATAACTGAAGGGACAAAACAAGATTTTGAATATAAAACTCAACACCTTAGAATCAAAAGTTGTAAGTAAAAATGAAAATACTCAGAAGGTTATTTCTAAGCTTGAAAGAACTTCAAAGCTTATTAAAATTGACCTTGAAAAAATGGTGAAAGGATCAAGGAATCTTAATGTCACGACAAGCTTCAGGCATGTGACCGGCTTGTAAGAAATCTCATTCTCATATCAGTCTCGGGACCTGTTGACTATCTCTATATGCATGCTTTGTTCATAAGAATCTATTTACAGCATAATTTCGCTTTCTACAAATAAATCATCTATTCTCTAAAAACAAGATACTCATATATGAAATCTTGTAATGAGCCTTTTTCATTCCAAAATCACAAAATCATTATATATATATATATATATATATATATATATATATATATATATATATATATATATATATATATATATATAGAAGATATGTCTTTTCAAATGTTCATACCATTGAAATATACCTCAAAACTCAATCATAATATGCCATATGCAAGACAACACATGCTCTAGGTCCAGGATCTGCCTACATTTGTCCTGGAGTACTCTAAACAACCCAGAATACATGTCTCACCTCGAGTGAAGCTTACCATTTGACTCTTTACTATGGCTGATTAGAATTTGCAGCAGTGGTTCTATTGTAAAAATGAGAGAAATGAGAGGGGTAAGTTTTGATACCAAAACTGAGTAGTAAGCCCTCACCTAAAACCCCCTTCATAGGACATCAAGGAACAATGCATGAAATCACAATGATATCAGTAATATTAAAAGGTCTTATGCAATCAAGTATACATCTATATAGTTATATATTCAAATTATCACTTTACCAACTCAAAAGTAACTTTCTCAATTCACTTTCATATATGAAATCATATAAGCTCATAATAGCATAGCTCCTAAAGAAATCGTAATTTCTAGTCTGATCCTGTCTAGTCTAAGGGTGCCAACACGGGCTCCACCCTTAAGACTTGTCTGTGGGTGCAACACGGGCTCCGCCCTCCAGACTTTGTTTTTTCCCCAACATGGGCCAAGGGAAGAATATGCTTTCGGGCACCTAACTAGGACTCATCTCTATTCTGTTCTATGAGATTGCCCTCAAGCGACTTGGTACCAAGATTAATGGATTTCCTGCCATTAATACGCACTGTTCTCTATAGCTCCTGGAAATAAGTCTAAAAAACCCTTAAAAACCTTTTTATTCTCCATGAGCTTTGAATCTATGATTCTAACAGTTTACCTTAGCATAACTATGGCTATGAAATCATGCCCAAGGGATCACCCTTTGTAGACATTTGTGATTTCATACCTCTCCAGAGTATGTAGCCTCCAACTATCCTGGATCTTATGAAGATTCATGCTCTAAAACATTTTGATTCAATATCTGAAACATATTTCAATTTGTCAAGCTTTTCACAACTAGAAACTCAATGTCATATTCTAAAATTACAGAGTCTAAAATCGTATTTCCATTCCTTTTCTCTATACTTCATATTTGATTATAAAACTGTAGCACATACATAAAGTAGTTCTAGAATCCATTGAAATAACCATGAAAATCTCTAACAACTACATACATCAATAGTTCTGCATAAAATCAGTATAACAACCATGGTCCCATGAGTTTTATCCAAACCAAGTTTCATGCACTAAAACTAGGAATTCTAAAACATATTAACCAACAGTAAACTTCAAATCCTTATACAGTAATTCTCTAAATCAAGCAGTAAATCATATTTTTCATGAAAATAATTATAATGAACAATATAGAGATTACAGATGTGAACCCACTCACCTGGAGGGTGAAATCTGGAGAAACAACTTCAACAGAACTCTAGAGAGAAGAAATGACACCACTATCTGACATGGGAGCAACAGAACTCTAGATTAGCCTCTAAAACCTCTAAATACCCGAGAATCCATCTCTAACAAGGTAAAAAACTCCTCTTCCTTAGGAAGCATGGAGGACCACCCTTAAACCAGGAAAACTTGGAGGAAATGAAGCAAAACTAGCAAAATAACATACCTTTAAGCTTGGAGGATTGAAGATTCTAAGTTAGACTTGAAAGAAATGGAAGAAAATGGAGTTTGGAGGGTGAAGAGAGGTGAGAGGGCGAGTTTTCCTAGTGTTGGGGGTCGTCTGAATGGTCTGGACCCAAAAACTGAGTGCTCACCAGAGAGCATCCAGATCGTATCCTACACCACCTTACTGTTCTAACCGCTAGCGCTCACAGAATATTTACATTTCTTAATTTTAAGTTAAATGGATTTAAATTTAAAACATAAATGTAAATAAGAAAATACCCCCCATTTGGATTCAAATAAAATATTAGAAAAATAAAAATCTCAACAAATCAAAATCTAATTTTTGAGTTTTAGTTCAAATTCAAGAATCTTGAAGATTTTATAAATTTTTGGGCTAAAAATGAAAGGTTTAAAGATTTCGTAAAATTCATTAAAAATAACTCTTTAACTTATTTTTCTCTAGGGAACAATTACCAAGACTTTTGGTCCTAAACTTAGTAAAATTCAGGACCTGGAATGACAAATAAGGGTAACTAGCACTCTTCTTGGTTTGAAAAATTTTTCTAACCTTTCTATTTAAAATCAGGGTATTACAATCTTCCCCCTTAAAAAGATTTGGTCCCCAAATCTAACTGACATCATTGGAAGAACGAGGAGATAGAATACTTGACCGACATAGGTCTCATGGATGGGCCTAATCGCCCAAAGCACTCTAAAATGGTATCTGACTTGTTAACTATTACTCTGGAAGCAGTGTTGTCTTAAAGGCTACTGCTCTATTCCTCTCTTTCCTGATACTCTTTGCCATGTCTGGGCGGCTCCACCTCTAAGGTCATCCCTTTCCCATTAAGATGACAAGGGTTCTTACTCTAGTTCTTTCATTTCTTGTCTGTCATTGACTAACACTATAGGATTTCTGGTTCTCGGTTCTTGAACTTTTCACTCCCTATACACGTGTCATGTACAGTAATCAAACCACCTTATCTATCCATATAGCAAACATACATGTCATTTATATGCATAATTCTCAACATAGGTGACAATGAACCATAGGTGCATTACATGCATCAAACAATGAACCATGGATAACATAACTTATGCTAAGAATCTTTAAAATTTTCTACTAAATTAACATGCATCATCAGTTCTCATGTGCCACTTTTTTTACCTTGAAACTCCCCAAGTCTTTTAATCCAAGATTTTCAAACATAAAAATATACTTCAAAACATCAAGCCATGCTCACATACCATGCCAACATGTAGTCCTAAGGTAAATTATATGCATTTTATTAGCTCATTAAGTCCATTAATCAGCTTTTCATCCTATTTCTAAGTTACATATTAAACATGACAAGTCCTAGTCTGATTTCACTTGGGAACTTTACATATACAGAGTGAGGAAACCACATATATTCTTTGCATGGGGTTTCATAAACTGAAGTGAATAAGAATTTGCAAGTCAAAACTGAAAACTAATCTATACGACAAAGATAAGCAATTCACATTGGTGTATGAGATTTAGCCCAAGTTAAAAAATTTATACAAGAAGTAACTTTACTTAGGAGCACCAAATTGTTCAAGTAATTCAAGCCTGTATAGGTAAAACATGTTCCTATCTTGTTTTCTTTGTTCTATGAAAGCAATCATGATAACGCAACACAAGAAAGAGGTGGTAGTTTCATTCCAATACCTAACATGGGTGAACACATGTTATTCTCTTGTAACAAACTTATCTTATGTGTTTTGTAAAAATGTTAGCAGAACTACTTTGAGAAATTCCCTTTTATTTCAGAATTCTATACAACTTGGTCAAAGGCCGTAAGTATTCATGAAACTCTTTCCAATTATACAAACACAGTATTCAACTCAAGGTCAACTCATAAAACATAATAATTGAAAAGTAGTTAAAAAGACTTGATATCAATAAGATGATCTTTATATGTCCCAGAGCACCTAAGAAATCATTCTGTTCTTCGTTCCAAAGGTTATAATTAGCCAACATGTTCATGCATAGAACTAGACACACATATAAACTACATGCTTTAACAAACAAGAACATAACATCGGTACACCTTCAGTAGCTCAAGTTAATAGGTAACAATAAAACCTTGAAGAAACTAAGGAATTCTATTTCTAAAACCTTAATTTCCATTTAATAAATGTATATTACTCACTTAAACTTCCTAATTCATGAAACTTAATGCTAACCAATTGCATGCCTGTTTCATTCAACAAGACTTTCTATGGTGAATGTCTAGCATGAGGGGAGGGAGAGAGTGTTCTTTTACCTTACGCTCAAAATATTTGGCAAAACAATATGTAGTCCTATCATTCTCTCCTTTAAAATCCTTAATCACCACAACGAAATCAATTGTTCATACACTAATAAAGTTTCCAATAGCTTATCCATGTTAGCTCTAATCACACATGCATTAAAATATTCGTACTTCCAACATTTTCATATTATGCATACAACCAAAAGAATGACAAGGAGTCAAAGAGATCAAGAACAACCAACATGCGTAGTAATCAAACTCAAAACAACATTACAATACACGCTGAAAACTAATCAAACTATCTATGTCATATTGTTAACCTATTTCACGTACATGCTATACTCATATCCTATAATTGCACAATTCCAACATAAATAGTACAATAATGCATTCTAGAAACATGGCATGCATGATGATCATGGCATCAAAGTCACATAAAACAATCTAACCTATTAGAACCAATCGTCATTTTCACTAATTGTCCACATTCATCACACAAAAAGATACCAAAGATTGTAGAGAATGCAAAACTCTAACAGAACTAGATATTATTAACTCTTCCTATAGGCCTCAAATAGCATTACGTTAGTGCGAATAGCCAAGTTCCATTCACATAAATGTCATGCCATTTGTGGACACTTGCTCTAGTACCATGCAGGGAAACCTAATGCTCTGATACCACTTTGTCACGACCCATTTCAAGCATGTGACCGGCATGTGAAAATCTCATTCTCAAGTCAGCCTCGAGACTTGTTGACCGTCTCTATATGCATGCTCTATTCATAAAAATCTATTTACAACATAATTTCACTTTCTACAGATAAATCATCTGTTCTCTAAATCAAAATACTCATATCTAAAATCTTGCAATGAACCTTTTTCACTCCAAAATCACAAAATCATTCATATATATAAGTTAAGATATGTCTTTCCAAATGTTCATACCATTGAAATACACCTCAAAACTCAATCATAATATGCCATATGCAAGACAACACATGTTCAAGGTCTGGATCCTGCGTATTTGTATTGGAGCATTCTAAACAACCCAGAATACATGCCTCACCTCAGTGAAGCTTACCATCTGACTCTTTACTTAGCCGAGTAGAATTTGCAACAGTGGTTCTATCAGGAAAAAAGAGAAATGAGAGTGGTGAGTTTTGATACCAAAACTTATGAGTAAGCCCTCACCTAAAACCCTCTTCATAGGACATCAAGGAACAATACATGAAATCATAATGATATTAGTAATACTAAAAAGTCTTATCCAATCAAGTATACATCTCTATAGTTATATATTCAAATTATCACTTTACTAACTCAAAAGTAACTTTCTCAATTCACTTTCATATCTGAAATCATATAACCTCATAATAGCATAGCTCCTAGAGAAACAGTAATGTCTATTCTATACTATCTAGTCTAAGGGTGCCAGACGCTCCACCCTTAAGACTTGTCTGTGGGTGCCAACACGGGCTCTACCCTCCATACTTTGTTTCTTCCCCCCAACACGGGCCAAAGGAAGAACACGCGTTCGAGCACCTAACTAGGACCCATCTCTACTCTGTTCTATGAGTTTGCCCTTAGGCAACTTGGTACCAAGGTTAACAGATTTCCTGTTGTTAACACGCAGCCTGTTTCTCTGTAGCTCCTGAAATAAGTCTGAAAAACCCTTAAAATCCCTTTTATTCTTTGTGAGCTTTGAATCTATCTGATTCTAAAGCCTGACCTTAGTATAACTATGGCTATGAAATCATGCCTAAGGGATCACCCTTTATAGACATTTGTGATTTCATATCTCCAGAGTATGTAGGCGCTAACGTCCCTGAATCTTATGAAGATTTATTCTCTAAAACATTTTTATTCAATATCTAAAACATATCAATATGTCAAGCTTTTCACAACTAGAAACTCAATGTCATATTCTAAAATTATAGAGTCTAACTGTATTTCCAATCCTTTTATCTAAACTTCATATTTGATTATAAAACTGTAGCCTATACATAAAGCAGTTCAGAATCCATTGAAACAACCATGAAAATCTCTAACAGTTACATACATCATTAGTTCTCATAAAATCAGTATAACAACCATGGTCCTAAGAGTTTTATCAAACCAAGTTTCATGCTCTAAAACTAGGAATTCTAAAACATATTAACCAACAGGAAACTTCAAATCCTTATACAGGAATTCTTTGAATCAAGCAGGAAATCATATTTTTCATGAAAATAATTATAATGAACAACATAGAAATTACTGATATGGGAGTAGAACTCTAGATTAGCCTCTAAAACCTCTAAATACCCGAGAATCCATCTCTAACAAGGTAGAGAACTCCTCTTCCTTAAAAGCACGAAGGACCACCCTTAAACTAGGAAAACTTGGAGGAAATGAAGCAAAACTAGCAAAATAACATACCTTTAAGCTTGGAGGATTGAAGATTCTAAGTTAGGCTTGAAAGAAATGGAAGAAATGGAGTTTGGAGGGTGAAGAGAGGTGAGAGAGCAAGTTTTCCTGGTGTTGGGGGTTGTGTCTAGAATGGTCTGGACCCTGAAATTGAGGGGTTTTTATAGTCCTATCGAGCGCTAGTGCTCACCAGAGAGCGTCCAAATCGTATCCTGCACCACCTCACCGTTCCCTAACCTCCAGCACTCATGAGCGCTGCGCTCACCAGAATATTTACATATCATTTATTTACTTCTCATTAACTTTAAAACATAAATGTAAATAAGAAAATATCCCCTATTTGGATTCAAATAAAATATTAAAAAAATCAAAATCCTAGGAAATCAAAATCTAATTTTTGGGTTTTAGTTCAAATTCAGGAATTTTTAAGATTTTATAAACTTTTGGGCTATAAACGAAAAGTTTAAAGATTTTATAAAATTCATTAAAAATCGCTCTTTAACTTATTTTTCTCTAGGGAACAATTATCGGGACTTTTGGTCTCAAGAAAATGGTTCTATCATATAGCTCTTTAAGGGCATGTAGGGTCTAGACTTAGTAAAATTAGGATCTGAAACGACAGATAAGGGTAACTGGCACCCTCTTAGTTCAAAAATTTTCTAACCTTTTTGTTTAAAACCAGAGTATTACACTTAATATGATACTCAAAGGTCGGCCATATTTTCAAAAGACTGGTTAGGATATGAGGAAGGGTTTGATGAGAAGGAAAATTAACTTTCTTCAAGAAAGACAAGAACAAAATGTCTTGTACTTTTTGTTTTATGAAGGGACATTCACCTGACAAATGCTTCATGAAAAAAAAAGTCTATCAAAATGGTCAAAAAATCTCTTTCTAGACTAACTCAAGAGGACCCAAGAAAATTTGGGTACCTAAAATAAAAATTGTATTTGTTGGAGGCCTCCTAAGAACACATGGGGAACATGACAACAAGTGGTACATGGACGGAGCTCAAGGCACATGTTAGGATCCAGGAGGTGGTTCAGAAATCTCGACACAAAGCCTTTGGATCAGGAAAGTTTGCTGATTGAGGTAAGGCTAAGGTCACAAGCATGGGAAATGTTGGTAAGGATGATTCTCACCAAATTTATGATGTTTTTTTTGTTGATGGTTTGGCTCACAACCTTTTAAGTATTATGCAATTATGTGACCAAGGCTTTAATGTTGTTTTTAATGCTCATGCATGCAAAATAGTAAGTCCCACTTGTGGACAATTCATTCTGTTTGGTAAGAGCATGATAACACGTATATGTTATTCTTGGATGACCTGAGAGATCAAGATGTAAAATGTCTGCATCCTTCACGGATGATAAATGGCTATAGCATAAGAAGCTAGGGCAAGCTCATATGAAGCTCATTTCTAGCTCTTCAGAAGAGCTTGTTAAAGGATTACCAAGGATTAGATTTGACAAGGACTCAACTTGTGTTTTCTATGAAAAAGGTAAGCAAACCAAAATTTCTTTTCATAATAAGTATGTGGTTTCAACTACCAGACCACTTGAACTTTTACACATGGATCTCTTTAGACCAACTAAAACTGCTAGTCTTGCTGGAAAGAGATATTGTCTTGTCATTGTGGATGAGTACTCTAGATTCACATGGGTTATCTTCCTAGCCTCTAGGGATGAGGTATTTGAAAGATTCAAAGTTTTTGCAAAATGTATTTGCAAAGAAAAAGAGCCTCAAATAAGCTCTATCAGATCTGATCATGGAGGAGAGTTTGAGAATCATATTTTCGAAAAGTTTTGTAAAAAACATGGCATCTTGCATAAGTTTTCTGCACCTAGGACTTCCCAACAAAATGGGGTTATTGAAAGGAAAAATAGAAGTTTGTAGGAAATGGCCAGAACAATGCTTTTAGAAAGTGGTTTATCAAAAGGCTTTTGGAGAGAGGCTGTAAACACCTCATGCTGTATACAAAACAGAATCTTTCTAAGGTCAATCCCAAAGAAATCTCCCTACGAGCTATGGAAGGAAAGGAAACTCAACATTTCAAATTTTCACATCTTTGGCTCATCATGTTTTATCCTTAACACTAGGGACAAACTTGCAAAGTTTGATCCTAAATCTAATGATGGTGTTTTCCTATAATACTCTTCTATCTCTAAAGCTTACAGAGTGTATAATAAGATAATGCTATGCATTAAAGAGACTATTCACATCAAGTTTAAGGAGCTCAAGAGGCACTTTGCTAATGATCTCAAAGAACTGAAAGAGAATCTTGAAAGAATAAGTCTAAAGGAAACTTCTGATAGCGAGAAGATGAAAGACAAACCTTTAGAAAGTAAGCTACAGAACACAAACACTTCAGAAAACTTGCTCAAAACTCCAAAGCAATCAAAAAGTAGCACTTCTGAACACGAAGAAAAGCAACCTGAAGATGAAGGAGAACCTGAAGACCTTCAAAGCTAGAAACTACAAGGGACTTTCTGATTTAAAGACAGTTCTCAAAATAGAGTTCTTGGAGATATTTCCATGGGTGTGAGAACCAAATCATCCGTTAGAAATATGTCAAATTGTGTTTTCATCTCCACCATTGAACCTGAATGCATTGATGAAGCTTTGAGTGATCAAAGTTGGGTGGATGCTATACCAAAAGAATTAGACCAGTTAAGAAAAACAAAATCTAGACGCTTGTTGAAAGACCAAATGAAAAGACCATCATTGGTACAAAGTGGGTGTTCAGGAATAAGCTCGATGAAGTAGGCAAAATCATTAAGAATAAAGAAAGATTGGTTGCACAAGGTTATAATCAACAAAAAGGAACTAATTATAATAAAACCTTTGTACTAATAGCTAGGCTTGAAGCCATCAGAATACTACTTGCTTTTGCTGCCTTCAATGGATTCATTCTCTACCAAATGGATATTAAGTTTGCGTTTCTAAATAGATTCCTCTGAGGAAGTTTGTGTGAAGTAGCCTCCTAGTTTTGAGAATAAAGACCTTCCCAACTATATCTTCAAGCTAATGAAAGCTCTCTATGGTTTGAAACAAGCTCCTCAAGCTTGGTATGATAGACTGAGTACCTTCTTGAAGAATGAGTTCAAAAGAGTAAACTTAATACAACTCTTTTTTACTCTTGAACAAGATAATAACTTTCTGATTGTCCAAATATATGTTGATAACATCATATTTGGCACTCCTGGTCATTCTTTCTATGAAAAGTTTTCAAAATTAATCCAAGTGAATTTAAGATAAGTATGATGGGTGAACTAAAATTCTTCCTTAACTTGCAAATAAAACAACAAAAGGAAGGAACCTTGATCCATTAAGAAAAATATACAAAGGAGCTTTTGAAGAAATTTAATATGGATCAAGTTAAACCAATGAGCACCCATGCATCCATCTCAAATCATTGATGCTGATGAAAATGGTGAAAAAATTTCAGCAAATAATTATCGTGGAATGATTGGTTCACTACTGTATCTTACAACTAGTAGACCAGACATTCAATTAAGTGTGGAAATTTGTACTAGATTTCAATCTAACCCAAAATAATTACATTTAAATGATGTTAAGAGAATTCTTCAATATTTATCAGGTACTACTAATCTTGGCTTGTGGTATGAGAAGGGTACTTCTTGTGACATTGTAGGTTATTGTGGTGCTGACTTCACTGGAGATAGAGTTGATAGAAAAAGCACCAGTGATTGCTGCTTCTTTGGAAAAAGTCTGATCACATGGTCATGTAAAAAGCATAATACAATTGCTCTCTCTACTGCTAAGGCTGAATATGTAGTTGCTGCAAATTATCACAGAGATGCTATGGATAACGAACCAGCTAGAAGATTATCACTTGAGGTATTCCAAAATCCCTATCTACTGTGATAATACTAGTGCTATTAGTCTTGCCAAAAATCCTATCCAGGACTCTAGATCCAAGAACATTGATGATAAACATCATTTTATTCGCGATCACGTTGAAAAGGAGATGTTGAGTTCATGTTTATGAATACTAAAGACCAAGTGTCAGATATATTCACAAAACCATTAGCTAAAGATTGTTTTTGTGTCATGAAAAAGCTTTTAAACTTAAGTGTTTTTAAATCTGCATAAGTGTTCATACACAAGTCATCTCTGGATCTCTCTTTCTCTTTGCATAACTCCAAGCTGAAAGCGAATAAAAAATATCAGTTTGCAAGACCAAGTTTTAGATTGAAGATTTTTCAGTTTGAGAGATTAGAAAGAAAATGGGTTGTTCAAAAAGAAGATATAAAGATCAGATAATAGAAGTATATGTATGGGATCATACCTTTAGAATATGAAGATGAGTTATGATGAGTAAATGGTATCTCTCTAATGGGTTAGAAAGTAAGCTGTGAAGCTCAAAGTGATCACAAGAGTAAAAAACATCTCTTTCTAAAAAGGATGAAAAGGCAGGACATTTCCCACGTCTTTGAGCTTTCTCTCCCATGTCGATTCACCTTCAGCAAGTTACATCACATCACTTAAATAACCCCCAACTTCTCACACATCACTTTTTTACCTTCATCCTCTACCTTATGCTCTTCAAATTGTTTCGTTTCCTCTCATCTCAAACCCTCTTTTCTACAAACCGAAGCATCTTGCTCCTTTACATATCTTCATCTCTAAATCTTTTTCAAGCCTTGACCTTCTTGTTCTTTCTTATAAACAAACCTGAAAAATGGTTGAAGGAAAAACCTTGCTCTAGGCATGTTGCCAACCTAGGGACATCTCTCATGTTTGATGAACCTACCCATTAGCAACACTATGCTGACAACTTCTCTCAGCGGGAAGTGGCCCCTGGAAAAATGCTTCGCAGGAGATCATAGTTCAAGTTGTTATCCTTCTGGAGGTCGTTTCCTTCAGGGATGGGAAGGGTTTCTAAACTTCTCCGATTGAGTATTTACGGGAATGGTTCCTGCTTCACTCCAGTTGCTCCAGGTAACCGAGTCGATGCTGACCTTTTATATTAGACGAGTTGATTTAGAGTTGAGCATAGTCGACCTCTCCAACATCATTCATGCTCTTGATGACGGTGTCATCTATGTAGAAGAAGACTGGTGGATGGGTCTTGGAGTTTCAGCGAGGAGGTTTCCAGGACTTATCACTGACTCTCCTAGACATCAACCTAGCAACGTAACTACGGCCATGTTGAACACCAAGGCGTGACAAGTCTTTACCCTCATCTAATTTTCTCTACTCCTAATGCTTGGAAGCACACATCTATTGGTTGGGATGGACTGCATATTATTGTTTTGTCTGGCAAAAAGAAAGGTAAACTTGCTTAGATTAATCTTTGACTACATGCTAAGTGCCATCTCTTTAGGGAAAAAGAACTGCTATTGTTCCTTATGGGATTCTGCGATCAAGATCTTCGAGTTCTTGCAATACCCATTGGAAAATGAATAGTATGAATATATGGAAGGAACTGAGTACTCTCTAAGTTCATTCAAGACCATACGAAGACCAACTAGTGCTGTTTTATCTAGTGTCAAAAGACAAAGCCTGAGAATAAGAGATGTAGCTCTTGAAAAGGCAACGAAGGAGAATGAGGGAAGAGGAAGAAAAAGAAAGATCATTCTTCTTGAAGACAGCTCCAATGAAAGTAAAAGGCCTGAAATAATTATAGATATGGGGCTGACCCTGTAGATGTTGTATGACCTCAAATTCTGAGAATGAGACAAGCTCAGGGTCTTCCTGATTTGGAATATGCTTTTAAAGAGGAAATATCCTCAAAGAATGAGTCAACAAATGGCATTTCTAAGAAGAGCTCACCTCAAGTAAATGCTTCTCCCCTCGAATCCAGTTATTCATGAACTATCTCCAACACATGGTGCTGAGCCCTCTTCAAGCAACCAGCACCAGGGGCATAGTCAAGCTTTACAAAAGTACGAGTGCCTGCAAGAACAATGCCTAATCAACAATTGACTAGATCAGATGGAATCCTTATCACGAGACATGAAGCTTTTCTGCTAGAGATTCTTCGCAAAGTCAGGCGCTAGGGTTGATGATGGTGTTCTTGGAGTCCAACACACCTCTTTTTGTTGATGACAAAAGGGGGAGAATGAATAGATAGAAAGAAAATCTTAATCTTATGAGAAAAATAGGGGGAGTATGCATGAAAGGGAGAACATTCAAAGATCTTTTTACATATGCATTTCTTTAAAGAACATTTCTGGTTTCTTGTGTTTTAATTTGCTCTGGTTCTTTTCCTTAAGTTTGATATATACATCTCTGGTTCTATATTGATGCTTTGTTACATGTTATATATATATATAAACTTATTTGAAAGTTTTTATCCCTACCTTACCTACTCAATATGCATTGATACATTCCTTTTATAAACATGAGCATCAGCTTTCAAAAATAAGTTTGGATAAAAATGTGTTGAATAAGGAAATCAATCAAGATAAAATATCACAAATATTGCTTGTTAATTATTCAAGCACGTGTATCTTCAGAAAGGTTTTTTTTAACTGAAAATCAAGCTGGTTGCATTAAAAGAACTTAAATGATAATATTGGTTCATTATTGCTATGATGTATCTAGAAAGTACTCTAAGTAAATTCATATTTTTTTCCATAAACAACAAAATCAGTTCTGATTTAAGTTACTTAAGGCTTTAAAACACTTGAGAACCTATCCATATCATGCCTTAAGAAAAGAACTTCCTGGATGTTACAGGTTATGATGTTTTGAAAGAATAGCTATTATAATGACATATTCAATTCTATTTCTTTCAACATTTCTTCAAAAGATTTTCTTCAAAATTGGTTTGTCATCATAAAAAAGGGAGATATTGTTAGCTCTAGATCCCTTCAGAGACTTCATAACAATATGTTTTAATGACAACAAAACCAATTTAAAGAAAATATTTTGAAGAACAACTAATGTCTACCTTGAGTTCTTGACATAGCATCCAGGTATTTCCGATTGCATAACACAGACTTGAAATGAAAATAATTTCACTTTGCATGTGCAAACATGATTTATCTCATATAAAGAGATTGAACTTAATATAAAGTGAACGTTATATCATGCAAAGTACATATACATACCTAACAGATGAAAGGGAATCATATCAAGGGCAAGAAACTAAGGTCTGGGACTTTAGAAAGTAGGACGGGATTTTAGAAAGTACACCATAAATGAAGATATCTATCAAACTCTGAAGCCAAAGTGTTCTACTATCTTCAATCATCACACTCGCAATGTTTTATTCATCAACAAGTCATTATTGAAGATGTTAAGACCCAAGAATCATCAAGGAAATGATACCGTACATTAGAAATCTCACTTATAGTGATACTATGCGCTCTACAAGAAATGAAGGGAATTTTTGAAATTCAAATTTGAAATTCAAAAGTCAAAACCCAGTGACTAAACTGGTGAGTCATCTCTTTTGCTACTATGGTTAACTACCTCAGCTTCTAGAAGAAGGACTTCAGAAACCATGTTCAGAAAGTAAAAGTAATTTCTAAAATAGCATCAGAAACCTCAATCTTGCAATGACTTCTGCAGTCCTGACAATAAACGGGCTACTCTTCTAGATTGTTTTTCCAAGACACAAATGGATGATCAACACGTGTCACTTGGAGATCTGATTAAGAGGGAATAGTCACAAGGAAGACCATCTATAAATAGAGATGATGTGCTTTCAAAGAAGATAGATTGACGCACAAAGAGCAAAAACTCAAAAAAAATCTCTCATCATCTACTTGTAAAGTTCATTACATCTAGTAACCATTTCCTTTGGCTGTAAAAATCTTTTTTCTATATTCTTTCAGTGTTCATACATTCTTCCTATGAAGAATATTTAGAAAAATTCATTCAAGTGTTTCTCAGAACTTTCTTTGTACATCTTACGAAAACTTGAGTGTAGGTTAATTTGAATTACAAACCCAAACACAAACCTTTGTATCCTCGATCCATAGTGATCGGTGTAAGCTTAGCTTGGAGATGCTAGTTAAAGACTACTTGCAACGTGACATTAAATGTGTTTTTACTGCTTTCGGTTTAGCTTGGAGAGGTTGTTCAAAGACTACTTGGTTCAGCTTGAAGAGGCTTGTGAATAACTACTTGATTGGTGATAGTAGGGGTTATCTGGTCATTGGTAAGAGCTTAGGAAGGCTATTGTAAAGACTATCCTTGTTCTTTCTTTGGTGAAAGAAAGGTTGAGTGGAATTCAACGATTGTTGAGAACTGGATGTAAGGTGGAAACCAAGATAAAAACTCTCAGCAGTATCTTCTTTCTTCTTCATTTCTTATTTTATTTCTGTATTTAATTTGTTTTCTGTGTTAGTTCTGGAAATCTTTCTTTCACGTGTTTATTTCCTTTTTAGTTTAGAAAATTCACTTTCTGAAGTTACTAACGCTATTTCTATTAAACGTCAAGCTCATCGCTTGATAGTATCTTGAATAAGTTTTCAGAAGTCAAGTAGTGAAAGAAAAGGTAAAGCATGATTCAAACCCCCCCTTTTCGTGCACTTTCCTACTTACAAATAGGAGGGTCAACATGCATGTAAAGAGAACCATTGATGTGAATAATGAGGAGGAGTTAGGATCAACAAGACATTCTAGTCTCTTGTCTAAGATGCTGGTAGTTATGAAAATTTGTCATTTGTTGAACGTGATGTAAGGAATTATATCAAGAAGGAAAGGCGTGTTATTGGAAAGAAGGGGATGTGAAAGCATTAGTTAGTTACTTCTGGAGAATGAAGGAACAAAATAGAAACTTCTATTATGATATTGATTTGGATGAGGAGTTTCATGTAAGAAATGTGTTTTGGGCTGATGTCAAAAGTAAGGTAGCATATGTTGTCAACTTTGACCCAACATACTTGACAAACAAATATAACATGCCCTTTGCTACTTTTGTAGGTGTAAATCACCATGGGAAATCAATTTTTTTTCTTGTTTACTTAGCACATTTAGCAATATATTAGACTTGTATTTTATGTATTGGTTTGTACTTAATTTATTGTGAATTATGTTAAAACAGTTTATTGTGGGGTGAAGATGAACTAATGGATATTGAGAAATGAAATCTCAACCTTCCTCATATCATTTGAAGTGTAAATTTAAACTCCTAAACTCGATAGTAGAATCAAGAGTTTACCAATTTATTAAAGTTATCTAAATTACCACATGTTAAATAAAAAGAAAGTTTGTATACTCCTAATTTTCAATTTAAAACTAAAACATATATCAAATAGTTCTTACTTCTTATGACATGCAAATTTCATCTTGTGTGCCGCGGAACCATCCTTTTCTTAATTGATATTAAATAAAAACATTGATATCTTATCAAAAATTCAATTCTCATTTAAAAAACTAGCAAGTAATTGTGAGAATCACATCATATATCAAACTCTACTATATAGAAAGAATTATATAAACTTGTGCTAGAGGCACAAGCAATTAATTTTCTAGCAAACTCAAACTTTTGTCCCACTTAAAAGGGCAAAAAGGAAAAGCAAAAACTTTACCTGCTCCCTAATATCAAACTAGGTAAAAGATCGCAACAACAATGATCTCCTAAAAACCATCCATAGTTTATATATACGATGTTTTCACACTCATTGGTATTTTTGATTCATGGTTTCCTTCTCGTGAGCAGGAAGAATGATATAGTTTACTTCTCCATCTGGTCCTTTTCGTGAAATTCTAATCATCCATCCAAAGCCACTAGATATATAATCACTGTAAAATGCTTTTACATCATCTATATATTGTACTAAATGCGCGCCAACAGTTGGCTCATGGTTGCTCGACTCCTCTATAGAATGCAACTATATAGAATGAAATCACCTAAACAAAGTGAGAAAAAATTATTATTCACCTCACTTATATCATTTATGTCAATAAACATGTTACATTTGTCTTTCACCCAAATAGAATAGGGAACTAATGTCATAGTCATATTCTATCCATGCAAGTAAGAACATAACTTATGCTGATAACTGTAATTATAAATACACGTAAGTAAGTCACTTTGCTGGTCATTCTGAGGGTTTACAAGTTTGATAATAAATAACAAGAGGTAATAGTACTTGTTTCAAAATAATCTAAAACAACCACAACTCTGAAAAATAGAAAAGAAAAATCAATAGAGCCCATCTTGCTTTGCCTTGTAGACAGCTTTTCTTTCTTTCATTTTTTTTTCATGACTAAGAATTTCAATTTGAGAGGAGACACAAAACAAAGCACAATATGAAAAAGAAAACTATTCACTCGTTTTGAAGGACTTCCATCCTCTATGTTTTCTATAGTCATCACCTATGGGACAGTACAAAAAGTAAGGAAAAATACATCTAAAATAGTAAGCCAACACAAACTAAACCAAATTCAGGCATGAATATAGCAAATATCCTAAATAGATAAGAGAACTAATGTTATGACCATGTTCTGTCCATGCATATAAGAATATTAGATATGCCGATAAGTATAGTCATAAATGCACATAAGTAATTCACTTTGCTGATCATTATGTAGTTTTTTACAAGCTTGATAATAAATAACAAGAGCTAAGAGTACTTGTCCCAAAATAATTTGACAAACAATCACAAAAATATCAAATACAAAAAAATATAAACCAATAACAAAACTATTCACTTAATTTAAAGGGCTTTCATCCTCTTTGCTTTCTCTAGCCATCACCTATGAGGATAGTATAAAAAGTAACGAAAAACATCCAAAACAATAAGTCATCACAAACTAAACCAAATGACAGAATGAATATAGAGCCATGTTCTATCTGTGCATGTTAGGTATCAAATATGCTCTAGTTACAAATGCACGTAACTACGTCATTTTGCTAGTCATCTTGTAGTTCTTAGAAATTTTATAATAAATAACAATAGCTAATAGACTTTGTATCAAAATAATCTCATAAACCTAGATACTATAGACATGTTCTTCTTCTTCTTCTTCTTCTTTTATAATTATTATTACTATTATTTTATTTTTATGAATAAGAGGCTCATACTCTCAATTTAAGAGGAGCCATAAAACTAAACACAACATGAAAAAGAACACTATACAATCAATGTGAAGAGTTGTCATCCTCTATATTTTCTATAGTCATCTATATTAGGATAGTCCAAAAAAGCAAGGAAAAACACATCAAAAACACTAAACCAACACAAACTAAATAGCAGATAAACTAAATAGATAAAGAAACTAATGCTATAGCAATGTTCTGCCCATGAATGTAAAAATATTGAATATGTTGATATGTCTAGTTGAAAATGCACGTAACAAAATCACTTTACTAGTCATTTTGCAGTTTTTAGAAATTTAATAATAAATAACAATGACGAACAATACTTGTGTCAAAATAATATCATAAACAATCAAAAGTATATTAAAAAAATGAAAAAAATTGAACCCATTTGATTTGCTTCATCAGCCAATATTAGATGGAGTACCTGTGTGTTGCAAACCTTTTTGTACACAATGAAAAGTAACATTTAAATCTAGCACAAACCATCAACAATTTGTGGACAAAAACCAAGGAATGTAGCAGAATGATAGAGCCAGTAACAATGTTTGATGGAGAGATGGGAAATTATTTGAGAAAATGAGAATTGTTAGTGATTTTCAAAAATTGAGAGTTTATAAAGCTTACAGATTGGGTGTGTGTGAGATGAAAAACACAATGAATTTCTTGTGGCTTTGTGGATGAATAATGCTCAGTCACTCACCTGCGACTGGTGTGTGAAAGAGGAAGAAATGAAGCCAATGATTGAGAGATACAGAGACTAAGTGAGAGTTGATAAGGAAAAAGTGACGGAGGAAAGACTCACCCCTATTCACTTTTATACTATTTCCCTTGCACTAAAATGAGGAATTATTAGCTACGTAGATACTAGCGTGAGCTTTATTTTTTAATATGTATGATGTGCTACTAGTTGGTTCTTGTCTTTTTCTTCCATCATGGCGTATGGTGTGGTGTGCACTTTTGTGTATTTGTTGTAAGTCGTGCAAAGAATAATCCAAACTGACTTCTCTATTAAGGAAGAATGGAAGATTGTAATTGCACCTCAGTACTTGAGGGTAGCATCGTCATATTGAGACACAAAAATCCTTGTCCCCCAAGCCAATCGAGTATATATATGAACTGCACCCGGCCGAGCCTAGCCAGTGGAGTGATCATCCTCCTTTCCCCTCCCAATTTCAGTTTTTACTTTGAACTCCTTTTACTACTTAATCACAACACACCATAGATCCAAATTGAAATTATGGCTACTCTCCTAGGTCCACCTGAAGCCCACAGTCCCAAATACTCACCCCATCAAACCCCCACCACCACCACCACCACCATCACAAGCAAACCCTCTGACCCCTTTGTGGATCTAATGGTCGCCAAGTTCAACTCCACCACCATCAATCCCAAGCCCCCAATGGGCCTCACAGAGAACCTCTCCCCAACCTTCGTATCATCTGGGAACCCATGTCTTGACTTCTTCTTCCACGTGGTCCCAGATACTCCCCCGGACTCCCTCCTCCAGAGGCTCCACGTGGCATGGTCCCACAGCCCCCTCACCGCCCTCAAGCTCGTCTGCAACCTCCGCGGCGTCCGCGGCACCGGCAAGTCCGACCGCGAGGGATTCTACGCAGCCGCCACGTGGCTGCACGCCCACCATCCCAAGACCCTGGTCGCCAACGTCCCCTCCCTCGCCGACTTCGGCTACTTCAAGGACCTCCCGGAGATCCTCTACAGGCTTCTAGAAGGTTCCGATGTCCGCAAAACCCAAAAGGAGCAGTGGCTCCAGGTAAAAGGTTCCGCCAAAAGGAACAGAACGAAGAACAACAGAAAAGGTGCAAGGCCACTCGGTGTGCGTACCCGCACAGGATCAAAGCCCGTTAAGAATGCGACCAACAAGGTGGCGGAGACGGAGAAAGCGATTGTATCGAAGGAAGAGAAGAAGGTCGCCATGGCGAAGAAGCTCCTTGACCGTTACAAGAGCGATGCGGATTTTCGGCTCCTCCACGATCGCGTCTCCGATCATTTTGCGGAGTGTTTGAAGAAAGATCTCGAGTTTCTGAAATCTGGTTCGTTGTCGAAAATCAGTCTTGCCGCGAAGTGGTGCCCCTCCGTTGACTCTTCCTTTGACCGTTCGACCTTGCTGTGTGAGAGCATCGCGAGAAGGGTGTTCCCCGCGAGCGTCACCCTGAGTATGAGGAGATCGAGGAGGCGCATTACGCCTACAGGGTTCGCGATCGGTTGAGGAAGGACGTTCTGGTGCCGCTCAGGAAGGTTCTGGAGCTGCCAGAGGTTTACATAGGCGCCAATCGCTGGGATTTGATCCCTTACAACAGGGTTGCCTCTGTGGCCATGAAGTTCTACAAGGAGAAGTTCCTGAAGCATGATAAGGAGCGGTTTGAGAAGTACCTCGAGGATGTGAAGTCAGGGAAGGCGACTATTGCGGCGGGTGCTTTGCTTCCCCATGAGATCATAGGTTGTTTGGAGGACGGAGATGGTGGGGAGGTGGCTGAACTGCAGTGGAGTAGAATGGTGAGTGACATGCTCCGCAAGGGCAAGATGAAGAATTGTATTGCTGTGTGTGATGTCTCTGGAAGCATGACTGGGGTCCCCATGGAGGTGTCTGTGGCATTGGGGTTGTTGGTGTCTGAATTGAGTGAGGAACCCTGGAAGGGGAAGGTTATTACATTCAGTAGGAGCCCTCAGCTTCATTTGATTCAAGGGCATGATCTTCGGTCCAAGACAGAGTTCATAAGGAATATGGATTGGGGAGCAAACACTGATTTCCAGAGGGTGTTTGATCTCATGTTGGAAGTGGCTGTGAGTGGGAAGTTGAGGGAGGATCAGATGATTAAGAGGCTGTTTGTGTTCAGTGACATGGAGTTCGATGAAGCGTCGGCGAACTCTTGGGAGACTGATTACCAGGCAATCACAAGGAAGTACAGTGAGAAGGGGTATGGTTTTGCTGTGCCTCAGATAATTTTTTGGAATCTGAGGGACTCGAGGGCCACTCCAGTGCCCTCCACTCAGAAGGGGGTGGCGCTTGTTAGTGGATTTTCTAAGAATCTGCTGACTTTGTTCTTGGACAATGACGGGAAATAAGCCCTGAAGCTGCCATGGAAGCTGCGATTTCTGGTCCAGAATATCAGAAACTAGTTGTGCTGGATTAATTCCCCTGTAAAGAGAGTTTTCCAGTGTATACATTCATAATTGATGAAAAAGAAATAAATTGCAGTGGTTTTGAAAATGCAGCAGAATTAGATTTTCACAAACACATCCTGATATGATATACTTCTGTTGATAGAATCTTTTCTTATTTGGGTTTTTGTTGTTCGAATTATTCTCTCCACCTTGATGTGTGGTGGCTTGGTAGTTGGTGTGTCTGCAAATGATAATTATGTTGCACTTGGAAGAATTTCTAAGTAATGCCAAACATTTGTCCGTTTTTATATCTATATAAGCTTCCCCTTGCGAGATAACGCTGTTGCTGCATGTCAATCTCAGTAGAAGTTCGAGGTGTTACTTTAGTTCAGTGGTGACATTTGGATTCCTGTATCAGGATTCAGGTCTCTGCTCATGTTTACTCAATGACAGTTTTTCCCAAAAAGAAGATGAAGAATAGTGTTTAAAAGACAACTTCGAGTATAAACAGCCTGGAAGCTTACCTGCAGGTCCTTCTAGATTGCGTCAATGCAATCACTTGCAAAACAACCGTCTTCTACAAAGCCATCGTATATACCACACGATAGTTGAGAAGCCGTGCACAATTGTTAATGGAAGTTGCCAAGCACGTTTAGTTCACCCTGCTGCTGCTGGCTCAATTGTGTGCTTGATGATCAAGCCGTATGTATCTCCCTTGGCATTGTTAAATGAGTTATGTTATTTGTCCTCACAATGGATCTGATAGCTGTGTCAATTCACATCTCATCTATTGATAAGGTGTGGATTCCATTCAAGTGACTACATTAATGAATAAGTAGTCGCAAATACTTCCATAGTGAGGACAAATAATATTTTTCTTGTTAAATATTGTTTAAGCAACCTGATTCCGGTGCTAAAGCATAAACCAAACAAAGTAGGAGACTTGTTAATTAGAGAGAATAACAGGCTGGCTTGCGCAGGGAATCCAAATCCCAAATACTACTTGTATGATTTCTTTCTTTTTTTTTTACTGTACTTATATGACTTGTTAGACAATAATTTGTTTTGAAGGATAATAGACCGTTAAATTATGTCAAACATTAAATTTAAAATTTGAATGCCTGGGATTATTTTCATATATCTTCTGCACAAGTAAATCGATATTAATAAATATTAGACATTCCTCAAAATAGTAGTTGGAGTAGAAATACCAAACAAAAGTAGTTAAATAAATATTATAAATTGTATCCAATGTAATATGAATTTTATTTCACATGTATTTTGTTTGTTATAAACAATTTTGAATAAAAAATAATAAAAGCTACCTCAATCGTCCTTTACTTATATATATTATTGTTGAACCAACAAAGTATTTCCCGAATGCGAGTGCAAAGGATTCTAGTTCCCTAAGAGCGTTTATTTCAATGTTTGAAATTATGTTTTTAGGAATCACATTTCTAGGAATAATATTTCTGGGTATCTTTAAAAAATTATTTATTTAGCATTAAATATTCCTTGATTATTTGTTAAGATTTTTAGAAATAAATTTAAAACTTATTGTACTATAATTTATATTCTTGAGCATATATGATATAATTTCAAAAATACCATTGACACATTAAATGCTAGAAAAAATATATAAAATTTCAAAAATGTTACTCGATCAATATAAAATTAACAATTAATTTTTTTTCAAATTTGTTTATCTTATCTAGATTGAATTATTAAATAAAATACTAAAAAATAACAATTATTTCAAATGAAAATTACACTTCCAACAAAAAAAAAAAGAAAAAACAATCATAAAGAGAGAAAAAAAAGTCAAATAATTGATGAATAATTTAGTAATTATGCTTAATAATTGTGATTCTTAAGTCATGAGAATTTTTTTCCAACCCTTCAACTTAGGAATGAAATTTCACTAAATCATAGGAAAATATTTTTCAAGGAATAATTAATACCCGGAAAAAATTTTGTAAAACTTGTAACTGATGTAAAAACACATCATTCCAACTACCTATTTTTTGGAATAATTAAATATACTCTGAAATAAACACCTTGTAAATATCTGCTTAGGTGTTTGACTATATCCATAGAATTAATCATTCACCTATTGGATGAGGGAATACAATGAAAAATCAAAAAGCATATATATATTTCTTAAAAAATAAATTTCATGTTGTATTTTCACATAGATATTAATTTTGATATATTATCAATGTGAAATAATTTAATCCACTAACCAAATCAATCATGTGTTAATTTTTGTGTGATTTTGTAGGTAATTATCGTGTGATTCAACAATATTATACATATATGTGGGGATGACTAAAGCAATATCTACATTTTATTTTGGACAAAATAACCCACAATCCTATTTTCTTCGTCAATTTATGATTATGGGTGATTTTGTAATTTCCTTGTACCCATATTAATTACTATTTCTACTCTTTCTCTAACTTAATTATTGTTCTTTCTTTACTATTTCTCTCACCACAAGGTTCTATTATTTTTTTCATGAATAATATATAATAGTATTAAAGTTTAAGTAAAAATATTATATGCTAAATTAATATATTTAAAATTAATTAACAAAGTATTTATTTCATTAGTTTAGAATTAACATAAAGGAATGTAAATTATTAAAACAATATTTATATAAAAAATTAAGTCGACATAACATAAAGTTAACGTGAATATACTCATAACAAGGCATTTCACAAAATATTCTTAATGCAATAAGGTGTTTCTGATTTAAAATTTTATTAGTTTAAAACCTTAAGTATTATTCAATATTTTAAAATACAAATAATCAAAATTAAATATTTTTTATGGAAATATTAAATAAAATTTAAATATATTCATTTTAATGTTTAGGGGTATGGTTAATATATTTTTAGTTTTTATTTCAGTTTTTCTTTATAATCATTAGAATGTCATAAAGATGAGAGAGAATATTAGTTAGGTAAATCAAAAAAATCAAAGTAGTAATTAATGCATATGAAACGGAATTACAAAATCATCCTAAAGTAACATGTTTCATTCGATAAGAGCAGTGACTTATTGGTCTAAAAGAAAATATATATGTTGCTAACCTTGACATGAAAATATGTGTGTGTATATAATGTTTTAGATTTTGCAATATCTTATGTTTTTGTTCAATGATAATTTTATTTGAGCATGAGTAACGAAATAAACTTGTAGGAGTATCAATGTCTATATTAGGGGGACGCTGCTTCCTGCATCAACAGTAGCGAAAACGGGACGCAAGTATTCAAAGTGATTGAAGGGGACGCGGCTCTATTGAGCGTCCCTCTAAATAGGGAAGAAAATGCTCTATCCAAGTGTGTCATGTGTCAATTTTGACAGTATTTTTTGTCCAAAAATTAAAATAAAATTGAAATATTAGTATTGCAAATTTTGAGTGAAAGAGCCGTTGCATTTGAAGTCACCATTTCATTGTAATGGTCAATTTTTTTTACTCTATAAATATTATTTATTCTCACTTCTATTTTCCTAACTCTATTCCAATACTTTTCAAATTTTTCCCACATAAATTATACTCATCTTGTTTAGGAAAATAAAATTATAGCTATCTTTTATTTCACAAGAAATGGATCCAAATCAATTTAATTCTTTTCTCAATTACTTGCAAAATTTCAATTTTCCTCAAAATCTAAATATCCAAAATTCTCAATCTTTAAACCCTCAAAATCTAAATCAAAATTTTCAAATTCTAAATTTCTTTCAAAATCAAAACCCCCCAACACCTTCAAAATTCCAATTTTCAATTTCCATTTTTTTCCATATACTCAAAATTCACAAACACCTCAACATTCATTCCCTACTACATTCAACCCATCGTTAGGAGTAATGAGTATATCATCTTTTCTATTTCAAACCCAAATTGGTGTTCATCCTTCGGATTAGCGGTGTTGATGGGTAGATGACTCATTCCCTCAAACTCCGATAAATTCAACTCCAAATTAACAACATTCGAAGTTTTCCATCCAAGTTGAGCTAGATGATATCGACCTCAATGATGACAGATTTGAAGATTGCAAGCAAGAAACTAGTCATTGACTATGGAAAGAGGATGAACTCTGATTAGTGCATGGTTAAACATCTTAATGGATTTTGTAGTCGGTACCAACTAAAAGGGTGATACATTTTGGAATTGGATCCATGCATATTGCCTGGAAAGCAACCCCAACATGAAAGGAGGGGTTGGTGGGATCATGACATGATGGCATAAGATCAACCAAGCTGATTCAAGTATTTGGTGCTTGTCACGATCGAGCATCTCGAAATGTAAGTAGTGGTTCAAACAGTGAAGATATAATGGAGTTGACTCATCAACTCTATTTCAAAAGGTCTAGAGGGAATTCACTCTTGAACGACATGGAACATGCTCCGAGAGAACAAAATGGAGAACCTAATCAACATAGAGTAGGGGTTCCAAGAGAACAAAAATAGGTGCTTCTGAAGCATACTCATCCTCATCAAATCCAGAAACACTAGTGGATGAAGATATTGATGTGGAGTCCCCAAGTTCGTCCGCAAGGAACCAAAAGTTCCAAAAGGAAAGGAAAGAGGAAATCGAAGTTGCCTAAGGATATAGATGAAAAAGTTAACGTGCTTAAACCGTTATTGCTAAGAGACTATCCCTCATAGAGAGACATATGAATACTAAGGAAATGGAGTTAGCTAACGAGGAAAAGGATAAGGAGTTTAAGCATGAGATGATGGCAATCAAGGAAAAGGAGCTAATGGATAAAGAAAGGGAAAAAGACATGGAAATACTTTACAAGGATATATCTACAACGACGACAAACAACGATTTATTCATGACAAGCTTGTGGAGAAAATTATGGCAAAGTATTTTTAGTTAAGTGTTGATTGTATTGGTAGGATCAATGTTTATTTCAAATTATGCAAAGTTGTTGATCATGTTTTATGTTTTTAATTTGTTATGGTTGTGGTAATGTATTGTATTTTATAATTACAATTTTATCATTTAATTTTAAAAATCATTTAAGCTTATTGAAATTTAGCCATTGCAAAACCAGTCATTTCAAAACTAGCCATTTCAAAACTAGTCGTTGTAAAACTAGCCGTTGCAAAACTAGCCGTTGTGTGCTGACTTATAAATTCACCACTCTTCCATAATTGCTCACAACATCTTCCCTCTTGTTACTATCAAAAGCCTTAAATCTCATCTGCACTCATTGGCATCTCTCAAAAAATACTTTTTCCACCAGCAACCATCATCTGAAATATCCATTAATACAAATGGCCGGAAAACTCTAACCCTTATAATAGCATGTCTTTTGATGACTTGTTTAACAATGATTTGTATGATGATTTTGACCAACTCGATAAAATGGCTTTGGATGATTGGATTGAAGAATTATTGTTCAATGATTCAGAGGAGCGTGAATTACAATAATTCATTCAGGAAAAGTATGGGCAAAACTCTTCCTCCACTTCTCGTAGGTGGATAGATAGAGATCGTGAATCAAGACATGAATGTATTTTTTTGTGACTACTTTGCATCTAATCCGGTGTATCCTCCTAAGACATTTCGCAAAGGTTTGAATGGAAAGACATGTCTTCCTTCGCATAGTGGAGTACCTATTTTAATTTTATCAAATCCTATATTAAATGTTATTCATCAAAACAAATATCGAATCATGTATATGAAAATTAATTTATTTGATTTAACCGAAGTGATAAAAAATTGGAGTTCACTAGAATCAATTAGTTATATTTACTATTAATAATTATATAATCTCAATTTCAAATTAAAAAATAAAAAATATTCAAATCTAAAAAGAATAACATATAAGTTTGCACTTAAATATAAATGATTTCAATTAGTATATCTAATTTAACCAAAAATTAGGAATCATGCCTTATAATTAGAATAAAGTATAATCAATTTATTATATTTATTACCACTCATGATTTATTCTCAATCTCAAATTCATAAATTTGTAAATGTTCAAACCTAAAAAAAATAACCTATCATACTCTGTAAAATAATATTATATTGTCTAAAATATGACTTAACACCATATTATATTCTCTAAATAAATAACCCAAATAAAAAAATAATTTAATTTTTCCAAATCCAATGTCAAATATTATTCTTTAAAACAAATACCGAATCATATATATATCAAAATTAGTATATCTGATTTAATCAGATTGCTAAAAAATGGGAATCCAGTGTAATAATTAATTATACTTATTATTATTATTAATTTAATCTCAATTTTAAATTAATAAATTTAAAAATGTTCAAATCTAAAAAGAATAATATATTATATTCTCTAAAAAATAATTTAATAAAAAATTATGAATCCTAATTGATAATAAAACATAATTAATTATATTTATTACAATTTTATAATTGATACATTCTTAATATAAATAGCCCGAACAAAAAAACATATGAATTAATTTTTCCAAATTCTATATCAACTATTGTTCTTTTACATCAAATATCTAATCATAGATATGAGTATTAGTATATTTGATTTAATAGAAAATTAGCTTGACAATAAAATTAGAATCCAGTATAATTAATTAATTATGTTTATTATAACTAACGATTTATCTCAATTTCAAATTTAAAATGTTCACATCTAAATAAAAAAAATCTATTCAATATAAAAAATTATCTAATCCAGAATTATTAGTCATGATTCATAACAAATTATAATTGATTATAATTATTCCTATCACTTTAGAATTAATTAAAACATAATACTTATTAAAATTATGTGAATCAAATCAAACATAAAAAAGTGCACATAAAATGTAGAACCAATTAGAATTTTGAATTATTTTCATTTCAGAAACAGTATGAAAGAATCTCAATTAGAATTTGGATTATTGCAAGTTTTTATACATTTGATTTATATCCAATCTACACTCGAATCATCTCCAATCAGCATCCCTGACAAATTTCCATGCATTTAATCATGCAAAATACAGAGATCCAATAACATAATACTAATTACACATTTACCTGCATGTACAAAAGTTGAAAATGAGGAAAAAAAATGAAAGGAGATACACATTATAAGAAATGGAAAATGAATAATAAGAATTCTAGACCCGAAACTTACTATTAAACTACACAACAGATAAGAATAAAATAATGAAATCAAGGAATGGTCAGGGAGGATTTTTATGATGTCAAGAGATCCAATACAAATAAACCTAAATCAGTACAACAATAGATCCAATTCAAATAAACCTAAATTATTTAATATTATTGAATATACAAATATTAATTGTTTTTCCTTTAAATTTAATTATTTTAAAATTTAAATCACTATGTTAATATGCTAGCTCACGATACATTTTTTTAATCTTTCAAATAAATATTAATCTTTAGTTTCTTCGCAACTTTTTGATTTGTTCGATTCATCCTAAATGCCTTAACACATTGTAGATTGAAACAAATTAAAAGATTAGGGATTCAATTAAGGAAATTAAGTTATAGGAATCAAATTGAATGTTGAGAGAATCAAGAAACATAAGCCGAGCGATACTCAAGCTGCATAGAATTCAAAAGTAATATTTAAGAAGATTTCATGTCAACAATCTCAGCTTCATTCTTCTTACTTCACTTTTCACTTTTCCTTTCTTTTCTTGGCAACACAAGTGAACACAACAATGTGAAGAGATCGAGAGACTGCAAAGGGATTACTTGATTGCAAAGATTGTGAGAGAAAGAAGAGAGCACCAATATTGGAAGAACTTGATACTGATGAAGAGAACTATGGTGTTACATCTTCATTCATCCTCGCCAACCCGTCCTCGTTGATTCGTCTTGGGCAAACGTTGATGAAATTCATTGGATGAAGACTGGGATTAGGGTTCTGAATGCGGATTCTAATCCAAAGAGAAGACGAGTGACTCACATTGTGAAGAGTGGTTAGTTTGGAAATTGGAAGAAGATAATAAGGGTAAAATAGTAATTCCAGTTTATATCCAACTAACACCCCCCCCAAAAAAAACCAAAATAGGGGAACTAAAAATAGGGTTGCACGGAGGATTTTAAAACACCTGAAACACCTTCCATTAGCATGGCAACTCCCAAACATAATCTAATCCTCCAATGTCATCCCCTTCCTTCTTTTCCTCCACCTAAACTTATCTCGCAAACAAACCCTTAGGTTCCTCAGTCACAAACACTAGCAGAGGGAACTGGATCACTAAGGTAGCGTTTGTTTACTATCCTGGGATAGGAAATACAAGGACATGGAGGAAATATAAGAACAATGGAGACAGGAAAGACGGAGATATAAATAACAAATATGTATAAGAGTATTATTGGAAAACAAAAATATTAAATTTCTCTTTATCCTGTCTCCACATTCTGGAGGTACATAAATTTTGTGTTTTTCTCGGGAACTCTCTTGTCTCCACCACCAACAGGTTTGTATCTCCAATGTCTCTATTTGTTCCAAAGACAGTAAACAAACGCTACCCAACAGATGCAATATCTGGTTTCTAAATCATACCAATAAATAATGGATTAATTAATTGCTCTTGTTACTTATAGCAAGGTAGAACCGTAGAATGGTTAATACGCACCCCAAGTGGGAAGGACAAGCTGATCAAGTATAACTTGAAATGTACTCTCCACCTATATAAGGAAAGACATACCTTGTGTGAGAAATGTAAGGACGTTGAGAAGGTATCCTTGGAAGAAGTTCCTCCATGGGAGTCAGCGGTGCAGTTGTCTCTGCAACCACCTCCACTATTTTACAACATGAAAGGTCACGGTTCTTGGCCATGATTGCCATGAGTTCTGCAACCTGCAATGAATCGGGACAAGTTATTGTTGCTCTTGGCTTGCACATAATCATCAAATTGAAAATCAACCAGCAGCACCTATATGATAACATTTTAATTATCATAGCATTCCACTATACACAACTATATTTCCAATATGTTTAATAATGTGCAAAAAGATGAAATTCACATAGGTTACTTTTAAGATAGAAAATCAGATAGTTAACAACTTCCATATATCCATCCTAAATAAATAGATGCTCACGTGAAAACATTTTAGATGAAAAGTACCTAAAGGTTTGATACAAGACCCCTAAATAAAGTGTCTTCTGTTGATAATCTTGAGTTTCCTACCCCCCATGTCTCACTATCTGAAACAATGTCAATAATTAGACAATTAGGATCTTGCTTTTTGGTAAAATTAGCATCACTATTACTCAACGTGTATTTAACTCCACCGGCAAGCAAATTATTATTCTCATCCAATAAGATACCAACAGTGTTTTAAATTGCAGTTACGGTTGAGGTTGCAACGGTTGCGAAAGGCCGTTGCAACGAGCATTGCGGCTAATGCGTGTGCAAATTCTTCATGTCTTCAAATTGAAAAAGAGCCCATTGTGGCTTGTTGCAGCCTTGATGTGGTCCGATGCGGCTCATGCGTCTGTTGCAGCTTGATGCGGTTACGTTGTAGTCAATTTATATGAAAATGCATCACACAATATTACGGCCACATCACATGATGCGGTCCGCAATTTATAACCTTAGATACCAATTTAGATTGCATCATGCTGAACAGTTGGTGGACCTTAAGTATAGCTGTTCCAGCACTCGAAGCTACTTGTAATCCAATTTCAACAAGAGCATGGCACCAGAAAAATTTCAAAAGTACAAGCATTCGAACTTCGAAGAATAAGCCAGTAAACTAGGTAGCTGAAAAACCAGCATTTAAAAGAACTATTCACACTATAATAATTGCCAGGAATGTAATCATACAATTAGGAATTAAATTGTGAATGTCACAATTGCTAACCTCTATTTTCATAAAAGTATATCATTCAAGTATTATACATTAAGCGAGAAGTCACAGAAGAGTGTGAGCTTTAAACTTTTTCATGATGTCATATTTTACTCACCACGAGTCTTGTAAAGAAGCTGCATCATGCTCATCAGAGGAAACTCATGGTAGTGAAGATTTATTTTGCTCACCAGATGAGCCTTATTGTAAAGAAGCTGCATCATCACTTGACTCAACAGAGGAGCTTGTTGCCAGACTCGTTGTGGATACTCTTTGTGGATCAAAATATAATGGGTCCAAGTTAAAACCCCGCCACTTCAGCATTATGTATTATCCATCTGATTATCCAACAAAATTTCTTTTACTTTCAAAGAAGAAAAAACAGGAAACAATAATAAAGAGATCACCACCGTCCACATGTTTGGCATTCTTCCTTTATAAAATTAATGAAAATTAATTACATTAAGACGTATTCCAAATTGCATAGTAACTCTTTGAGGAAGATACTATTATATGCAGTCAACCAAACTACATCAGAATAATGTGTCTGATATTCCTACGTTGCACCAACTATTTAATTTATGCAGCATAAATCAATTGCCTGAACAATTATCATCACAAACCCTGCAAGAATTGTATGACTTCCTTTTGAGCCAAATGATAATAGCAGAACTCTAAAAGCTGCATATAGTTAGTTATGAAAATTATTAAGATCATGAAAGCAAATAAGCAATATCAACAATACTAACACCAATAATAATATTAATGCTTGTTTTGATACAAATCCTTTGAGTTTCTTTCAAGTAACAAAGGAAGCAATCCACGATGGAAGGTCTGAGCAGTTTCAATTTCAGTAGACATTCAAGTACAAACCTTCAATATATTTAACACACAAATCATGTAAGTACAAATACTGCAGGAAAATTAAGAGACAACATAAGATACGAGACAGGCTCAAGAGCACAAACACTAAATCAAATCTGTCCTCACAAAGTATTAATGTTTGAGGTATCAAATGTAACCGCAGGAAATATTCAAAATTTCTGACTGAGGAAGGTTAGAAGAAACCTTACACCCTCCCCTTTCTAAACAATCACATTCACAATAATCAAGAAAGTTCACATATATCATCAACCAGCCCGACCCCAAAGCACAAGAAAAATGCCTCCCAATGCCCACCAAAGTTTCATAATGCTGCATGCCTTACTGATAATTCAATAGGGCATGTGTGGTTTCAGCGGTGGATAAAATAAGATTTTCGAAGTAAATGGGATGCTTCAGGACATCATCAATTAAGAAAATTGTCAGCCAGTTTAAACTTCTACCTAAAATATTAAAAATCAACATCTTTTTATCAAATGAGGTAGACAACCTTTACCTGATCAGCCCACTGTTACCCTTCCAGCTATTGTTGAAGCAATTTCACTAATCTCATATGAGGAGGCAATTACAATAATATCTTGACCAGACAATGCGTAGCAACAACAGAAAAATCTACCCAAGTTTGTTTCAGAGGCGGAAAATAAGTGGGAATTTAGGCGTTACTCTATTAGCTCTCGTATTTCAATTGCATATTCCAAGTGACCACACGTTTATTAGAAAAAGGATAATAATTCCAACAACAAAAACAAATGATAAAACTGTGTTTGCAATAATCAAATTAATCCTGCACTTCAAAAACTAGGATTTATTTCCATTTCTTCAAAATTATGAATGTACATATTAGAAAAACTCTCATTTACTACCAAAAAAGAAAAACTCTCACTGCAACAGGGAATTAATCCAGCACAACTAGTTGCTGATATTCTGGACCAGAAATAGCGGCTTCCATGGCAGCTTCGGGGCTAATTTCCCCATCATTGTCCAAGAACAAAGTCAGCAGATTCTTAGAAAAACCACTCACAAGCGCCACCCCATTCTGAGTGGAGGGCACTGGAGTGGCCTTTGAGTTCCTCAGATTCCAAAAAACTATCTGAGGCACAGCACAACCATACCCCTTCTCACTGTACTTCCTTGTGATTGCCTGGTAATCAGTCTCCCAAGAGTTCGCCGACGCTTCATCGAACTCCATGTCACTGAACACAAACAGCCTCTTGATCATCTGATCCTCCCTCAACTTCCCACTCACAGCCACTTCCAACATGAGATCAAACACCCTCTGGAAATCAGTGTTAGCTCCCCAATCCATATTCCTTATGAACTCTGTCTTGGACCAAAGATCATGCCCTTGAATCAAATGAAGCTGAGGATGCTCACTGAATGTAATAACCTTTCCCTTCCAGGGCTCCTCACTCAATTCAGACACCAACAACCCCAATGCCACAGACACCTCCATGGGGATCCCACTCATGCTTCCAGAGACATCACACACAGCAATACAATTCTTCATCTTGCCCTTGCGGAGCATATCACTCACCATTCTACTCCACTGCAGTTCAGCCACCTCCCCACCATCTCCGTCCTCCAAACAACCTATGATCTCATGGGGAAGCAAAGCACCCGCCGCAATAGTCGCCTTCCCTGACTTCACATCCTCGAGGTACTTCTCAAACCGCTCCTTATCATGCTTCAGGAACTTCTCCTTGTAAAACTTCATGGCCACAGAGGCAACCCTGTTGTAAGGGATCAAATCCCAGCGATTAGCACCAATGTAAACCTCTGGCAGCTCCAGAACCTTCCTGAGCGGCACCAGAACGTCCTTCCTCAACCGATCACGAACCCTGTAGGCGTAATGCGCCTCCTCGACCCCCTCGTACTCAGTGTAGCCCTCACGAGGGAACACCCTCCTCGCAATGCTCTCACACAGCAAGGTGGAACGGTCGAAGGAAGAGTCAACGGAGGGGCACCATTTCGCGGCAAGACTGATTTTAGACAACGAACCAGATTTCAGAGACTCGAGATCTTGCTTCAAACACTCCGCAAAATGATCAGAGACGCGATCGTGGAGGACCCGGAAATCCGCGTCGCTCTTGTAACGGTCAAGCAGCTTCTTCGCCATGGCGATCCTCTTCTCTTCCTTCGATACAACCGCTTTCTCCGTCTCCGCCACCTTGTTCGTCGCATTGCTAACGGACTTTGATCCTCTGCGGGTGCGCGCAGCGAGTGGCCTTGCATGCCTTGCACCTCTTCCTTTGTTCCTTTTGTCGTTCATTTTTTTCATCATTTTGTTCCACTTGGCGGAGCCTTTTACCTGGAGCCACTGTTCCTTCTGGGTTTTGCGGACGTCGGAACCTTCTAGAAGCCTGTAGAGGATCTCCGGGAGGTCCTTGAAGTAGCCGAAGTCGGCGAGGGAGGGGACGTTGGTGGCCAGGGTCTTGGGATGGTGGGCGTGCAGCCACGTAGCAGCGGCGTAGAATCCCTCGCGGTCGGACTTGCCGGTGCCGCGGACGCCGCGGAGGTTGCAGACGAGCTTGAGGGTGGTGAGGGGGCTGTGGGCCCATGCCACGTCGAGCATCTGGAGAAGGGAGTCCGGGGGAGTGTCTGGGACCACGTGGAAGAAAAAGTCGAGGCATGGATTCCCAGATGATAAGAAGGTTGGGGAGAGGTTCTCTGTGAGGCCCATTGGGGGCTGGGGATTGATGGTGGTGGAGTTGAACTTGGCGACCATTAGATCCACAAAGGGGTCAGAGGGTGTGTTTGTGGTGGTGGTGGTTTGATGGGGTGAGTATTCGGGGTTGTGGGCTTCAGGTGGACCTAAGAGAGTAGCCATAATTTTGGTCTATGCTGTGTTGTGATGAAGTAGAAGGAGTAAAAGGGATGTGCGTGGAGAACACAGGCAGCGTGGCAGGAGACGAAAGGAGAGAGGAAAAAGGGCGAAGAAGAGGACAAGAAGAAGATTTGGGATGACGGCGATGGGTATGTTTACAAAAGGTTAGGTTGGGGGCAGTTTGTATAGGGCTCGTTCGGCTTGGGGAACAAGGTTTTTCAGTACTGGAAACGGAAAGTCGCGTTTCTTGTGGCCCACGCCCGCGAATCACTGATGTACCAAATCTTTTCTTATCTTTTTTTTTTTTTTTGGGGTCTGGAATCTTTTCTGGTTTGGAAAACTCTGTAAAGACAAATTAACCCAACCTTTTGAGAATTCAATCTGTGAAAACAGAGTAACAGCAGTGAAGTTAAGTTATTAATCCAAGAAGGCTGCCATGAAACATAAGCTGGAGAACACTTCGAATTAGGATGCTGAAACAATTTCTTTTACTGATGGATTTGGTGTTTTCTCATGTGTCTATGGCGACTAATGCCTACCATACCGATATCGATATAGAGTGTTGTGCACTTGTTACCACCAAAATTAGAGTGGACTAATGGGTTTGATTGGGCCCAATAAGCTGATATAACTAAAAGGAAATGGGTTTTAGAAACGGTAGTCACGGCTCGTTGAAAGGAGTACAGTTGACAATTCGTGCAAGTTGCAAGCAGGAACAGCCAATAAACACATGAGGCCCGTAAAGTTTGACCATACATACACTGTTTCATGATAATGAACACAAGATATACTTCATTAAGGTTGATGTTGTACATTCTCAATACTGTCAAGCTTATATTGATGATGGAGGGGCCTGTTAATTTGATTAGAGCTTAGTTACCTAACAAATGCAATAGATGCCATTTGGGTTTGTCACCAAGGAGTTACTAAAATGAAATGTTTAAAGCATATAAGTGATAGCATGGTTGGTACATGGTATGTACCCCCTGAAAGATCAAAATGTAAAAGGTAGGATGTAGATAACCAATGGGCTATGGTGTCGTATGCCGAATGCACCAAGGAACCAAGCTTCCTGGTAATTTGAATTAATGGTGCCAAGGTATGAATTTCCTGCTCAAGCACAAGACCATCCATGGAATATGCATATGCTAGGTTTCAATGCTATGCTAAGATCAAGGGATGTTTGGGCTAAGACCACCTGGGTTTTCCCAAACAATCAACTTCAAATGGTTGATCAAAGAAAGGCTGGCCTTCAATTTTTGGATTTGAATGTTATTGCAGATACTATGAGGTGATATTTCAGGGTGCATCTAAGGCCGTTAGAAAGACCTATGTACAGGAGGTCATATTTCGAATGAGTTAACAGGGTTCCTTTCCTGCATTGTTTAGAGTGCCAAACTTTGTCTCATTTTCAAGGGAGCATGGGAAGTCTTTAATGGAACATGCAAGCAAGTTTGGGGCTTAGTGTGTAGAGTGGAGGAATAAGCACTAAGACTTCAATTTTTTCCTTTATGTTTAACTAGAACGTTTTTCTTGGTATTCTTCCCTTCCACCTAATCCAGTACATAGTTGGGTGGATATGGAGTATGTTTTTCATGATTGTTTTTATAAACTATTGTTGAAGGCTTCAATGTTATATTTATTTGTGATTAAACAACAAGTACATGAGCTAGTGCTTGATTTCATTAAAAGATTCGTGGCAAATGCAGTGTGCAACTACTCAAACTGAATGTACATCCATAGCCATCAACAATATGCATCCACAATGAGAGAAATTGATGGTTTTGGAATATGGAGATTTGAATTAGTTGGTGTGGAAAGCGGCTAGAGTAAAATAGTTCATACATGAAAGGAACAAAGATGTTCAAATAAGGTTGGTAGCAAGGCATCTAAATTTATTTCGATGGTAGAATGTGAATCTGATGAAAAGCTTTGCGAAGAATAATTGTCCTTGGAAGAAGAGATAATGATAGTTGAGATAATCAAAGGGAACGCATATTCTTGCCCAACATTTGCTCTAGCTAAACGGAATGAGAATTTTATATCCAAAGAAAAAGAAGTATATCTTTTTTATATTACAAAAGCGGATCAAATCTTTGATTTCCTATTAAAGGACAAGTAGTTGAAGTTGCCTGAGGGATACGAGATACCTTAGCCGAGCAATTAAAGAACAAGAAATATTGTAAGTGGCATAACTTTGATACACATTCTATAGTGAATTGTTTGGTGTTTAGAGGAGCCATATAGAAGGTGTTGAAAGAAGAGAGATTGAAGTTACCAGAAAAGGCTGCTAATATGACCGTGGACACAGATCCTTTCCCTATGGCTATAATCAATATAGTTTCAATATCTGATCATAGCCGAGGCGAAGAGTTACTGGAAGAGACGGTAGTAAGAAAAACATAGTTAAAGTTTAGGGGCCAAAGTCGATAATAGTAAAAGGGAAGTCAAGCAAAGTGATTAGTTTATCCATGGTTGATTAGGTAAAGAAAAAGCCTACCTCAACAATTAAGGGCCAAAACAGAAATGTTTTCAACCAATTGAAGTATCCAGTGGACAGAGATAATAGGCGGGGCAAAGTAAAGGTGTTAGTGGTAATGTGTTTCATCGATTTAATCATGGTGGCAAAGAGAATAATGAATGAAGGATTGTGTTTCAACACCTCGGTCCCTTTGTTGATGGTTCTAAGCCTCATGAATCTAACGGGAGAGATCAAATGAATTTGTAGATCCCTCAGGCATCTAATCACCCATTGCCCAAGGAAAGGAGAAGAACTATCGAGGTGAATTACACTAAAGGAAGGCCTGTGTTGAGAATCACCTTGAATGATGATAAAAGAGTTCAGCTAGAGCGTATGCTCAAGTCAAGAGTTCAAACCAACCAGTCAGGTTGGCAACAATGGAGAGAAGTAAAATCAAGATCATGCAAGCAAGGAAAGAAGAGAGAATCCTCACTAAATTGCACAAACGTCTCCTCCAAAGGAAAAAAAAAGCATTCATTAAGGTAAAAGAGAAGTTAGAATTCCTGGAATGGAATAAAGCCATCAACACAACAAATGCTCATGGTTCAGAGAGAGATGAAATAGGAACTATATTAGCTGATCAGGGGTTGTCCATTAGAGTCATAACAAGATAAGGTGATGTCAGAAAAAGGCTTTATAGAAGAAGAGTTTAATGAAGATGAAGAGGACAAATTACAAATCATTGCAAATGACGAAGATTTGGAGTTGATGGCGGTAATTGGAGTTTTGCCATTAGAATTCATAATTGAAAGAGAACAACTTGATGCTTTGGACAGAGATGTCATGTTAGAGGAAGCTGAATGCATATATATTGTGAGTGAAAAAGCTAAAGAGGATAAACCAAAAAAGAACAAGTGATGATGTTTGAGAAGCTAGAACAACCATGCCATTTGAAGTTGCTTTACATTAAAGCTCACATTTATGGAAAGATGGTTTTGAGGGTGATGGTTGATGGAGGGGCAATTATGAATGTGATGCCTTTAGGAGTTCTAAAGAAACTCAAGAACACGGTAGACTTGAAGTAGACCGACATGAAGATGACAAATTTTAGGAGGAACTACTTTAACCATGGGAATCTAAATTGTAGAGCATATTGTGGGATCAAGGACATCCAATACAGTATTTTTTGTTGTGGATGCAAAGCCAAGGTACTCCTTATTGCTAGGACGAGACTAGATTCATTCAAATGAATGTGTGCTGTCTACTTTTCATCAAATGCTAATGTTCTAGCATCAAGGAAAAGTGAAAGTGGTTCAAGTAGATCAAAGACCTTTTGCTATAGAGGTCAAGATGATTAAAGCTAATTATTATGATCTAGAGTTCAAGCCTCTGTCTTTATTGAATGGTGAGACGGGGATATGATCAAAGCAATGAATATGACAACTAAGGGATTTCAAGTAGAAGTTTAGGCCGATCCATGGCCTTGTTCAGAATTATTTGATGATGATGAGCCGTGAATGGTTAGTGAATGATGTCTTAGAATGGCTGCAAGTGTATTCAACTAAACACAGAATGTTAGAATGTGTTCAAAGGAATGAGGCGACCGACAAAGATGTAGAATTAAAGGAAAGTGAAGGAGATAAATAATTGGTACCATGCATAAAGATAGATCAACCAAGTTTCGAGGCTCAAGTTTCACTGATTGAAATCAAACTTGGTACTAAACAAGAGCCGAGGATAATCAAGACTAGTAGGTTGTGAGCAAGCATTGTCTGGAAGAACTTGGTGCATTTAATTTGTCAATACAAAGATTGTTTTGCATTGGACTACACGAAATGCCTAGTTTGTCTAGAGACTTAGTGGAGCACCGTTTGCTTATTAAAGATGGATACAAACCTTTTCGTCAGCCACCACGGCACATAAATCCAAAGCTACAACCGAAGATCAAACAAGAGATAAAACGGTTATTGAAGGCTGTTTTCAATAGAATGGCTACGTATGTCAAATGGGTATCAAATATTATAACTGTTATTAAGAAAAATGGGCAAGTTAGGATCTGTATAGACTTTCTAAATTTAAATTTAGCTATGCCTAAGGATGAATATGTCATACCTGTGGCAGATATGTTAATAGATTCTGAGCTAAAAATGGAATAATGTCTTTTATGGATGGATGGTTACTCTGGGTATAATCAAATTTTTGTGGCTAGTGATGATGTACATAAAATTGTCTTTTGTTGCCTTGGTGCTATTGGTATTTTTCAATGAATGGTTATGCCATTTAGTTTAAAAAATACAGAGCAACTTACTAGAAGGCAATGAACACAATTTTCCATGATTTGATAGGGAAAAGTATGGAAGTTTATATAGATGACGTGGTTGTTAAGTGAACCAAATTTTAAGTGAAAATAAGCTTTTATTAGAATAAGGAAACATTCACTGAAAATGAATCCGGTAAATGTGCTTTTGGTGTCTCATGCAACTTCCTTGGATTTTTAGTGCATCATCAAGGTATTGAGGTGGATAAAAACAAGGCTAAGGCGGTGTTAGAGGCTAAACCTCCAACTAATACGAAAGAACTACAAAGTCATATAGGGAAAGTTAATTTCATGAGGAGGTTTATCATGAATTCCACTAGAAAGATGAAGGCATTCCCCCTATTATTGAAATTAAAGCAAGCTGAGGAGTTTATATGGGGAAGAGAACAACAACAAGCTTTTGAGCAAATTAAGAGGTGTTTAGCTAGTCTGCGATGCTAGTACCACCGGCTCCTGGGTGGCCACTAAAATTGTATATATCTACAGCCGATGACTCAATTGGGAGCTTGCTAGCCTAGGATTCTGAAGATGGGACAGATAGAGCAAACTATTACTTAAGCCGTGTCCTGAATGATGTTGAAATAAGGTATACACCTATTGAGAAGCTTTGTTTGTCTTTATTCCATGCATGCACATACTATTTGCTCCCAAGGGAAGTATTGATTATGTGCAAAATAGATATAGTGAAGTATATGTTAAATAGACCAGGTACTCCAAAGGCGTTTAATGAAGTGGGCGATCAAGTTAAATGCATTTGCACTCAAACATATGCCTTTGAAGGCCGTGAAAGGGTAGGTGTTGGCTGATTCTTTAGCTGAACATCCATGCATCAAGGTGAAGGATCCATTAATTGAATACCAAGGACTGATTGTGACTCAGTCATGGGTGTTGTCGTTTGATGGATCTAAACATAATGAAGGAGGGAGCTGAAGTGGTGATCACAAGTCTTGAAGGCAAGAATGACAAACATATATGTTCCAACTAGATGTTCATTGCTCGAATAATCAAGCTGAATATGAACTTTGATAATGGGACTTAGATTGCTCAATTATATGAAGGTGCAAACAATTACGATAAGAGGTGATTCACAATTAGTTATTAATCAAATAATGGGTGAATATAAGTGCAACAACCCATAATTAACTTCTTATTTGGAATAAGCACATGAGTTGTTGGCTAAGTTTGCAGATGTGATGGTAGTTTATGTTCCTAGAGTAAAATGAACTGGAAAATCAACTTACTCAACATGCCTCAGGGTATAAGTTGATTAGTGGAGACGTGATGATTGCTACAAGTGGTGTACAGTTAAGGGTGTCAGAATGGCGACAAGAAATTGTACAATATTTGCTCGATCCTTTGGCTAACAAAGTGCAAATTGAAATAGCATGCACTAAATTTTGTACTAATTGATAATGACTTGTTCAAAAGGACACAAGAGGGAGTTTTATTGAGAAATGTAAGCTTAGAGGAAGCAATGTGGATCATGGGAGAAGTACACAGAGGGGTTTGTAGAGTCATAAGTTAGTTGACAAAATGAAGTGGCCGATATATCAATATTGTTATTATTGGCCCACAATTACAATAGATTGTTTTGATTATGCCAAATGTTGCGAAGAGTGTCAGAAACATGGACCACTCCATATTTAGCAAAACACCATATGTAAATTATTTTTCTTGAATATTAATTAAGTGCGAGAAAAGCTAAAAAAGTAGTAACGATATATGGTGAAATAAAATTACAATATCAAAAATTTCAAATTGATTTAGGAGAGAAAAGGAGTTATATGTCTACCATAAGATGTGCACATCGCTAAAATATGTGGAGTCGTAAAGCTTTAATAAGAAATATTAAAATCGTTGGAAACTTTAATAAGATGAAATTAAAATTGAATTTTATTAGGAAGTAAATTGAATTTTTATATTTGAAATAAGTTTAGTAAATTAGAGAATTTAATTCAATTCCTGATTTGAATGCGTATAAACTTAAATTAATTAAATTATTTTTATTATTTTATCCTTTGTTAGGAGTAAAATATTATATTTAAGTAAAATTATTTTGATATTTTTATTTATTGAAATTTAATTTTTATATCAAATTATACTTATTTGAGACTGATTTCAATACTTAATTTTGTTAAATTTTAATTTCCATTGGATTTCAATTTCTTTACTTAAATTTTTCTAGGAAATTCAATTCAATTTTGAATTCTAGGTTTCCAAACGGCCAGATTGACTTGATACACCGTCTTCCCGTGCCTGTGTAGCGTTGTGTAGAGAGAACGGGTGGGTAGCAGGCATAGATTTGTGAGAGGTTATGTCACAGAGAGAGAGGGTGAAGACTGATAAAGCGGAAGAGAAAGAGTAAAGGAAGCAGCATCAAGCTGGCATGGCAAGAGCTATGAATATGAGCACGAGGATGATGAGGAACATCGTTGGTACACTCGTGCTACGCACCAACGCAGCTCCTCATTCGCCCCACTACTCCCCTTCATCCCATTTCCGAAACCCGCCTCTCTCTCATCACATCTTCCCCCAAAGACCCCACGTTTGCGCCTTCTCCTCCACTCCCCTTCGCCTTTTCAGCACCACCTTCTCTGACGACGTTGGAGGTTCTGTCTCACTTCGCTTCTTCATTCATTTTTTTGTTTTTGTTTTTGTTTTTGATATCTTTTAATCTTAATTGGCATATCAATGATTGGTTGAGGCAGATAATTGGTTTTGTAGCTTGGAATGCGTTGATGATTTTAACCCATGTTTATCTTACGCTTGGATGTCAATTTTTGGCCTAATGTGTGGCCAAAGGAAAAACAAAGGGTAATACAAAAACTAGGATTATCTGTAGGCCTAAACTGAACATTAATGGTGTGTTTGTCAGTTTGGATTTTGGAGGAGGAGGAGAAGAAGTAGTGACGGATCTAGAAAATTTGGTGGGGGGACAGAAATAATATGTCAGCATAATAAATTGTTTCATGCAATTTTTATCTTAATGTGGGGTCAAAAATAATAGTATATTGGAGGCAAAATATTTACATACATGTGTAATTCTAACAAAATTATCAAATTGTAGTGGGGGCATAAGCCCCCCCCCTTTGTGCATAGATCTGTCCCAAAGGAAGAAGGAAGGATTTGTAGCGTAAAATTTTGTCCCTTCTTTTGTTTTTGCATTTATACTAAGGGAGGGTTTCACCCTTGATTCTTTTGGTGTGTGTGTAAATATTTTTTTCTTTTTTATTTTTTTTTATTTTTTGGTTACCTGCTTCTTGGCAATTGTTAGATTGGAGAAAAATTCCTCCTTGAGAAACACCTTGCATTTGTTCAGCTGGTAGACCCCAGAAAATCTCCTTTCTACTAATATTGCTTTGTATGCAATTTTACTTTGGGAACAACAGCCTATCAATTTTTTGCAGCCCCAAAGCTACCTGTTGGTGTAGGTTTTGGTTAATCTTGGTCACATCGTTTTGAGTTTAGAACAGTCTCTTTTTTACTAGTTTCAGGGGCTTTGGCAGGGGTTGGAAGGGAAAGGCTTAACAAAGGTCTGCCATCTATTGTCTGGCTGGAGTTAAATGCTAAGAATTTGAGAATTTTTAGTTTCCCCTAGATCTGCTGTGGGGTGGGATTGTTTATTATGGCCTCCTTTGAGATCTCAGGACATGGTTTCTTTAAGGGACTCTCCTTGATGGATTTGAACATTGAAGAAGGTTGAAGAGTTTTTATTTTGGTTTTCTTGTAAATGCTTTGCTTAGTTTCTATGTATAACTTTCTTCAGGAGGATATTTCATATATATAATATTAACTAGTTACTCATGACTTAGATCTTGTAGTATCACCCTTGTCAAATGTTACAATTAGTTGCCATTGTTCTGTTTTGGTTTACAAGATTTGTTGTGTTTACTAGGTCTAGGAGTTTATTCTTTCTTCTCTAGCATATTGAAAGATTTCCCTAGAAAAACTGGCATTGTGAAGTTATAGATCTCAGCTTTTATGGCAGTTACTATAAAACTATTATGTTAACAGGTTCATGTATGTAAAAAATTTCAGGTGAGGCAAGTGAAGAAGGTGAAACCACAGATGGATGGGAAGAAGAAGACGAGGCTGAGCCAGAGGTAGGTACCATATCCTTAACTCTAGGATTAATTGTCACCTTAACATAAGCTCTTCATTTCAACTATACAATAAATAAATGTAATTAACATTGCTCCCAAATTGGTGCTATGTGTGTAGATCGGTGATGGAGGTGACGGTGGTGGAGTTGCCCTGCATAATGTCCCTTGGGGTCAGCGAGCACACTTTATTGCTGAGGAGGTCCTTAAGCAGTTCAGTGAGGACATTGAACTATATGCTTTCAAGACTACTCCCCGTGGATATGTTTATGTGAGATTGGACAAATTAACAAATGAGTAAGGTTTCAACTTTCAACCTATGTCATATACAACCTCTGGTAGAACATATTTGCAATTAAATTAGGTCATTGGCAATTTTTTTTTTTCCGGGGGTTGGGTGGTTCTGAATATAGAACTAATCATGTGTAACTAGTAAAATGATTTAACAATTGGGCAACTTAAGGCTAGTTCAAGAAAGATAGGCTAATAATTGAAAGGGTCTCTAGAGAGTGAAACCACTCCAGCTGAACAATTAGGAGAGGTAGGATCCATCCCAGTTCAAACCTCAAGTGTTTGTGCCGTAGTTGTGAATTAACTGTTGGTCACCTAGACCTGTCTAAAATATAAGGGTACCCATTGGCGTTGAAGCCCCTGCAGAGCTAGGGCTAGGACTTAAGTGGTTAGACAATGGGCACAGAGCTGGCAAGGGGTGCCTTGATTACGTAGGAAAGCCCTCCAGTCTCTGCTCAAAACTGGTGGTGAGCGGCCCTCAATGAGCCATGGGACCCTGTATGGCCTATTTGAGGTTTGAGGTTTTATACTATTCCTGTGTAGGCACATGATTGATGAATCAGTGTTAATTTTGACTCCAAATTTTGGTGGCAACTTACTGACTTAGGGACTGGACACTAATTATGAACTTTCTGATGCTTACAATTTATTAATTTTATGAAAATCAAATTCCTGGGAAAAGTAGTTCCCACTTTCCTCCTTTTGGGGCCTTTTAGTGCATTGATTAAGAAGTATAGTTTGTTGGAAACAGCTTTGAGGAGCTGAGATCACTACATTTTTTATGTAGAATTCATTCGTTTCCAGTCACACTTCAACTATCTTTCTGCAACCATGCTCTACCACTACAGCTAAGGTCCTAAATCATTTACTGGCCGACTTCATCACATGCCACATCTCCAATTCCATCCATTTATCAAACAAACTACCCCCATGGTCCTGATTTGGCTTCATTGCTAGACATCTGTTCCAATTTGCGTGCAGCACATGATAAGAATGATTTTTGTATCCTTTTCTGCATGCTGTATTGGGCATGAAAAATAATGTTGTATCTATCAAGCATATACACTGACACATGGCATGGCATGGGGGACACACTCAATTCTAAAAGTTATAGGACAAGGGCACAACATATGGACATATTTTCATATATACAAAATTGAAAATTACGAAGAAAGATTTATTATTCATAATATCCTATATACAATCTTCATCCTTACCTTAATTTTTTCCTTTATTAAAAAGTCTTTCAAGTTCAAAATAAACCCAACCTTTATTTTTTTTAATTTTCTTTTTTTCAGATTTTAAGTGGCCTTCTCTATACTGTGATGTACCATGCTGGAGTCGAAAAGGATAATTTTAAAATTGAACATGTATAGTTTGTGTATCATACAAGGTACTGATGCATGGCCACAACACTGAAATGGTGTGCTGTGCTTTATTGTGTTGTACTAAAATTCGTAGAAGATTATTTTAGAAATATTAATATAAACTTCAATCTTGATCATCCAGTGATTCATAATTTACTGTACGGTACATGGTGCCCTAGTTGTCTGTGTTACCAAAAAATGTACAGTTTGCTTTGTGTTAACTTTCAATCTTTCTTGTTCAGATATGGCTGTCCAAGCATGGAAGAGCTTGAACGCTACAATCAAGAATACAAGAAAAGATTAGATGAAGTTGGAGCACTTGGAGAGATACCTGATGATTTGGGACTTGAGGTAATGCTTGGCAGCTGACTATTAAGTGTGCATGCGTGCGCGTGTGTGTATTAAGTAGCAAAACTATTCTTTGAAGCCTTTTTGGTACCTAAAAAGAACACAATTCTGTTCTGAAGGTTTCATCCCCGGGTGCTGAGAGGATACTTAAAGTGCCAGATGATCTCAGTCGTTTTAAAGACATGCCTATGAGAGTCTGCTATACAGACAATGTAGAGTCTAATTGCTCAGAAGAGGAAGGAGTTTTCTTCTTAGATTCTGTAGAAAAAGAATCAGAGATATGTGTGTGGAAATTGGCGGATGTTAAAGAGAACAGAGACCCTCTAACCAAAGGCAAGCCTTTAAGTCGTAAACAGAAGGATTGGCGGTTAAAATTGCCATTTAACATGCATAAATTGGTAATTCTGTACCTTGAATAATGGCAAAATCTTATGTTATTTTGGTCAGGCGTTCAGTCATTCCGGACATAGAATCTCTTTCTGTCTCTTCCCCTCTCCCCTCCATCCTACCTATATTTATCTTTCCTCTTTATTGCACTAGATATGGCACGTGGAGTAGTTTTGGAAGAAGGTAGTTTTGTGTTTTAGTTTTCAGTACAGTTCTAGGTGATGTTCTGGTTTTCAAAATTTTAAATTAGATTTGAATCTAGATGGCTGCTTTTTTGGACATATATTGCTTGTCTGAGCTGCTCTGCAAGAAGTTCAGATGAAGCTCTAAATATTTTCTTTTGTAATATTTAGAAAATGAAGCACTTTCCAAAGGAATATGCGCACGACTAGAAGAATTTACTGTGTGCTACTTCATTTTTAATTATTTTATTCTTGTTTATAATTATTTCTCGACATTATATAGCTTATTGCTTGGGTTGAAAGCTTACACATTGAGGGACTGGAATAATGTGAATTCTGAAATCCATGGTTGTGGCTTGTTAGGCTTGATTGCGGTTCCTCCCCCCCCCCCCCCCCTCTCTCTCTCTCTCTCTCTCTCAAGACTCACTGCATTGCATTTTAGTCTTTTGAAAGATTTATGTGACATCGATGTAGATTTTGAAAGACTTTTTATATCAAATAGGTCATTAAAAGTCAAAATGTGACATAACTTTAGCTATTCCAAAAGTTATTTGTTATCAATAAAAAAAAAAAGTTATTTGTCATTAAATAGGTTCCTAAAATCTAATACTTTATAAAAAAGAAAAAGAAAGGAGAGCGGTATAGTTTTTTAGTTTTTTTTTTTAAGAGTTAATACTTATTTTAGTTTTTGATTTTATACTTGTGAATCATTTTAGCTTTTAACTATAAATACATAGTTAATTTTGAACATAATTTACATATACACATGATACAAAAACTTAGCAAGTTACATTAATTGTTCATAACTAACACACTATGGTTATCAAGCTCTCAAGTTAACTCACTTAAAAACTCAAACCTAAGTAAATATGGGTAAACTTTAGTGAACTCGGGTAAACTTGAAGTTTATAGTTTTAGTTAAAATTCGATCTCCTTAGCAACGAAACATGGAATTTAACAATAAACACTTCTAATTAGATCTTCCAAAATTTAATTTATGAAGTAATGAGTTAAGTTATTTTGATTTTTCATTTCCTAAAGTTTTGACTTACTAAATTTGTTAAGATTTTAATTTATATTTTATGGCATGTATATACTTTGTTATGATATTGCAACTAAAATTTTTATGTATTTTTGTTTTATCATAAATTTATTTTATTATAATTAGATGTTATAAATATTTTTTTATATTATTTTAAAATAAGTAAACTCTTACAAGTTTACGAGTTGTGTTTGCGATTTGAATTTATCTCGGCTCCACAAGTTTTGGTAAACTCTAGTTTGTTATAGTGTGTTTTTCAAATCATTTATTTCCTTTTCATAACTTTTGCAAGATGAAAAAGAGAAAGATTTAATTGAATTTTCATATACTAGACATTTGGTGCAACATGAGTTTGCATCAATTAATCTTAGTGTTTCATTTTCTAGTTTTTGTTCCTCTAATTCTTTAAACAGTGGAAAATCTCTTTTTCTAGATTTGATATAGTTTTATTAGAAGATGCATTGAGTTTAGTAAGCATCATGGATTCATTACGTAACTCGTTAAATGTATCTTGTTCATCAAAAGAATGAGATTGATCAAAGTGGTTAGTGTTTACCTCCTCATCTCTTTCATCATCTATGGCCATGAGACTTAAATTTGGCACTTCAACTTCTGAGTCACTATCATCTTCTGCCCAAGTAATATATGCTCTCTTGCCTTTCTTTTCTTTGAAGGATTTCTTCTTGTTTCCTAATTTCTCCATCCTCTTCAAATAAATTGGGCACTCCATCTTCATATGATTCGATTGATCACATTCGTAGCACTTAGGGGTTGATGAAGCATCATCTCCCCTCTTAAAGGTCTTCTTCGGCAGGAAGGGAGGGTTTTTTTTTTTTTTTTCTGTTCCCCTTTTCTTTAGGAATCTGCCAAATTTCTTAACTAGCAAACTGAAATTTTCATCACTTACATTTAATTCTTCTAGATCGTCATTCTAATCTTCATCACTTTCTTCTTGTAATGAGAAGGAGCTCTTGGGTGCAATGCTTTTATTCTTCTTGTCTTTTTCTTCATGTTTATCGAGTCTTGAAAGCTCTAACTCATATTCTTGTAGTTTTCCAAAGAGAGTGGCAAGAGTCATAGTGGCCAAGTCTCTTGATTCTGCAATTGTTGTCATCTTTGATTTCCATTGCCTATTCAAACATCTTAAGACTTAGTTAATGAGATCTTCATTGGGAAATGCTTCTCCTAAAGATGCAAGATGATTGACAATGTGAGTGAATCTCTTTTGCATGTCTTGAATGCTTTCATTTTGATTCATCCTAAAGAGTTCATACTCATGTGTGAGTGTGTTGATTCTAGCCCTTTTTACTTCACTTGTACCCTCGTGAGTGACTTCTAAAGTGTCCCACATTTCTTTTGCACTTTTGCAACCTGACACTCTAAAAAATTCATCATGTCCTAAGGCGAAAGTTATAATGTTTTTGGATTTCAAATTATATAGTACTTTCCTTGTATCCTTATCACTCCACTCACTCCTAGGGTTCACAATTTTCTTGTCTCCTACTCCATTTGTAGGGACAAGGAACGTTTTCCATAGCATCCCAACGTCAAGATCAATGGCTTCTATAAAAATTTTCATTCTAATTTTCCAATATAAATACGCTTCTCCATTAAATATTGGTGGCCTATTGATGAAGTTTCACTCAATGAGAAAGAGTTCGATAAGACCATTAATTCTCTTGAAGCGTTTAAACCTTGAACAAGAGACTAGCTTTGGTATTACTTGTTGGTCAAGTGGCCTCCATAACTCGTGAGGGGTGAATTGAGTTCTAAATTTTCAAAATTTTGTTGACTCTAATGTCCTTTAAAATTTGTTTGAAAGATTATAATGCAACTTACTAACGTGAGTGATGTAATGCAAATAATGTATGTGCTTAACAACAAAGAATGTGTAAGATAATGTAAAGAACTTGCACAAATGTAGAAAGGTTAAGGGAAAAAGAATTCAAACTTGGGATTTTTATACTTGTTTGGTCATAGTCTTGTATCCTACATCCAGTTTCCAAGTCAATGCTTGAAAGTTCCAATATCTCTTAAAATCTTCCTCTCACAATTCTTGAGCACTCACACACCCCTAGGATATCACACCCTTGTGTTGAGTCTGCAAAACCTAAAGGGATGTCTCACCCTATTACAATCTCAAATAGAAAAGAAAAAGGATTTACATAACTCTCTTTTTATAGTGTATGATACAACTTGAAGCACTAAGAAAAGTTTCAAAGGAATGAACTCTTATGGCCACAAAAACTTGATGAAACATTTTGCACACAAGTGAATTGATTGATAGAAAATGATTAGAAGTATTAAGTGCCTGAAAACCAATCCAAAATCAAGTATTTTATAAGACATGAAAACATATGTAACATTGGGTTTCAATTCCAAAAGACATAACTCTTGGAAAAGTGATTGTTTTTTAGCTTTTACTAATGTTAATTGATTAAAGGTCTTTGTTAATCAATTAACACATCACAGAATTTGAAAATTTGAATGTTGAAGCCATGTTAATCGATTAATGAAACATGTTAATCAATTAATGCTGCATAAATTTCAAATTTTCATGTCTCAACTGAGTCAATCGATTAAGGCTATGTTTTAATCGATTGATCTTGCCCAGAAAACATAGTTTTGATTTGTGAACATGTTTAAATGATTGTCTTTCCAAATTAACTATTGTAATTAAAAAAATTAACATATTTCAAGTAAGATATGATTAAAACCTTTATGAAAACAATTTTAAGGTTTCAATTTAGGGTTACTTATGGCCAAAGAACTTGCCCATTGAAAACCTTTATACATTAAAATCTAACTCTTGATGAAATGTATTTTCCTTGCACTTTGAACTTGTTCTTTGCAACTTGAACTATCAATTGGACTCCACACTTTGTTTTGCAATTCAAGGTCATCCTTTCAACATCATCAAAACACCTACAATATATATATTCACAATTCATTTTGAGGGTGAAATAATTAAATTATGACCATTGAATTTTACATTAATAGTCATGATTAAAACATAAAATTATATAATATTTTTAAATGAGTATGTAAGCATTAATTATCTTTAACTTTTAATCACAATGTTCATACATAGTTATCCAGCCTAGATGTGTTTGCCTCGCTTTTATAATATATATATATATATATATATATATATATATATATATATATATTAATCTCATTTTGAGTTTGATTTTTTTTTTTTTTTTGGGTGTGTATAGACAAGACAAAAGCCCAAACACAAAAGAACTACTAAACTAGTCAAGGAAAAGCATCACCGCAAATATCATCCCGCAAAAAAGGACCAAGACTATCAGGAATAGAACACTAACGAGTAATCCCAAGCGACAGAGAATGGCCACAACTAGCTAGAAAGTTGGCCACTCTATTGGCTTCCCAATAGACATGCATAAGAAGAACTTGTCAATCTTTCTTCAAGACCAAACCGGGGAAACAATACTGGCGTAAGGGTTTTTCCTGTCCAGCAATGAGTTCGCCAACAACAGAGCACTTTGAGAGTCCACTGACTAAGATTCATGGAATATCTGCGAATGAACCTCCCTAAGGAATCATGCAAAAGACCACAGTTGAAGAACGGGCAATGACTAAGCTATTAGAATTTGCTTTGATCCACCCATCTAAAGGGAAAGACCAAGCAAAAGACTCCCAATGTTTATGCTACATGGATGGCAATAGGAAAACATTCTCAAGACCAACATGGAGACTGGAAGGATGTGTAGTAGTTGAAGAAGCGGTGAAAGATCTCCTTGGGGGAGGGTATTTGGCGCTCAAGAGCTTCAAGGTTCCTTATCTTCAACAGAAAATGAAAGGATGAGGCAAAAACGTCCTACTATTGTGGAATCACGAAGAAAGTGTAAGGATGTTTCATGAAGCCCCATTTGACATCTTGAACAAGTAGCATTGTTGGTTAGATGATGAGTAAAATAGTAGAAGTTGGTCATGAAAGATGAGCTAGCCATTTGCCATAAGAAAGCGCTGATACACTCTAAACCTTTCCATCGCCAGATTGGACGAAATAAAGGATCAGTAGCCATAGAAGAATGGCCTGCAATGTTGAAATAGGCTGGCCAGACAGAAAATACATCATTATGACTCGGGATCCCAAAAATCGTATCAGACCAAGGTGAACAGAAGGAGGAGGAGTGGCATGAAGAATCTCCTGCACCTGACGAAAAAGAAGGGTATGTAGTCTCTCCCACTGCCAACCACCAGAATCATCAACCAAGTCAGACACCTAGAGCTTTATAAATTACTCAGGAACTTCATAATTGGCATGATTAAGAAGAAGGCCAAGGCGGCAGACAAATCCACCTATTAGTCTAGAACATGAGAGACTGATCATTACCCACTTTCCAACAAATATTTTTCTCCACGGTGGCCCACAATTTGCAAGCCCCTTGCCAAAGATTAGAACTCTTTGGCCACACATGAATATTGGAAATAAGATCATTTCCACAGCTAGATATAATGGCTCCTCAAAGCCTAAATCTAAAGCTCTTCTCTCCCCTTAGAATTAAACTCTTCCCTTAGGAGTACAAATAGGCGTCCAAGCAGATGAATGCATCCTTTGATTCTCCAAAGAAAAGGCCCATAGAAAATTCCTGCATACTTTATCGATGGACTTACAAACCACATTGGGCATAAGAGAAGATTGCATTTGATAGATGGCAAAAGCAAAAGCCATAGATTTGCATGATGTCAATCAACCCACCAAAGAAAATGAATTGCCTTTCTACCCACTCAAACATTGCATTAACCTCACAGTAACGCGGCTAAAAGTTTCTCTAGTGATTCTCTTATGCTGCAGAAGGACTCCGATATATTTCCCTAGATCACTTGTCATAGAAAACCCAAAGGAAACAACAATCTACTTGCCCCTATTGTGATTGACATTCTTCGAATATATATATTCTTCTCATTGCTAGCATTTTGACCAAAAGTCTCAAGTTGATTCATAGAAGCCTCAGCAAAAATAAATAAATTGGTAGCAAAACACATATGGGTGATCGAAGGGCCCACTCTAGACAAGAAGATTGGCTTACAAAAAATTATTCTGAACAACTAACTGAATAAGTTTAGGTAAACATTCAATACAAAGAACAAATAAATATGGGGAGAGCATATCCCCTTGCCCAATGCCTTGGATAGGAGATAATGGACTAATGGTTTCTCCATTCCATAGAATATAAATATACATAGAAGAAATGCAATGCCAAGTGAGGCTAACAAAATGCTCAAAGAGGCCAAGGTCTTTCAAAGAATCAACAGCAAAATTCCAATTCAATCTATCATAGGTCTTCTCTAACTCATTTTTAATCGCCATGTAACCCTTTTTACTTGTGACATTCCTCATCTTTTGAATGACCTTTGGAGCCACATGTTGTTTGTTCCTGTTCCACCCCTAACAAAAGCACACTAAGGGGGCCAATGATGTTAGTTGTGTCAGGCCTCGCCGATTAGCCAAAATCTTTGTGAATAATTTATAAATCATGCACATTGTAAAGACTAATCGGTCTCAGGCGCTTTACAAGTTTAGGGTGCTCCATCTGAGGACAAGGAGAAATATAAGTATGATGAATATATCTGTACTATCCACCACTGAAGATTTAGGGAGGTGTAGAGTAATGCTAGATAACTAGCGTTGTATTTTACTACCTACCATAATTTGACATTTTCCTGATTTTCATTTTCACAATAAAATTATATATATGAGTTAAGATTAAATTACACATATATAACTTTAAACAATTATTATATTGTTAAATTACTTTTTATTGAACTAATTTTTAACAAAATTCACGTTATATAAATCATATTTATAAAATTTTAAATTATTTGATATAATTTTTATGTATATTAAAATCAAGATAATATATATATTTAAAATGAATAAGAATAAGAATAATATTATTACATTCTTATTAATATTTAATTTTTATAAAATTTAATATAAATAATCTTTATGGTTGATAATTATAATTTAAGAGTTTAATTGATAAAAGAATTATTTATATCAAAAGTTATATATATATATATAGTTGAAAGTGTTATGACGTAGAAATTAAACTATATATATAATATTGGTATTCGTATTATGCCCATCTTCAACATTCGTCAGCTTCTTCTGAGTGTGCCACCCGTTCTCCTTTCTCTCTGTAAGCGTTTCTTCCTCTCTGTGGTTCTCAAACGTATCGATTCTTTTGTGTGTGTGATGCAGTTTCCAGTAATCTTGAACTGCATGAGACTATCGTTGACCTTCATTTTTTTTTCGGTCGTAATTTTCAAGTTTATGCCGTGGTGAGGATGTTTCAATTGAACACGTTCTATGATCTGGGGCTTGTATTTTTTGTTCTGTGAAATTTTTTCTACAATCGTCAGGTGTCTACTTGGTTCCAGCGTTTTTTGGGCATCGATCACTGGAAGTTTGGGTTATGGCGATGATACCCTTTGGCTGAATTGCGCTTTTTCTTACTATTATATATTTCACATGCAAAATTGAATTTTAAAGGTTGAATCATATCTACCAGTAGCCTATAAAATTCTTTTATGCTCTGGTGTCAGATTGGCATTTAAGTCATGTAGTCAAATAAACAGTAAAATTATGTGATATCTATATTCTTAGATTTTTGTTTTAAGCTCTGAAGCAGGCTCTTAGACAACTTTGGAATCCTATTTGTGCTTTAGATTTATGACTTATGAGGGGTAATGTCAAAGCTGTTTGTGTTTATAATTTTGTGCTAACAGCTATTTGTACCTGCCCTGCTATTCACTTTATCATTTTTTTCATTAGTTGTTTTAATGCTAGATTTTTATTTTTTTTTTCCCTTATTTTTGTTGGTGTAAAGTAGAGCTACCGGATTCTTTCAAAGCATGGCCGAATCTGGTGGCCCTAAAAATAGAGGAGACTTGAGGATTCATGAGAGTTTGGATGAGCTCAAGACTGATTTGGCAGACTATATTGCTGAGTTGTCGGATGCATCTGTGAAGGAGCGAGGAGTCTTTGCCATTGCTTTATCTGGTGGTTCTCTCATTGGCTTAATGGGGTATTTGTATCTTATCTTGTTCCATATTTTATTTCTTCACTTTCGTGATTTGGTGTCTGGTTTAAAACTTATGGTTGCAAACAGAAAACTCTGCGAAGCCCCTTATAACAAGACAGTGGACTGGTCCAAGTGGTATATCTTCTGGGCTGACGAGCGCGTTGTGGCGAAAAACCATGCTGATAGCAATTACAAACTTGCTAAAGACAGCCTTTTGTCCAAGGTTGTGTCCTCAATTTGGACATCTCGCATTTCTTATTGCATTGTCTGTTTGCATAAAAATGGTTTATTCTCAGAATAATTTGGGGAAGAATATTATACTTGTGTTTTCAAGCATTAAACTGTTTTTTCCTAGTTTACCTTCTTTCTTGGATTCTTTCTTATTAGGGAAAAACAAACAACAATGGATCTAGGATATCGTCTTTTCACACAATGAAGGGCTTTAATTTCTTCCGCTGTTGCCATTTGACTGAAAAATTCAATAGCAATTAAAGTTTGATCACTTTTTAAAGGGTTTTGCATTTTTGCTAATGTGTGCCCTTAGGGCACTTGTTAAGGTTCCAAATGTGGAAGGTTTTTACTTGAAAATCAAAGTTTTTAAATCTCCATTACATTAAAAACTCTTAGATCCTTCTAAGGGCACTCGTTATCATTTTTTTTTTTTGAAATAACTTCCTCAAAATTGTCTTGGTCATGTGAAAAATTAGGTTGTTGTTTCAAGGTGCCTCAGGTTGAATATTCATTCGCTTATAGAGTCAATACTGTAGCAATAAGAGATCTTTCCTTAATATTCTGCTTGTATAAGTTAATGTTATTTGTTTCATTTTCGGTTTTTGTTTTGATTTTTTTCCTTTCATCCTTGATCTACAGTTTTTCATATGTGGTTGACTCATTTTTGTTGAAATGATTGTAATGGTGTGTGACACAATGACGTCTGTTAGTCTATATGGCCGACTTGATATAGTGGGAAAAGGTTTGTGTTGTTGATTGTAATGGTATGTGTTCAATTTTGAGTTAGCCTTGGGATTAGACGATAGACCATGGTAATTGCTTGAGTTGCTTCATCAGTTGGACCTGCAAAAGAGACTTAGCTGAAAGTATACAATACTTTTACAATACTTTCTCAGAGTAGTAGTTAATTAATGAGCATACTGGAGGGGCTAGGCCCTATTTATAAGTAGGAAAGATTTTCCCACTTGTACTTAGTCTCTTCTTTCTGAAAATAGAGATATGTAACAAGTCCTTAATCCTGATAAATGATAACCTTGGCTGAGGGGGGATGATTCACTTGGTATACCTTCCACTCATACTTCGCCTCAATTTGGGTTGGGTTCGATTTCTGGGATCCCTTGTTGGTTAGTCATTTGTTAGTATCTCCATAAGTGTTTTATGAGTTGGAGGCATGCCCTAATCATGGACCAGAGCTCCTTCAACCTGAATTATTTATGATAAAAAAATAAAAGATTAACCTTGATAACTCTGGTGCTGATGAGTGCTAGATAGCTGGCTAACCTTACTAGAACTGTGACAAATGGATACAGGAGAGTAGTTCATTGCAGTTGCAATCCAACTTGGCATTTGGCGAGTTGAGTTATGGGGTGCATCAAGTGCCGAGATGTATGAATGTTCGATAACTAGGTTCCAAATTTTACATTTGTGGTTGCCAAGCTGAAGCTAGGAGTGCCAAGGCTTAGTTGGATTGAAAGACATTTAGGGTTGACATCAACCATAGTTGAGTTGTTCTAATAGGTTTACAGGATTGACATATATCGCAATAGTTCAATAGAAGTTCATGGGATTGAGATCAACTATGATTGAGTTGGTATGACATATTCTCAGGATTGAGACAAACCGTGATTACATCGACAAGATGCCTGGTGGCAGCATGTCAGATTCATACAAAATGTGCAAAATTCTGTTGGTGCCAGCTGGGTGTGGGGGTCTCTGCATGCACACCTGTTTGGTTTCTTGATTGATTAGATTTGACAAGGATTAATCTATGAATTGAAAGTTAAGCTTATGTAGATTATAGGATTGAAATTGATTAAACTCTTGAGTTGGTTATTTGACTGTGAAGTTCAAGCACATTGGCTTGATAGTTGCATGGCTGCTGGCACACTGTAGGGGTTTGAGCTTCATGCTTTGGCAAGTTGACGACACATAATCATGAGCTTTGGCTAGTCCCGGTGGCAAGGAGGTAGATCAATTAGCCACACTGGTCATTTTTAATCCTGAAAATATGAGCAAATGAGCTGTTTCATAAAAATCAATTTAACTAAAATAGATTTAGTTTAACCAAAAATATGAGTGAATGAGCTGTGTCATAAAATTCAATATAACTGAACTAGATCTAGTCTAACCAAGTTCCATGTCTCAATCCAATTCACTGGGCTAGATCCAATTCGGTTTTATATTTCAGGGATTTTTTTTTCCTTTTTTATATTCTTAAAACCTTCGGACAGTGGTATATTTCCCCATATTTTGACAAGACATAAATCTTGGGTATCAACTCAATAATCTGATTTGGGTGTTGCTGGTTTTCCTTTTTAATCCTTTTCCATTCTTGGATATCCCTGTTTCCTTATCAAACTATCATTTGCTTCACTGATCTGTACTTCCCTTTAATTTTTGAATTGCTAATTTAATATAAAAAGATCAAGAACTCAAATATACCAATACCTCTTGGGTTCTCTTCTGGGCAGACATTTGCTGAAGCATCAAAGACACTGGTGTCTGGAGCTGTTCTCTTGCTTTTGGTTGACTTTCATATGCTTTTGCTGTAAACTGTGTCTTGGTGGCTGACCTTGTTGAGAAGGTTTGGAAAAATTGGTGGAAACCCTCCAAAAGTGGAATCCATTTTTGAAAGATTCATTTATTGTAGGGAAAATTGGGAGTTCTAGCTAGACCTAGTGGATTTGGTGGGGCTACGTCGTTCGACGAAGCAAATACTCGTATCAGCTTGCTGAAAACCATGGACCAGAGTGTAGAAAGTGATCTCCATGCATTTGTGTAGGAGCTGCTGGTTGCACCGTAGCCTTGGAAATAGCTTGAGAGAAAGGGCTCCACACTGGCTTTGACTGAGGACATTAGTGTTTAACCTATACAGAAGGTGCGGACTGCAGACCAGCAGCTAAATCCTGCTAGCAAAGTAATTAGTAGTGCAATGATGGACACTGCTGCGTTCTTTTTATCACAACTATCAGCTGATATATGAACATCCATCTCTTAATTAATGCACTAGCTGTCATTTTCTGGTTTAATTTCACTCTTCACACCTGTGTCTGCATTGGTTCCATTGGCTTTTATCTTATCACAAGGTTCCTTTTCTAGTTTCTTTTGGTCACCACCTTCAGGCCTACCAAGGATATTCTTGAACAAGCAGTGGAACACTGGCTTTTTTAAGGTGGAGACTTTTGCTAGGATCTAATTTTGATGTTTCACCTGTTGCATCCCATTATTCATCTTTGAGCAGTTTTTATTTCTTGATGTTAGCTTGAGGTCTAGAATAGCTTTGATCTGGATCTTCTGCCACTAATGGCAAGTTCCCGGTGCTTCCAACCACCAGTTTTCTGATTTCTACTGCTGTGTTATTTGATCCACTCGAGTCTGTAAAGTTAAAAGCCTTTCTCGTCCTGCTGAATACTGAATCAGATCAAGTCTTGTTTTGCTTTCAATTTGTGTTGAAGTATAGTTTTTGGTAGTTTCAATGACCCCTTGTTTTTTTAGCCCCTCAGCAAATGGGAGCCAATGTTGGTGAAAATCTGTTTTAGAGATGACAAATCTAGATCTAGCCGTGAACATAGGGAACTTTTGGCCACTAGTAGGTGCTGTAAATGAAGTTCGTGTGTTCATTTACAAGAAACAGCATTTCTGTGTATTCAGCATTAGCATGATATGAAGAGTGAGATCTTCTGAAAAAGAGAGAAAACATTATCTTGAGGTGTCTTATAATCTTCAAGTTTTAGCATTGACTTCTTAATGACAGTTTTATCAGTACCAGCCAAATCAGCTGTAGAGTAACTGTCATATTGGGGTTGCTTAATGGAGATCTATACAGTACAGTATGGAGCGCTATCATGGACTCCATTTAAAATCCATCTAGATGTACATTTCTGTAACCCTTGATCCATGAGCATTTTCTGATAAATTATATGGGAATTAAAGAATGATATGGAATGGCTACTGGATGATATTTGAAGTAGCCTTAAAATGAGTGACTGAATGTACTATGCGTGCAGTTATTGGTTATCTAATTTGGTTTCATTTTGTCTACTTAGCCTTTAATCATGTATCTTGCAAATTAATGGTACATGATTTCTGGTTAACAGATTATCCTCTCAATTTGTCTTCAAGTATTATAAATTACAGTTCTAATGTAATTTTCTGACAACAAAAGGGAAGCATAATTAAATTGCTGTTATGTCTATATTTTTAGCTGATTGCCTTTTGTGTTGGTCATGCTGTTTATGCTTGCTGTATGCTTTAAATTGGCTGAAATTTATTTCTTGTCCTAACATGAACTTTTCTCTCATTTTGGAATCTCCTGTAAATTTAGTGCTTGTTTGGATAACACTTTTAGTAGAATGAGAAAAGGAATGTACCTTCCCAATGCACTTTTGTAGAAAGTAAGATTTTTCTTACTTTGTCCAGTAGCACTTTTGGGGGCAAAAACAAACAAAGCTAAATGTTATATTCTTGAAATGGGAGTCTACTTTGAATAAAACTTTCTTAGCATCAATGAATTTATTGACAGATGCAAGACATCCCTTGATAGTCATAGAGTGCTGACGGATAGTGGGAGTTCTAAGCATCTTGCATGTTTGGCCATGCTGCAGATTAGGGGGTGTTTGGGCAGGATTTTTTGTGTGTGTGAAAATCACTTTTTTCTCCAAAAAAATCACTTTTCGTATATTTGGATAATTTTTTAAAAAATATCAGAATATCAAAAAAGTCAGTTTTAAACTTTTTTTGTATATTTTAAAAAGAGTAGCTTATGAAAAAACATCAATTCTTAATTTTTCAGTTATATATAAAATTGAAGTTTCATAATCACTGTTTTCAAAATCTGAATCAAAAGCATGTGTTCACTACAGAAAAAATGCATTAAGCATTCAAGAAAATTATTCTTTTATTACAGGTTAAATAGAAATATATAAGATGCATTACAATATCCCAAGGCCGTACAACTTGCTTTTGATGTATTTATCCCAACTTTGTAAATGTGGTTCAACTGGGATCTTGTAAATTTTTTTGCTGCTAGATGACTGGGTTATTATATTTTGTAGATGGGGAATTAGAATAGCCTTGTATGTTTAAACCTGTAGCAGTCAATAATCGAGCTTCAGGTTTAAGTCTTTACTGTTATGATCTGTGCATTAGGGTTCTGTTCTGATTATGCTTAGGTTCATATGTTTAAGATGCTGTTCAACTTCTGTATTATTTTTTCCTGTGCTGCAGTGGCTATAATAACTAGTTAACAATTAAGAAAGAAATTTTGTAACTGTTTCCTTGGTTGGTGCACTTTTTGTTTCAGGCACGATGTGGAAACCTTGAATTGCATCTTTTTTTTATTTTTTATTTTTCCTTCTATGTAATACATGAGATGCTTGTGGGTAAATTCCTCTACAATCATGGAAGAGATCATTCATGTATTTCTTGCTTGCTATTTAAATGTTGATTTCGACAAATGCTACATAGGGGTCTGTGATATAAATGCTTTGCTTTGATGTGTGAAAATTGCTCTTTTTCTCTGTCTCTTCATGTCTTTCTCTGTCATCATTATTACTATGGATTTATCTTCCCTTTGATCATTTGCTTGTCATACGAGCAGGTGCCTATTGTCCCAAGTCATGTACATTCCATCAATGATTCGGTGTCAGCTGAAGAAGCTGCTGATGATTATGAGTTCGTCATCCGACAGTTAGTGAAAACTCGTGTGGTCAGCGTGTCTGAGATTAGTGACTGCCCCAAGTTTGATCTCATTCTGCTTGGATTGGGTCCTGATGGCCACGTTGCCTCTTTGTTTCCTAATCACTCGGCACTCAATGAGAGGGAAGAATGGGTAACTTTCATTACAGACTCCCCCAAACCCCCACCCGAGAGAATCACATTCACCTTGCCTGTTATCAATTCTGCATCCAATGTAGCAGTGGTGGTCGTCGGTGACAGCAAAGCGGAGGCTGTGCACTTGGCAATAGATGACGTTGGACCTGATGCCCCATTAATTCCGGCTCGAATGGTCCAACCGGCTGTAGGTAAGTTGGTGTGGTTTTTGGATAAGCCGGCTGCCTCAAAACTTGAAGATTCCAATTTGAACAATTAGGATGAAGGCCATGCAAAGGTGTAAGTTTGTACGTAGTTAAAAGGGATTTAACAAGTGTTGATGCATAGATGCTACCTATTTATTTCTTTTCCCTAGAATAGAAAGTCTTTGTTTTTTTGCATTTTCTTGGTCTCTGCTGGGAGGATGTTTGGAGAAGTGTGGTATAGTTTTTGTTAAGCGGCGAATAAAAATTGTAGAGAGTATAATTCCAACTGCCTTCGTTCCTTTCAATACCTCATTGGGTTATTGGTTATGATGATGGTCTCTCTGTCAATTTAGAAAGGAAAATCAGGTTTAGGTAGTTCTAGGATTTCACTACCCTTACCTCCCGGTTTCTTGTTTATCTATTTTGTTTTTAAGGATTTTCTAAATGTATCGGTTAAGAAATCAAAAGTGGGAAGTTTGTTTTTTTCATTAAAGGGTAAGATTTTTGCATTTTCAATATATTAAATGCATTAAAAAATTTTAAAAAATTATCATTTTTGATTTGGCAGAGCAGAAAAACCCATGTTTTAAAATCTTAATATAGTCCCTACCCGATGATTAGGAATTAAAATGTATTTCCCCTGCTTTGCGTTGACTCTAGATTTGAGGATTCCTCTGCTGTTGGGAGAGATGATTATATCGCATAAAGTATTTTTTCCCTTTTGCTATTTCTTGCTATTGATGAATGCACCGTGCACCGTTCACCATGCACCAGTAAAGATTACCTGCATTCACTTGGTTATTTTGATCACTTAATTATTTTGAAACTTGTGGTGCATGTCTACAAATTTCATATTAAAAAGTACAAATAGCCTTTTAGGTGTATAGATTTACACATTCATATTTTACTTTCGGGGGGATAGGGTATAGAAAAGATCACATTATTCAGGAATGTAATAATATTATGAAAATACTTATTTAAAAAAAAAATAAGGAGCTCCGAAATGTCTATTGTCGCTCCAACTTTCATTAATTTTTAGTTACATATTCTAGAATACCCTTATTGATATATTCCTCCAAATCACCATCAGTAAAGATTTAAACCTTAGAGAGTTACAACCACCAATCCAGAAATAAACTAGAAATCCATTACATCACCATATAATTTTTTTTGTAAGATAATTTGAAATTAGTTAACTACGGATGTATCTAGTATGAACGTTAAATATTTATAACTACTTTGAGAATTATATATACTAATATAGTAAAAAAAAATACATATCTTTTGTAAAATAGTTCATATGAAAATTTTCGTACCTTTTATTATTTCTCAAATCAAAATAACAATTTAACACATATTTTAATTATCAATGTTATAATTGTTATAACTTTGTGTTAAGATTTCAGTTAATTTTCACCGTTTAATTATGAAATTTGGGTGAAGGTAGCATCATAGGCTTTAGCTAGCATTTTATTCCGGAGAATCATGGGCAGATAGTAATATTTATAGTTTCAGTGAATATTCTTATCTATTATTGATTTGGATATGGGGCACATTTTCGAAGTAAAAGCTTGATGAGCTTCAGGGGTCGTGCGAGATTGAAGTCCTACCATATTCATTGACACTACAGTATTCATACTGCAACACAGACGAGCGAGTCGCCATCTTTCCCATGACTACATTAACCACTTTGATAAATTGAACATTTTTAAAGGTACGAACTTTGGTAAATTATAAGGTGAGACTTTATATGTTTAGATCTCTAATAACCAATTTATTAGTCATTAAATGAATATCATTTTTGTTATATAGCTTGATTTAGTGATCAATAAATAGATGGTCATAATACTAAACATTTGAAGTTGATCGTAAAACTCACAATGAACTTTCAATTGTGTCAACTGTCAAGTTATAACTGTGTTTTCAAATTTTTTTAATAAAAGTTTTTTAATTGTGTCTTTTATTATATTTGGGAACAATGTGCTTATATATATATAAACGGCGTCGTTTTGATGCCCAAGAAAAAAAGAAATTAAAAAGCCTATACTAAAAACACAGTTGTTTCACCTTTCAAGCATGTGCTGCGCGACCACCACACCAACTTGCTCCTTGTTATAAAATGTGCAAATAAATGCATATATTACATTCAGTTTGTATTAAATAATTATTTTTATATATTAATTTAATAAAATTTGATACACCAATAATTCAGTGACTCAGTGATTCAGTATCTCAACCAATAATCCAGTGATCCGGTGTTTCAATCGAGTCAGATTTGAAAACTATGGTTTCATCCTTCACTTCAGCACCAAGTGACCAAACACAAACCTAATCCCTTGAGCTGTAACTGCGTGACCGCCTACCAGCCACCATTGCCAGACCTTGCCGGAGGGAAGAGGACCGCTGCGCCCGCGCCTGCTCTGCTGACCGCGCTCCGTGCCCGCTCATGCCTGCTGCTGCTCGCTCGGCCGCGCCTGCTGCTGTCGTCGCCGCTGCTGTCGCCGGAAGCCTGAAGCTGAAAGTGAAAGTGAAAGCGAAAGGTAACTTCCACACTTCCACTGTTCTCTGTTCTTGTCTTCTTGATTTCCTTTTTTTTTTTTTTGATAATTTATGTTTGATTGATAAATTGATGAGTTGATGATGGATCTTCATTCCACTGTTCCTGATTTCCTTTTTAATTCCACACTTCCAGTGGAGGCTTGGACGGAGGCAGAATCGGCGGCAGCGCATAGACAGGGAGCTCGTGCGTGAGGGAGAGGGTGAGATTGAGAAGTCGAGACTCAACTGACAGAGGAGTGGGATCGCGTGGAGCGGCCGCTCCTACCGCTCCTGCAAACTAGCACGGCGCTCCGACGGCGCTCCGGCCAAAGCGCACCGGCAGCAGGAACGGGAACGGCAGCCTCCCTACGCTCAAGAGCGCGCTCTTGACAACCATGCAGGCCAGGCGTCAGCTTTTCGCGGCCAGAAAGTATCTTAATGGTAATATAAATACTTAATGTACTCAATCAAACTGCCCTTTTTAATTGGACAATGGTTTCTTTGGTATCTGAAAACATTTTTCATTTTCTATTTTCAGTTTGTTTATAAAATAAAAACTCAAAACTGGATTTTTTTTTTTTATATTTTATTGTTTCTTTCAGAAGATTCTGAAAACATAAAATGAAAATTGTACACTGTTTTCTGAGACCAAACAACCCAAATTTCTATGATCAAATATTGAAAAACAACTCACGTTGAAGCCTTTAGGCTTTTGGCTGTCGCAACAATAAAAAAGTTTTATGCCATTATCAGTCAGTGAATTGGTTTTTCATTATTTGAATGTTTCTTAAACCGGAAGCATCAACTCATACTCAGGAATGGATATGTAGAGGGTGAATGGACTCTTCTTATACTGTATTTATATCTCTTAAGTCATGTGGAGACGAATTCTTCTATCTTCGACATAGCTTTATTCAATTTGACCATGCCTAAACTGTAGCCTTGCAGTTGCACATAAAGGATGTAATGACGAGGATATTAATCAAAACTCGTCATTTTTGGATCATTATAATCAAAGCCAACTATTCTGTTTTAATTTTCAATGCAGTACTGGGTTTTTCCTCCCTCCACACAACGCCAAATTCCTCAGTGGAACTTCACTCACAAGATGAGGAAGTGGTGATTGCTTTGGGAAGTAATGTAGGTAATAGGCTACATAACTTCAAGGAAGCGTTGAGATTGTTGAAGAAGTCAGGCATACACATCACAAGACATGCTTGTTTGTATGAGACAGCACCAGCATATGTTACTGATCAACCTCGCTTTATCAACTCTGCAGTCAGAGCTGTTACTAAACTTGGGCCACATGAATTATTGGCTGCAGTAAAAAAAATTGAGAAGGACCTGGGCCGTACAGATGGCATAAGGTACGGTCCAAGGCCAATTGACTTAGACATTTTATTCTATGGTAAATTTAAAGTCAGATCTGATATTCTCACTATACCTCATGAAAGAATTTGGGAACGGCCATTTGTTATGGCCCCTTTGATGGATTTACTGGGATCAGCTATTGATAGTGATACAGTAGCTAGTTGGCATTTTTTTTCTGGCCATTCTGGTGGACTTTCTGAGTTATGGGAAAAATTAGGGGTGAATCCCTTATCGGCCAGGAAGGTATGTATAGGGTAATGCCCATTGCAAATGGCTTACTCGACTGGTCCCTGAGAACTTCTGTCATGGGCATCCTTAATTTGACCCCAGATAGTTTTAGTGATGGGGGGAATTTCCAGTCTGTGGAGTCTGCTGTATCGCAGGTTCAGTTAATGATTTCAGAGGGAGCAGATATAATTGATATTGGTGCTCAGTCTACACGACCAAAGGCATCTAGGATCTCTGTTGAAGAAGAATTAGGTAGATTAATCCCTGTCCTGGAAGGTGTAATGTCAATGCCTGAGGTAGAGGGAAAGCTCATATCTGTGGATACTTTCTACTCTGAAGTTGCTTTGGAAGCAGTTAAGAGAGGGGCTCATATTATAAACGACGTATCTGCAGGGCAGTTAGATCCTAATATGTTCAAGGTTGTTGCAGATCTTGATGTTCCTTATGCTGCAATGCACATGAGGGGAGATCCATGTACGATGCAGAATAGCGAAAACCTGAAATATGATGATGTTTGTAAGGAGGTATCCTCTGAGTTATACACAAGAGTGAGAGAAGCAGAACTGTCAGGAATCCCAGCATGGAGGATCATTATTGACCCCGGCCTCGGATTCTCTAAGAACACTGAACACAATTTGGACATCCTTACAGGCCTTCCCACTATCCGAGCCGAGATTGCCAAAAGAAGTTTGGCCATCTCTCATGCTCCTATACTTATTGGACCCTCAAGAAAGAGATTTTTAGGTGAAATTTGCTCTCGACCCGCTGCAGCTGAGAGGGATCCTGCGACAGTTGCTTCTGTCACAGCAGGTGTTTTGGGTGGAGCTAACATTGTTAGGGTCCATAATGTCAAAGACAATCTAGATGCTGTGAAACTTTGCCATGCAATTCTAAGACGGAAAAGTTCTACCATGAAACTCAGACAATGAATGGCTTTCAACAATTCTGATGCTGAGTTTTTTTGGTCATGCTCCCTGTTAGTCCATGAACTCGGCTTATTGCAACAATTCCATTGTTGATGCTCTTTGGCATGTCACTCCTATCAAATGTCATATAAAGAACACCATACTGCTGCCGGTGCCAGAGCGAACAATCATGAAGTACGATAATAGGAAGAATATGTCAAATGACAATAAAGCTGAGACAATAATCAACGTACCTGTGTGATATTTACATCTGAACTTTAGTCTTCCCTTTGTATTTGATTCTCAGGTTTTATTTCATCCCTTCTCTTGTAATGTTTGATTCAGAGATTTTTTTCATATGCAATAATTGATCTATTGTACGTATCCCGGGGTTACGAAGCCCGGATATAGCCTGGTTGTGCTTAATACAAGGATTTGATTTAGACAGAATAAAAATAAAAAGAAAGCTTTATTTTAGGTATTTATTTTGTGCAGAATAAAAAATAAAGTTAAAAAACCTATCACAAGTCCTGACTCATAGGGGTTACAAAAGGCCAGTCTCTATAACGCTTGTGAAGTGCATTTTTTAAACTAATCTAGGATTACATATAAAAGTCAAAAACCTAGCATAGGTGATATGGTAAATAGAAAAGCTATACTGACTCATATGGGCAACGAAAAGACTGTCCCTGTAACACTTGGGAACTGCATTTACCTCCACATAATTTATAGGATTAGGATAAAGCTACACGGTGGTTTTAACTTTAAACAACTATTAACCCATTGAATAATGTTTTAGTGCCGTAATTTTTAACAAAATCCCCTATTGAATTGAAAGTCTATATCATATAAATTATATCTATATAGTTTCAAATTATTTGAAATAATTTTTCTATATATTAAAATCAATGTAATGAATATTTTAAAAATAAATAAGAACAAATGCTATAAAATCATATTTTTATTAATATTTAATTTTTATGATATGTAATTTAAATTTAACGATCAAATTGATAAAAATAATTTATTTAGAGTTATTAAAGGTATAACTATATTTTATACCATATTTTAAGCTACACAGATATAATTTCATTTTTAATAAATATACTTAAACTTACATTGGTATAATTTAATCATTTATGATATTGGCTCAAATGATCTTCCTAATAGAAAAGGAAATGAGAGTGTCTTAGTTACCATTAAGGTATGTCCAGCAAGGGTTAAAATTGGATGAAAATTTTTATGGATAAATTTCATCCATAAATTTATATATAGAGTTCATCCATAAAAAGTAATATCTCATTTTTACCCTCATCCATACACACCCTTAACTAAGAATTTTCAGGTAAGTTGAAATGCAATTCATGTGGGGCAAACGCATGCTGAACATGTATCATCACATTTCACTCCCAAGTCCCCTAGCTATCCTGTTCCAGAATCCTATAGGTATTCGTCACTCCATACACCCAAGATATTACACATTGCAGATGAGGCAAACGAATGATTAAAAAAAGCTGAGTTTTCCTCATCAAGGAGTCCCTTTGTTAACGAGTAACTAGTTATTCTGTTGCAGCACCTCTGTTTCAGCCTTTGCCATTGGATCATCCTTGATCTCAATTTCCTCTTCCTTTTCGCCTTCTCGTTCTTCGGCCACCTTTTTCCTGCGCAAGTCTTCTGCAGCCTGCATTGCAGCTCGATTCTCTGCTTCAAGACGACGCATTTCTTCTTCTTGTTGTTGCCGCTCAAACCAAGTATCCGCATCAGCCCAAACTGAAAAATCATAATTACAAAGCGTCAATCACAGATCGAAAAATTGGATCAGGGATCGGAGTGCTATGACATGTTAGAGAGTTCAAACAATTTTTATCAGTATATAGCTTCAGAATGTCAAAAACCTCTGTCTACTTAAGAAGTGCATAATTGTAACTACCACACTATTAATGGTTGTCAAGCTCGCATAATTTCCTAGATATTGTACAACCACATCTACATCACTCATTGCGCTTTGTTATCTACATCACTCATTGTGCTTTGTCAACCCTTTCATAATTCATAAGCTGAAATGGTCTCCAACATATATAACATTGCAAACAAGACTCATGAAGTATATATCATACAGATAAAAGAACAATGGAAGAGTGTAAGGTGCAAAGTGATGTATCCATACTAGGTTCATCTTTCCTCCATAGCCACCCCTACCACCTTCTTTGTAAGCACAGATTATTATATAGATGCACACCTTTCATGGCCGGTGATGATATACGCATCTAAGATGAAATCCAAACATCCATGATAGAGAGCTTCCTTTCTATCATAGGCAAAGAGGTTCAATAACATAAATAAGTTAACTGAGACGATAATTAGACTTGAGAATCCACAACTACGGGTCATAAGAAGGCAGAACAGACTTCATAATTCTTATCAGCCTGTAGCAAATTCTTCTTTCTCTTCCTCTCATAAGAGGGCACTGTGAAACCCATTATGTTATTAATTCTCAAAGTACATACAAAGATCTAATCAACAATAAGACAGTTTATCCTATCCCTTCCTTTCACTAGTAGCAGAGAAATTCTTCATACGAAACAACTGACACATCAAAATCCAATCAGAACTTAGCCGCTAAAGCCATTGAATTCAGCATACCCATACCTTCATTTGCAGAATCACTTCAATTCCAGCTATTCCCAATTTCACATGTTTGGGAGTAATATTTATAGAGAGAGGGAAGGGAGGGTAGGAGAAGGTTTAGTATATGTCTTCCACTCTTCCCCTTGATTGGAAATTTTGTAACAAGGTGGTTGGATATGGAGGTTTTTTTGTAAGTCCTCCAAAACCATTCTCTGGTTATTTTTGCGAGTTTTCCGAAAATGGGGAGTTTCATATATACATAAATCTCAATTTCTTTCCCTTTATCGAATTCTAAACTCCCAGTAAGGGTACCATTAAACCCTTTAATCTCCCTCCTCCTCTTACCCTTCCTTCACTTTGATACCTACCCCTTCCTCTCGCTCATTACTCCCAAACACACCCTTAAATGCATCAGCCTTAGCATGATGCCAGGATCCACTAACAACACCACATACATAAATCCCGAACCTAATATATATAACAGCCAACCGAAAATCAAACCATCAAGCACATTAGTCACACCTATTTTCCCACCACAATCACTCCAAACTCAATATAAACCGAAAACCAGCCCCAATTTCCTCCTAACTAAAAAAAAAAAAAAAAATCCTACTACAAAAAAAGGAAAAAAAATTAATTTAATTAAATCCAAAAAAGACAAATCCAACAGAGAAGTACTTGGCTGAGCGGCCCAGCCCTGTTCGCCACCCTTGATGCGCTCGGGGAGGGCGTAGTTGACGGTGAGGACGCGGCCGTAGAGCTCGGCGCCGTCCATGTTGTCCATGGCGGCGGCGGCGTCCTCCCTCTCCAAGAAGGTCACGAAGCCGAAGGAGCGGTGCTTCTGCGTGGCCTGGTCGAGCGGCGTCTTGACGTCCTTGATGTCCCCGAACGGTATGAACGCAGCGTGCAGAATGGCCTCGTTAACCTCCTCCGCCAAACCCCCAACGTACAGCGTGTTCTTCTGCACCCCTTGCATCATCGCCGCCATATCGCGCGCGCTTGTTAGGGTTTTTCTTCCCCCACGGACTTCGATCGCAAACTCGACACGCGATGAGTGAATCGATAACTCGGAATCCGACCGGACTCAAGAGTGAAACGACACTCGTTTTCTTTCTTTCTTTCTTTTCGTTTCTCTTCTTTTCTTCTTTGGGTGATGAACGACACCCGCAGTACTGGTAACCGGAAACGCCACCTGTGTTCGAGTGGTGAGCGGGATGGGCCTGTGGGCTTGTCACTTCAATTGGTGGACTGGGCCTGCTGGTGTGGGCCTATATTTCTCTATTTTGACCTATGAAGTGTACACTTTGATTTGTAATTATCATTAGGAGTAGCAGCCTGGCCTAGAAAAACAAAAGAGGAGGAGTGGAGGCAGAATGCTTGTTATTGCTTGGAGAATTCATTCTTGTTTGACTGAAGTAAAAATAAAGTAAATTTTTCATGAATGAATCCTATGTATAATTTTATATATAAAGCTCGATTATGGAAAATTATTTATATTTTTCCACCAACCAAACAAATCCTAGGGTTGGTTTGGTACACGTCAAGACTTGGGTTGTGAAAATGTTTTTGGCAAGGGATTTGCGTCTTTTTAAGTGACAAGTTTTGTAAAGTGAGAATTTATAGAGTGATTAATCTCTTTTATTTTTTTCATTTTAAATATTTTCTCACTTTAAAGAGTCCAATCATATTTTGGTTCTAATATTTAGAAGTTAATATAAATTTGGTATTGAAAAAAATTGATCAATTCAATCAGAAAGGTTTTAATTTTGACACCAATTTCATTGTTTCATTAAAATTATTAGTAAATTCCATTACAAGTCATTAGTAATTTCAAGTTAAAAATAGTCGCTTATTAGTCAAAAGACAAATAAATTACATAATAAGATGGGTTGAAATAATAAATAATTGAAATGAAAGAGTAAATATCCACTGTAGTCCTCCAAGAAAATTCAACATGGCAATTTCATCCCCCAAAAATTGAAACCTAACCCATCGTCCTCAAGATTTTAATTATATTCTTAGTTGTTGTCAAGTGGGGGTGCTCTCCAATATTCATAGAGTTGTCTTACAGTTGTCCAAAGATTAATCATGAGTCTATGTTGCTCTATGCCAGTTGTTTGTGTCATTCCAAACTCTCAAGGTCAAGTTTGTGTTGCCCATATACTCTTGACCCCAACAGTGAGTGGGTTCAACTCATGGCCTTATTTCCTTGCCATTATGAGTATGTTTGTGCATTATGATTTCTAAACATGAAATTAGAGATGAGCATATGTATAGACTATGATTTTGACTATAGCATGGAAAATGTATTTTAGAAGACCATGAAATCATGATTGTTATGTTGTATACTATATGAAAATGTCTTATATGCTCAAGGAAGCTATTTATCACACATGTTTTTATGAGTTTATGACATCACTATGTTTTCAAGAATAGAGATTTCATACTAGGTTTTTAGAGTATCGATTAAGATATATTGGCAAAATATTGAGTAGAGTATGATTTATCTTCAAGAATAAACAAGTTATTATGGTTTCAAAGTTTTCAAAATTATGAAGCATGATGTTTGAAGTATGGCATTAGAATTATCAAGCTTATAAAAGTATTTTATGTTGAGATATAATTTAGAATTTCAATCATATGAAATTTAGAACACGGATCTTCATGATTCATGACAATTGGTGGCTACATACTATGCGGGCTTTGAAATCATGATGTCTACAAATGAGTGATCCCTTGGACATGATTTTCCAGCAAGTTATGCTAAAATTAGACGTTAGAGTTACATGGATTCAGAGCTCTCAAAGTACTATGAGTTTTTAAGAGTTTTTATGAAACTAAGGAGTATGAAATTTAGTATGATTCATAGTAACTGCTAGATACATATTCTATGGGCTCTTGAAATCATAGTCCCTACAAGATGGTGATCCATTGGGCGTGATTTCATTGCCACAGTTATGCTAAAGTCAGATTGTTAGAGCTATATGAATCTAGAGCTATAAGAAATTTGGGACCTAGTGAGGTGCCCAAGAAACGAGAGAATTAGGGTCTATTTGGTTTGAGTTTTCATTTTCAATTTTCATTTTCAGTTTTCCAATTTTTCAGAATTTGTGAAAGAAAAATGAAAACTAAAAATGAAAACTAAACAGGCCCTTATATTGTTATGTCATATTTATTATGCATAACTAGATAATATATTATTATGTCATATTTAATATACATAACCAAGAAATTCGAAGGTTTTTTTTATTACACTATATATATAGCTATCCAAAGTTTATTGTTTTCCAAGGATTTATCGCACCATCAGTTAAAATGATTTCATGATAGATTTTGAATTTAGAAACTTTTTTTTTATGATGACCTATAATGAAGAGTATTTTTCCTATATAGCTATGTATATTAATATCAAATGGTTTATGCTTTCTGCATGTATATTGCATTACGTATATCCCTTGATTGTCCCATATGGGTGATGGGTGAAAATCCACTCATTAAGTCTGTTGGCTCACCCCTCTCCCTTTCTCCTCATAATTCTAGGTTTAGTCATCAATCCAGGAGCCCGAGTTGTCCAATGGTGAGCTTTACTTTGCAGTAAGGTTTAGATTAAAATTATGTAGAGTGAGGTGCTTCAATAGATGTGGGGGATTGGAGCCATGCATTTATTTTTAGATTATGTATTTAGTTTTAGAGTTAGAAACATCTATGTATATATTTAGATTTCAAGCATGGATTTAAGATTGTAGATTGTGGCTAGAATTTATGTAACAAGTTAGTGATGAATTTATGATTGGGTTTTCAAGTGTTAAACAGATTTTGAGAATATGATTAAGATGTTTTTAGAGTTTTGTATATTAAATACTTCAATTTTTATGAATTCAAATGTTATATTTTAATTATAGAAAATGATAAAGATTTAGAAGAAATTATATTTTAAGTATGAAATTCTGATAAATTATGCATTTAGATATTGGGTAATGACAGCATCCATAATCAATCACATGACTTAATTGGATATTTTAATCTTGTCCAGAAATATTTACCTAGAGCCCATTAGAACTTCCTCTCAGCTTTTACAATAAAGAATTTCTCTCATGTGATATAACCATACACACACACACACACACACTTGATAAAAAAAATAATTTAGCATGACAAAATTTAATGCTAAATATATAAATTTGATATCAAAATCTAAATTTATTTAAGGTAGAAAACAAAATGCTTTAAAGTACAATAAAGCTTAAATAGAGAAACTACAAACAATATTGACTAAGTGAAAGAATAAACTAATTCAAATATTCCTTCTCTTTTGCCCATTTTAATTTTATGAATGAATTCTTATTTTGAATTGACATTAGACTTTTCGTAAGCTTAAAATTTTCAATAAACAATTCTAGATTATAATATGTTCTAATAGTTTTTTTTTAATACTTTTAAAAGTTATTGTTTTTAAATATGTTAGGGGTTGACATTTGCTTTGGATCTACTTGGATGGAGCATTTTTAACTTTGTCTTCTTAAAGGTTAGTAATTATTTCTCCTTCATTAATGGTATTTTTTGCTCGGTTAGAGACTTGAAATTTCTAGGCTAGATTTATAGGGCTAGAGATTGTGTGTGCTTGGGGAAGGATTAGAGTTCCTTCTCATTGTTTGCTATGGAATTTGGTTGTACTTGCGGAGATTGCATAATGTACATGCATTGTGAAGTTAAGTGGTATTCACTAGAATGGTTTTAGGATTTAAATTGTTTGTTTAACTGTATTGTGAAGTTTATTTAATTAGATTGATATGTATTGATTGAAATCAAATTTGTGAGATGTCCTAGTGTAAGAGGGAGATTCTGTAGAAATTTTGTTAATTTAAAGAGGAAACTCTTAATTTCAGGGAAGATGCTGTCAAAATTTTGTTAAAGAGGTGAATTTGTTTAATTAAAATTTGAATTGATTAAAATATTCTAGAGACTCCTAAGTTTTTAGAAGAGGGTATGCTTAATTAAAATTAAATTAAATTAAATTAAATTAATGAAGAAGATTTATTTGATGATGATGTTGAGAGTGAAAATGATGAAGAAAGCTCTCAACATTCAAATTAAATGTTATGTGTCTGGTCTAATACTTAATGCATTGTTTGTCTTTTAAATTATCATATCTTGTATTGATTTTCCTTGTGGGAGCATATGAGGGCATTTGCACACTCTACACCACCAAATAAGTCCAATAATGGCTCTGATAATGATGATGCTATCAACTTCTCTTGATTGGTGTTGCCGTTTTATTTATTATTTATAAACTTCTTTTGTGTATTGTTATTTGTTAACTTTGATATAATGTTTGCATACTTTTTGTGATCTTTGCTGTTATGCTTATCTTTAAATGTTAACCCGCAGTGTTTATGATTTATTAATAATCTTTTTCTAATTTGTTAATATCAAATGTATTTATATATTGATAATTAATGTTAGATTGGAAAAATTAGCTTTTAATAATTAGATAATATTGAAAATTTTCCATTAGAAATTAAAAAAAATTGAAAATGTTACAAGCAGATTTTTCCATCAGTAATAATCAAACTTGATTTTTTTAGAAAAAAATTATTGGCTTTACTGGAGGATTGTTCCATTGTTAATAATATATGAAAAAATTAATGGGAAGTTTATATGACAGGCGGCTTTTTCAGCCAGTACGCATTTTTTTCAATTTTTTCTCTTTTTTACAAGTGCATTATCATGGGAAAATTTGCTGGTAATAACACAAAGCAAATCCGCTTGTAATATTTTCTGATGGTGAATTCTAGGCAAATTCTTTTATCCTATTTCCAGACGGATTTTTATTTAAAAATCCGCCAGCAATTCCCTTGAAAAATGTACTAACAGATTTGTTTCCCTTGATAATAGGTATTAAGGATGATACTTCTGTGTTACCGAATCCGTCGATAAATTTTTTTTCCACTAAAGGTCCTAAAATTCCGCCGATAACATACATACATATTTCTAGTAGTGAGTATTTCAGATTACAAAGAATTTGTTGAAGGATATCATTGATTGATTATCAAACTCAAGGTCTTACTTTAGTATTAACCTTTTTTTTTCAATATTATTCTTTCAAAAGATATATTATGAGATAAAAAATTATGGCTATGGTATTAAAAAAGATAACATGAGACATACATAATTATTAATAATGTAATTATGATATTTTTGTAATATTTACATATTAATGGAATAAAATACTTTTTATCATATAAAAATGAAATAGATAATTATAACTTATGATAAAAAGAGATATTTTAGTTAATATATATGTCAAATATTGTCAAAATATTATAATTTTATTATTAATAATCATGTATATGTCAGTGTTATCTTTTTTGTTACTTAAGTTAATGAATTAATATTTATAAAAGATGTCAATATAATTTGTAAAATAGAAGAGTGTTGAGTACAATTACACAACCATAGCAGAGGTAAACATAAATTACTCTAAATTTTATTAGGTTAAAAATAATTATTATATATCTTAAACGCAACTTGAACTGAAAATATAATATAAGGGTTATCATTACCTAACAAATATATAGTCTGTCCAAGATAGAGCAATTACTCTTAATATCTTCTCCGGTCCTCTCAAGATATTTGCAGTATTGAATACTCACAATTCTTTTTCTTATAAATGAATATTATTTGGGAAATGATATTCAATTTTAGGGTAGAGTTTTAGTTGTATAGTAGGGATTAAAAATCAATCTTTCTGCAACCTTTAATCATTCTCTTTTTAACCTTTCTATTGTATAATATCATTGGTCAAATAGAATTTTTCATGTAAAATTTGGAGATTTTTAATTTAAGTGTGTGGATTTTCAACTCAAAAGAGACTATCGATTTGAATATGTTATTAAATATACACTTATTTAAAAAATCTCTATTGCATGACTATAAATTACAAAATATTCAACACTTTATCACATTCTATCTCTTCAAAAAAAATTTCTCTCCAAATTTAGAGAGATAGAAAGTTGGAAAGAGAATTTTTTTGTTTCCCTTATATGATTAAAAATCTTTTTAATGTAATCATAAAGCCTAAATACAATTAATAACAGCTAGGTTCTTTAAGTGTTAGCCAAAGGTTCAACTGATGGTATTTATAGAGGGGTCTCATGGCCATATATCTTAAGTTCATCTAAAAAAATCTCCAAAATTTTAAAATTTAAATATTGATCTAAATCTTATGTTACTCACAAAAATAAGTTTAATGAATATTGAATTATCTCAAAATTGTTAGACAAAGACAATCCTTATCTTCTGGTACTCTGAAAATTAAGTAGCCAAGGCTGGCATCAACGTGTAAATTAAAAAAAAAATGTGACTAAATATATTTATTATATTTATCCATATTTAATAAATATGGTTAAATGTTTAATGTGTGGTGCTACTCTTTTATCCGGGTGATCCAAGACAAAACCCTCTACAGTCTACATGTAACTTTTTAAGAAATACTAACAAAATTTACAATATCCCTTTTTTTTGTTTTTTTTTATTAATGAAAATTTAGGTGGGTCAGGGCAATCTATTCATAAGGCAAGGGTCCTAAGTCAATAAGCTTAGGGTTCTTATATGATTATAATCAATGAAGGTACAATTGCAGAACTTGAACTCATATCCTTTTGAGATATGCCTCAAATCTTTACCACATGTGCCACATTTCATTGGTAATTTCCAATATCCCTTTACAATATTCACCCCACTTGTCCAAAATAATCTTAGGATCCTCACTTCTGATACTGCATGCCCCACACTGCATACACGCCCTTTGGTGTCCTGAAAGCCATGATACTTCGCGGGCATTTTGCATCGGTAAAAGGTCCAATGTACCATTCGGAGAATACGTATATATATATATATATATACACACACACGAGCCCTCTTTGGCCGGCAGCGTCGTGCAGCAGTAGCCAGTACGGGACCTGATTATGAGCCGTGGGCGCACTCCATTATTACCCACGACGTTGATGGCATGGCAGTTCTTATCCAAAAAACGTGATGCACGAGTCAGAAACGAGCCTGTCCGAAACTGCGACAGTGCGACTCATTCTACAAGTTGGTAGGTCATGCTTTGTCGCGTGCAGAAGAGAGGATAGCAACTAGCAAGTACCAACGGGTCACGCTGTGGGATGGAATAGATAGATCAGAGAGATATTTTTAAAAAGAATTGTATTATTTATTCTTATAAAATATTATTTAAATAAAATTTATATTTTATTTAATAATAAATTAGGTGTCTTTTATAAATATAAATAATATTTTTCTTTGGGCTCACTTTTCGGAGGCTTCAGTGGGGCTGCATATATGCATTATCAGATCTTATCAAGTCTACAATTTTGAACATTCAAACTTTGGATCTGGAGGCGGTGACAGCCTAATGTTTGTGTCCTTGTCCTCTGGGTTACTGTACACCCAGCAGTTAACCACGTCTAAAAATTGCTGTCAACTTCTCCTGCAAAGTGGTTAAATTTACTGATGTATGTTTAGCGACACCTTTAATATTTACCTACATTTATTAGGAAGTTTCTGGGTAAATTTGACTTTTGAGAACAATAATTTGAGTGCTTTACACGTCCTTTTTTTTTTTCAATAAGAAAATGCTCTAGCCCCAAGGGAAAGAGGCGAGCAAGAGTGCAGATCAAAAGAGATTAAGAGTTCGATTGAACAAAAAATGGATTAAGAGTTCACAAACAATAAAAGCAAAGGAAGCGGACAAAACAAACATGATGATATTACCATACAGCACAAAACCAAAAGATAAAGAAGAGCAGGACGAAAAAGAACAGAGAAAAATGCAGCCAGTTATTTCTTATTTTAGTTATGCAAATATCTTCGGTGTTCTCAAATTTTTCAAATCTACTGATACCTTATAAGGATTAATAGTTAAGATTGAGCTATATGTGCAATTTTATAAAATATATACATATTTAAAAATATGTAGTGGGATTCATAGTTAAATAATTACTCATTGATTATGAGTATAGGTACTCTTAAAACTATCTTGGATTATATTTCTTATTTTTGAAACTTTATAAAAGAAATAGTAAAAGTAGAAAATTAAATTTTATTAGTTTTATTATTTTCATTGTTTTTTTTTCATAAAATACTATATGAAGACAACACAAAAAATGACAAGAAGAAGACAAACCGTGACTAATAAAAAGTCCTACTCCATCTTTATGGGTCCTTATACTGCTTTCACCATTTGGATTTTAGATCATTTATGGTTTGAAAATAAATTAAATAAGTTCAATTATAACGAGTAATCTTTCATAAAAATGTTCATCGAAAAAACTCTTTCAAAAAAATTAATAATTATAAAGACTGAAACTTAAATAAGTGGAAAGTATAAAGACTAATATTTAACTATAAGAACAAAAATTAAGTTAATAACCTCGTAGGGTTCAAAATTACAAAAAATTAACTTGTTTGGTTAAAAGCAATATTTTTTTTGTTTTAATTTTTTTAATATCTAGTTACAAAAATGCCAATATTTTCAAGTCATTCATATTTTTTAGATTTTGTATGCAGAAATTATGAAAATAATAATTTTTTTGACTATTTCCTTCGTAAAATCATAAAAAAAGAATGTATTTTAAAACCAAACAAACTCTTATAAATCTAAATTTAATTAGATAAGAGTGTGTAAGTCACTAACGACTTTAATGACAACAAGATTAACATGAAATTATTTTCAAGAATTTAAACGTATTAATAAGTAAATTATATTTTTAAATAAAATAAAATTTAGGTACTACGCAATAAAATTAAAATGTAAATTTATAGAGAAAGAAAGGTCTCATAATAATAATAAAAATAATAATTTTAATAATTTTTTTATGAGAATGGAAAGCTCAACCGCTCAACATGAGGGGAGCTTTATATTATCAAAATACATATAACAGTACACAAGGATCAAGATAAAGTGAATTTTCATCTTCATTTAATTTTGATATCCAAATTTTGCTAATAATAAAAGAGTTTAAATTCTATGTATTGACAATATAAAATAATTTTATATTGTCATTTAATGATAATTCAAAAAAAATGTCAATTCCTAATGGGTAGTTATCATAATGAATAGTTATCTAATATAATTTAATATTTTTAATTTTTATTTATTAAAAATTAATATAAAATTATTTTACATTATTAGTGTGCATAATTAAATTCTTACTAAAATAAAATACCCACAAATTGAGAGAAGCTGAGTGAAGGGTAAAAGAGAAGGGCATAAAAACAACATTTTTAAATTTGGAGCAACACACATGGTAAACAACCTGATTAAGTAATAGTGCTTGAATTATGCTGTTTTAGAATTTTTAAATTTATACAATGGTTTTTCTCTTTAATTTCAGTTTTTTTTTCAAAATGTTGTGTCTAAACTCTAAAAGTAAAAACACAAATGTAAGGATAGTATAGGGGATAGATGATGAACTTTCTTGTCCTTGATCATGCTAATGTACTCATAAGGTTAGGTAGACGTGCCTGACGTTAACGTTGAATCCCTTGTATATTTGGATGAGGAATGCTTGGATGTTATTGATGATCAATGCATGTGGTGATGTTGCCTATGTGGAGTGCTATGAGAATAACACGTGTCTATAGTTCATTTCATGAAGTTGCTTTTGACCACATTGCAGAAATGTGGTTAAATGTAATAAAATATGTGGGTAAACATCACCCCCACCACCTCCTCCTCCCAGTTGCCCTCTTCTATTCCCCCTCACCCCCAACCCCCACTAATGAAAATGCAAAGAATAAAAGGCCAAGAACACCACAACCAGAAATGGGAAATTTGTTATCAACATTCAATGTGTTGGCACCCTTGTGAGTTACTAGAAAACCCAAATCACCTAATTAACTAAAAAATACTTAAAATTTTTCACAAAAATGGAAAATTTTAAAGGAAAAAATGAAAATTTCAAAGAGGGGTTGGTGGTGGTTTATGGAGAAATGAAAAGAAGATACAACATATAAATGTTGTTTCAAAACACAAGTTCTCTTGTTCTATTTTCTCAGTTATTGTTGTTGGTGGTTTGAAATCCATGTCTAACCCATCACTCACTCACTTTGTTTTTCTTTCTTTCTTTTTCCTCAGCTAGCTTTGGCCTTTGCTTTGGGTTTTGCCTCTTTTTTTGAAAGCTACTTTCACATTTGAGAAACACAGGAAACTAGTGACTTTTTTCTTTTTCAGCTCAACAAGAGTACCATTAACATTGTCACAATACACTTTAGGTTTTCATTTTTAGGGTTGAAAAAATAGAAATCATGCATTCTATTAATTAGAATTGCATGATATCTGATAGGATCTATTTCTTTTTTGAGTTATGCCCCTCCAGAGAACCAATGACCCCTCCTAGCACCATACTACTCTCCAACGATGAGTCTCCAGCAAGCAAGACAACAGCTCAGGCAAAGCTTCCCTTTGGGGAGAGCATGAGCCTCTGGGCAGTGGTAGAGATTAGAGTGTCGCGTCTCTAACTCTAATAAATTAATAAATTTATTTAAAACTGAATTGAAACAAAATGTAGTATAATGGTGCACAACTCAGGTTGTCTCCCAACAATATCGGTGAACTAATAGACGATGCAAGAAGGGGGTTTCTTAATGAGTGCATCAAACAAAAACATAGTATAAACTAAAACAAGAAAACAACTAACAATTAACTATGGCATTAGCACAAGGATTTCCTAAGTCTAGAATCCATCTATCCTTGACACACATATTTCATCAAACACATGGTAGGTTACTAACTTGTGCCTAGAATCATGCAATCACGCAACCTTGGCACCATAATTCACTTAGCAATCAATCAATCACCAAGTATTTGGCAAACATACAACACCTAAGTAATTGAGATCTCAATCCCTAAATGCATGCACTAACTTAAGCTCCAATACATTAGTCTAACCTTAATCAAGAATTAATCCTAATTTCCTATGCTAACTAAGCATTCATTAATCAATCAATCAATTCATGCCTAGTCAACAATCCCAATTATGCATCCAACCCACAATCATGAATTAGCATACAAAATCAAGATTCATTCCAATCACATACTCACACATTCACATATCATAATCAATCAATTAATCAACATAAACATATGAGGAATGGAAGGAATGTGAGAAAAGAAAAATCAAGAAACCAAACCATGTATTCATTGAATATGCAAACCTCAAGACAAACCCTTAGACTTGGAGAATCAAGAAAACAAACCATATATTCATTGAAAATGCTAGTTACAAACTTACTTCTCCATGGAGAAACAAAAATAAAAATAGAAGGTAAAACCTAACCTAAGAGAGGAAAGTGGAGGAGAAGAGGTGATAAGAGAAGTAAATGGGTGAAGAGAAGGAGAGTGGAGGAGAAGAGGTGAGGAAGAAGGTGAAGGAAAGAGGACGAGAAAGGAAGACAGGGAGAAGAGAAGGAAAGGCTAAAACTACTCTAACCTAAGCTAATTTAAGCTAAAGGGTCATGTGTCTCTATTATAAGAGTTTTTGGATTATTTAAAGATCCAAAAACTCATTAAAGCGCATACAGAACAATCACAGATCATTAGATACTCGCTCCAGTGACTTTGGCTTGTTGCAGGAAGCCCTCTAACAAAAAATTTGGAACGACAGCACCAGGGGTCGCTCAGCGACCTTTTCTCACTGCAGCGAATGTTTTCAATTTTTGAGCCCTGAAACGACCGAATTAGCTCTTGGTGTCTTCATGAAAGTTGTATATCTTTTTCTTTTCTTCAAAATGGATATCTTATTTTCCTCATTTGAACTTTGGATAAGGGAGATATGCCCTAATTATTGAAACATGTCCAATTTGGAAATTTAGCACCTCAGTTCTAACTTCAGGCTTATTTTGACCAGTTATACTTTTGATCCAGCTTTTGAGCTCTTCATGAAAGTTATAGATAATCCTCTTAACTTTCCTACAAGATAAAGAACATAAGTTTCAAAGCTCTACAACTCTAGTTAAGTGCAAAATAAAAAATAGTGCCAAAAGTGAAATTATGCAAAAAATTCTCATTAATACTCAAATCACTATCCAAACTCAATCATGATGCAAATGCATCCAATTACGCATAAAAGAGAGCTAAGACACTAAGAATAAGGTACAAAATATTTATAGAAATGCATACTTATCAAGCGGCACAATAAGTCACAAAGGTTGTGGCGGATAGAGGATCATGGCTATCAATGGGGAAGGAGCGAGTGTGAAAGAGGGAGGCGTCGAGGATGTAGAGGTGGTGGCTGAGGAGAACAACGGCAAAGTTGCAAAGTAGTGGGGGAACCATATGAGTTTGTGGGGTCAAAGGACAAAGAGGAAGAGGGAGGCAATGGATGGGTCCTAGAAGACACGTGTCACTCTCATACCACACCATATATGCGACATCACCAAATGAATTGACCATCAACAACACAGAGCATTTCCCATTTGGATAACTATGAAAAGATAGGCACAACCCTAATCTTTAAAGGAGCAAAGGAGTTTGGGAAAGTGAGGGAATCTTGAGTAGATATTTATTAGGAGTATTGCTATGTTGGTTAGATAGTTAGAGATTATTTCATTTTTAGCTACACTCATGTTGTTTAGATAATTAAAGATTAGTTCCTGTTAGCTAAGTCATTGCCTATGTAAGACTGAACTTCTCTTGTATTACTTCACTTTTTCATCATTAGTAAAATTTTCTCTTTTCTCTCAATTCTCTTATCTATATTGATCATATTCTCTAATACGTGGATTTCAACATGGTATAGACTAATGACATCCACTTGTTGTGCTTTTGTTCTTTGAGTGTTTAAGCATGTATGTAAGCATCTACTCCTAGTCATTAAGCGATCTTTAATCGAAGTTAATGTCGACAAGTCAGCTTATTCAACTCTAGTTTCTTCATTTGATTGTGATGATGAGCTATGGAAATGATAAAATATGTGCTAGGGACCTCCGTCACCAATTTTCAACATTTTTAGCTTCTTATTGCCTTTTTACAACATTTGTTATTATATTCTTCATTGTATTGTATTGTTGATCCTAAGCTAGAGTTGCTGAAGTGCATATGCTCCAGCTTATGGGGACTATTATCTAGGAATGTCACTTGTTGGTTAGATAGCTAGAGATTAATTAATTGTTAGTTATACTCATGTTCATTAGATAGCTAAAGATTAGTTCATTGTTAGCTATGCTTGTTGACCATATAAGGTTGAACCTTTCTTGTATTACTTGACATTTTTATCATCAGTAAAATTTTCTCATTCAGTTTTCTCTCAATTCTTTGAAATATATTTACGATTTTCTCCATTACCATGAATTTCAACAAAAGGACACTATTTTCGTGACGGCATGAATTAAGGACAATAGCAAGAATCATTAAGGGTGAATGGGATCAAAGGAGAAATGGCAAACTAGTAAGAAAGGTTGAGGGAGGAGCAAGGACAAGAAAAGTTTGATCCAAAAGATAAACAAATGTAAATTTTTAAATTTACACTAAGGACATGTTCACAAGTTTGGTTTATGAGGGAAAAGGAGGAAGGAAAAGGTTTATAGAGATTTTAATGTGTTCACAAGTTTTGTTTTCAAGGGGAAAGGTGTTTGAGGATTTTTACTAACTCTTCAAAACCATCCAAAACTCCTATTTTGTAGTTCCACCAAATCATAGGGTTTTAAAATTAATTAAATTTATTATATTATCCCTATTAAAATATTAAAAAATCACTTTTTCCAATTTATTCAAATTTCGTATCAACCTACTATTTCCCTCCTAATTTCATATCAATTTACATTAAAATTATGTTCCCACTTTGAATCTCATCTTTTTGAATTGAACTAGATTTTTGTTCAGATAATATCTTGTTCAACACGACACAAGATTCATCCGCACTACTATATGCTTTCAAGTTTCAATATATTTGTGAATTTCTCAATCTACTAGCTTTGTCATTTGTTTGATTTTTTGAATTTCTCAGTCCAATAATTAATTTACATTTGAATTCATCAATGAATCCCTTTTCATGTTCAAATTAGTTTTACAATAAAATCTTACCTAAAACATCATTCTTCACATTCCAAGTTTTTGTAATTCAAGTTGTAGCTAGGACAAATAATTAATCATTTTGGATGGAAATCTTGCCCCTTGATTATGGAAAGTAACAAAATTTGGTTCAAGCGAAGGAAACCATGACAATGGCTTACATAGCCATGTCGATAAAATTGTTAAAGCAAATGTAAAATTGGCCAAATAAATCTTTCTTTTATTAGTGAGGTTATGTGTGTGGGGTGAAACATGTTTTATTGGAGAGAAGAAAAATAACAACAATAAAATTTTGGAATAAATAATGAAATGAAAAATAAGGAATTTAGAGAAAGGGACCTTTTTTAAAGGAAGAAAGAGGTAAATTTTACATCATTATTCAATGAGAAGTTTAGGTTTTTAAAAAAATTACATTATTATATACCATATTAATTATACTAAATTAATTTAATAAAGGATAAAATTGTGAAAATATATTATAAGTCTTCTATTTATTTCCTTTTCATTTATTTTAAACTCATGAACAAGGCAGATTGAAAGCCTCTAATGTTAGCTCTAAGACCTTGCAAAAAGCTATCATAGCTTATGTTTTGAGTGATAACAAAGAAAATTTTGTTAACATTTTTTGAAGAATGGACTAATAGTTTGCTTGAGTTTTTGTAGTGCTTAACAGGATAATTCTCATATACATGTAATTCAATTCATGACATATTTTTCACAATATCATGTTTTAACTTGATTAAAATCTCATTCAAAGAGATTTAGTTTTCTTAGAATGTGAAAAATTGTTTAGAAAATGAGTTTGAGTATATAAGAAACTTAAGAAAGCAAGTTAGGCCTTTAGAAAATGTTTGTGACTTCAAAAAGTGCCATGTCAATCTAAGAAAGGTTTCTGTGATCAAATCAAGTACATCATCATAAATCTTAGCCAAATCATCATTGAAGAATATCAACAACTTCTAAAGATCAATATCCACCTCAAAGAGAAGTCCAAAAGGATCATAAGAGGCTCAAAAAGTGTAGAAATATTTTAGAAAACTCTACATACATCAGAAACTACACTTAGTCATGAAACTGAATGAAGATTTGAATTCAAACTAAGTCAACAAATCATAAAGTAATGAAAGTGACACATCATCCTTGTACTTGGATATTCACCATCTTCTAGAAATTCTTCACATGAAGAAAAGTTCAAACTACGTTCAAAATGAAGATGAGTTTTGAAGCATCATTCAGAAACCATTGTCAACGGATTATATACTAACAAGGACAATCCTGACATAACTCAGCCTACACTTCTAAAAGACAGATCCTATGACACAAAAAGAATTATAAACACGTGTCAAAAGGAGGAAAGATCAAAGGGACGATGGCCTATTCCAAAATCCAAGTATAAAAGGAGGAAGCCTTCAAACTTAAAGGAACTTTTGCACTCTCAATGTTTAAGCTTTCTTATACTTTTTGAAATTTATTCATTCTTCGAATTCAATTTCTAAAAAGGAAAATCTTCTTTCATGTAAACATTAGCAAACATTCTTCTTAGGAAGATTAGAAAGAAGTCTCTCAAGTTGTTTCCTTAAATATTGTATTATCTTAGGAAACTTAAGTGATTTTTCTTCAAGAGTAAACACCAAACCTTATACTCTTTGTACCTTGATCCGTTAGTGATCAGAGTAAGATTAGCTTGGAGTGAAGGTTAATTGTATCTATTTCTCACTGGAGATAGCTTGAGAAAGCTATTAAAAGAATATCTTACTTTCTCTTGAGAAATTGGTTGGTAGTGGAACTTATCAAATTTGTTGAGAATTGGATGTAGGTGTAGGAACAATATAAAACTCTTGAGTGATATTCCTCTCTCTATCTCTTTATAGTATTATGTGATATTTGTTTTCTTTTGTGTGAATATTCGTTCTCTTTCAAAATTTCTTATTAAATTTCATTAAGTTTCTAACGACTTTAGAAAGTTACTTTCTGAAGCTTATTAACTTGTATTTTCATAGACTTTGTTTGAGTTTTAGAAAGCAAAAAAGTTTTAAACACGATTCAACCCCCTTTCTCATGCTACATCTTCACTTACAATTGACATCAGAGCTTAAGGCCTCTAAAGGGTTAAGCATCCTAAAGTTGTAGAAGTAAAGATCCTTGAAAGAAGATGACACACAATAACGTACACATTGCTGAGGGATACTCCATAAATAGACCTTCATTCTTTGATGGTGGTGACCATGCATACTTGAGAGATAGAATGGAGCTTCATCAAATACATAAGTCTTGACTTGTGGGAGATAATGCAATAAGGTGATTACATCCCCATGGAAGAGGTGTCTGGAAACAATGAAGATGAACCTTCAACCTCTAGAGTCCCAGAAAAAGATAGATAGTTCAACACAAAGCAAAAGTCTAACTAAACTCCAACGCCAAATACCTCCTTACTTGTGTCATAAGCAAAGTTAAATATGATAAAATTATTACTTGTGACACAGCAAAGGAAATCTAGGGCAAATTACACATGCCCCATGAGAGAATAGATCAAGTTACGAGAGAAAGATCAACATGCTAATTCACCAATATGAAATGTTCAAGATGACCGAATATGAAAATATTGATGAAATGACAACTAGATTCATGCATATCATTAACCAACTCAAAGATTTGGGTAAAAGAAACTTAAACTCAGAGATGGTTAAAAACATCTTGAGAAGTCTTCCATCTAAATGGCTTCCTAAGGTCACTGTTATCACTAAAGCTAAGGACCTTCAAACCCTTAGTTTAGATGCTCTCATTGGGTCTCTCAAGACTCATGAAGTTATGCTTCTTGAATCTCATGGTGAAGCCATAAAGAAGAACAAATTAGTTGCTCTAAAGATGTTCCAGAAAGCAAAACTAAGGGAAGACAATGAAGGTTGCTGAGGTTTAAAGATGAAGATGAAATAGAAGAAGAGTCAAAAGAAGAAGGATGAGATCTCCATACTTGTAAAAAAAAATGTCAAAGCATGGAAGAACAAGATCAAAAAGAAAAAAGAGTTTAACTTAAAAAACAAGAAGGACAAAGAGAAATTAGACAATATGAACTATTATCACTGTGGTAAGAAAGGACACTTCAAAACTATTGTTCTAAGATCAAATCACACAAGAAGTTCACTCTAAGAAGAAGGGAATGCTGACAACATAAAATGGCTTAGAAGATGAGAAAGAAGGTTAGAAACCTAAGATGAGTTAGAGGATATTATCAACCTGTGCATCATGCTGACTACATTTCTGAAGAAGAAATAAAGGTAAGAGAATCCTTAACTTTCTTATGATGAACTTCTAAAATTATATGATGAATTGCTAGAGAACTCTCAAACATTAACTTCTCATTATTTCTCTAGGAAAAACCATTAGAAAATAACTTTAGAGCTTGAGAAAGTTAAATTTGATTATGAGAATCTAAGGCTTAAGAAAGAAACACTTTAAGGAAAAAATAAGTTTCTAAATGTCAAACTCAAAGCCTTAGAAATTGAAGTTTCTGAAAAGGATCAGAAAGCTTAAAGAAGATTTCTGAACTTAAGAAAACTTCTAAACTTCTCAAATCTTATTTAGAAAAGATGGTAAATGGTTCCAAGTTTCTAAACATGGTTAGAGACCATATTTTTAGAAACTGGAATTGGTTTTGAGAAGGAAATAGATGAGAAAATGGCCACAACATCATCCAAGAAAATAAAAATAAAAACTTATTGTCTTCTATCATAAGAAAGACATATACCTGATAAGTGTCATATGCTTAATAAGGCAAACAAATAGGTCAAAAACATTCCCACAAAAGCAATTAACATAAAAGGGTCCAATAAAATATAGGTACCTAAAATCAAAAGCATTTCTGTTGTAGGTGTGTCTTAGGATACAAGTTGAAAATGATGACAAGTAGTACATGGACAATGGATGCTCCAGACACATATTAGGCAAAAGGAAATGGCTTAGGAAGTTGAAGCCCAAGAACTTAGGTTCGGTGAAATTTGCTGATGGTGGAAAAGCAAAAGTCATGGATATTGGAAATATTGGTAAGGATAATGATGGTGTCTACAAGAGCGGGTAAAATACCGCAAGTGCACGGGTCGTTCAAGTAGTATAATATGAGTTAAGAATATCGTCTCCACAGGGATTGGGTATAGATATGCTATGAGTTATTAAACTACCGTGTTAAGGCCTGAGCAAAATGAGTTAATGAAGTTACGAAGAAATTCTAAAGAGCAAATAACTAGAAAACACTAACACAAATTAAAGTTGAGAAACAACCAAAGTTAAAAGGCCTAGGGGACCTTTTTCACCCTCTACTTCACTTGGATATGCAAATTACTTAATTGAATATTAATGAATTGGTTTTGTTAGCACGCCAATTATAGTTAAACGCCTATGTCTAGTTGATAAATTCTCTTCACCTAAAACACTAAGTGTCCTTGTGAGTTAGTGTGAAATCAACCCATTGAGAACTAATATCAAACATCTACTATGCAAGGTCAATGGGTATGTTTTCATCCATTGACTAATTCTCACACCTAAGCCAATTAAGTGTAAAAGAACAAGCATTACCCATACCAAAGTCTAATATCTCTATTCCTATGTCTAGTTCAAGATAATCCCCCAAATCAACTTAGATGGTGGCCAAACATATAAGAGCATTAAGAATAGAAATGGGTAACCAAAACCAAAATCATCAACATTCAAATAAACAACATTACAAACATCCAAGATCCATCAAGGGATTCAAAGGATCCCAGTTACAAATTTAGCTATCCATAACAATGAACAAAACACAAACTAGTTCAAGAGACATAATGAATACTAAAGATATAAAGAGAGAGGAAGAGATGAACAAATTGGGCTTCAATCCTCTCCTAGCTCTTTGGTCTTCAATCTTCAAGATGAATCCTTCTCTAGTGTTGGCTCATTGCAAAACCTAGGGTTCCTCTCTCAAACTGAAAAAGGCAAAAACGAATTGTTTTGACTAATCCTATTGGGTAATTATTTACTAAAAATAAGCCTGGGCCGCATTGGTTAACCCTGAGAATTGCAAGTGACCTGACTCACAAAACTGATCTAATGTTTAGGCGCCCAATAGGTTGCAACCCAGGCAAAACTAAGGTCCGACCCAATAGCAAAAACTTCAATTTAATGGCTTTTTCTTCATGCTTTGCTTCCCTCCTCTTGGCTTCAACTTGAATTCTCTTCAAGCTCCAAACTTCTACAATTTTCTCTATCAAAAATCATTCAATGAAAATTTAATTTGAATTATGCAATTCATCCTAATAGTCTTGATTAATGACATCGAATTTTTCAACAAAAGTTCTAAAACAAATATGAGTCAATTCTTCCTATTTTTAAGTGTTTCACTTGGAAAATGAAAGACAAGTTATGCAATTTCAATCCAAGTTAGAAGCTAAATAACTCCATAAACTGAGTTATCAGATAACTCTCACCAAATTTTGATGTTTTATTAGTTGATGGCTTGGCTCATAACCTATTAAGCATTAGTCAATTTTGTAACCAAGGCTTTAATGTATGGTTTGAAGTCAAAGGATGCCATGTGTTGAATCTAGTTTTTGGACAAGCGATTCTTTGGCAAGAGACATGATAAGATCTATGTGTTATTCTTGGATGACCTCTTAGATTAGGATGTAAAATGCCTAGCATCCTTTGTGAATGATAAATGGCTATGACATAAGAAACTTGGTCTTGCTCATATGAAGTTAATTTCTGAGCTATCTAGAAAGAGCTTGTTAAAGGCATTCCAATGATCAGTTTGATAAGGATTCAACTTGTGATTTCTTTGAGAAAAACAAGCAAAACTAGACTTCTTTCCATAACAAGAATACGGTGTCAACTATAAGGCTATTATAGCTTTTACACATGGATCTCTTTGGACTAACCAAGATGGAGTCTTCCTGGAAAGAGATATTGCTTGGTTATAGTGGATGATTACATTAGATTTAGATGGGTTATTTTCTTAGCTTCTAAGAATCAGGTGTTTGAAAAGTTCAAAGGTTTTGCAAAAACATGTTCTTCATGAGAAAGGAATTCAAATTGCTTCCATTAGATCAAATCATGGAGGAGAATTTGAAAATCATATTTTTGAAAACTTTTGTGAAACCATGTAATTTGTCATAAGTTCTCTTCTCCTAAAACTCCAACAAAATAGGTAGCTGAAATGATGAATAGAAGCTTGCAAGAAATGGCAAGAACAATGATTTTAGAAAGTGGTTTGTTAAAAGGTTTTTGGGCAATGGCTTTAATACCTCTTGCTATATTCAAAACAAAGTTTGCTTAAGACTTATTCTCAAGAAAACACTTTATGAGCTTTGAAAAGATAGAAAACCCAACATATCATATTTCCATATCTTTGGATTTAACTATTTCATACTTAACATAAGGCACAAGCTAACAAAGTTTGATCAAGTCTAATGATAACATTTTCTTAGTTTATTCTTTAGTTTCTAAAGCTTACAAGGTTTATAATAAAAGAACTTTATGTATTGAGGAAACTATACACATCAAGTTCAAGGAATACAAGAAAGATTTGCTCAAGATTTAGTAGAACTTTAAGAGGATCTTGAGAATCTAAACATCAAGGAAACTTCAGAAAGTAAACTTGAGAAAGCATAACCTTCAAAAAGCAAACTATAGAAAACACCTTCATAAAGCTATCTTAGAGTTCCAAAATGTTCAGAAAGTGACATCTCTGAACAAGACAATTTCTAAGCATAATGAAGAGCCTTCTAAAGTTCAAGGAGTTGCTGCAAACAAGATATACATAGAAACTACAAAGGAGTTTCTAACCTAAACACAGTTCTTAGAACCAAGTGGGTGACATTTCTAAAAGTGTAACAACAAGATCTTCCTTAAAAAATGAAACATATTATGCCTTCCTATCCACAATTGAACCAGAAAACATTGAATAAGCTATTAAAGATCAAAGTTGGTTGGATGCCATGCAAGGGAACTGGACCAATTTGTTAAGAGCAAAGTCTAGACGCTTGTAGCCTAAGGGAAAGTCCATCATTGGAACAAAGTGGGTGTTCATAAACAAGATGGATGAAGCTGGAAAGGTGATAAGAAATAGTGCAAGGCTGGTTGTATAAGGTTATAATCAATAAGAGGGAATTGATTATGATGAAACCTTTGCACCAATAACAAGATTGGAGGCCATCATAATTCTACTAGCATTTGCAGCATTCAAGGGATTCACTTTATATCAAATGGATATGAAGACTTCTAAATGGATTCCTTTCTGAAGAAATTTATGTAAGGCAACCTCTAGGATTTAAGAGTGAAGCCCTTCCAGCAATGTCTTTAAGCTAAATAAAGCACTATGTGTCTTAAACAAGCTTCTCGAGCTTGGTATGATAGACTGGGTACTTTCTTGCTTAAGAATGGGTTTAAGAGAGGTAATATAGACACTACACTCTTTACATTATACCAAGATAATCACTTTTTGGTAGTCTAAATTTATGTTGATGACATTATATTTAATGTTACTAACCACTCTCTATGTGAAAAGTTTTCAAACTAATACAAAGTGAGTTTGAGATAAGTATGATAGGAGAATTGAAGTTCTTTCTAGGACTTCAAATTCACAGCAAATGCAAAGAACATTGATACATCAAGAGAAGTACACCAAGGAGCTTCTTAAAAGGTTCATTCTCAAGTCATTGATGCTGATAAGGATGGTGAGAAAGTGTTCAGAAAGTAATTATAGAGGTATAATTGGTTCTTTATTTTATCTACAGCTAGTAGACTGACATACAATTAAGTGTGTTCATTTGTGCTAGATTTCAATCTAACCTAAAATAATCACACTTAAATGATGTAAGAGAATTTTGAGGTATTTAGCTGGTACTACTAATCTTGATCTCTAGAATGAAAAAGGAACTTCAAGTGAAATTGTAGGTTTCTATGATGCTGATTTTGTTGGAGATAGAGTTGATAGAAAAAGTACAAGTAGATGTTGTTGCTTCTTTGGAGATTGCCTTACAACATGGTCATGTAAGAAGCAAAACACCATTGCACTCTCAACAAGAAGCTAAGTATGTAGTGTTGCAAATTGTTATACTCAGATGTTGTGGATCAGAAACCAACTCAAGGACTATCATTTGAGGTACTCTAAAATCCATATTCTGTGTGATAACACTAGTGCTACTAATCTTGCCAAGGATCCAATTCAGCACTTTAGATCTAAACATATTGATATGAAACATCACTTTATTAGAGATCATGTTCAAAAGGTGATGTTGAGCTAAAGTTTATTAATCCAGAAGATCAAGTATCTAACATATTCACCAAACTTTTAGCTGAAGATCATTTTGTTATCTAAAAAAGCATTTGAACCTAAAAAGTTTTTTAAAAAAGCTTGTATTTCATGCATATGTTACCCTTCTGGAGTCCCCATAGTGACTCTGAATTGAAGCCTTTCATGGAAGAACGCTTGATCAAGTTCAGAAACTAGTTTCACAAGTTTAGAAAGTGGTAAAAGGTTCAAAAACATCTTTAGAAAGTACAAGATGGGTTCAAAAAGAGGTTGTGTTCACATGAAGTTAGAAAGGGTTAAGAGTTCAGAAAGTATGTTTAGAAAATGGTTTATGTTCAAAAGATAAGTTCAGAAAATGGGCTAAGATCAGAAGAAAGAGTTCAGAAAGTCCAACAAGCACAAGGAATTCAAAGCTCTAGTAGAAGACAAAGCACTATAGTCTCTGAACCCTTTGTTATGATTCATGATTAATCCAGGACCTATTTCTAAATAGCTTGGGTACACCTCTTTCCTATCCCTGATGCTACCCTTAGTTCCAAGCCTCCTTCAAAGACCTCTTTAGAAGTTGACTTGAAACTCTCCAAAACCTATACTTGATCTAAGTACTTTAATTGAGAAAGCTATTGAACAATCAAAGGAGCATGTGAAAGTTATTTTTGAAGATGTTGAAAACCAACTGTGCCCTTGAGTCAAATATTCAAATTTGTCTTAAAGAACATGGAGAAGACTCTTCATATTCTGAGGGGGAGGGTTATAAGGAATTAAAGGTCTACATGAATGAACTCTATCTACTTTGGAGCCCATTACAGAGGAGCTAAAAAGGAATGAAAAGCTAGAAACCCCAACTCTGCCATTGTTCTGAAGACTATGCCTCAACCACAGCCTTCAATCAAAATATCTTCTCTGGATGAAAAATTAGAGCTTTAGAAACTAAGGCAGAACCTATTACTTGAAGCTGATGTTGTTGATATTGAGAAAGACCATCTCAGAAACCTCAAGGTTTTGGGAATCCAGTTCCCTTGAACTTTTTTGATGATGACGCTACACCAAAAAATGCTCCTGTGAACAATCCTATCATCCACATTCCTACTCCACCAAAATCTCAAACAAGGTCTCCACCACATCTCAGAAGTCTCAACTCTTGTTGCATAATCAGAGAGACTTGGTTTCCAAGCTTGACAAAGTAAAAGCATCCAACAAGGAGCTTGGAGCATAAATGAGAAGACATAAAGAGTTGCTATTGCAAATCCTTCATGAGCTCAGAAAGGGTAGCTAGTGATGGGTTAACTATATACAAAATTTATTTTATAAATTGATAATTTACTTTGTTATTAAAAATTTATTAAAATTAATTTCATTTCTAATGTTTTTTATATAGAATATTAAAATAGACAAGCACAGAAATGATGTGGAATTGTGGAGTAATCAATTTTTTTTGTTACAGGAGTAATCAATTTGAGATACAAATAATTTTGTTTTTAATTTGTATATGAAAAATTAAATTTGACATGTAATATGAAAAAAGTGAGAAAAATTGAATTTTTTCTAGAAAATAAAAAAAATAGAGAAGCAAAAACAATGAAATATTCAAAACATATTTCTTTTAAATGGTAATAATATTGAGTTTTAATGAAATTAAAAGCAACGAAAAACTATTAATTTAGTTATGTATGAGAAGATAAGGGTATGCTAGGAAAACTAAAAAAGAGTAGGTGGGAGTGACAATAACCCCTCCCTTAGTGTAATGCCCTCATTCCTTTACCCCACACGGTTTTGTTGTCCCTTATTCTAAAATGCACATCAAGTTACACATCGTTATTCGTTCATCCTTTCTGAGGCTATGGCTGAAGTTTTCAAAAGAGTGTTTTTTGTTTGGAAAAAAGTTTACTCACTAATTTTAATAAAGTAAGTTCTAAAATCAATTAAGTTTTTTGAAAAGCTCAAAGTAACAAACTAATAGAATCTAAATAGGACTTCAGTGCAAACTGTGTAGGACCACTTCAAAAGCATACTTTTCCACCAATATTGTTGGTCCCTCCCTGGCTTTCATTAGTTGAGCTGCCTTGGAAGGTTATTTTCTTGTTTCATTATTATTGTTGTTAGTCTTAAAAAAAAATCTCAAATATGTTTGTATCACGTGTAGATTAATACTTGCAATTGATTTTAAGACTTGTTTAATATAATATTATTTTACTTTTTATTTGTATTATTTAATAATTTATACTTATTTTATTGTATATAATTAACCACATATACATATATGTGTAATTTTAATTTTATATATTTATTTATTATATCCTATTCAACCTGTAATTCACTAGTTAATCCAGTTCTTATGTATGTTGTGCTTTGGACCATATGGTGTATTAGACTATTAGGAACAAGAGATTGCTCCAATATTTTAAAGTGAATTAGGACTCTCAACAGGTTTTGTTCGTATATTTTGTCACACCATCCTTTGGGAACAAGATTGTGATCGAACAAGATACTAGACGAAAGGTGGGATAAATTCCCTTTCGAACCAGATTTTCTTCTAAACAACTCAGTACAGGTTAGGTGAGGGAATAATAGGGCCATACACTATTGACCATTACGAATAAAAGATTACTTTTGATCTTGAAATTATATGATATTTACTTTAATTTATAAAATTAAAAATATATTATTTTAGTCCTTAAAATTTTAAAAAGTGATTTAAATTAGTGTTTATAATACTATTTCTGATGATTAACTTGAATCATCAAAATGATTAAATTGAATCATTTTTCAAAATTTTAGGAAATAAAGTAATATTTTCTTAATTTTAGAGGTTAAAATAAATTAAATATATAATTTCAGATATCACAGTGTACGTTTACTCATTCATATATATATGACGACTTGAGCGAGGAGGTATTTATAAATACTTGGGTAAATTACACTCACCTCCCTTAAATTTATGAAATAAACTCACATCTCTATTTGTCACACTTACACCTCTGTTTGTCAAATTTTAAGTATTTATATTACAATTTCACTCTTAATTCATATAACAATAATAAACTTAATAATAACATTTTTATGATATTAATTATTTTTAATTAATAAAATTATAAAAATATCCTTAAATTTACAGAGGGGTATAGGTATTTTTTTATAATTTTATTAATTAAAAATAGTTAATATTTCAAAAATATCATTTTTTAGTTTATTAATAGTGTTCCTGTAATAGAGTGAAACTATAATATAAACACTTAAAATTTGACAAGCAGGGGTGTGAATCAGGTAAATAAATAGAGGAAGTGTGAGTTGTATTTCCATAATCTCAGAAAGGTGAATATAATTTATCTAGATACTTTGGTATGTCTTTGTGTGGTGTTTCTTACCCTGTTCTTGATAGCAATAGTGACGGGAATGGAGTATGAAATGTCTTGGGCTGTATTCCTTTATGTATGAAATGTCTTTGTGTGGTGCTTTGTTATAATGACTACTGCGAGGCTACTATGATACTTTAATTTGACATGAGCTTATTATATATTTAAAGAGCAAAATTCACTTATTTTTCGCAGGTAAAAAAGTAAGTCTTAAGATTTTTTTGGTAGATAAAATAAGTCTTAAGATACAGGTAAATACTCCTAATAATTTATCCCAATTTTTATATAAAGTGGTGGTAGGAGGGGCTTGATATTTTTCCTCATGCAGCAAGCCAGAGCACAGAGCTTCCACACCATGAAAAACCTCCTGCTCTTATCCCTGCTCACCCTCTTCTTCTTCTTCTTCTTCTTCTGCTTCCAAGCACAAGCAGGAGTCCCTATTGGCCCGCCGCAACTCATACACCCACTAGACCCTCTAACCAAAGAAGAGATCACTCTCGTCCAAACCATAGTCCTAAAGAAATACCCCAATTCAGCTTTCCGTGTCAACTTCCACTATGTTGGTCTAGATGACCCTGAAAAAGCCACAGTCCTCAAATGGCTATCTTCCCGTGTTGGAACCCCAAGGGCAGCCTTTGTTATTGCCATAATCAACAGTGAAACTCACGAGATCCTAATCAACTTGAAATCCTCAAGCATTGTCTCTGACAACATTCACCAAGGGAATGGTTTCCCCGCCCTTACCATCGAAGAGCAAGCCGAGGCCATGGAGCTTCCTTTGAAGTATGGTCCGTTCATCGAGTCAGTGAAGAAGAGAGGGTTGAACCTCTCTGAGGTTGTGTGCTCCACGTTCACAATTGGGTGGTATGGGGAAACCACCAAGAGCAAAAGGGCTTTGAGGATCGAGTGCTTCATGAAGAATGGCACTGTTAACATCTATGTGAGGCCTATTAACGGAATAACAATACTGGCTGATATTGATGAGATGAAAATTATTGAGTACCATGATAGATCTATTGAACCCGTCCCAACGGCAGAGAACACTGAATACCGGGCTTCACATATGAAGCCACCATTCAGTCCAAAGCTTCATTCTTTCGCTACCCATCAGCCAGAAGGGCCAGGGTTCAAGATTCAAGGCCACAGTGTCAGGTGATCGATGAAGTTCATATGTCAAACATTATAATAATTAATAGAGTATTATAATCTATAAAGTGTGTTACAGTTTAAATTAGTAGTATATTATCTTTTATATGACATTAATCAAACTTTTTAAATGACTTGCCAATTCAATGATTAGATGACAATTAATAAATTTATTTTATAATAATATATTAAAAAAAAATTATTTTAACACAAAAAAATAGGTATTTATTGAGCCACATACTTTTTTAATTATTGGATATGATAGTGATCTCACTCATTCAATACATCCATCATATTCAATAATAAAAAAATAAATGTTACAATGAATATCCATTTTTTGAATGTTAAAATAACACTTCTCATATGTTAAAATGAATTTATTGACGCATGTTTGTGCTTAATATTTATAGTTTGTGTTCTGACTTACATTTCATGTGCTCTTTGTTCAGTTGGGCAAATTGGAAGTTCCACATAGGCTTTGATGTGCGAGCTGGTCTAATAATTTCAACTGCGTCAATTTATGACCCTGAGGTGCACAAATCTCGTCAAGTACTGTATAGAGGGTTCATTTCTGAGCTATTTGTGCCGTACCAAGACCCAAGTGAGGAATGGTACTATAAGACTTTCTTTGATGCTGGTGAGTTTGGGTTTGGTCAGTCTATGGTGTCCTTGGAGCCAAAGCACGATTGCCCACCACATGCTCAGTTCCTAGATGTGCACTATGCTGCGCGAGATGGTAGTCCAACAACCTTGGAGAATGCATTCTGTGTGTTTGAACAATATGGTAATATTATGTGGCGCCACACTGAGACAGGCATTCCTAACGAAGAAGTAAGTACATAATTAATCACTTTCTATAGTTTATATGTACTTCAGCATAAAAGCAGTTAAATTATTTGAACCTTTTATGTCCTTATAGGTTTTGTTTTTAGTTGCTATTTTAGTGTTTTTCTTTTTTAATCTTTTAAGTTTAATTTTGATGCAATCTTTATAATGTCCAATTAAATCTCTTATTTTGTATGGATTTTTAAATAGTGAGATGAAAGTTAACCATATTTATTAATATAACATTACAATGAGATAATATATATATATATATATAATTTATGGAAATTTAATTTGAGGAAATTGGAAAGTGACATATAGATTTAATTCTGGCAGATACGTGAAGTTAGATCTGATGTGAGTCTCATAGTTCGAATGGTGGTCACTGTGGGCAATTATGACAATGTTGTAGACTGGGAGTTCAAGACAAGTGGCTCAATCAAGCCAGCGGTATGTACTACTTTCATTTTATTTCTTTTCCTCAAAACGCTCGATTTATATATATATATATATATAAAGAAGAAACAAAATATAGAGTGCGTTTCTTAATATAACTTTGGGAAATTAATAAACAAAACAAAATTCTTATAATTCTTTTTGTAGTGTAAAAATTCTTATAATTTTTATAAAATACTATTATTTTCGATTAGTTTTTTCTAATCTGTATGATTAATGATGTTTTAATCAAACTTTGGACCCTTGTGAAGATGTCATAATCTAGAATTGGTTGGTTTGGATAATTTTCCCGTCTTTTAAATAAAACAAAATCACTTTATATTTAGATATAAAATATTTTATATTTGAATGTAATATTAAAAAAAATTCTTTATTCTTAAACATTTTTTTATGTTAAACAAGATTTTTTTACATAAGAATTATAATTTCTAATAAAATATCTTTTCATATCATTTTATTGACCTGTATTTATTAAAAACTTTTACATAAATATATCAACAAATATAAAAAATACAAAGATATTTTATTTATCAAATTAATAGCACACACACAAATTAAATGAGCAAGCATTTAATTTATGAAAAATGTTATTAGTATTATAAAATATGAGATATCGTACTGAATCATATCCTATTTACCATTCAATGAATGTGAACTTTATTCAAGTAATTCATACCTCATCAAATGATAGATTATGTGAGTTGACATAATGGTCACATGGTGCCTCGCACCAATAAGTACAAAAACATAACTCTTAATTTAACTTGATCCTTCTTCATGCTTCACTAGATATCACTATCAGGAATGCTGGAAATCAAAGCAGTGGATCTTAACCACAAAGATGAGATAAAAGAAGACCAGCATGGCACTTTGGTCTCACAGCACAGCATTGGTGTTTACCATGACCACTACTACATATACCATCTCGACCTTGATGTTGACGGGGTGGACAACTCATTTGTGAAGACCAATTTGAAGACTGTCAAAGTAACTGACAATAGCTCAAAGAGGAAGAGCTACTGGACAATTGATGTTGAAACCGTTAAGACTGAAGCTGATGCAAAGACCAAGCTTGGGTTAAGCCCATCTGAGCTAGCAGTGGTGAATCCTAACAAGAAGACCTCCGTAGGAAACGATGTAGGGTACCGTCTGCTTCCACCATCACCAGCTCACCCTCTTCTCACAGAGGATGACTACCCTCAAATCCGCGGTGCTTTCACCAACTACGACATTTGGGTTACCCCATACAATAGGACTCAGAAATGGGCTGGTGGCTTGTATGTTGATCAAAGCCGTGGAGAGGATACATTAGCTGTTTGGACTAAACAGTAAGTATGCTTAATTAATTAACTTACTATAGTGTTTTTTTTAGTAATATTTAGTGTTCAATAAAGTTATACAATAATATTATAATAACAGTTATTTTGTCTTTTGATAAGAGTGGATATTATACACTATACAAGACAAAATAACATAATAATATTATGAGTATTGTTGTAACATTGTTTTACAACTTTATTTTACATCTAACACAACTCTATTGTTTTTTGGGTATTCTTTAATATAGTTCTACGTTCGAGTGGTATCTATTGTGGGAGCTGGATTCGTTAATCCCTTCATCTTTGGGACTAACGTTGCTTCACACAACTTTTGCCTTATATTCAATATATTTTAAACTAAATAAATAGTTAAAATTTAATAAATAAAATAAATAGGTTTATTTTAAAAATAAAAGTCATTTAAGAATTTCTAAATCTATCCCTTTCTCTCTCAGTAAACTCATTCCATTCATCCAAGTGGTGACATTTCCGGTCACATTCCGGCGAGTCCACCTACAACTGTTGCTAGTTTTCGAAAGCTTCCCCTAAATACCACTTTCTGCATTTTCACAATGTTTGCTGAAAGAGTCTGCCCTTGTGTTCCTTTGCAAGCTGTTGTCTTTGAGATTCCCTGTGATGGCAGCAGCTAGCGGGAGGTAGAGTGGGTAGATTTCAGCCCATTCATAGTTAACTTTAAAATCAATCATCCAGTGACCATTTTCTTTTCCATTCAGCTTTGTTAGGTGTGTTTTGGTAATAATGGAGGAAATAGAGGATGGGCAAATAAGAAGGAGCCAAAGAAAAACGAAAAAGAAGATAAATTATTGGGACATTTTTCACCTTTCTTTTGTGTGTTCCCTTCATGAGCACTTGGTGGAACATTTGGGGGGTAGCAAAGGGTTAATGTTATTTTGACACCTACATGGGTGTAAGCATGTGGGTCAAATGTGAGTGTGAGAGAAGTGATGGAGAGAATGAGTTGGGAGAAAAAGTAAGTGGTGAGATTCATATATTTTGTGAGTAAGGTATTTAGTTGTTTGAGAATTTAAGGTGTTCAAAATGCAAAGTCAAATAGCAAAGCGAAGATGGAGAAAGAAGATCTTGGTAGGATGGAAATTAAGGTCATATAAGTAATTTTAACTAATTTTGGAAAAGTACTAACATAGGTCCCAAAGTTAAAGGGACCAACTAATTCTTCACCTCTACTGTGACTAAGAGGCTTGCTCAATAATTGTTTTATCTAGGTTGTGTTTGGTTTTAGGATAAAAAATAGGATGAAATTTTTTATGGATTAGTTATATATGTAATTTTATATTTAAAATTTATTCATAAAATTTTTTATCCCATTTTCTATCCTTTAACTAAAAATAGTCTAAAGGTTTAATTTGTCCTACACCCAACTCATGTTGGTTTAATTAATTAACTTTTGAATGTGTGGTATGATTTGTTTTCAATCTCAATTTAAGATATTATTGATCTATGAAATTCACAGTTGATGTTTTAATTTGGAACTTAATCGTAATTGCAGGAATAGGGGTATTGAGAACAAGGATATTGTGCTGTGGTATGTAGTTGGAATCCACCATGTTCCAGCCCAGGAAGACTTCCCGATAATGCCATTATTGAGCACTGGATTTGAGTTGAGACCAACCAATTTCTTTGAGAGGAATCCAGTCCTTAAGACCCTTTCTCCAAATTTCGTTGAATGGCCAGGGTGTGGGAAGCCATAGATAGGGTTAATTTGCTTCAGTGCTTTGCCAGTTCCAGCACATATTTGACTGTGGACCACGGATAAGATTATATTGTTTTTCTTGCGTCATATATGTGCTGTGAGGAAAAAATAATTAATTATGAATAAAAATTGAAAGACTACTTTCTTTTTAATGAAATTATTATTTTAACAGAAGTGTTGGGTGCATGGCCAATGAGATTGGACGCAATTGGTTAAGGTTTAGACAATATCCTAAAAATTCATTGACCAATATAAGGATCTCATTGATGGAGCAATATATAATCTATTAATCCCTCCCAAGAATTCTAGAAGAAGTTGGGTCTTTCCTAACCCTGATATAGAATATTGGTGTTTAGCTCTCACCCAAACTTTTGTTGTAAAAAGGAAATAAACAAATTATTGGGTGCATGACAATACTGGGGATCACTTATAAGGAGGGAGAGTATCGAGTTTTTCCCTTTTTTTTTTATCGAAGAGAATATTGAGGTTTAAACAATGGAGTAAGTTACTGTTTGGAATCCAATATGAGAGCATGAGGAGTTAATATTTTCACATTAAATCTTATTTGAATACCCTAATCAAAAGAAAAATTTAATTAATTTAAATTTTATTATATAATTTATATTATGTAACATTAGAAGAAACTCACACAATTGATATAGTCCAAAGAATTTAGGTTTAATATATTTTTATGTAAAATTTGTTTGTTATCATTGAATCTTGTTTTCAATGCATGTTAATTATCATTTTCCTAAGGTGAAAGAAATTTTTATTCATAATAAGTCTAATGACACTTAAAAATTAAAAAACATATTTTATGTCTAAATTAAAAAATAGATAAATATGTTTCATATTCCGAACTAACCTATGATAGGTGGCTCTATTCATAGTCTGAATACTATCAATGTCAAAGCATCTTTTAAAATAAAGATCAATTCGAAAACAGTTGCAATTTAAAAAATGTATCACACCTCATTTTCAAAATAGATCTAAATATCTTTGTATCTATAAGATTTTCAAAAATAAAATATAATCAAACACTACCAAAAATGCATAAGTTACTAGCAGATTTTTTCCAATGATATCACTAGTGGGTCTATTGAAGGATTTGAGTAAAAGTTGGAAACCCAAAAAATAAAGTTTTTTGGGAACAAATTACTAGGGGATTTTCCACTGGTAACATTGGAGCCTTTTGGTGCCAAAAATGGCGCGTCACCTATCCGCCGTTAAATCTGTCAGCAACGTTGGGGTAATTTTGCGCTTAAATTGTTGCACCAATTAATAGGATATATATTCTATCATTAAGGTTGGCGTCTAAATTAGTGCGCTATTTGCTGGGAGAATATCCCGTGATAATATTAAAAAAAAAAACCTTCTAGCGAGGGAAAATCCGCTGCTAACTATTATATGAATATTTTTATAAAACTATATTTTTATAAAACGAAGGTAAATACTGGTTTGGAGAAAATCTACCAGTAATTATTACATAATTCTTTTTAAAACAATAAGGTAAATACTTACCAAGGGAAAATCCATTGGTAATTTACTTTAATGAAACAATAATGCATTTTGGTTAAACCTTTACCTGTGGATTTTTTCCATGATGTTTGAATTTCAAAACGTACTCTCACATTGCTAGTAGATTTTACCTCGATAATGTTAGGGTTTGACATGTGTTGTTACAGATTCCCCATTATATTACTGAGGGAAAATCTTCCCCTAACGTGATTTAACGGAACACACTATTTCATTAAACTCTTAGCCGACATATTTTCATTGAAAATTTGTAGGTAAGATTAAAACTTAATCTCAAAGTGCTTTATTCCCCCTTACTCAATAACTCTCACCCTCTCTCATCACTCTATCTTCCTCCACCCACGACTTCGCCCCCGTCATTTGTTGTCGTGCCACCATCGTTGGTTTGCCAAAGACCATCATCTTGATCATTATTCAGTGCTATTCTAATTTAATCGGTTTATTTTTTTATTTGATGTCTTTTTTGGTGTTCATTTTGTTGCTCATTGAATTTATTTATTTTTTTTATTGTAGGTTGTCGTTGCTGCCATCTCTGCGGCTGAAGTTCCAATTTTTAATCTACACATTTTTTTATTTATTTATGTACTTATCTGTTCAGTTGTTTATTTATCAAATTTTCCACTAAATGAGTGTTGTTAGAGAGCTTTTGATCTGGTTACAGTTGCAGTATTCTTGGTGCTGTTGTTTTTTTTTTTTTTGGGCTACTTAGAGGTTAATACTTGTTCCTCCTTTATTAATTAAGCTTTTTGTTAGGCTAGTAGAGACTTAAATATTTTTAGTCGAGGTTTGTAGGGTAAGAGATTGCATGTGTTGTGGGGAAGGCATAACGTTCCTTCCCATTGTTTGTTGTAGAGTTTGATTATATTTGTAGAGTTTGTACATTGGATGATATGCATGTTATGGAGTTAGGGGTGTGCTCTAAAATGGTCTTAGGATTTTATGAATTGTTTATTTTGCTGAATTGTTTATTTATTTGATTGGATTTTTGTGTATTGATTAAATAAATTTTGGGGTATCCTAGTTTAAGGGGAGATGTTGACAAAATTTTGTTAATTGGAAGAGGAAACTCTAAATTTTAGGCTAAGCATTGTTTAATTGAAATTTGAATTAATTAAAATTTTTAGAGACTTCTAATGCTCCTTATGAAAAAAGAGGCTGTTTGGTTAAGATTTAAATTAACTAAAATATTTTGTAGACTCTTAACTTTTTTAGAAGATACTATGTTGAATTAAATTTGGATTAAATATGAATTAAATAAATTTGTTAAAAGACTCACAATTTTGGAGGAGACTCTATTTAGTTAAGATTTTAGTTAAATAAAAGTATAATTCCTGATAGTTTTTAATGAATTTCTTAGGCTAAATTGCCCATTTAAGAACTATGTTTCTTGCAACAGACTATGGATGTCTGATAGATTGCACTACTATTGAAAGGGAATCAAACCCAAATTTTATGCAAGACGGAGTTGATAAGTTTATAAGGGTTTCACATCAGTCACAACAGTTTATAATATGGATGAAAAAAAAAAGTTAGGTATTCTTATGCTAAGTGCAAATGTAGGAAATATTTTGATATCGACACCATTAGGTATCATCTATACAAGGATAATTATGACAAATTATTGGGTTTGGACTGAGTATAGGGAAGTTGCCACATAAGATTTTGAATATGTTGATGTTGATAGTAACTATGTGGGAGGTAGTTCAAGTAGGGTTCATTTAGGTGAGTATGCACAGGGGAAATGTTGATTGGAAGGATAATTCTATACGATATGAAAAATGATTTATGACGTGGCTAGTCCTCAATTTCATGCAAATTATGAACTTTCCGTCGAGGTTCCTAATCCTTAGGTGTCGAGAGCTTTTTCTCTATTGGAGGCTGCAAAGGCACTTTCATGGAAAGGGTGTATACACTTGGAATTGTCTCTAACAGAAAGACATTTAATTTTTGAATCGATAATTTTCAAACTATGTTTAAGTTTCTCAAAAGAAATGAAACAGGGCACAAGATAACAATTGTAATTTGATTTTCATTACTATGTAAAATATTTTTACATTGGCATCTAATAAAATCTTTTTAGTTATAAGATCTTTTAAATAGTGGGTGTAAAATTTAATCATATTTGTTAATGTGATAATACACAAATGATCGTATAAAAACCCTTTATATACTATATTGATATATCAAGATTAAATCTATAAAATAGAATGCAATGCTTTGAAATTTGGTATTTAGTGATAAGCAGACTTCCGGAAAAATAAACTTGTAAACCTTGGTCAAACAATAAGGAATATTGTTGTGAACTAAACAAATCACTTTATCAACGACCTTACTCGAATATATAGATCTGTCCTATACATCTGAATCCTTGAGTTTCTAAGGAGACAAGAGCCAATGTCTAATGGATGAACCATGACCCACCATGACCGTGTGAGAGAGGAGGGGACAAATCATTTTATCGTCTCATACCGAATCGGTTAGTCGAGCCAAAGGAAGCAATTTACGCAGGTCATTTTTTATTTCCAAAATAGTTTCCTGTGTTGAGTTGAAAAACAAGGATTAGACATGTGAAAATATAAATTGCATGGAAATAGGGGGTAAGCGCTATGGTGCCGTATGCCATTGGAATCCATCATGTCCCATGCCATGAAGACTTCTCAATGTCATTGTTGGGCACTGGATTGGATTTGCGTTCAGATGACAACCAATTTGTTTGATTTGATTCAGTCCAAAAACTTGAAAAAACCTTTCACCAAACTGTGTTAAGTGGCCAGCATTGCTCGGAAAGCCTTTAATTGTGTGTTTGATTTGATTTAGGGTTTTGCCAGTGGCAGCACACTATTGGTAGAGGAACGAGACAAGAGTGGCTTTTAATTGTAGAAAATGTAAGAAAATAATAAAGCCGTGAGAAAATAATAAAGCTGCATCAGTGTGTACCCTATCTGGGGTTTTGCCAGTGCCAGCTTTACATGTGTGCTGTGAGAAAATAATAAAGCTGAATCAATGTGTACCCTACCTTATCTCGAAGTATACATGTGAATCCCATTTTGTCTAGTCTCTGTATTGCAAATTCGCAACTTCTGATCACCATGACCGATGGGAGACGCGAGTGGTTCAAGAATATAAATCAACAATAATGGTCCTGGTCACGTGATTATTACTTCTGCATGCGGCTAACAGAAAAAAGTGTACACAGGACTAATAATTAAGAATGTTTCACACACATTTAGAAATTTCTAATGCATGGATGCAATAGAAATTAATAGAAAAAATTCTTTTATATATATATATATATATATATATATATATATATATATATAGATCAAGTAAGAGAGAAAGTTTATAATGAGAATGAGATGAGTTAATTTTAATAATTGAATTTTATATGAATAATTAAGATTGCAATATAAAGTTATATAACTTTTTTAAATGAGATGTGAGTATTAATTATTATTAAATAACTTTTAATTTTGATTATTAATATATAATTATATAACTCATATTTACTCATCTCACTTATAATAAACCACCCCTTATGTGATATGCCCCTATATATATACACATATCATTAAGATTATTTGTGGCAAATTTCATCAAAATTAAAGAATAATAAAAATAGGGTAATATGCATTTATCCTCTGAATTTTAGGTTATTTAGGTTTAGACATGAATTTTTAAAACTTGTATCTGACACCTCAAACTTTACAAATAGTGTAAAACACCTCTCAACATATTTTTAGTAACTAGTGAATGTATGGTTTATGTGCACTAACCACCTGGTGTTTTTAATTTGGGCAGACACCTTGTGACATAAAGTTTTGCACTATTTGAAAAGTCAGGTTTTTTTTTGCATATTTTAAAAAGTGGTACAATACACGTTTTAACAGTTATGGTTTAACTCTACATGACTTAAAGTTTAGAAGGTAAAATGTTTTTAACCCAAAAAACTATAACCAAATAACTCATATTCTCATTCATTTTAAACATATATAATAAATTAATTTTGATATACATAAAAATTATGTCAAACGATTTTAGATATCTACATAACGTTAATTTCTAACCTAATTGATGATTTTGCTAAAAATTAATCAAATAAAAAGTTATTCAATAGTATAATAGTTGCTAAAAATTAAGTTGATATAACTTGATCTTAATATATGAGGAAAGATCCATTTACACTAATGTAAGACTTGATATATATCTTACACCATCAATAATTTTTTTATCTAAGATTTTTTTATTATAAAACCCATTATTGGATTGAAAGTTTATATAATATAGATCATCCTTATAAAATTTTATATTTATTCAAAATTGTTTAATAAATTTTTTGTATACATAAATCAACATAATAAAACTCTCTCATTCCTTAATCAAGTGTTAAAGGTTTGATTTTCACATTGGAAATAGAACAGCAAAAAATGGAGATATCATAGAAAGCCCAAAAAAAAAATATCAACCTAATAAATATTTCTCTCATATGTATGCAAATAAAAACTATTGCAGGTTATTTTCAAAATTAATCTGATCAATTTAATAACTATTGCAGGTTTTTTTTAAAAAATAATAATATGATCTTAACTTTTCCTAAGCCCGGCCATATCAACTTTAATTGTTCAAATTATTTTTGGTCTTGTCGCGGCTTGGGGCTGAGAGCTCTCGATCTCTCAGGGAGCCAAGTGGGCCATTCTGCGTTTTAAAGCCGTGGCTTTTGATCTTTGACTCATTGAGTGAAAATTCATTACAAAGAGAAATGCTTCATTACCCCCCCTCCCCCAAAAAAAAAAGAAAAAGAGAGAAAAGAGAAATGCTTTGTTTTTACATAAAAAGAAAACATTAAATAGGACATCATGAGAGAATTTGACTACCAAATAAAAGTTTAAATGACGTGACTCTTAATGGAGACTCTAAACATGAAACGTCTTCAAAGATTTTAAACAAAAGAGTACTATTGAGTAGAAAGAAAGGGAGAATGTTTCACTAACAATCACCGCATGATTGCGTACAATACATGTATACTAGTGTGATTGTGTCCAGCTACAGCTCACCAAATATTCCAAAAGAAAAACAAATCTACCAAAATGAAAAAAGTGCACTAACGATTTACAACACAGCAAACTTTCGATTGATATATCGGAGAGAGAATCTGACTCAAATGCAAGAGCGGAGCATGGCTCAGCACGATATATCTTCTAGAGAAGACAACTAGCAAGATACCTTCTAAGGCTTGGTTTAGAAGTGCTCCTCTACTAGAATTATATGCCAATTTTTCCTATTTCGAGTGTCTTATGTTAAAAAAAAATTATTTTACCAAATTGTTTTAGAATTTTAAGGGCTGCTTTTGAAAAGCCCAAGGTGTAACACCCTAAATAAATTATCTAATATGCTTAAGTCCCATTACAGCTTTTTATTAGGTGTTACTATTTTGTTTTATTCTTAACCTGTTTTCTAAAAATATACTACAAAGAAAATAGAGTAAAATTTTTTGTTTTGAAAGCTTGAACCTAAACATGAGCTTTGCGTATAAGGTATAATAGCGGAATCACACCCGTCTTAACAATCATTAATAATAATCAGAATATAAATCATCACATTCAATCTCATAGTCACAAGGAGAACCTGGACATAAAACATAACGTCATACATAATAATAATAATAATAAATCCCACATAAGGCCGTTTGCATAAAACTTTCTTATCCACATTTCCCAAAACCTAAACTACTAGCAGGCAAAATGAATATAGGACCCTCTAAAACATCCATACAAAAGAGAGGATACATCCATGAAACTCCGCATACTTTGAACAGTACCATGGACTACATCTAACGCCAAGGGTCCTGAGGAAGCCAGTTGCCACACTCGTTGCACTCAGAGGGACCACATAGGGAGATTCCTCGGAGGGGTCAGAGGAATCCAACGAGACCGAATGCGAGATGTAAAACTAATCAGGACGACAAAAATGTGCAAAGCACTTTGGTTATCACAATGCATAATAGCATGACAAGAGCAAGTCATTCTTAGGCCCCTAAACAAGTAATTAAGTGAGCCTTTGCAGCTCACATGTAGTGGAAGCAAGTGCCTTGTATTTTACCAAAAATGAAGAATGAGTTCAACAAAAAAAATAAGTGTTCCCTACCACTTTGGGCGAAATGAATTGGACACAATACCAGGAAGGTTAGGTGGTTTGGGCTGCATTGGCCCTGTTTTGAGCCCATGAGATTGATGGATACATGGATGAAGCCCATTAAGGGAAAATGTTCATGGGTTGAGGATAGGGTTCAAAGGAAACTAACTTTCTTATGGTTTTGTGAATTTGGGTGATGCACTCCCCCCCCCCCCGAGCCTTCCCAAGGTTCTTGGACCTATGTGAAAGGGGCAGTTAGTGAGAGTCTGAGGAAGTTCTCCCCTAATCATAGGAAGGATGCTGTGAGAGAAAAGGAAGTTATAGCTTTGAGGAGATGAACCATTTTAAGTAATTATTTGAACACTATATATGTATGAGCCTTTACAAAACAATCCAAATATAGTTCGCCCCCCCCTTAGCCCATTTCTATAACATCCATCAACCCATGTCACATAAAGGAAGGTTTTGTCATTTTATCTCCACTTTTACCATAGAAACACATTACTGAGGGATAGAAGATAGAGGAGTGATGGGATAGGGAAAAGGGGTAGCGTAGTCATAGGAGGGCTAGAGTGAGGCAGAGGCAGCATCCTTACCGTGAAAAGGATAGAACTTCGCACATCCTCCCTCATACACATATTGGATAGGCATCACTGTTCAAGACCCAAGCCACTCTAAAAGAAGTTCCTGTTACATTGCTCTCACTCACCATTAGTCTTCTTAAGCTTCCGAAACCAAGTCTCAAGAAGCACGAAACTTGTTTTGTGAGATATATTAAGTAAAGTATATTTCTTTTTTTCTTGGCTTGAAACAAAAAGAAAAAGGAAGACCGAGAGAATGTACTTTGTCTCTTCGTTTTCCAGGAAACAAGAAAATCACCATGGAATAAGTAATAGCTTGTCACTGACCTTCAGTAGTTAATGTAACCCTCCAAACCAACATAAATTTTTGTTTTTTATTCAGAAAACAGCCTCCAGTGCTGTGAGATGGAAAAAGCTTAGTCATTTGGGCTGAACTTCAAGTAGGCTACGATTATTGTTCTTTTATTTATTTATTTATTTTTGTTTTTCCCTTTTTGTTATGGGTGTTCGGCCTTTAATGAAACTTTGGCAACTGTTTTCTCAAAAAGCAAAAAGGTTGGGTTGGGCTTTCTTCTCTTTTCTTTAAAAAACTATTTTTATTTCTTTAATTTTTTGATAAGGTGACAACTAAAAACATTAAATTAGTTCAATCGGAATAATGTGAGTGAATATCACAATCACCAAATTATCTTGTTCATTAAAGAAATTTGAAAAAAATCATAGATAAATTTTGCAGATATGACCAGTCTAAGTCACATATCATATCTACATAAAGAAGTAAATGGTTACAGCATGTTTGGTGTCAGTTTTAATTTTCAGAATTTTATGAAAGAAATACTAAAAACTGAAAATGAAAATTAAAAACTAAAATTTATAATTTTTAAAATTTTCAATACTTCTTTGACAAAATCTGAAAAAGTGAAAATAAAAACTAAAAACTAAGCACTCAAATCAAACATGCCGCAGAAAAATATGAAAAGAAGGTTGGGGATAGCCTACAGAATACTTGTAGGACAAGATGGAGCCCTCCGGAGTCTGGGCTCGTAAAGATTTGCTCGGATGGAGCAATCTTTCCAGCGCTAGAGTCAGGTGGTAATTAGAGACTCTGCTGGTAAATTCTTCCTTGCTGGAGGTTTGTCTCAAATGCGAGTCAAGATTAACCCCTACGAAGATGGAAGCTCTAGCGATGTTCGAAGGAATGAAATTGGCATTATCGAAGGGTTGGGACTCAGTGATTGTAGAATCTGATTGCAAGAAGTTAATAGACGAGCTGGCGAACGGACAACCAAACGGTTCAGAAGTTGGAACATTGTGTGACAATATTAGATTTTTGTCAAGAATGTTTAGAAGATGCTCCTCTTCCCTTGTGGTTAGGAACGCCAATACAACTGCCCATATCCTAGCGAGGAGGGTGTAGTGGCTCTCTGAAAGCGTGGTTTGGTTGAATGATTCACCACCTTTCCTGGTTCCAATGCTCTCACATTGTACTTTTTAGTGGTTGAATGAAAGTTTTCCTATTTCGCTCAAAAAAATACCAAAAAAGGATCTTCTCAAATGGAGATTAGATATGACAAAGTCATGTACACATCTTAACCATTGGATTGAGTTGCTTTAAAAAGATAAAAAAAAAAAAAAATCAATGATGGTGGTGTGCATATATCTCTCTATATGAAAATTTCCCAAAAATCTTTTTAATGAAAAATGCAAGTCAGCATGCTTGCACAAATGTATGCGGATTTTAGTCTGAGTGAAGACAAATTCACTCTTATCTACAGATTTCCTGTTCTGTGCTCTTCTATCCTGGAGATCCAAATAATAATCTCAAGGAAGTTTAGGGCCTGTTTGGTTTTCATTTTTGATTTTCAGGATTTTTTAAAAAAAAATATTAAAATCTGAAAATGACAATTGAAATTTGTAATTTTCAGAATTTTCAGTATTTTTTTCACAAAATCTGAAAAACTGAAAATAAAAATTGAAAATTTAAACCAAAGAAGTCCTTAAGAGTGTGAAATCAGGATTAAAATTCTCTCTTGAAACTTTCATACTGATATTACTAGAAATCCAAATGCTAATTTATGGGGACTTTAGTATTTTCACCGGGAAATGATTCGCTAGTTGAGAAATCATTCGCTTCCCCAGTGGCTACACTGTAAGTCCTCATAGTTTTACAATTTACATATAGTTCTCTAATAATGGAAAATAGAAGTTGGTGACAGAATGATTTTCACAATCTCACTGCATATTAAAATCCCTAGTGTCATGATACTCGCAAAAAGAAATTGAGTATGATAATCCAAAACTTGGTTGAGTCCTGATGCCTTCTCCACATCAAAAAAGGTTACAAATAAATTTTAGAAGTTCATGATGCAGTAAAGACTTCATCACATGGTAATATATAGAAACAAAATCCAAAAACCATACAACAGTTTCAGGTACCCAAAGGCACACACACAAATTGAAGACTTCAATTATGAGCATAATAATAATAATAATGCATATAAAGGAACATTTTCATTTTTTAAAAAAGAATCCAACAAATTAATTCACAAAACTGCATGGAACATTCTTTATAACCCATTCTCTGATCAAATATTTCAGTGTAATGTCATGCGTCTAATCATATCAATTATTTAAAATAAATCAGTTTTCTGATAGTTTCTATCCTTCAAGGAATACAAAATTTGTTGCAACGATTCATTTTAAGTTGCAACAATGAAAAAATTGATTTGTAGACTTGTCATGTGATCTTACTTCTTACGCAAGTATAAGATACCAACTACCAATGAGATACCGGCGGTGGCTACTGGAACAGCCCAATATTGCTTTGTCAGCTGCATGAACTTTGCCAAATAATGTTTCTTGGAGGAAATTGGGGATGACATGTCAAGCTCACCAATGTAATACTCTTCCATTTGTTCTCTTGCGCTTTCGCTGTGACCAACATCTTCAAAATCATCTGTCGCGTCTTCCCTTCATTAAAGTTAAAATACAAAGATCTGTGAACATTTTGAATCATGATATTGGATGAATTTTTCCATGTTTAGATTTGCAGTCCACATTTTAATGAAATATAGGAAGCACAAGGAAGTACCAGTTGCAGCAATGATTACATCATCTCCACCAGGATGATCATCCAAATATTGTGTCACATCATATACCTGCAGTGATAAATGAGAAATATTTAAGTAATAGAAAAAGCAAAGGAGGAGGAGAGAAGCACAAGTGAGAAATTTTGGAGCTTGTTTCCCCTTTCTTGATACTATACTACTAGGATAGTTAATACAAAAATACTAACCTAATAGTAGTATAGTAAAGCTAGCACAAGCCCCAGACCAGTAGCAATCACTAAATAATAAGGCTCAGGAAACAACAGACATTCTAATTTTCTTACACTTGCACAACTGAAGATAACTAATATCTCAACTTATTCCAAATGTACACATTTATAAAAGAAACTAACTTGAAAATATGATGGGCTAATGGGGTCCATCAAAAGGATAGTGTAAAAGGCATCTCACACATTGCTGGAGGGACAACACGACAAGAGCACGATCCCAAACACTGATGGAGAGACAATAATAAACAAACAAGTAAATGGCAAGAATGATTCGCAACTAGAAGAGCTGGTATGAATCTTGCACAATAAAGAATAAGAGAGACCAGTGGAAAGCATTTGAAGGCTGCAACCAATAAGAATAATGTCAAATTTGAATTATGGAGAATCAAATCCTTAGGGAACAGGTCTCTAATGAGAAAAAACTAAATCCAAAAGGGGCCCTAATTGGATTGGTCAAAATTTGCAGCTGGAAGAGAATATAGAATAGAAGCAAGAACAGATCCAAATGGTACCAAACACTTCTAAGTTCTAACACAACAAGATTCCTAATTAATAAAATCCTAACATTCTAAAATCCAAGCAGAAAGTTAATCCAGTGCAATGAAGACAGAAAAATAGAACCAACATAAGCACAAAAATTTCAAATGAATTACTTAATTTGATTTGTAGCCACAATTGAACACTAACTTTAACTGACCTACCAACTATTACCCTGAAACTGTGCAGAACTCATGAATATATAGGCTGAAAAGTGCTTCCATAGACTACTGATTAACTATATATTATATAACAATGGCACACCTGACAGAACATCACAAGCTACGAGTAGAAGAAACTATCATCCAAGCAAAAGGTCATTCAGGTCGATAGCTTCTGAAAGGAAACGATATGCCACAAACAATCACCAGAGGGCAAAGGGTATAGAGGACCAATTACATATACCTATATAACATTTAAACCCTAATTAGCCAGAATACAAACTACAACAAACTAGCAAGAAGGATTGGACAGAGTTACAGCATGATAACTGTGAGTTTGTGACATGCAGCAACACCTAATTTCGCATCCTTTAGTGTACATGAGGTAACTGCTTATTGCATATACTTATACAATAATGCAACAATGATTCGAATCAGTTGCCATTCCCTATTTATGAGCTTCTTGACGTTTGGCAGCACCAAACTTTACAGACAGTGGCAACCATGTAAAAGAACTTGTAACAACATGAAGAAAAGGTAGCAAAGACTTCCAAGAGTTATAACTATATCTTCCAGTGAAACTAAAATAATCATAGCAAAGGTTTTCCAAGAGAAGTACAGTTAGTCACATAAAATTTTCCATTGTTAGAATGACCAAACATGCAAAGGAGCATTACAAATTAATAGCTTGAGTTGTTTCCATGTATCTCCATGAAAATGCCATGATAGTTTTATCAACCTCAACCAGCAAAAACATGAACAAAAAATATTTACTTCTAATAAATTTCCTCAGTTTCTTGTTAAATAATCCAAGATGTAAAATGAAAGGAAGCATTGCCTTTCACAATAACAGTGTAAAAAGCATGAGCGCCATTGCCTAGTATGGATGAAAACTTACTTCAGCCAAACAATACGTAAAGGGTACTAGTAGGTGATTCACTCTCACTCACATAAAAACCAATAATATGATCAAAACAGCTTTTGTTTTTGTTTCCCTTTTTCCCTAAAAACAGGACAAGACCAGTAAGTTGTTCATCACCAGGAGAAAAACAAGATAGCAGCCGGGAAACCAGAGCTGATATAAACCATTGAAAAAAGTGGTGATAGAGTTAAATGATTTATTGTATTTAATAATCAAGAACATTTTGGTTGCTACTAAGTGAAAATATCATCAACTGCAAATCCAACATATTGAGAAGTTTGAAAATCTATGATACAGAAAATACTCAATGCATAATTAATATTCACAAATTAACACAGTACAACTGGGTTATCAATTCAGCCATAGCTTAACATTCCTATCAAAGATGCTTGACCCATAGGTTGACATTGTCATTTCAAGAAGTGGAAATTGGAACAAACCAAACAAAAAAACTGGAACAACAGTAAGAATACTCACGGGTATGAAATGATATGTAACCATATAAATCAGAGATGATGAAACATAGAAAGACCTGAAATATTAATTCATCTGGATCTGGATGCCTTCGGACAAATTGCATTGAAAAAACCCCACAGTCAACCCCAAACATTTCAGATGAACACTAATGGATCACAGTATTAAATTGAACAATAAATCATAGGGTTTAGGCCAGAAACTTAACCAGAAATAATAACCATTAATCAACACGCTTATGTACCTACATCCAAAACAAAACCATCGTGTGTCAACGTTCGATGATTGAACACTACAGTGCAAGCTATTGTACTAGAATAAAAGTTCATCTTGGTCCTTAAAATTGTACCCAAAGCTCATTTTGGTCCTTAAAATTGTATCCATGCTTAACTTTAGTACATGAAATGAAAGTATTAGTTTAGTCTCTGAAAAGTTAGTCCCTATGCTAATATTCACGGAATCTAACTTGAATCGCCAAAAGAATTAATTTGAATCACTTCCTACAATTTCAGGACTAAATTGATACTTTCTTTATTTCAATGATTAAAGTTAAGTTCACATACAATTTAAGGACCAAAGTCAACATTTACTCTGCTGTACTATTAACACAGACAAACCAATGGCTTAACAAAATTTCATGAAGCCCAAATGCAGTTTGTCCCCTTTTTGAAAAAAAAAAAAAAGAATTTTATCTCAAGCCCAGACCACAAGGGTCACATCCTCAAAATAGCACACCATGTGGAAAGGAAAAGAAAACACCCAACAGCATCATCAAACGAAAGGGCAAAACTGAGAGTTTCTAACAGATCCTAAATGGCAAGCAATACAATACATCAATACACAGCATAAAAGAGATAGTTTTTACTGAGCAGCCAAGAAGAACACAGAAGGATAGAGTGAGAGAGAAGGATGAGGAGGAGGAGGGGGGGCTGTGGAAAAGGTGGGTACCTTTCCATTGACAACGATCCAGCAATCGTCTTTGGTGTTGTGCTTGGATGCATCTTGCATGGTGTAGAAGTTGGAAATGGTTGGCATGTTTGCTTTGTGTTTGGGATTGGGACCCCGAAGAGCGAAAAAGAACCTTCAGAAGAGGAAGAAACACAGGTAAATTCTGATGTTGGTCTTTTGTTATGGCCTAGCCACCCTCTCGGACTTTGTAGCCCTTGTGTGCGCAGAGGACAAATTATAAGGCGGACCCTTTTTATTTGGATTCATTATAAATCTTTTATTATTAGTTATTATTCAACGAATCTAAATATATGGTCCATATAAAACCCGTGCATGCACTGTGTTTGAATTTGACGATGTGGTTTCTTTTTCCTTTCTTGTTTTTGTAAATCAAGAACTTGTGACGACGCAGTTGAATGTTTTGGTTTTTGGTCGTTTTTGGTTCAAAGATGATCAATACAAGGCTGCGCAGGGCAACAACCCACAGGCTCACGTATTCTTGGACTTGGTACGACCAATAAAAATCAATTTCTTGGACTTGGTCTGGTCAACACGGTCTCTTGTAATGAATGGTCTGTCCGTTCATTTGTGCCCTGTGGGCTTGATTTTTTCACAGCCAAGGTATTCTTAACGCTGAAATATAATTTTGTCCATGACAAATAAGTGAATTTTTCTGAGAAAAAAAGAAGCAAATTTTAGTTTTAATTCTTGAAATTTTATTTTTTTGCTTTTGGGTTCGAGTGTGTGATTGGAAAAGTTGTAAGGATGCTTTTGTTTCAAATTTTCAAAAAATAAAAATAATTATAAAATTTAAATTTTATATATAACTAAAAAAATTAAGAATTGATTTTTTTTTTAAACTATTTTAGCTTCTACAAAAAAAATTGAGATTCTAATTATTTTTAAATAATTTTCCAAATATTAAAAAAGTAATTTTTTAGGGTAAAAAAAGTGATTTTCACCCCCACAAAGTCTCATCCAAACTCCAAAATTATTTTAATAATCGCTTATTTGTAAATCATTTTTTATATAATCGATTATGTGAAAATCAAATTATGTTTGGATACTTAGCTAAACAGTGAATTCTAAGATAATATGTTTGTAGGTAAAGATATAGCACAAGAAGAAGAGTTAAATTGTGCTTTCAAATACTTTTACTTTCTAAAAACTAAAAAAAAAAAGTGTATCGAGTGTTTTAAATTTAAAGGTAGCGAAAAATCACAAGTTAGAAAGCTTTGGAAAGTTACTTTCTGCAGTATCTAGAAACTAAACAAATATTTCATAAATATGTATGAGCAAGAATAAAAGTTCACACAACAAACAAGAATAACACGCAATAATTTAAAGAGATAGGGAAAAGGAATATCACATGAGATATTTTATCCTGGTTCAGCAAAATACCGCTTACATTCAGTTCTCAACAAATATATTGAGTTTCACTATCAATCACTTTCTCAACCCAATAAAGTAAGACATTCTTTTTAATGGTTTTCTCAACTATTTCCAGTGAACAGTTTGTACAATCAACCCTCACTCACAGTAGTTTTATCTTAGTCTCTCCAAGCTAATCTCACTCCGATCATTAATGAATTAAGGTACAAAGAGTACAAAGCTTTGGTGTTTAACACTCAAGTTTCCTAAGATAAAGAAATGGTTAAGAAAATAGCTTGAGAGACTTCTTTCTAATCTTCCTAAGAAGAATGTTTGTTAAGATATACAAGAAAGAAGAATTATTTTTTTTTTCAAAAGTTGGATTAAAAAATAAGAATCAACTTCAGAAAGTGTACGTATAGCTTAAACGTTAAGAGTGCAAAAGTTCCTTAATGTTTGAAGGTTCCTCTTTTTATACTTGGATTTGAATTGGACTATTGTTCCCTTGATCTTTTCTCCTCTTGACACGTGTTGATCAATCTATTGTGTCTTAAAATTTGTCTTCTAGAAGCATAGATTGAGTTATGCTAATACTGGCTTTATAGTATAGAATCCATTCACTACAAACAAAAATCAGTGATTAGTGATTGTTTTTTTATTGCTAATTTCATGAAATTAGTTGCTAAACTTGGTAGTGACCGAAAATAGAAATAGCTAAAATCATGGTGGCTAAAAAATTAGCAACCGAAAAATCGGTCACTAAATCTTAACTGATTTTCCTATCCATACGATCAATTTTGGGTGGTGGCTTGGTGTGATATTAGCGAATGATAAATCGGTCACTAACTTTGTGACTAGTTTTATGGTCACTAAGTGAAATTTTTAGCGATCAATAAATCGGCCACTAATTTTGTAATTAATATATTGGTCACTGATGTGTAATCACAAAAAAAAATTAAAATTTTTGAAATCTTGCTTTTAAAATTTAAATATGTATCATCAAATAAGAAGTTTTATATCTATACATAAACAAACAAACTTAAAAATTGCCAATATACTTTAACAAGTAGTTAACATCAATACAACAAAGAAAGTTCAATTCAAATATTTCAAATTTTACAATAACATGAAGCCCTATAATCTAAAATAAAAATAGATATATGTTTTAAAAACTTTTTAGACAATACATTTTCAACATAGTCATAACTACTTCTTGCTTCCATAAGTCTTCAACAACTTCCATTGAGTCTTGAACTACCTCTTTTGAATCTTTAACGATTTGTATAGAGTCTCGAACAATTTCTATGGACTCTTCCACTTCTAAGATTGAGCCTTCAAGCATCTCTAATGAGTTTTCCACTTCCTCAATTGAGTTTTCAACCCTCTCTAATGAGTCCTCTACTTTTTCAAATGCAAAAGTTGCCAAAACAAAAATTTAAATCAATCAAAGTGGACAAAGCTCAATTTGAAGATAGCAACCACTTTCAGAGAAATCATCATTGGTTCAGACAAGTTAGAAACTTTAAAAGAAGCTTTGATTACTCTAGAAACAATAAATCATAGGGTTTAGGCCAGAAACTTAACCAGTGCAAAACAAAACCATTAATCAACACGCTTATGTACCTACATGCAAAACAAAACCATCGTGTGTCAACGTTTGATGATTGAACACTAAGTGCAAGCTATTGTACTTGAGTAAAAGGTCATCTTGGTCCTTAAAATTGTGTCCAAAGTTCATTTTGGCCCTTAAAATTGTATCCATACTTAACTTTAGTACCTAAAATGAAAGTATCAATTTAGTCCTAAAAAGTTAGTCCCTATGCTATTGTTCATGGAAACTAACTTCAATCACCAAAAGAACTAATTTGAATCACTTACTACAATTTTAAGGACTAAATTGATACTTTCTTTATTTTGATTAAAGTTAAGTTCACATACAATTTAAGGACCAAAGTCAACATTTAGTACTATTAACACAACAAACGATGGCTTAACAAAATTTCATGAAACCCAAATGCAGTTTGTTCCCTTTTTGAAAAAAAAAAAGAATTTTATCTCAAGCCCAGATCACAAGGGTCACATCCTCAAAATAACACACCATGTGGAAAAGAGAAAAAAAAGAAAACATCCAACAACATCATCAAACGAAAGGGCAAAACTGAGAGTTTCTAACAGATCTTAAATGGCAAGCAATACAAAACATCAATACACAACATAAAAGAGATAATTTTTATCGAGCAGCCAAGAAGAACACAGAAGGATAGAGTTTCTAACAGATCCTAAATGGCAAGCAATACAAAACATCAAGACATCAAATTATGTTTGGATACTTATTAGCTAAACAATGATTTTTAAGATAATATGCTTATAAGTGAAGATGTACCATGAGAAGGAGAGTTGAATCGTGCTTGCAAATACTTTTACTTTCTGAAAACTCAAACAAAGTTTATCAATTGTTTTAAACTTGAAGGCAACAAAAAATCACAAGTTAGAAAGCTTCAAAAAGTTACTTTATGTAGTATCTAGAAACTAAACAAATATTTCAAAAAGATGTATGAGCAAGAATAAAAGTTCACACAACAAACAAGAATAACACAATAATTTAAAAAGATAGGGAAAGAGAAATATCACACAAGATATTTTATACTGGTTTGGTCAAACACTAAATACATCTAATTCTTAACAAATTTATTGAGTTCCACTATTAATCATTTTCTAAACCGAGAAAGTGAAATATTCTTTAATAGTTTTATCAAGCTATTTCCAGTGAAATTTGTACAATCAACTCTCACTCACAAGTAGTTTTATCCTAATCTCTCTAAACTAATCTCGCTCTAATCACTAATGGATCACGGTACAAAGAGTATAAGGTTTTGGTGTTTAACACTCTAAGAAAAACACTCAAGTTTCTTAAGCTAATGAAATGGTTAAAAAAATAACTTGAGAGACTTCTTTCTAATCTTCCTAAGAAGAATGTTTGCTAAGATATACAAGAAAGAAAATTTGCTTTTTCAGAAGCTAGATTCAAAAATGAGAATGAACTTCAGAAAGTATAAATATAGCTTAAACGTTGATGGCACAAAAGTTCCTTAACATTTGAAAGCTTTATCTTTGTATATTTGGATTTGAATTGGACCGTTGTTCCTTTGATCTTTTCTCCTCTTAACACGTGTTGATAAGTCTATGTGTGTCTTAGGATTTGTCTTCTAGAAGCATAGGTTGAGTTATGTTAGACCTGGCTTTGCAATATAGAATCCATTGACAAATGTTTCTTAACAATACTTCAGAAACTAAATCTTCATTTTAAACATGGTTTCTAAACTTTTCTTTATATGAAGATCTTCTAAAATATGGTGAATATCCAAGCATAAAGTTGATATATCACTATCATCACTTTACGAGGTTTTGACTTCATTTGAAATTAAAATAACTTTCAATTTTTGATGACCAAGTGTAGTTTTGATGCATGTACATAGTGCTTTAATTTCTAAAATACTTCCACACTTGTTGAGCCTTTTATGTTCTATATGAACTTCTTTCTAAGGTGGATGATGATCTTCCAATAGTATTGATGTTCGTCAAGGATGATTTCACTGAGATTGATGATTATGTGCTTGATATGATCATGAGAAATCATTCTTTCATATACTCATGTCATTTTTAAGTCACGAATTCTTTTTGAAGGCCTAGACTCACTTTCTAATTATTTAGCTTGCTTTCTTAAGTTTTTATATACTCTAATTCTTTTTGAACAATTTTTCACACTCTTAAGAACTGAATCTCTTTGAATGAGATTTTAATTATATTAAATCGTGATTATGTGAAAATATATCACGAATTAAATTATATCTATATGAGAATTGATTTGTTAAGTACCAAAAAAACTCAAGCAAACCATTAGTACTTTTTTCAAAATATTTTAATAAAATTTACTTTATTATCATTAAAAAAATTAAGCTACAATAGCTTTCTCAATAATTTTGGAGCTAACAGTGTTTCTTTTGAATGGTGTGATAATAATTGCTTTTATATATAAAAGTAGAGTTTGCACCCGTTCAATAGATATATAGGATGATCATTATTTTTTATGCTAATAATTATTAAATTTTATTGATTAATTATTTAAAATATACTCTAATATTTTTTTTCATCTATCATTATAGTTATTTCTAATTTCCAAAAAATTATGTAAAATTATAATTCTTAAATAGTGTGATTAAAATTTCACATAATAGATTAAAATTAATTTCACAAAACACTCATAAAGATGGGAAAGCAATATATACAATATGACTAATCTCTAATTATGTAGGTCAAAAACTTCAAGTGTATCCATATATAAAAAAAAAAAACCTCTAAAGTGCAAAATATATCACCACCAAACATGGACAAATAGAGAAAGAACTAAAGCAATAAAAGGATGACAAAATATAGCTTAGTATTTATATTCAACTCTTTTACAATTAACAAACCCAAAAAAAATGAACAATAAATACCCACAAATCAAACCATAATAATAAAATAGAACATTATACCGACAGACTCCTTAAAGACACAGGAGGCTCTGGACTAGATGTATACTGAGGAGATCACTAATATTTTAATTTGAAGGAGATGCTCATTTGCGCCTACAAGCCAAATGCAGAACCATTTCTTTCAATGATTCTACAAACATTTAGGGTATTGGACCTGTTGGAACTATGATGCAAAACTAGGATATTTATTCCAAAAGGAAGAGCAGTGATGGGGTGCCTTGATGAAACTAGAACCCTAGAATATGGTCAAGTCTTTGTTCAATTTTTGAATAATAGGCTTGAGAGTTCATATGGCTCTGCAAGGCCTAATGTAGTTACGGGTGAGGTCGTACGCAGTAGCAAAAAACCCCTGCTTGCATCCAGGCGATGTGCGCATTTTAAAGGCCGGGGATATGCTAGCTTTGCACCACATGGTGGATTGTGTTGTTATCCCGTAGGAAGGGTTCATGTAAATATATTTCTTAACATTTCAATTATTATTTAAGGTAAACACTATCTTATAAGATCGTGTATGATCTAACCTCTAAATATTGAATCCAGTCCAAAATCTCACGGGGCGTTTAGAACCATTTAATAAAATGGAATTAAATTGAATTTTTATGTTTGGAATGAGTTAGTAAATTAAATAATTTAATTCAATTACTTGATTTGGAATGAATCAAAAAATGAAATAATTTAATTATTTTTACTATTTTATCTTTCATTAATAGGTTATGAATAAAATATGATATTCAAATAGGGTTATTTTAATATTTTCATTTGTTGGAATTCAATTTTCATACCAAATCACAGTATAGTCTGATTTCAATTACTTAGTTTTGTTGGATTTTAATTCCTATAAGAATTCAATTCCTTCACTAAAGTTGCATCCAAAGTATATAATTCAATTTAATTCCTTGATATAATTGAATTCAAAGGATTTTCAAATCCACTGTCAATCTCTAGAATTCGAATAATAGAATATTTGGTAAAATAATGAATAGCAACATGGCTTTTATTTGTTTGATAGTTTTGCATGAATGTGAGTGATAGAAACTTGGTTTCAGATTTCAGAGGCTGAGATTGGACCCAGAATTTGATGTTTGTGAAACTAGAAAGATGAGAGAATGAATAAAAAGATAATGTAGCCCAAGCTTTTGAGGGTCGTGGTCTCCTTGACCTCAACTCCTAACTTGATTTTTGTAATTTCTCCTAAACCACCTCTCTTACCTTAATCCCACCCTCCTATAACACAATTCATTCATACTTTTCTGTCCCTCGCTGGCACGTGCCTAGCCAGTTACAGCAAAACTGCTACTCATATTCCCTCTTCTTAATTTGGCCTTTCCCTTTATTATCCTTATTATATAGCCTCTAGTAATAGGAGGGTATCTATTGGTCTGCATATGCATTTATTATTTAATATGCACACATTTGAAAAGAATACTTTAATGTATGCAAGCAGTTCAAATTTATATCAACACAATAGGTGGGAATGCTTGCCTTTAGAAAGACTTCCTCTTGGAGATCCACTGTGTATTACCAACTTCACATGTTTTGCAAATTATGTTAATAAATATGACATGCTATGTTTTGCTAGGTTCACGTGTGTTTAAAATAGTTTTAATAAATATGATATGCTATGTTGCTGCCACTTCTAGCAACATAAACATCATTCTTGTTTTCTGCAATACTTTCTTCTTTTTCCTTGACGAGGTATCCACTCCATTCTTTCATGGGACATTGCAATTTTACAATATATATGGTGGCTTCTTTTAATTCCTTCTACTTGAAAGATTCAATGTTTAAATATCCCCTTGGTCTATAAATACTAATTTGTATATTTTCGTGTCATAAGCTAAAAGATTGTTTATTAAGTTTTCTAATGTAACTGTCTCGAGAAAACCTTCTAAGGTTACAGCAGAACCTGCAAGTGCAGTTGCAGTTTATTAGTGTCCTATAAAATATCTTCTTTTAGATAGGCTTCTAGATTGCTAACTTTTGTTTCCCTTAGCTATGTTACTCTAATGCTTATGAGTTTTAAATCACACTCGTTTTGTGAAACATGACATGATCTGGATATTACAATTGTGTATGTTAAATAAAAATTTTTATTTTAATGCACTGTCAAATAAAAAAAATTTATGTTGTCTTTTAATAATATATTATCATGATCAGTAAATGTAATTGACTCTTATACCTGCTATTAAATGATCATATAATTAAATTGAAAGATTTGATTGGATATATGAATGTATCCAAATTAAATTCTAAAAATAACTCTAAAAATATGAAATAATTTTGTGATATACAATATATTTACATATGCAATATTATTGTACCGTCTGTTATTTTATATTGTTTGATATAATATTGAATAAATATATTTCTCTAATATTCATTGCATCACTATCTTAGTATTAAAGTTTTTTGTTTTCACTCTTGAAAGCTAGTTATTCATTTAAGGTTTAATTATACGACATATCCCTATAATTTTACTCAATTTTCAATTAAGTCTCTATAATTTAAAAGTTTTTAATTAGGTCCTTATATTATATAAAATGTTTCAATCAGGTCCATGGGAATAACAACAGTTACAAAAGTACGAAATATTAATAATACTAGTACTTTAACCCGTGCAATGCACGGGATAATAAGTAAAAAATAGTTTAAAACTTAGTAAATAATAAAATTAATTTATGAATATTTTTAAATTGACTAACAATAATAAATAATTAACACTAATGTTTACAATTAAAAGTAATACATTACAAAGGATTAATTATATAGGATCTTTGTTTCAAATTTTGATCTTCATATAACACCTTACATTATACAATATAAATATATATTAGTATTAAAATATGTAAAGACTTGGCAATAAAATGTAATGAATGTGTTATATAATAAATTAAAGTAAATAAAAAAAATATAAAACATAGATTTATACTTGAGTTTTAAATCTTTTAAAACACCTATAGATAAATAACATTCCTGGTTATATTGTAAGATTGTCCATTGTCATCCAATATTGATATTTTCAAATTATTTGTTGATTTTATTCTTGAGATAGTCACATAAAGTTGTCCATGAGTGAAGATGAATTTGGGTATAAACAATCCAATAAATCACAAAGATTACCTTTGACTTTTACTAATGGTTATAGCAAAGTAAGAGTGGACCGTGAATTGTCTCCTTTGAAATTTGAGAGACATGCTGTATTAGATTCATTTAAGATATGTAAACATTTTCTCTAATTTTATTACTTATCGTCACTACAATTGCTCCAATTATATTATTTCTCAAATCTTCAACTATTAACCATGTTTTATTACACAATCCAAAAAATTGATCAATGTTTCTTAACATCATAATTGAGACTCCCTTCTTGAAAACTAATTTGTGATTTGGAATGTTAGAATACTTTATCTTATTTAAAAACTCGTTATCTAATCCCTCATCAAAATCTTCATTTGCTATGCAATATGAATTAGAACTCAGATACTCCTTTTCCTCGCTAAGAATATGAGAAAGAATAATTAAATTCATTGATCATTTCAACTACCTCAAGGGTAGGTGCAAGCAATGCTCTATCATGAAAAAAGGCATAGTCTTTTTTTTTTTTAAAAGTATAGTTTTTTACCCATACAATTCACGGAACTTATTTTATATTAAATTAATATATACAAATATTTTAAAATCTATGGAAAATGTAATTATTTTTATAAATGTTTAAAATTTTTTATATTTATATAATAAGAATCACATAACAAAAATTTAAAACAAAAATTTTTATATTATTATATCATTTTATAACCGTCGTAGTTAATTAGAATCAACTTAAAAGTATTATTTATTATTTATTTTTCATTTTTTAAAAAAACTAAGGATTAACTAACTAAAAAAAATTGTATGTCCCTTTCTATCCCTCAATTGACCTCCTAACAGTGGTTTAACAAATTCAAATTGAAGAAAATCTACAAAATATACAAATAAAAATTATTTATAATATACTTTTACAAAATTTAATAGAAATTCAGTAATTAAAATAAAAATTATGTGCTTTTTCTTTCATTGTATGTTCTTTAATATACTAATATTAAATATTAGATTTATAAACCAAAGTAAAGTATATTCATAATATTCTCTTAATAATTTTTTATGCTTGTACAGTTCACTAATATTTTCTAAAAAATCTTAAATTATAAATAAATTTAATCTAAATTGATAAAGTTAATTTATGAATAATTCATAAATAGTTGATAATCAATATTTACAGATAATAATAAAATGTAATTATTTTCTATTTTTAAATAATGATCAAACAATTGAAGAAAAAAATTAACCCCATTTTTTCTCTTTGCCCTTTTAGCTAATGATTTAATTTCATCTCATCTTTTGTTATATTCAACCATGTAACTATTCAAATTGAAAAGGAACACATGTTATTTATGATATCTAGGAATACATATTAAATTTAAAATATTCATAATATGAAAATAAAATTGAATGCACTTAATTAGTATTTTAATATTTGATTTTGAATTGAAAATTTACAATATTGTAATTTTTGTGACAATTTTGTAGTTAGTTTTTAAAAATAAATTTTTTTAAAGTATAAGTTTCAAGAAAACGCAGAACATTTATTGGTTTTTAAAAATCATTTAGTCAATTTTTTAGGTAGAAGAAAAAAAAAACTGATTTATGATTGTGATGATATATAAAAAACTTATTTTTGTACAAAAAATATTAAATTAAATACAAAAAATAATTGAAATTGATTCATAACAAAAAAAAGGTTAAAAAATACTAATTTATCATCGATGATTGATATAATTGATATCTAATAATTAATTATGATTATTGTGATTGATATTTATCAATTAAATCAAATAAATATAATTGATATCTCACAATATTTATGAAATTTTATTTTATTTTTTATATTTAAATATGAACTTTTTGATGTTTTGAGCTTTCTAGAGTTTGATACTTAAAATAAGCTTAGATTGATGTTTGGTAATCTTAAAATCACTATTATTTAAAGCAATACCAAAATTAGACTTTGATATGCCTCATCTTCTAGCTTATTGAAAAATTTAAAAATCAATGTCCTTTTTTGGGGCATGAATCCTTCCACCTTTCAAAAAAAAAAAAGTGATATAGATTAATAAGTACATAGATATAATAGAAATAAACAAAAAAAAAGTGATACTTACACATTCATCAATCAAAACTATTTCAATATGGAAGATTTGAATTTCCAAAGTTAAGAATATGTCATTATCAAATAATCCTAACATGAAGACACCATGACTTTTTCCAGAATTTATCTATGCAACATGGTACCAGTATATTACAACAACCATTAAGACTTGAAAACAAATAACACTAAAACGTTAAAAAGGATTAATAAGAATGTGAAGATTAAAATTAAAATATAAAGACAAAAATAGAAAAACTAACACAAATATTGATTTCTAATTAATATTATTATTTCTCGATAGCATAAAATTTACGATTGATAATTTGAGCAAGCATGTCTGATAGTATAGGTATATCTATGATTGATTTCCAATTTTTAATTATGATTGTCATATTTTATATTTTAGTACTCAAAAAATAAAAGTTGATGTCCAAGCAATACGTATTGCCACAACATCAATCCCTCAACCTGCATAACACCTTATTTTGCCTGCAATATGTCTTAACAACATGTCCATAAACTTCCTCATGAGAAGATGGTTATCATCAACCAAGTTAGTCATAACATGGGGATCATGGCCTAGTAGGGCTCTCCATTAATTGAATCACTTCAAAACAATTCGTACAATATTTTCATAAAAGTAGAAATTATCTTAATGCAATTACATTGTAGTGGATTCAAGGCAATAGAAGTTTTTTTTTCTTTTTTTATAACTGAGAACAATAATTAGAAATTCTAGAGTACACCTTAAAAGATGATAAAATCATCCCAATTTAGGGGTAAAATATTCTAAAAAAAAGAAGTATAAAGAAAAACTATCAAATTAATTAAAACAATGAAGAACTTGAGTCAGACATCCTCTACTACCATTTATGAAGCCACCTTGTTGCCACTATTTCCTAAATGAAGACAAAATAAAAAGAGGAAGTAGTATAGTTAGTGAAGGAAACAACACAAATAGGATGACCTATTTGTTATATAGACATCTAAAATGAAAGAATGTGAAAAAAATTACAATTGAGAGGAAAGAAATTTCAATTAAAACAACATAATTCTCTCATCAATAATAATTAACAATAATAAAATTGTAGTGTGGTAATAGGTAACTATTTAAATTTCAAATATACTACTGTTTCCATATATATAATGGGCATTGGTTGTAACTATTCATCAACATATATAAATATATATTAATTTTAATTTTACAATGATTAATTTATTAGATTGTGATTGCTTGATCTTTTTATGTGTAAATTGATTATATTTATTAATTATGATAATATTATGTCATAATAAAATGATTTGATTAAATATTACAATAAATTGACTTAAATGTGCATAAATGATATATGTACATATATATATATATATATATATATATATAGGATACGAATGTTTAAATTCTTTTTTTAGAAAAAATTTTCATGTATTAAATTATTGTTGAAAGAAAATTTGCTATGTGGCAAAGTTTTCCCCAAAATAGATTTTTAATTGTATTATAATTATTATATGATATGATTATAGGATATGAAGATACTAAATTGTGACTATTAAATTAAAATTCAAAATATGAAAATAACATTGATTTCACTTAATTCAAAATTTAAAATTTGATTTGAAATTGAAAATTTACACTTTTGTAATGTTTTTCTAAATATTTTGTAATAAGGTTTTAAAATAATCTTTTGAAAAATATAAATTTTAAGAAAATGATATGTGACAGAGCATTTATTGTCATTTCTTCTTCAATATAATTTAATCAATTTTTTATGCACAAAAAATTTTAAAATTTACTTATTTATCATTGATGATGATATAGTTTATATCTAATAATTAATTATGTTTTTTGCTCATATATCTAAAATTGATTTTTGCACGTAAAAGTTTAAATTACATACCAAAACTAATTGAAACTAATTTATGCACACAAAAAATTGAAAAACATCCTTATTTATGATCATGATCTATATAATTGATATCTAATAATTAATTATAACACTATTATGGTTGACATTTGTTAATTAAGTCTGATGAATATAATTGATATCTTATAAAATTAAGAAATTTTATTTTATTTTTTATTTTTAAATATATATTTAATGTAGATTCATTTTGATTGTGGCACTTTGTCAATTAATTATGATATCATATTGAGTGGATCCTTTATCTTGGATCCTTTTTTTTAAATTTTAAGTGGATTGTTAATCCATTTATCCCTTTTTCATTTATCCTATCATTCATATGTTAATATTTGTCATTTTGATATTTAATATCAAAAGTATTCTAGCTAGTCATTCACACATGTTTTAATGATATACTAAAAAAGTTTATATCATTATAATAATAAAATGAAATTCACATATGTTTTATTCTTATCATCCTCTACACTTGTTTTAGCTCGTCCTTTACATATGTTTAAAACAAATTTTTGAATTCAAAATTTAAAATTCATTATTTAATAATTGTAGGGCAATTCTACTATTATATGTTGATAATAGTAAAATTGCACTACAATCTTCAATGATATTTTAATAACATATAATAATTATAGTTATTTTTTAAAATTATTAATTATTAAAGTTTTGAAATTTGTAGGTTCTAAATTAATCATTGCAACGTAATTTTACTATTAAATGCTAATAATTTTCAATGATATTATAATGATATATAATAATTATAATTATGATTTTTTAAAAATAATTAATTATTAAAACTTTGAAACTGTGTCTAAATTACTCTGAAAGTGACATATGAAAAAGTTTCCTCTAAATAAGTCTTAAATATTAGTATTATAGATTATAGATATAGATTATAGATATTCTATTTTTATTTATTCCATCTCCTTCTACCTTATTCATCTTCCCTGCTCACCACCCACCACCTACAATATATCCAAACGATCCAACAATTAAAAAAATTAAAAAGTACACAACAAAATAACAATACCCATTATACAGAATCAATTAGAAATCATTCCAACATTCATCATCAAACCCAAAGCAAGCACCCCTAAACCAAGAAAATAATCAAAATGGAAGCTAGGAAAGTTGCGAGCCACTTCCACTGTGCGCCACAAATTAAACAAAAACAAAACAAAATGAGAAAAAAGCACAAAGGAAAGAAGGTTACGTAAGTGAAATAATAATGGGGTTCAGCTTTGATTTCAATGAGAGCTCTGGTTGCGCATAACGGGCTACACCATTGATGGAGATTCACAGCCACGAAGCAGCAAACGGTAAGGCGACGCGGCTCCAACGTAGGCTATCTGCGATGGGCTTCTGGAGAGCGTGCGTGTGGCGGTATAGCAGCTGCGTGGTTGCGTCAGATGGTGGTCATGTCCTCACATGTATATGCTGTTAGAAATGGAAAAAGGATGCTGTGTTGGTGGTGATACGATGAGGCTGCTACGACGTCGAAGTTGAGGTCGAGGTTAATGTAAGGGTGAAGGTTGCGGCTTTTCAGGCAAGGTCAACAGGGAAGATCGAAGGTGTCAGGAGTGTCGCGATGACGGTGGTGCGGTTGAGGACGTTGTGGACGAGATAGAGTAAATGGTGGTTAGAGGTTGTGGTTGATGGTGTGCGTTCAGGTGGTGATATAACACAATTAACTAACAGATTGTATTGATAGATATGCTATTTTTAGTCATAGATTTATGTTCTATATATATTGAATGAATTGTTGGAATAATTTTATGGACTGATATAAATTAGTGTTAAATTTAATTTAGACCTGAATTAATTGGATGTCAAAAATATTGAACTATATTGTTTAGCTTATTTTATGATTTAATTTTTGTTATTGGGCTTAACTATGCCAATTTTGCTATTAGTGGATATATTTTTTGTTATTGTAAATGAGTTGAGATATAATGGATAGGTTAACCTCTATTACTAACCAGGAGAGACTCTTAACCACTTCAGTATGACTATTTCATTGATACAGAACACACATGATATTTTGGAATTGTAAAGGTGATAGAGATATTCTCAAGCTTGTTTTCTCCAGGTAAAAGGAAATAACCATAACTCATCAATCTTACAATTTCAGGTAATTCTAGTACCTAATCTCAATTGTTGTAGTATTTGTTTATCATATGTCATATTAATGATTAAATCAATGGTTAAAATTTCTTCATGATTTAGATTAATGAGCTTTATGATACACTTGACTTCATTAGATATACCATAGCATTGCTGGAAATATTTTTGTAATGATGGTTAACGGCAAGGACCTAGTTAATTTTTTTTTTTAAAAAATAGGGACCTAATTTGAAAGTTTTAAATTATATGGATCTAATTGAAAATTGAGTAAAATTATGGGATATGTAGTATAATTAATTTTTATTTAATTATGCAATATTAGAATGAAAGTTTACACTGACCTTTGATGACATATTATCACTTCATTTAAGGCATTTTGACAATATATTAGATATCAAACTCATTCAATAATATGAAAAATTATTATTGGATGCTAGTATAAAAATATTAAGATTAGTAATTATGTTTTTATTCAATTTATTATGTCGAGAATAATTTACTTGACTTATTTTTATTTTATATCATATTTATAGAATAGTAAAATAAAAAGGTATCTTATTCAAAGAAATCTTTGTGAAGTTAAACAATTAATTCAATCTATATACTACTTTTAAGATTAAGAATCAATCTGTAATATCATTATATTTTTGTTTTTATGTGAAAACAAATTTCATATGTTTCATAAAAAATGGCCAAAAATATTTTCATAATATAAATATCACAGAAGCACAATTCATAAAGTATTAGAAAAGCATTTTTAAAATATTCATGACAGAATATTCTTAAATTAAAATATTAATAATAATGAGTTTAAATAATATTAAAGTTAGTTTAATCGTGAAAGATAGAGTTAAGAGAATAAAATAAAAAAGCTAGTTCAGTGTGAGTTACAATAGACATGAGGGGTGGTAATTATTAATTTAAATTACATTTTTCACTAAAACAGTAGAATGTTATGGACATGTTTAGTCTTTCTGTATTATGAGCTTCTTTTAATGGCTAAGTAACCTTTCCTTTGACACAGAAGTTTGTGATCTTCAACTGTTTATTGACTTAAAACGCTAGAGCATCAGAAGAGGCGGGTCCAGGGTGATTTTTCAACTACCTCATCGCCAAAATTAAAGCAGGAATTACCACATATCTTGTTTAGATTATCATTCTAGTAGATATTATCCTATAAGTGCATTTTCCAAGCTATCATATATAACAGTCAGATCCTAAGACTCGGAACATTTTCATCTCTTTCCGATGGGTGTGCTGTTGGTTATTCTATCAGTCATCCTCAGCACTGCAGTTGCCATTCCTAATGAAGGTTTCAAGGTATTATTACTCTATGAACTCCATATAATATATAGTTACGTTGCACTCTGGCCTTCATATATTTTATAAAGTGTCAATAAAATTATGGGTTTCATTGTAATTTTGTTGGTTCTTCTTATTTCTTACAATGTAATCATGACCATTACCACATGAGGCTCGAGCTGTGCATGTAAGAAGTGATATAGTTTAATTTTCAATATTTTGGTATGACTAGTTTGTGCGCACTTGCAGCTCATGGAAAAGTGCTCCTCCAATGGACACTGTGCACCGGGCCTATTTTGTAGCTCTTGCCATCTAGAATTTCAGGGGTCAAGATGTGTGAGATCAACAACAACAAACCCTTTCAAGATTTTGGTATCAACATTTCTCTCTTTACTGAAGGTTTCTAAATTCTATGCATGCTTATAGTAATATTGCGCAACTTATATAAAAGAGAAATTTCAATTTTTCTTAAAAATGATAATACTAAATGTCACGAAATGAAATTCGTGAAAGGTCACATGAATGAATAAATTTAGGGCAGCTATCCTTGTGATTCATCAATCAAGTTTTTTCATTTTAATTTTACTTCATTTGTGAAAATAGTTTGATGCATGTCAAATAGCACTAGTATTCTTAAAAATGTTCAGCCTGTTAATCATCCCCCAATTCTGAAGGAAGAAAAAGATTATAGAGATTAAAGATACATTTGTTACTTTTAAGACTAAATAGCCTCAACCTAACCAAAGTTGAAGAAATATACCTTTTGGGTACCAGATTGATATCTGATGAGAATTTGGTATTGTCATTTCTATGATGATTTTCTTGTGCTGATGTACTAACAAAATTTCAATTGCTCAGAATAATTCTTTGCCATTCAACAAATATGCATACCTGACAACCCACAATTCCTTTGCAATTAGAAAAGGGCCAGTCCCAAATGGTGCTCCTCGAGTTACCTTCCTAAATCAAGAGGACAGTATCACTCAGCAATTATATGTAAGATCACTATAGCATTGATCATTTTCATTGCGGAACTAGAGAAGCTTTTATGGCAACAATTGTAATCCTCATTACGCAGAATGGAGTTCGAGCCCTTATGTTGGATACCTATGACTACAAAGGAGATGTATGGTTGTGCCATTCATTTAAAGGGAAGTGTCATGAGTTCACTGTATTTGTAAGTGCTTCATAAGAGCATCAATCTAACATGCATAAACTTTACTTGAAAAAGGACCAATGATAATTCAAAGAGTTTAATTTTGATATATTATGAGTTTAGTGTTTTATAATACCAATCAATTAAATATTATTTTTGGACTGATTTTTGAAGTAGTAAATTGTATGAGTCTTTAACAACATGACAAGGGATGATTATATGGTTAACTCAGTAAAATGAATCCTAAAAATATTTTAATACAATGATCTGGTTAAGGGAGTAAAATTCTTTGTCTTTCTTCTGTTAATAGGAACCTGCCATAAATGCTTTGAAGGAAGTGGAAAACTTCCTGTCAGCAAATCCATCAGAAATTGTGACACTGATATTAGAAGATCATGTTGACGCCCCAAATGGGTTGACCAAGGTTTTCAAAGCCTCTGGATTGATGAAATATTGGTTCCCCGTCTCAAGCATGCCACAACATGGCCAAGATTGGCCCTTAGTTAAAGATATGGTTTCTAAAAGTTATAGGCTCATAGTCTTTGGCTCTCAGAAGCAAAAGCAAGAAAATGAAGGAATAGCTTACCAGTGGAACTATATGGTTGAAAACCAGTGTGAGCAGCATTTATATCCATTATACTATTCCACAATGTGCACTCAGTTTTTGACACCAAACTATATATATATATATATATATATACTATTTGAGTACATGTTTAAGAGTTTAATTTCAATACACTGAAAATATATAATTTTTTTACACTTAATTCAATTAAATCCTCCCATTTACATGATTTTTCAAGAAATGTGTATGAAATTCAACTACTTTTGCTAATTGGCAATATATGATTGAATGAAAATGTAAAAAGTTTTACATTTATTGTCAATGGATAAAAATTAAACTATGTACTTAAAATTATTGGTTGTGCTGAGAGAGATAAAAGTGTTTCTATATGATGAGAGGAGTAAATCTTAGTTGAATAATTATACATAAATACTAAGTTAAAAGTTATTTAAAAGTCATATGATCACCAAAAAAAGTCATTTGATATTGTTTTAATCATAACCTTTCATGGAAAAGTCAATAGTCTAGATTTGCTCCTCTCACTTTTATAATTAATCATTCCTTTGACTTGAATCTCTGATTATATATTATATTGTTTTGAGTTGATGCTCATGAGGTTGATGAATGCAGTTGGGAAGGATGGGATGGTTCAGGGAAGGTGTCCCAAACGTTTAGAATCAGCTGCACTCAATGACAGAAGCAAATCTTTGGTTTTAGTAAATCACTTTAGAACAATTCCAATCAGGCAAGCCACATGTAAAGATAATTCAGAAGACCTCATAAATATGCTTTCAACTTGTCATGGTGTGGCTGGTAATCGCTGGGCTAATTTTGTTGCTGTTGACTATTACAAGGTAGGTACAAAGTTAATTTTTTGTACTTCATTTATAGCTTGTCATTGTTAGATTTGGTTGATGAGTACTGTTAATCTGATCACTGTTGCAGAGAAGCGATGGAGGAGGATCATTTGAAGCTGTAGACATGTTAAACGGGAAACTGTTATGTGGATGTGATGACTTGCATATCTGTGTGGTAAGGTTATTTTGTTGGTTTCAATACAGTTCTATGACCATATATGCTTGACATGCCTTGCCATGAATTTTCTTTGAACCTCTTTGAAGCAATCTAACTTGCCTGTAACAATTAAGGGTATATTTGTGACTTGAGTTTAAATTTTGAAAGAGAATGAATAGTTTGTAATGTACGATTTTAAAATTTTGCATTATAAGTCTTTACTTTTCTTTCAAAATATAAACTCACAATCATACCTTAAGTGTCATTTTGCATGTATTAACAAAGAAAATCAAGATGGCGAGAAAGTTGAATATATATAAATACTCTAAATAAGAAATGCTAACAATTCGACCCCGGTAGATGCTGAAAAAAGAACATAAACACAGGAATTCAACATAAAGATAAAATGAAATCCAAGAAAATCATGGCTGTAAGTTACATATATCTTACCCAAATAACTAAGATTTTGCTTTGCATATATTGAAGGTTTCTTCCATGTAGATCCATTAATATATAGATAAAATGGTCTTTTCTGCATTCATGTACACAACTTTTTATTTGGTCTGTAGTAATTTTGTACATGTGTTATCTGCAGCATGGATCGTCATGCATTTGAGGCAGCTAATTCGATGGAAGAAAACGTAAATATAAAGGCCAATACTGCTGCTGCAATATATGGATCACTTATTTCGATCTCCATGAGATAAACTAAGCTCAAACGCGTTTCAAATAATTTGAGCTTAAAACTTTAAATTTATGCAGAGCTTGAAAAGTAACATAATGGTAATTGTAGTGGTGCATAATGGATTGCCTATGCCAATGTATAAACTAAGCTCGTCGTATATGAAAAATAAATTGAATTTGAAGGGGTCTTAACATTTTTGGTATAATAACATAAAGCTAAAACAAGGGTAAAAGTTAATGATTTAATTTTTATATACTGGAAGTATAATTTTTTTTTATAGTGATCCAAATCATTTATCACCATATGAAACATAATAGTTAATTTTTTAATGTGCAAATGAAATATTTTGATTATACGAAAGAATGAAAATATTTATATTGTTTGTATATTAAAATTAAACTAAAAAAATTAAAGCATGCATTGGAATTCGAAAAACATTCTTTTCCTCCATTACATTCAAAGAAGCATAAAGTATATATCATTGCAAGTGTAGCTAATTAAGATATTACAGTCATAGCAAGAAAGAAATATTGGATGCATTTGTTTCAAATTTTTAAAAGGAATTGGTTATAAAATTTAAATTCTATATATAATTTTAAAAGTCAAGAACGGATTTTTATTTTTAGAAACAACTTATTTTTTAAAAATTATCTAACTATATGAAAAATACTTTTCTATTAAAAAATATATGATTTTGGGCCAAAAAAAAAAATCATCCAAATGCACCCATTGTGCTTCTGGTACTCCTTTTCTTGCTACAAACACGGGGCTAGCTAACGGAAGGAAAATGCATTAAATCATTAATTAATGTACCAAAGGAGTACTCATGTGAGGTCCAAAAAAGACAAGATTTCTAATTTACTAAAACGACACAATTTTCTATGACTATTATTAAGTAACGGAGAGAGTATATAGCCAGGCTCGAGATTTATGGACATCTTATGCAGTTCTTGCTTCTATGTACCACATTAATTGGACTTGTAAGCGGTGGTTCCGAAGCCATGCTTGATATGGGAGTGGCTGTCAGCGGTCTCCATAATTGGGCTTGTAGTTTCTGCCAGGACAATGATTTCCATTTAAAGTGGGTGGAGGATACGCAGTTTGTCCCTGTGCGTGCTTTGTCCTACGGTAGTTTTAGTTTGCGAGGTATTTGTTTCCCTCCACAGTGGTTCATGCTTTGGTGTAGGAGTTTGGTGGTGTGGTGTGCTTTGCGTTTGCTACTCCAAAGTTTGTTTGTGATGGCTCGAGATGATACATGACTGTGTGGCTCGTGCGTCCGTTTTGCATTTTGGATTTTTTTTAATTAATTAATGCTATATAACCAAAATAAAATAATCAAAATTTTGTACGGAATATATGGTGGTATTTGAATTAGATGTAATAATAGAACCCACTTATTTATTGAAAGATTATTACTTATGTCATGTCATTTTGGTACTCATTTTCTGAAAAAATCTTGTATGTCTACCATTTTTTTTGTTAATTATATGATATCTCTGCCTCGTTTTTTTTTTTTAATTAAGTTTGGTCTACTCTTTATGCACCTCTTGCTAGAGTTTAACTTTATTTAATTTGGGGAGAATAAAAATAAATAAATAGCTGTGGTAATTAAGGTCATACGAGCATCCTTATAATCAATCGCCTCAGAAATTAGTCTCAAGCGTATTTTTATCATGTCTTCAATAGCAGCTGTTGCATAGTGTAAGGCTTTTATAAATGAACCTAACATTTGATGGAGAATATGTAGAAATACTTGTTAACAAAATTTTGAGACCGCTTGAATTTCTTTTTCTTTTAATCTCGGAGTAGTATTTAGGATAAATAATTTTCTAGCTATATCAAGTTAGTATGTCAATTAGGGTAGCTTTTTGTAGAGAAAAAAAAAGGTGGTTTCTTTATGCGCCATTAATTATCATTATTGAAACAATGGATTGGGATGTCAAGCTCAAGAATTCTTCATGGTTAAGTTAACATAAAAGAAATTCATGTACTCAATTTTCTGAATATTATTTTGTATTTAAACAATACCTGTTTACGTTGGATGTTAAATTTGATGCGAAACAAGGCTGACATACCAACTCAAACTAACCTATGAGAAGCCAATTGCTATACATCACGGTAGGCCCTTAATTGATTTTGTATCAAAATAATCGTAATGCGAATTACGAAAACAGGAAAATCATGATTTAAAAAAAAAAAAACTTAGCCAAAACGTATTGGAAAAATTAATATTCATGAATCTACCCAGTTTTTGTTGAGATCAATGGTTTATACATACATATGTTCAATGCAACAGATTGCATTCCACTGAATCCACTCATGGGGACAAAGCCCAAATGAGCATCTTCTATTAGCATCACAATGAATACTAATTTGACAATTTCTGACATTTTCACTAATAAATATAGCTCCCACTAAGATATGAACATATGATCACAGAGTAGGTGGGGTGTATATTGTTTGGCCTACTTAATATTCCCTTCCTATCCCATTTCTTGCAGAGTCTGTACTTTGCAGTGGCTGTTTCCCAAACCAATCACATTCTACATGACCAAACTCTGAGCAAGCTACAACTTGAGGCTTTGATTTTGAGCATCATGTCAATACCAGAAATAGTGTACTATGTCCTGGCTTTGGCGTTTTGTGCATCCTTTGCACTGCTCAAGTGGAACGAGGTAAGGTACAGTAGGAAAGGAATGCCACCAGGAACTATGGGTTGGCCTATTTTTGGTGAGACTGCAGGGTTTCTTAAACATGGACCAGATTTCATGAAATACAAAAGAGAGAGGTATTTCAAAGTGGCCTTTTATAGTTTCTATACATTTTTTGTTATTTTCCTCCACCCACCTTCTTAGCCTTAGAGATTATGTAATTTATTTATTGTGTATTATTATTCATCTATAAAACAATTTGCCACTGTTCTCTTACTACTCTCTGCCAAGTTTCAAAAGCAAACAAGGGGATAGGGATTAACTTTCAGTATACAGTAGGAAATGGACTTTTTTCCTTTTTGGCCAAGAAGGGAATTGACCTTTTTTCACCCCCATGTTACCTATAGTTATCACTTTCACTACAGATTAATTGAATCTAGCTAAAGGCAGAGAACTCCCTTCAGCTTTGTAGTTTTAACCTTTCACTAGAAACTCATACTCTTTCCTAGCTATTTATAAGGTACCTTTTCTTGAGCATTATTAGAAGCCTTGGAGACATATAATGATAACAAGGATATCTCAGGGGCTTCTAATTGGCACAAATGATGTAATGTTACATTCTCCTGTAGTTGATTGCATGTATTGTGCAGCGTTTGAATACTAGCAATTCACTGTTCAATGTGTCTCCTTTGTAGGTATGGGAATCTCTTCAAAACTCATGCATTAGGCTCTCCTGTTGTTATCAGCATGGATCCAGAGCTCAACAGATACATCCTCAAGAATGAAGCAAAAGGTCTAGTTCCAGGTTACCCTGTGTCCATGAGGAATATACTAGGGAATGGCAACATTGCCGAAGTTCAAGGTGCTATTCACAAACGTATGAGAGGGTCAATATTATCATTCATTGGTCCAGCTGCTATCAGAGATCATCTTTTGCCAGAAGTTGACAAGTTTATGCGGTCTTTCATTGACAATTGGGATGGTAAAACCATTGATATTCAACACAAAACCAAACAGGTATGACTAAAGATCACAATACTCCTACTAAGATTGTTGGATTAATCAATAGCCCACAAAACATGGATCATGGATGTCACAGGCTCCATTTCAACCAAAAAATAGATATTATAACTTTCCATGTAAATAATTTGAGTTCTGGCCATTTTTAATGGTGGAGATACACCAAAGGAGCAATTGAGAATAGAAAAAATATGATAAACTCATGTTCACATTCTCTATCTCCTTTCAGATGGCATTCTTTGTATCAATGAAGCTGATTGTAGAAAATGAACCAAGTCCTTTCCATGAGGCCTTCAAAGCTACATTTGATAATATAGTTTCAGGAACATTTTCTCTGCCAATCAAAATTCCTGGCACCAATTACTTTCGGGGACTCCAGGTACATATGCTTAAAAATATGTCATGAATAATCTCTTTCAAGTTTCAACACTTTAAACTGTTGGTTAGAGGCACATGAATGGTTTGATATGTAATAGAATATTCATTGTAATGCACTCCAAGTTACATGTGGGAGCAATATTAAATAAAACTCAACCGTTGTTGATTGCAGACAAGGAAAAAAGTGGTTGCAACACTGAAAGAGGTTTTAGCCAAGAGAAGATCCTCTTCAGCCACTCATGCTGACATTCTTGATCAGCTTATGAGAAGCGAGGATTTCAAATATAAACTGACTGATGAAGAAATAATTGATCAGATAATCACATTCTTATATTCTGGCTATGAAACTGTATCAACTACTACAATGATGGCTGTCAAGTATCTCCATGATAATCCTAGAGTTCTTGAAGAAGTAAGGGTGAGTCCCTTCTTTTGAATGATCAAACTCTTAAGGGTCTATTGTTTAAGGCTGTTACGGAAATAAAATATAAAGTTAAGAGATAGAAAAACTAAGCCAAAGAGAAAAACTAAAGGCTAACATTTTTTTTTCTTCATTCTTTTCCTTTCAGATGATTACATATACAGTGGGTGGAAGGTAATTTAGAACCTTCACCGCCTACACAATCCATAAATTGTAGAACATTCCTAGAAAATATTCCTTCTTATCATTAACAACCCTTATCTTATCTCTTGAATATTATATTCCTAATAGGTATTCTACCCTAACATGGCCCACTAAAGAAAAGCCTTCTATTCTTAACAATTGTTATGGTTTTAAGTTTTACTGTCTGTTCTTACTTTCCAGGAAGAGCATTTTGCAATCCAACAAAGGGAGAGACCAGAGGATCAAGTAAGCTGGGATGACTATCAAAACACATTTTATACTCGTGCGGTAAGTATTTCTCTACTTAATTCTAGCTTTAGAATGAAACTATGAGCCATAGAAAATTTTCAAATTCCACAGAAGAAAATGCATGGAAAAGATTTTTCAATAATTTTTCTTCAGGTGATTTTTGAAACCTTGAGGTTGGCTAACATTGTTAATGGGGTACTAAGGAAGACCACCATGGATGTTAAACTGAATGGTAAATTTTCAATCACATGTTAAATCATTATAGTTTATAAGGTACATCAAATTTTCAGTTAGAATTGATTACGGTTATCATTTGTCAGGATTTTTCATCCCTCAGGGATGGAGAGTTTATGTTTACACAAGGGAGACCAACTCTGATCCCTTCCTCTATCCGGAGCCATTCAATTTTAACCCAAGGAGATGGCTGGTTGGTTGTCTCTATTAACAAACAGAACTCTTATGTTTGGTATGTATGAAGATTGAAGACACTAATTGGTAATTAATTACTATGAATGGAATGAAATGCAGGAGAAAGGCTTAGAGTCTCATAACCATAACATGTTATTTGGAGCAGGAGGTAGGCTATGCCCTGGAAAGGAACTGGGTATAGTGGTAATCACTCTTTTCCTTCATTACTTTGTGACTAAATACAGGTATACTATCTACCCAATACAATTTTATTTGTTTGTATGTTTTTGTTTTTTTTTCTAAAGAGACTACTCCCATATATTTGGACAATACTAATCATAAAAATTGGAATCATAATTTGTGGCAACTTTGTATAGTTTACATAATTTGATTATAATTGGTGATACTTAGATGTTATTCCACATTCACATATACACACTTGTGTAATTGTTACTCAATTTTATATAAAAATGTTATTTATATTCATGATATATGAATCCTTGAATAATGTTACTCACATTCATCTACTATTGATGTGATATGGATTCATTTAAGTAAGGTATACTTCATCAAATAATGAATGAAATGTGAGTACAATGTTCTATGTATTATGAGGACAAATAATATAACTCATTTTATAGCAAGTGTCATATGAGTAGCATTACCTTATGGTTTTTGCCTCCCTAAGCAAGAAGTGTACTTTTCATTCATTGCAGGTGGGAAGTAGAGGGAAATGAACTCCTCAAGTTCCCAAGAGTTGAAGCGCCAAATGGCCTACACATAAGGGTTGGCAAGTTCAAGAAATTAGAAAACAATAGTAATTTGTTGATATAGAAGTATCTGTTAGAGGGAATAAGCAAATCATTTATAAGCAATTTGTGTAAATGATAGCGCTGATTATTTTGGTTTTTTTTTTGGTGAGACAGTTAATGCAATGATTTTAATCTACCTTGATTAGGGATGGCAAAAATACTGCAAAGATGGATACCTGGGGATTACTTATGATGGGAGCGAATACAAGAATTAGTTTGGTGCCCAAGGGGACGAAAAAGGGTCCTCATTTATTTAACGAGGTGGGAGCAAGGGTTAAGATATCACCCTATGGAGTCCCGCTAAATCCCATAAGTACCAATTTATGTAAATATCTTTTCATAACTATATATTCATATTTCAAAATATTCCAACTCTCGTATTCCTAATTGTTTGTAAATAGATTCACATCATTTATTTTATTTTTAATTTTCATTATATTGGATAATGTTATAATGACCAATAGAATATAGATATTTGACTATTTTATTCTAGTTGAAGGGTAATTTAAGAATTTTTTTTTATCTTGAATAAACCTTGATACTCGGGATTTAAATCCAACGGGGAGTGAAAAATGGAGATCAATAACAACGGAGACGGGTAAAATTTTTAATGGGGATGGGGGACATATCCCCATCTGGACACCGATTATTATCTCTACCCTTGTTATGAGAATCCACATGTGGACCAGCTGGCTAAACTGGTTAGAAGATTACCACCATTATATTCGAAATATAATATACTACACCTTCCGTTTCAATTTATCTTTCAATTTTATAATTTTTTTTCGTAAGAATATATGTTGATTTCTAATATCAAAGTATTTTTCCTTCCATTAAACCCCTTAATCCAATAAATTATATTAATGGAAATAATATATTAATGGAGTAGTATATATATTGTATTGATTGTATTAATTAGAGTAGTTACGGACAATTTCATCTCCTTATATACAATTGTATAACAGCATGCAGACTAATTTATTAATTTTATTAATATGTTTCCTTTTTTAGTTTTGGACAAATAAAATAAAGTAAATGGAGTAGTATTTATACCAATAAGTTTATGGGTTTTTTCTGACCTTTTTTTGTAATATGTTTAATTGTTTTCTTATTATTTTTATTTTTATAATAAAAAATGTTATTTTGTTTAATTGTGAAATTAAAATAAGATTCTTTTATAACGTATCTCAATTTCTTGATAGCAATATTGGAACTAAATGAATCATTATGTGCTTTTTTATTTTTATTTTTAAAGTTAACCAAAACACTCAACCAACCAAATTAGGAAGGAGAATAAGAGTGTGTTTGGATGGAGTATTGTTAGAAGATAATGTATTTTTTTTTTAGAGAATTTTAAATAAGTTAGTATGAAATTCCTTGTTTGGATATCAAAACAGGAAAGGATTTTTATGAGGTAATCTCAATATTTGAAAAGAGTAGATTTTAAATTTTCTCCCTATAGAAAGAATGCTGAAATTCCTTCTCATCTCTATTTCATAACTCTTACTCTCACAAGTCTACTACCATTTATTAACCACCGCTTGCTCACCATCAACTAGCCGCCGCCGCCCTTTGGTCGCTGCTTGTCACCGGAGAAGCAGCATGTCATCGACTATGTGTCGCTAGCATAGGCCTTTAACAGGAGACTATCTATCATCGGTTGCCTCCGTTTATCATTGGCATTAGTCGATTGCGTGTCGTTGGCATCACTCGTCGGGCTATCACTAGCATGTATCGCCCATCCACCCACCACCAATCATCTCAAGTGCCACCAACATCCTATTGCCTATTACTGGTTGTCCACTTGCCGTTGACCAACTACCTACCCATCGTTGCATCATCAAGTGCCCATCATCTAATCTTAACCATGGAGAATGTGATATAATTTCATTCGAAAAATAAAGTATTTTATAAATGAAGTCATATAATTACCTTATATAAACAAAAAGATTTAGAAATAAAAGGGATAATTTTTTTTGGTATAAAAAATTTAAAGTGAGAGGATGGTGTTCCAATCTATGTCAGGGAAAGCCTGGGCTCAAAGAGCACTTATACAAGAATTTATATTTATCTCACCTCAAAGAGACGAATGGAGGTTCGAATATTCAACCTTGATGCAAACCTTGTTATACGCTCCACTCGACTAACCCCTTTGACGAGGAACCTAGACCATGCATGCATCATCACCAACCCACTTAGGACCATGCATGCACCACCACCAACCACCATCCATGTGAAGAGCCCATTTTTTTTGACTATTTTTGCAAGTTGTTTGAATTTTATTTCAAGATGTTTGTTGTTGATTCATTGCATCCTTATCATTCCAGCCTTCTTTATCATCCTTGGTTCCTTAAATCACTATAAATAGGGCCAACTACCTTATGTAATATCATCATTGGGTTTAAGAATAATTTGAGTTTGTGAGAGTTTTTCTCTTGTTTCTGAGCCATTTTGGTATCAGAGCAAGGTTTCTATCCTGAGTTGAGTTTTGAGTGAAGAAATCAACGGAAAGCTTGAGTTTTTGGTGGTGTTTTAAGTGCACCAAGGCTGCCCCCTCCAAAACTCCACTTTACGGCCATTTTTTCGCAAACTAACGCCGCCATTGCGTCCGGAAGGTCGAAAAACCTTTGGGTAGCAAGTTCACACAACGGAGCCTCCACGTGCCGCGCTCTCGGGAATTTTGCCAGGAAGTCGGGAGTCCAGAACCACCGTAGCGGTGGACCACCGGAGCCGCCGGGAAATCAGAAAATCAGAGACGACCACGTCATCTACCACATCAGCCTACTGTGTCTGTCAGCGACACATCATCCACTCAACTTCTGCCACGTGTCACCAAGAGCCACGTCAACAGCCTAGTCAGCAGAAGTTTCATAAAATTGCAGTTTAGTCTCTTAACTTTTTGACAATTGTAATTTACTCCCTGAACTTTTGAAAATTTCAATTTTGACCCTCAACTTTTGAAAATTACCTTTTTACCCTTACTTCTCAAAAATTACCATTTACCCTTACTTCTCAAAAATTACCATTTTACCCCTAATTTTTAGAATTTTACCTAGCCTTCCAAAATTACATTTTTGCCCTCCAAAGTTCATAAATTGTAATTTTTGACCCCCACACCTTTTGTAAAGTACCAAATTCTTATAAATTCCGAGACCTCTATCTAGTTTAATCTGATCTTCCACATCAAAAAGAATTTGTTATTGGAAAAGAAATTGTGGGATTGTAAAAGGTACATTTCAGGAAAGGTCTGGCTAAGAAACTTGGTTTTAAGGACGTTAGCCACCTCTCTTCCTGGAACTTCTCGTGTTCTAATTACAAAACTATAATCTTCGATCCGGAACCTGGTACTTCACAAATTTTTTTCCCTACATCTAAAATGCCTCCAAGAAGACAAAACGAAGCAATTCTCGAGAAATTCAAATGGAAGAAATGAGGAGACAAATCCAACAGTTACAGGAAACTAATGCAAGCTCTTAGAAGCACATCACATGCAATCAGACAATGATGAATCTAGTAGTGATGCATCATCATTTAGAAGTCGTCGTCCACAAAGACAACCCTTTAGACATGACGACATCAGGGTAGAGATTCCAGATTTTGAAGGGAAACTTCAACCAGATGAGTTCGTTGATTGGCTTCAAACTGTTGAGCGAATATTTGAATACAAAGAGATAGGAAGAAAGAAGGTGAAGATCATTGCTGAAGTTAAAGAAGCACGCTTCCATTTGGTGGGAGAATCTTAAAAAAAGCGTGAACGAGAAGGGAAAAGCAAGATCAAGACATGGGAGAAATTACGTCGAACTAACTCGAAAGTTCTTGCCTTCTCATTACTATCAAGATAATTTCATTCAACTGGAGAATCTTCGCAGAAGAACTTGTCTGGAGAAGAATACACCAGAGAATTTGAGAAGTTGATGATGAAGTGTGACATCCAAGAAAGGGAGGAGCAAACAATAGCTCGTTATGGGAGGACTAAACATGACATTGCCCATCCAGTTAGCTCAACAATATTGGTCCTTAGACGATGTTATTGTCTAGCCATAAGAGTGGAGAAACAAATACCCAAAAGATCTTCTTATAGAACTTTTTCCTCCACTGAAAATCCTTCCTATGCCCGCAAAACACCCATAGATCAACCCAGGACTTAGGCAAACCTCCACCCAAACCCATCATCAAACAAAACCAAGGCCGTCAAATGTTTCAAATGCCAAGGTTTTGGTCATATAGCCTCCAATTGCCCAACCAGGAGAACCATTACCATCATCAAAGGAGAAGCTTATGAAGGAACTAAACAAGAAGAAGATCCAGAAGAACCTGAAGGAGAAGAGGAGTTAGAGCCAGTGTATGATGAAGAGCTCACTGCGATCATGGAGAATCCTTAGTGATTCGACGAAGCTTACACACAATGTCAGCAAAAGAAGAACCATGGCTAAGGCATAATATCTTCCATACTCGTTGCACTTCACAAGGAAGGGTCTGTGATGTTATCATTGATAGTGGAAGCTGTGAAAATGTAGTGTCCAACTACATGGTGGAGAAATTGAAGATGCCAACACAAAACCATCCACATCCATATAATTTACAGTGGCTCAACAAAGGTAGTGAAGTGAGGGTTTCTCAAGCGCCTTGTGACCTTTTCCATCGGTCAAAAGTACCAAGATCAAGCATGGTGTGATGTTATTCCTATGGATGCATGTCACCTTCTCCTTGGTAGACCTTGGCAATATGATCGTCGTGCCTTGTATGATGGTTATACTAACACTTACTCCTTCGTCAAGGATGGAGTAAAAGTCAAGTTAACTCCTCTATCACCAAGTGAAGTTAATGAAAGCAAGAAGGAATCTAGACCACTGGTGACCTTGGTGACAAAAGAACAATTCAAGGTAACAACAGAGGAAGCTCAGAACATGAGATTTGTTCTCCTGTTTGAATCAAATGAAGAAACCGTTCTTCCAGGAGAAGTTAAACACATGCTAGCTGAATTCCTGATGTTGTGCCCAAAGAAATTCCTCATGGACTACCACCAATGCGAGACATCCAACATGTCATTGACTTTATTCCTGAGCAGTCATTCCCAACAAACCAGCTTATAGAATGAGTCCTCAGGAGCATGCTGAAATCCAACGTCAAGTTGAAGAACTCTTGAAGAAAGGGTTGATACGAGAAAGCGTTAGCCCTTGTGCTGTTCCTGAATTTAGTACCTAAGAAGGATGGTAGTTGGAGAATGTGTGTTGATAGTCGAGCTATTAACAAGATTACCATCAAGTATCGATTTCCAATACCAAGACTTGATGACCTTAGAGTAGCTTGTATGGTGCCAATATCTTTTCCAAGATTGATCTTCGTAGCGGATACCATCAGATCAGGATCAAACTGGAGATGAATGGAAGACTGCTTTCAAAACAAGAGATGGTCTATATGAATGGACCGTGATGCCCTTTGGTTTATCTAATGCCCCAAGTACATTCATACGCCTTATGAATCAAGTACTTCGACCCTTCATTGGAAAATTTGTAGTAGTCTACTTTGACGATATTTTGATCTACAGCAAAGGCAAAGAGGAGCATTTAGAACACCTTCGACAAGTGCTACAGACACTACGCGAACAAAAACTCTATGCCAATCTGCAAAAATGTTCTTTCTTAACCAATGAAGTGACTTTTCTGGGTTACATCATCACTTGAAGGCATTCAGTTGACCCAAGCAAGGTCGAAGCCATCAACAGTTGGCCAATCCCAAAGTCAATCCATGATGTCAGGAGCTTCCATGGATTAGCTTCATTTTATAGAAGGTTCATAAAAAGTTTTAGCTCCGTTGCTGCCCATTAACAGATTGCATAAAAGGAGACAAGTTCCAATGGACAGAGCAAGCGCAAAAAAGTTTTGAGCAGTTGAAGAAATGTTTGACTGAAGCGCCTGTGTTAGCCCTTCCAAACTTTGATCAAGTATTCGAAGTCAGCTGTGACGCTTCCAACACGGAATTGGTGCTGTCTAAGCCAAGAAGGCCATCCTATAACCTTCTTCAGTGAAAAGCTCAACAATGGTAAACTCAAGTACTCCACTTATGACAAGGAGTTTTATGCCATTGTCCGTGCCCTGCAACATTGGAGTCATTATCTGTTGTACAAAGAATTTATTCTCTATTCTGATCATGAAGCCCTCAAGCATTTGAATTCTCAAAAAGATCAATCGCAACATGCTGGTTGGAGTGAGTTCCTAGAGCCTTATCCATTCTTACTTAAACATAAGGCAGGAGTTCAAAATGCTGTTGCAGATGCTCTCAGGAGACGTCACACACTACTATCTACTCTCCAAATAAAGGTAGTAGGTTTTGAAACTATCAAGGAGCTATACAAAGATGATCTTGATTTCCAAAAGTTTTGGAATCTCACAGAATCACAATCCTTCCAAGACTACTACAGGCATGAAGGATTTTTGTTCAAAAGGAAGGCTTTATGCATTCCTCATGCTCACTACGGAATCCATTATTGGAAACCCATGATGGAGGATTAGCAGGACATTTTGGAAGAGATAAACCTGGCTTTAGCAAAAGAAAGTTTCTATTGGCCAAGGCTTGAAAGAGATGTCAAAGACATATTCAACGATGCAGAATCTGCCACTTGGCAAAGGCCAAAAGCCAAAACACGGGGTTATACATTCCACTTCCCATTCAGAAGCACCTTGGGAAGATGTGAGCATGGACTTTGTCCTTGGACTACCTCGAACTCGACAAAAGGATTCCATAATGGTAGTAGTGGACAGATTTTCAAAAATGGCCCACTTTATTCCATGCCAGAAGACCAATGATGCTTGTTCAAATGCTGACTTGTATTTCAAAGAAATTGTGCGTCTTCATGGAATTCCTAAAACCATTACTTCCGATCGAGATGTGAAATTCTTAAGCCACTTTTGGAGAACCTTATGGAAGAAGATGGGTACCAAGCTTCAGTTAGATAGTGCCAGTCATCCACAAACAGATGGACAACAGAAGCAGTCAACCGACTTTTGGGAAATCTACTTCGAAGTTTTGTTGGAAAAAATTTAAAACAATGGGATATCATTTTGGCCCAAGTTGAATTCGCTTACAACAATTCAACTAATCAAGCCACTGGAAAATGTCCATTTGAAGTAGTCTATGGCACTCGTCCACATAGTCCATTGGATTTGATCCCTTCGTTGACAAGCAACAATATAGTTCAGATGCAGATAGAGCAAAAGAAATCAAAAAGTTGCATGAGGGTTCAGTGCGGATCCACAAACAAAATTCAAGGTATAAAGTTCAGCGTGATAAGCATCGAAAGCGACAAATTTTTAAAGTTGGAGATTTGGTATGGATCCATCTACGAAAGGAACGATTTCCAAATCAACCAAATGCTAAGTTGTCCCCTAGAGCTGATGGACCATTCAAAGTCGTGCAAAAAATCAACGACAATGCTTACAAAGTTGAACTACCAGGAACATATGGTGTCTCTGCAACTTTTAATGTCGCGATCTTTTGCCATATTTGGATGATGAGATAGAACTAAACTTTAGGGCGAGTTCTGTCCAACCTGGAGTATGAGGAGAGGAACCTAGACCATGCATGCATCATCACCAACCCACTTAGGACCATGCATGCACCACCACCAACTACCATCCATGTGAAGAGCCCATTTTTTTGACTATTTTTGCAAGTTGTTTGAATTTTATTTCAAGATGTTTGTTGTTGATTCATTGCATCCTTATCATTCCAGCCTTTCTTATCATCCTTGGTTCCTTAAATCACTATAAATAGGGCCAACTACCTTATGTAATATCATCATTGAGTTTAAGAATAATTTGAGTTTGTGAGAGTTTTTTCTCTTGTTTCTGAGCCACCCTTGGACTTAAAAATAAAGCGAAATTGATTCAAGCAATTAGAATTCTTGGCATTTTAAATTTTCCGAAATTTAAATACTACTCATACATCAATTATAGAATCAAAATTCAAAATTATCATAAAAAATCATAACCTTTTATGCTACACAATCAATGCTCATTGCCTATTATTTCTCCTAGAGGTTGAGTTATGGATCATAGTAGCTGTCGAGTACTAACCATGCATTCCACACCATACCAGATCTGCTATAGACAAAAATATGCAGCCACCACACAAAATCAGATTCAACCCCAGCGATTGCATAAAACAGATTTAACCCCAATTATTGTATTGTTTACGCCAAAACTTTGTCATGCCAAGTGCTTCCTTAAGACCCTTGAAAGGCATCATCATTAATGATTCAAAGAAAGTTTTGGAATTAGCTAGAGATACCCAGCTAACATTCCACTCTATTAGCCAATTACACTACAAAAAACATGCTAATTCACAGTTAAAAAATAAGTAAACAATAGATACTTTCATCATCCCTATTGCACAAGATACACGTGATATGATCTTGCTACAATATTCTCAGCCTTTGAAACCTGGTTTTAGTATTAATTCTATCAATTATAACAAACCAAGCTAGAATTTTAATCCTGTGGGTACCATATCTTCCCCGGATCGTCCTTGTGGAATTGTAGTTATTTATAGTAGCTCACTAAAGTAGCTATGTAACCTAATTTGTTGAAGATGAATGAAAGATAATGTAATTGTGTATGAACTACGGAGTAGAAAAATGAGTTTTACTGTGAGAAAAATCAAGATTTTAATTGCACAAATTAAAGTAATCGAAGTTTTTCTTTTGGGAGTCACAATTATGGGTAAAAACATTTTTCAAAGTGAGGCAGCCTTATTAAACACAAAAGCTATCAAGTTCAAAATCAAAGGGTGCCTTTGTTTCAAATTGAAAAAAAAAAAAAAGTGATTATCAAACTTAAGTTTTGTATATAACATAAGGCCAATGCTTAAATTGTGCCAATGAGTTTGTCACCATGATGGTGACAAAATTTCAACCATCAAATACTACATCTAAGGGACAAAATTAATTTAAATTAAAGTATGGCTTTTATTTTAACATTCATGAAAAATAAAACTTTTGAGTGTTTGACCATTTTATCCTCTTCATCTTTTCAATGCAACCTTCTTTACTTCTCCCTCATCTCCTACCTCCCATCACTCCGCCACCACTACCTGCTGGCGACCTCATCGCTGCCCACCGGTGACCTCACCGCCATTGCCAACTCCAACATCCCCTAATTATATTCAACAACCTTGCCTCTCGTACTAGAAATCCATCTGCCCAGAGCTTGTTCTTCCCCTCCAAAAGGAAACACCAATCATCATGTTCCAAAAAAATCTTGATGCGTTCGTGTTACTATATAGACGAGTTCGCTGATGAGATTTCCAAATGCACAACAAAAGTTATATATAAATAAAATTAATCTAGGGGAAATGACTGAACTAGCTCCTCAATGAATTGTTGCTATTACTCTCGAAAGATATGACCGATGACACATTCTTGGATAGGGTATTGGGTACTGCCAGAATCGGAAAATGGAACGGAAAGCTTAACAAGCTTAGAAGCTAATAACTATAAAGAAACCAAGAATAACTGATATGGCTAGTTGTTTAAATAAAAAACAACCAAACATAATATGATTTCCTGTTTGCCCCTGTCCCTTTTTATTTCCACCATTAATATATTGAAAGTCCAAGGTCCAATATGAATATGAGAAGTTTCCTCTAGCATGAATTTCTTGGCCAGCAAAGAACATTTAAAAGGGTGAGTTAGAGTTGCCACCGTCAGTCCACACCACGCCACTGCCGGAGTGCCCCAGATTGCCACCGTCAGTCCACATTGCGCTACCACCGGAGTGCCCCGCCGCCGACATCATATCCATGTTCACTGGCGATGAAGCACGAAGTGAAGAAGAACACAGAGAAGAGAACCCACTACATGAAGTGAAGAACACACATAAGTGAGAGAACTCACTATCTTCTTCTTCTTCCTTGCAGAGGCATTTGACGATCATGGCAAGGTTGGGGCCGCCGCCGCCATTCTTACCGGTGACTTGGAAGGCTGTCGGCGATTATTGGTGAGGGAGTGACAGGCAAATATGGGACGCAGAGAAGAAAAAGGGAGAGAAGATAATCATGAAAAATAATTAAGGATATAAAAGTAATTTAATATTTTTTTATTGTATTATAATAATATCTGGGACCATATGGTTCCAAACTCAAACTCTCCACCTAAAAACTTGCCTATAAAAGAAAAATTGAAAGCTTATTATTATTTTTTAAAAAAGCTAGTTTTTGTAGTTTCTATAAAAAAAAACCAAAAAATTGATTTTTTTTATTCTAATTATTTTTAAAAAATTATCCAAATATATAAAAAGTAATTTTTTTATGAAAAAATGATTTTGGGGCTCCAAAATCTCAAACAAATGCACCCCTACAACATCTTAGATCAACCAATATTTATAAAAGTTACAATAAGAACTTGAAATTATAGTAACAACTTTTATGCTAACCATTAAAATAAGCAAACATGGCAACTGTATCATGATAACTTTAGAAGCAAACTAATGAGCAAATTAAGTTCGTGGGTTGTAAACTACAAACTTGAGTCTATGAGAGGAGGAAACTAATTAGGATAAAAGCAAGAAAAACAACTTGTTATAAAACTTCTATGGTTACTATTGGGAATAGTGCAGTGAAATAGGTCTCATAAACACACATGTATAAATCCAATAAACCAAATATAAAAACAAAAATTCTAGAGGACAGAAATTATCAAGATGACCATGAGTAGAGAGACACAAGGATTTACATGCTTTAACAAATCACAATGCCTACATTCACCTTAGAAGATAAACTCTTTCACTATGAGAAAAAAAATAGTATATGAATATCACTTTGTTTCCCATCCCAAAGCCCCTTGTGTACCTCTCATAAAAGAGTTGATAAGTATGTATTTATATACATATTTTGTACCCTTCTTAATGTCCTAGTTCTTTTTAAGCTTAATTGAATGCATTTGCATCATATTTGAGCTTGAAAGTTGATTTGAGCATTAATGAGAATTTTTTGCATAATTGCGCTTTTGACAAAGTTCTATATTTTGAGTATAATTGGCATTGTAAACCTCTAAAACTCGTGCTCTTTGGCTTGTAGGAAAGATAAGAGAATTATCTTCAACTTTCATGGGGAACTCAAAAACCATATTGGAAGTCTAGCTGGTAAAAATAATCTCGGAAGTTAGAAATGAGGTGCTAAATTTTCAGATTAGGCATGCTTCAATAATCAGGACATATCTCCATCATTTGAAGTCCAAATAAGGAAAATAAGATGTCCATCTTAAAGATTATAAAAGATCTACAATTTTCATAAAGACATCGAGAGCTAATTCAGTCGTTCAAAGGGTCTAACTTATAGTTGAGTCGTTGCGATGAGCCACCAAGTTGCCACAAAAACCCAAGTATGAAGTTCAATGTTGCACTCTGCCAGAAATGTCTGCAAGCCCTCCAATTGTGGTGGCAAGACCCTAGAGTCTACAGCACATGTTTTGGCATTTTGAATTTTGGGTCTTTAAATATGAGGTTTTAGCCCTAAATAGAATGACCCTTAGGCTTAATTTAAGTTAGGTTAGACTTAGTTTTGGAATTTTTCCTCACTTTCTCTCCTTCTTCTTCCTCACCTCTTTTCCACTCCCTCATTCTCTTCTTTTCCCATCTTTTCTTCTTTTTTCCATCTCTTCCTTTCTTCCCTTAGGTTTAGTTTTAATTTCTATTTTTTTGTAGTTTATAAACCTCTATTAATGGAGTAGTTTTTGTATTTAGCTCAAGGTTTTCCAAGGGCTTAAGGGTTTGTCTTGAGATTGCACTTTCAAGATAATATATGGTTTGGTTTCTAATATCCTTTCTCTTTTACATTCTTGTATTGTGTTTGTATTGATTAATATGAGCATGATATTGGAATTACCTTGATTATGTGTATGTTCATGATTATGATTTGTATGCATGATTAGGGTAGATATTGATGAATGTCTATTTAGCCAAGGAAATGAGAATTAATTCTTGATTGGGGATTAGGCCAATGCAATTGGTACATAGGCTAGCATGAGCACATAGGTGCTGAGATCTTAACAACTTGTATGTGTATGTTAGCCAAATTCCTGGAATTTGTTGAGCGAACTATGGTGTCAAGATTGTGTGATTGCATGATTTAGGCACTAGTTAGTCACCTACCATGTATTTGATGAAATGTGGGTGTTGATGTTAGATCTGTTAGCTCTAATTCTTCAGAAAGTGTCACAACTTAGAGTTTTGAGTGACAACAAAACTGATTTTGATAAAATGCTTTGATGAAATAACTAATCTTTTACTTGAGTTTCTTGAAGTACACAACAGGGCCATTCTCATTAGCATACAAGTTCCATCAATGAGTTTTTCACAATATCATGTCTTAACATGTTTAAATGTCATTCAAAGAGATTCAGAATTTAAATAAAGTGAAAAATAATTCTAAGAGATAGGCTTGAGTATGTTATACACACGAAGAAAGGATCTCCAAACCCAAGACCAAGTTCAGATCTCCAGAAAGTGGCTCTCATATTCAGAAAGTGATATGCAATGAAGAAATCTATCATTTTCTGAAGCAAGTCATGCTTATTGTCTTCAATCATGATGATAAGAGTACCAACAAGCTCTAATTGAAGAAATGAAGATCAATGAAGAGATCAAAAACTAAAAGAATGGATCAGAAAGCATGTATACTTAGAAACCGTGCACACTTTATAGAATAGGAAGGAAAATTCAAATTTCAAATTAAAGTCAACACCAAAAATGGCTGACAGTGACATCTATGTTTTTCACTTGGTCAACCATCCCAGCTTTTAGAACAAAAAGTTCAGAAATCTCGTCCAAAATAAAAAATAGTTTCTGATGGTTCACTCAAAAACCTCATTTGACAACGGTCTCTACAACTCAAAAGCTACTCTAACATCGAGCTTGTCTCTAGATAGCATTTCCGAGACACAAAAAAGATCAACACATGTCACAAGAAAAACAGATCAAGGGGCAACGGTCTAAAATTGAAGATCAAGTATAAAAGGATATCAAGTATGCTTACAAGAAATAGACTTTATGCAACTCTATCAAAAACACAAAACCAAAATCCTCCTTCTTCTTTTGTAAAAGGATTACTTCTTGTAATCAATTTTTGCGTCTGAAAAAAAAATCTTCTTAGTTCTTATTAGATAACATCTTCTTCTTAGAAAGAATTATTAAAAGAAGTTATTCAAGTTTTTAGATTTTATACTGATTCTAAGGAGAACTTGAGTGTTTATTTGTTGGAGTGAATCAACCTCAAACAAATCATTATATCCTGATCCGTTAGCGATCACTGTGAGATTAGTTTGGAGAGGCTAGTGAAAGACTACTTGTAAGTGACAATAGATTAGAATTACTGGTCACATAGTTAGCTGGAGAGAGTATTCAAAGACTACTTGGAAGTGATAGTAGAGTGGAACTACTGGTCACTAGATATAGCTTGGGAAGGCTATTGAAAGACTATCTTTCTTTCTCATGGTTGAGAAATGGTTGATTTAGTGGAACTTAACTGGTTGTTGAGAATTGGACGTAGGCAAGATTGGCCAAACTAGTATAAATTCTTTGTGCAATATCTCTCTATCCTTTCTTATATATATATATATGAAGACATTTCTAAATTGTTTCTAAGTTTTCACTTAGTTTAGAAAGTAGCTTTGTAAACTAGGCTAACATATATTTTTGCTGCCTTTAAGTGAAAAACTTGATAGGATTTGTTTTAGTGTTTTTAGATTCTAAAAAGAAGTAAAGCATGATTCAACCCGCCCTTCTCGTGCTATTTTCAACTTACAAGATCAATTCTGGGCTTTAGAAAGTCCTTGTGCTAGGTCTTTATTATTTTAGTTCTTGCTTATTAGCTTTCATTTAATTTATGTTGAATGTTATTTCAAAACCCTTCCTTGTTACATAGTGTATTAGTTCACGATATCATTGGGAGACGATTTAGGTTGTGCACTATTATATTACGTTTTGTTGCAATTCAGTTTTAAATAAATTGTTAATTTGGTAAGTGCGAACTGTGACATTTGTTCTCATCAATAGTCAATTTTTCTTTTTTGTTCTCTTACTATCATAACTAAGACGTCCTTACTCCTAATCTCCAATCTCCAACAGATTTTTAGATCTTAATAGATTTTTCAAATCTAAACAGATTTCATATATCCTAATAGGTTTCCCATATCCTAACATATTTTCCATATCTTAATAGACTTCTTATATCCTAACATATTTCTCATATCCTAATAGATTTTCATGTCTTAGCAGATGTTCCAAATCTAAATAGATTTCACACATACTAATAGATTTCTCATATCCTAATAAACTTTACATATCTTAATAGATTTCTTATATCCTAACAGATTTTCAAATCTAACAGATTTCACATATCCTAGCATATTTTCCATATCCTAATAGATTTCATTTATCCTAGCAGATATTGCATATCCCCTAGACTTCACATATCCTTAATTTAAATATTCTTAAATCTAATGATATACATTTGAAGGATATATATATATAATCAATCGTTCTTTATCAAGATATAATATGAGCCAACTTCCCTAACATATTTCCACCTTGACGAATTTCCCGCTACCCTGGAAATCGTTAACAACTTCACCTTAGTCTAAGCCACCTAGTCACATGGTAACCTTCATGAACATCGTGAAGAACTCTTATTTGTAAATACCACAAATAAGTTCCATTGGCCTCAAAATCCACTATATATTGATTTGAAAAATTTGGCCATTAAAAATGTATAGCCCCCGTAATCCATCCATCTTCCATCATGTTCTCGACTTCCCATCCTTATTGAACAAGGATGCCTTTTACCCTCTTTGACATATGCCATATGTAATATCCCAAAAATTATTTAAAAATTAATTTGAGCTTTATTATTCACAATTTAAAAAATATGACAGATTTAGTAATGATGAGGACAGCCCAATGAATGTGTAAAAAAAAACATGAATGGTGATTTGCAGGCCAGCAAGCCCTTCAATAGCCGAAACCCTAGAATTGGGCCCTGAGATGCCCAAAAGTAAGAAATCATAAGATTGAGATTAGAAATTGTAAGGAATAAGAATTTTAGACCTGAAATTAATTTTCAAACAATGTTTGATTATTAGAGTATGATGTTTTACCCGTTCGATAAAATTTCGGTATGCGGTTTCTAACATCAAAAGATAGTTTAATCTTTACAATAGGATAATGTTTATCCTTTATAGCCAACTGTAAGGCGAGCAAGATTAAATCCTAGCCATCCATATCTTTTCATTATTAGAAAGAAACTATATTTTAATTACATGAATCCTACATTTATAATAAGATATACTTAAGCCACCAAATTTCATTAATTTCATTGATCATTCTTGGCCAACACAAGACACACAACAGCCACCATTTTTCCTTTCTCAAGAACTTCAAATCTTGATTTCAAGCCACCAAAACACTTGCTCAAAGTTCCTAAAACCATAAAGTTCCTTCACAAAACTTGTTCTACTCATTACCACCTACAAAACTAACCAATTAGAATTTGAATCCATTAACCTTTTCTACTTTGAGAGCTCACAATCTGCTGCCTAAGAGAGGGTTTGGTGTTGGTTTAGAGGCTTTGAAGTGAGGGAAATCATTCTTGGATCACCTTTGGAGCCAAGATCCCTAAAGCCATCAAAGTAAGGTTTTATTGTCTTGTTTGTGGAAATTCTGTTTCTTGCAGATTTTGATGGTTTCAAAATTGAATTTTCTGGTTCTATTGTGATTACACATATATATAGATGTATTTACTTTGGTAGAGTGGTTTGGTGTTGTAGAAAAATATTTTTATCAAAAGAGATTTTGAATTGGGTTGCTGAATTCTCAATTTTATCAAGGTAGGGAAAAGTTACGAATTTTCTGATGTGTTTGTGGGTATTATTATGAGTTAGAAAAATTATATGTTGATGCTAACATCCTAAGCTAGTTCCACGAATTTTCTTGAGCCTTGGTTTGAACCCTTCCTGCTTCAAAAAAATTATGAACCGAGACTATACCTGTGTGAATTCCTGGACTTGAAGCTATGAATTTTGTTAATTTTGTTACCATAAAAAATAATTGATTTTTTCTTTCAAATTTTTACAGGGTGTTGGAAATATCTTAAGGTTCAACTGTGATTTTTATTCTGAATTGATTCAGTTATTTGTTAGGGTTAAAAATTATAGAATTCTGCCTAAGATTAGGTAGTCTTTGACCACCAAATTTGTCTAATTTTGTTAACATAGTTAGAGAATGACTCTTGCTTTAAAATTGTTCCAGGACCTTGTAGACACATTGAAGTGTCTTAGATGATTTTTCTAGCCTCTGAATTAATTGTTTGATGTGAAATTTATGCTACAATGGTGTGAAATTTGCCTAACCTAGAAATGAACCCAAACCATGAATTGGTAATGTAATGACTTTTGATTCATGAATGCAATGTACTTTAAAGAGTGATTTATGAGGAATGAATGAGAATTACATTGTGAATGAATATTTATATGTGATTGGAGCATGCATTGGTAAAAATGAAAGGTGATAAATGAATATATGTGATAAAAAGAGAATGTGTGAACTTCAATTGTGCATGTTCTCAGATAGGCAAAATAGAAACAAGATTTAGGTTAGGTGAAAGGGGAAGGTAAAAAAAGAAATTTCCTGAAGAAATTATGAGTTGGTAGACGTATTGGCTAGGAATAGAGTTATGTGAGATTTGGAAGAGGAAAAAATGAAGTTAGATGATTGCGTATAGGAATGAGCTAAGTCATGATAAGCAATCTATTTCCCATTTGTAGAGTTATCCACGGATACCTGTTTGGTATAGATTACCCATTATGGAGTTATCCATGACAGATACCATTGGGTATAAAACTAAATCTTTCCTATGTTGATAAAAAGAGAAAATGGACAAAATTGAGTTTTATGGTTATAGGAGAAAACATGTGATTATTATTGTGGTTTGTACATGAGTTATGCATCTCTTTTTGTATGAGGAGTCCTACATGAATTAAATTATTGGTTATGTCCGCTTATATTTGAGGGAGTGCACTCCTGAAAATTATATAATATTCTCATCCCTGTGTATTTGTGTTCCTGTATCATCTCAGGTTAATCCAAAGAGTAATGAGGCTACTACACAAAAGAATTGGAATTGCAATAGCTAGTGACTAAGACTTGTGTCTAATGTGTATGTAAGTAAACATAATAGAGACTGATGTGTATTAAAGCTTATAGGAGAGCTTCTTTTTGTACTTGACGTTATATTAAATAAATATCTTATTTCTTTGCTATATATTTTGATAGAACCATGAATTAGTTCCTACACAATTCGACCAATTCTAACTATATACATTTAGGAAAGGTCCACAAATTTATAAGTAACAACTCTTGAGTTTGATGTCATGACTTAAGGATAAGGTTGTATTGGGAAAGATGTTACATCATAACCGAAATTGCAAGGAGATGAAGAAAATTAGAGATTACAGATAAATCCCCTACCAAGTTTTATATAGATTTGGAAAAACATTGGGGAAAAACCCATTTTTTTGGAAAATGGTATTCATAAACCAAACATGAGTTTAGGAGTCCATTATGTATAGAAAAGAGTGAGAACTTAATACTTCAGGACCTCTGATACACTCATCGTTAGATGATACCTTATGTAAGTTATGTAAATGAACTCTTAACCTGATATATTCTCTTTTATTTTGTTTTTTATTTTACTTTTATTATGGGGTTTCTCAGGTACCATTATAAAATTTAATAGTACTAGTACCTTTTAGTTATTTGTAACTAAAATTATATCATGTGTCCCATTAATTTAATTTATTAAAATCTAGAAAATAAAAAATTCAATCATAGTTGAAGACAAAATGGTACCTGAAGGAAAAACTAAATAAAATTATTCTCTTTTATTTTTAAAGAAAATATGAGAAAAAACATTGATTGTGAAAGAAATAAAGTAAATTTAATTTTGACTTGATAATAATTGTCTCTTACACATCTCATGATGCAATAGAGAACTGAAAACCACGTTATCCTTTAGAAAATATATTTTGGTTGGTGCCTTTTATTTATGGAAGACATCTTTTGGTAAATTTTTTTTTCATTTGGAGCAAATTCCACTCTTTCACAAGGTTCAAGTTAACAATTGGTTACCCAATAAACACTTATGATGTAAATAACTCAATCACCATCATCGATTATTATATAAATAAAAAAGGATTTTTTTTGTTGATTTGACAAAGGGAAATGATTAATTTTCAACTTAAAAAAAAAAAGAGGAAAGAGTTAGACAACACAAGATCCTACAAGAAAATTAGCGATTAGTGACCGAAATTTTGGTCGCTAAATGCAATAAATTGGTCGCAAAACCTTTTAGCGACCAATTGTTGTTGTAGCTAGATTCAAGGTTGCTAAATTATTAGCGATCGATTTTTCAGTCACTAATATTTTGTGACCGATTTTGTGACCGAAATTCTCCCACAATCAATTGGAAGAAGGTGCCTTGATAGAGACCGATTTTTAGTCATAAGGGATGTTTTTTAAAAGTTTCAATTTTCAGCTTTAGTTTTCTAGATTTGTGAAGGAAAACGTCACTAATATTTTGTGACCGATTTTGTGACCAAATTTCTCCCTCAATCAATTGGAAGAAGTTGGCTTAATAGCTAATTTTTCGGTCACTAATATTTTGTGATCGATTTTGTGGTCACTAAGTGAAATTTTTAGCGATCGATAAATCGATCACTAATTTTGTTATTGATATATCGGTCACTAATGTGTAATCACAAAAAGAAAAGGAAAAAAAACAAAATTGCATAAGAATCTATCTTGGATTAACGTTCTTTTACACTGAAGTCAGCATCCCTGCTGGCATTGAAACTTATCCCAAATCGATATATTCATCTATTCCACAGACCCACACTACTGGCTACCCAAACTAAGAGAGTCTAATTACAAGAGAAATTTGAGAAGGATAACAATGAATGTTTAAAAGAACATTAGATAAAGCATAGCAGCCAACTTTCAAGAAGAATAAAATATCTTCATTTGGACACTGTACAAGCCTGGCATCAATGTAAATAAGTAAGATGTTGAGAATGTTCATACAAAACCACCATTACCTATAAATCTCGTATATTATCATTACAAAATGAAATGCACATTGAATATCATACACATGAAACTACATAAAAGAAACACAAAAATGAGAAAGTACTAATACTTCTACAAATATATTAACATCCCCATGCTACATTGGAAAAAGACCACTGAGGCACTAAATCCATGTGTACCTTTGTTCGTTACTTGACGAGCTGGAATTGGAGAAACCATCAAACTTAGACAAGATATCCTCATTTAGTTTCTTCACCAGCTTATCCAAATTCTTGAACTGCTCAGAATAATTGCTGCTTCCATTCTCTCCAGCATATTCCCCCACACTACACACAGAAAACCCAAACCCCTAGACCATAACTCAACCCCAATTTCATAGTAAGCACAATTCAACACAAAAAATTAATACCCAGCAGTGAGAATGTGTGAATTTCACAATACAGCATATGCAAGAAAAGTCCTCAATTCAACCCAAAAGAAGGAAGCATAAACTTTATTCAAAGCTGCACAACTCTCAACTCAACACCAACTCCAATAAAAATTTTAAAAAAAATATCACACCACACACACACACACACACACACACACACACACACAGTAGCAAAGGTTTAACCTTAGCAATACAGAATATCACAAACAGAAAAGTAATCACCAGATAAAAGCAGCATAACCATAATTCAAAGAAGCACAGTTCAACACCTAAAAAGAAAATGATGTTGCAAAAATTTAAACTTTGCAACACAGCAAATATCAATCACATTCAGTTAGTCAAGTTATGACAAGAATTGACAGAGAATGTCACAGGAAACATTATACTAACTAACGAGAATGTCCCCGCAGTTCAAAGCAGGCACACGGGTTTACAACTCTATGCAGCATGTTCATCTTCTATAAATCACACTAACTAGATACATAACAACACAAGAATCAATCAGCACAAGTGTGAGACATGCCTAAAAATTGATATCACAGTAAACTATTGATCATGCCAACATTTTTTTATATTTATTTTTCTCTGATATGTTACTGGACAAGAATCGAGTATTGAAGTTGATGGGTTGTCTAACTAATCAATTAGGGCTCGGAGTGTGCGCGTGTTCCAACTACTACTTGGAATTTTCCTTTGCAGAGAGGTAGTGAGATAAGAAGAAGCAAGACCAGAAGCTAACTAGGGCTTCGATTCCGTTACCTCGTGATCGCCAGTGATGCCATCGCCATGGCTAGGTGAAATGGGAGGAAGAGGGCTGTGGGTTTGCTGTGAAACTCACGGGTATTGATGGTGGAGATGGCGTGGTGGTGGTTCGGGGTTGACGGCGTCGCGGCCTCACCGAACTCTCAGCCACCGCGAAGCCAGTAGCAGCCGGGCACCAGCACGCGGTTGATGCAGCACCGTCGCCGCCACAGTCCGGCACCGTCATGCCTTCTCACAGCAACAGTCGCGAGGCTCGTCGGTGCACGATCGCGATCCAACCAGGCATGAATCCCCGCCCCCTGGTGCAGCAGCGACCGCGGACCTCGCCTCTGCCCTGCACCTCCGGTCCCGCGGCTGGCGCGAAGCACCGTCGCCGGAGCACCCACCGCGGCGGCACTTGCTGCCATTTGCTCGCTGCTGCTGCCTCCATTCTTCCCCTGTTCCTTTTTGTGTGTTATAGTAGTTTGGGAGAAATTGGGAATTAGCTTCCTTATTTTGATTTGGGGTCAAATGTTTTTCTTTTTTTTTTCATCAATTTTTTTTTTAAATTACTAAATCGGTCACTAATTTTAGTGACATTTATATGAAACAAGGACTCCAAGTACAAATAAATATTAGTTACTAAATTAGTCACAAAATTAAAATATTAGTAACTAATTTAGAGACCAACTTTTATGAAAGTAAAGGTTTCTTATAAAATAAATATTGATAACTAATTAAAATATTAGTGACGATTTTATAAAAGCAAGGGTTTCTCATATAAATAAATATCGGTCATTAAATCGGTCACAAATTGAAATATTAGTGAAATATAGTGTGATTTTTATGTAACCAAGGTTTTCTTATATGAATAAATATCGGTCACTAATTGAAATATTAGTGACCAATTTATATGAAAGTAAGGTTTTCTAGTATAAATAAATATCGGTCACTAAATCGCGACTAATTGAAGTATTAGTGACCAATTTAGTGATCGATTTTTAAACAAACAAGGATTTCTTGGATAAACAAATATCGGTCACTAAATCGGTTGCTAATTGGATTTAGTGACTGAATTTTTCCACCCTTTTCATTTTCTCTAATGGCTCAATTTGGTCGCTAATTTATCATTTTAGTGACCGATTTATTTCGATCATAAAATCAATTACTATTTAACACATTTCTAGTAGTGTATAGAAAATAATTTTTTGAAACACTTTAAATAAAATCCTCTTTTACACAGGGCTCACAGACTACTTAGTAAACCTCCATGATCCAAAAGTAGTAAAGGTAATAGTTGATACTCAATCATCATCGTTAATCAATATTATACGAATAAAAAAGAGGTTTTAAAATATTTTTTCTCTGCAAACTTTTGTTTTTGGCTATTGTACAATATGTACTAATTGCAACACAAATTGAACAATGCCCGTTCTAAAGTAAATAACAAACAAACAAGTTATTTGAGCAAAGTTACAAGATAATAAAAATAAGATAAATAAATAAAAGAATGACAAAAGCACTAACAATATTAACTACATCCTTTATCTTTTTTTTTTTTTTTTGGGTGTGGTTTCACCATTTTCATTTTGACTCTAAAAACTTTTAGCATAAATTTCACTCAAAATCAAATAAACAACTATCTCTCAGTGCATTCGTGTCTCACGTCATGTCATCGTTTAGGAACATCACAAGTTTTCATCTTTGTTTTCCTTCAAATCCATTCCTACCACCTTGAGTGCTTTCTTTAGTAACACCTCTGTTGATCTGTTTCCTAGTAATATTGTTGCAGGTTCCTCTAGTGAACTCACAACTTCTTCTAATGATTCGACAATTCCTAATGATCCAGTTCCAAATGAAGATCTTGCACTTTGCCCTTTCTCTTTCAAAGCATCCAATTACGGTAACATAACCTCCTACTTATCTTTATGATTACTATTGTTATTCTACCATGCTTCACTTACATGAACCATAGTTCTATAAAGAAGCCTCCATAGACCCCTATTGGCAGCTTGCTAGCAGAAAGAGTTACATCATTAGAGAAGATTCACACTTGGGACCTAGTTGATCCTCCTTCTAATAAGGCATTAGTGGGATATAAGTAGGTTTGCAAGATCAAGACTCATTTTGATGGGTCAATTGAGTGATACAAGGCTCATTTGGTTGCTAAGGGTTTTACTCAGAGCATGGCATTGATTATAAGGAAACTTTTACCCTTGTTGCTTGCATTACCTTTGTTCTTACAATACTTGCTATTGCAACCACTCAAAAGTGGACCCTCACTCAGATGGATGTGAAGAATACCTTTTTCAATGGAGATTTGATCAAAGAAGTCTATATACAACCACCTCTTGGCTACACCTGTCCAGAGCAAAGTTTGTCTCCTTCATAAGGCTTTGTATGTCCTTAAGCAAGCTCCCCAGGCATGGTTTGACAAGTTCAGCTCCACTATTTGTCAACTTGATTTCTCATCTTGTTCACATGACTCTGCTATCTTTATTCGTCGGACTGATCGTAGCATCATGTTATTGTTACTCCATGTTGATGACATAATCATTACTTGGGATGATCTGGCATCACAAATCTTAACACTTCCTTGAGTAGTCAATTTGAGATAAAGAATCTTAGCCCCCTTAGTTATTTCTTGGATCTTGAAGCTCTCTCCTCTAATGATAGTCTCTATTAATCTCAAACTAAGTATGCTTCTAATCTTATCTCCAGAGTTGGTCTCATAAATTGCCATATAGAATCCACACCTCTTAAGCCTAATGTGTGCATTACTCCAATGAATGCCACTAGCTTTGATAATCCCACTCTTTATAGATAGTTAGTTGGGAGTTTTATCTATCTAATAGTTACATGACCTGACATTTCCTATGCCGTCACTTGGTTATTCAGTTTATGACTTCTTCGTGCTCTACCGATTATGCCATTATTCTTCATATCCTTCGTTATGTCAAGGGCACATTATTCCATGGACTTCATTTTCTGCTCATTCTCCCTTGGTTCTTTGAGCATACTCTGATCCTAATTGGGGTGATGATTTGACTGATTGTCGCTCTACCATTGGCTACTGTATCTTTATTGGAACTCTCTTATCTTCTAGTGCAGGAAGAAATAGACTTTGGTTGCTTGCTCTAATACTGAAACCAAGTATCGGGCTCTCACTAACACTACTTCTGAGGTTTTTTTGGATTCATTGGTTCCTTAACGATTTAGGTCTCTTACAATCCTCCCCATGTATCTTTACTCTAACAATAGGAATTCCATTTAGATTGCGAATACTAATGTCTTTCATGAGTGCACTAAACACATTGAGATTGACTACTACTTTATTCACCAACATATTGTTCATGGTTCTATTCAGCTCGTCTCCATTGAGACTCTTGACCAACTTGCTAACTTGTTCACCAAAGCTCATCATCGTGGCCACTTCCGTGCTCTGCTTTCTAGACTCAAGTTGGTTTCCTCACCTTCTACTTGAGTTTGAAGGGGGATGTTACGATATGATTTAGATATTATATGATTTGTATTAGATTAATTGATTTGTATAAGATTAGGCAGAAATTAGGATCATGTTGATATGATTTTTATTCTTTAAATTTACTGCACTAGGCCTATAAATAGGCACCTCTCCTATGCAGAAATACACACTTCAGAATATACTAACACATTCTTTAGTCAGTTTTTCGTGTATCTTATTTTCTAGTTCCTAATTTCTAACAAAAAGAAAATGGACTCGAAAATGGTCAATAGCTACTTGGTTGGATACTTTGTGTGGTCTAGAGGTATAAGCTTTTTGATTCCACAACTAGATCAATCCTTAAGATAGGAATTTTAGTTCTTTGTGGATATTGAGTTTAGAGGGAGAAATAAGGTTAGAAACAATGTTAAAAATTTCTCCAATAAAGATCAATAAGATATTCCTGAAAACAAACCCAATAACCTCAAGAACAAATGTCACTAATTAAGGAGATTTACTAGAGAAAGGAGAAATATGGTTTCTAACAATTGTATTATATTTCTCCAAGAACATAAGGAAGATAATGAATTGGTGGAAAACAATCCAATTAGCTTTCATCATACCATGAAAAATATTAACTCTCAATTGGATTAATGCCATGGGTGAATCAATTAAGTCTATGAAAGACAATAAGATTTGGGAACTCATCCCTTTACCTGAAGGCTCGAATCTCATTGGTTGCAAATGAATATGTAAAATCAAGAGAGATTCAAAGGATAATGTGAAGAGATATAAGGCAAATCTAGTTGCAAAAGATTTTACTTAAAAGGAAAGCATTAATTAAGAAGAGACTTCCTATTCAATTTCATAGAAAGAATTTCTTAAAACAATATTGGCATTTGTGGCACATTTTGATCCAGGTTGCATTAGATAGGTGGCTAGATGAAGTTATAGATCATTGAATATTCAAACTTCGACTTGCTAGAGGAAAAGGCAAGCAAACACTCATTGCTTTTCCATCAGATCAAGTGTGTTGAAAGCTTATTATGAAGCATCCAATCATTTAATATGACTGCGTAATCTTTTCTTATTTTTTCACATGGTTGCAAATTATAGATGGAATTTAAAGATCACTTAAGTTATTTTATGTCAATATGTCAGTAGTCATATATATTAAGAGAAGTATAGAGTGATCAAAGGGTCTATAGAGTATAATGGCATAAACTTCATGATTGTGGATCCACTTATTGAGGAACCTGCACCCAAGGTCTTGCATGAGCATAATTGCTCATATGGGTGTGATGTCATTTCATATGATATGTTGTGTTAGTAGGAGTGTATGTTTGGATGCTTATATATTAGACAAATCTTAAGTTTATGGATATCCACTATAGAAATAAAGTATTTGGATTTTGTCTTTCACTTTGACTTATATTGTATATAATCTCATAAGGAATAAGGTTGGATCAGTTGGAAATAGACATGTTAGATCACATTATATATAATTTCCATGCTATATATCATACTTGATTTATGTCATTTGGTTGTGTTAATATATGTGACCATTATATTGATGGATTTAGTTACAATACATATAACAAAAGTCGCCTTGATCTTATATTGACATAATTGATGGACAAGATTATTGGGAAATATTTTGATCATGATAGCAAATTTAGAACTCACAAAGTTATAGTTTAATATTCAATTTGTATATATATACATATGTTCAAATGGGAAATTGTAAGATTTTGTGGAGTTATATATCTATATATATATAATTGTATATTATGTGTTATTATAAAGTTTGATTCAAATTGAAGTGATCTAATAAGAATAAGTTAATTATGCCTAAATCATCTCGTTAATTATGGGCTTATCATGTGTAGAAATCATGTTACTCATTTACTAATTTCATGATGGGTTGATGTAGAAACTAGGGTTAGTATATTTATAAAAGGCTATGATCTCTAAGTTATACATACATCTCTTTTCCTGATATCACATCATCAAAAAAGAGAGTCCTTATTTTTGAAAGATACTTATCAACTTAGAAGATGAAGAACTACATGTCCAAACACCAATAAATTCCCATTGATATTCATGTACAGTTTCGCATCTAGTATTTTTTTTTTATAAAAATGTTATTTTGCAAAAATCTAGTATCTTGATGATGGTCTTCATTCACTTCTTCTATCCATCACATCTAATAATAAATGAGTGAGTGTTTATTAGAACACTTACTTTTATATGTCAAATATAACCTTTTTTTTAATATCTTTATAGAATCGCTTATGAAGTTATGACTATACGAAGAGTATGCATATACCTCTAACTTCTTTTTTGTTTTTTTCCTGGTCAAATGCATGCCACTAACTCGTTGCTTGTAATCCGAGTTTGGGTCGTGGCCCAAATTTTATCCGGACTTCTTTAGCATGGCTTGACTAAAATTTGCCCTAGTTTTGCTGTAGATGGCCAGCCTTAATATAATTGATGCGTACTTTATTTATTATTATTATATTTTTTATTCTGACCTAAAAGAAAATTATTGATTTACTTTTTAAATAGTAAAATTTTCTTACTTAACCTCGTAAAACAAATAAAACATTGTCTTACTTAATCTAATTTAGTTTGTATATTGTATGCAATTGCAGGGAAAAACCATAATAGCCTATAGCTTTTGGGCAAAATGGGGCTGAGTAAACTCTAACTATGAAATCAACAGAGATTTTTACCCACTTTTGGAACTGGACTAGTAGTAAGATGTTTTGATAGTTTATCATGGATCATATATTCAATTTTTTTTTTAATGTAAACAAAATACAGATTCATAAATGAAAAACAAAATGAAGCGACATAAAATTATATTCCTCATAAAAATAAGCTAATCCAACATTCCAACTCATAATCTTATTTAATGGGCTTGGTTTCATCATATTACAGCCACGTGATTTGAGTCGATATTTGTTTCACTTTCTTTTTTCATCTTTGAACTGTATACTTTGCTTCCTTTAGCACAAGGACCTCGTATTATTCCATTTCGTTAAGTTCAAACGAGAATTGATGAAAGTTCGTTGTGAAATTTACAATTTATTTTAGCAGTGAAAAATTTGAATGATAATATACGCAACTTCCCAAGGGTTAATGCCACATAAAAAAATGTAAATTAATGGCGGTGCATTATATATATTGGGATGTCGCTGTTATAAGAATTGAATACTTCTAAAGTTTAATGTTTGTATAAATTTTTAAACTTAAAAGCTCATTTCAGTTCCTAACTTTACACTTATGAATTATTTTTGTCTCTAACTTTCAAAATAAATCAAATTAGTCGTTAACATTATAAAATGTGACTCAAATTAATCTCTCATCATACTTTTATTTAATATTTTATCAATTAAATGATGATATGTAATGTTAGGTGATACTTTGACATGTCATTTATCATTTGAAGTATAATAATATTTAAAATAACTCATTTGGTGTCTAAAATTGCACAAAAATGAGCCATAGACTTGAAAAAAAGATTTAAATGAATGATTTTGTGTAATTTTAGGCACCAAAATGAGTCATTTTAAATTTAATTCTAATTAACGCAGATAATATAAGGTATGTCAAAATATCATTTAAGATTACACATTATCATTTAATTGATGGAATGTTAGATAAAGATAGATTGATATACTAATATAACTCACGTTTTATAATGCCATGAACTAATTTATCTTATTTTAAAGCCAAAGAATAAAATAATTCACGAGTGTAAAGCGGGACTAAAATAAACATTAATTTAAATTTTTGTTACTATTAATATATAAAAATTAAATTTATATAGATAAAATTGAGAGAGATGAATGATTGATTATGAGAGTATAATGAGTAAATCTTAACAATTAGATTTTACATGACTAATTAAGATTAAATATAAAATAATGTAACTTTTAAAATGATCATGTGACCTTGAAATAACTATTGTCTTAATTATTTATTTATTATTATATGACTAAGATCTGTATTCTTACTCTCATAATAAACCCTAACCCCATATGTACACATATAGGGGCAAATTAAAGATTTATTATTCTCACTCCAATAATAACTCTTGCCCCTATATATATATAAAGGCAACCCAAATGAGATGAGTAATTATTATGAGAGTGAGATGAGTAAATATATGAACCTTATAATCGTATATTGAAGGTTAAGATAAAAGTTATTCTAAGATTACTTAAAAATCTTACATGACTTTATGTTTTCATTTTGATCATGCATACAAATTTCAACGGTTAATATTTATTCTTCTTACTCTCATAATATATATATATATATATATATATATATATATATATATATATATATATATATGTATTCAGCATTTATTCTCTTTAAATATGATCTCAAGTTCGAAGTCTGTATTTAAAACAAATAATATGAGAGAATTTCTCTTCATAGTGGGTTGACTCAATTCAAACTAGATTATACTTTCTTTTTTAACTAATCTATTAGAGGATAAAGATGGATGAGAGTCAAACTCGAATATCCCATCACTCATTGAGATATGCAAAAATCTACAATTAGATTATGAGTTTACTTGTTCAAACCAGATTATACGTGTTACTGGATAAACAAAACCAGTTAGCTTTTTTGTGAAAAAAAATAATTTTAATTGCATAACTGTATTACTCTATCATAATTTTTTATGGTTACAATTAATCACAATCGTTTACTAAAACAAATTGCATATTACACCATATTTTAGTTTTTCTAATCTTAACCAAAAAAAAATGATACGAAATTAGTCGAAATGAAACATAGTTATGATTGTAAATATGCATGATTATGATTGCACACTTTAATGTTTTTAATTTATGTTAATATTTATATTTTTTTAACCAGTGTCCTAAAAAGCAAGATTTAAAACTTTTTAATGGTCTCATACTTTGAATACGTCAAAATTCATTTCTCAATACCAGAATTTCCTTTTTAAACTATTTAATCATTGTCCTAAGAATACTAGTTAAATAAATCCTTATTTTTTATATATGTAAACTTGTATATAAATATGATACATTTACATATTTCGAAATTAAAATAAACATTTACATGTTTCAGAATTAAAATTATTTGGACACAATAGCTTTCCATCATCTACATACACCTTTTTAATACTCTTTTTCGAGATAACTTTTTTAGTTTTTCTTAGAATTTAGTATCTTAACTTAAAAAAAATTAAGTAACTTTTTAATATTTAACAAAAATTATGTAATTATTTTAAGTTTTAATATTTATATTTTAATTAATATTTTTTTATTAAACAGATGGATCTTAGCTATTTTAACACAATTACTCAAAAGGAAACATTGAGATAATATTAGTCAATCTCATGTGATCATATCAAGTAGATAAGATGGTTTAACCCTTATTTTGATATTTTGTTGTTTCCACTTTCAAAAGTTGAGAAGGGCTGGGGCAGGGTGTTGGCTGGGTAGTGGGGGTTTCTGATTGGGGTTGTGAGGTCAGTAATAGAACCAAAAATGTGCATAGATTCCGATGGGGAGCTTCCCAATGTCACGACCCTTAAAATAGGGGCCGCAGACTCAGAGAGAGCAGCGCCGTTTACCTTTTCCCTTTTGGCTCTTTTTGCTCTTAAATAAAATTGTTTTGTTTTATGGTTAGGAAAAGACCTCCTTGGACTATCATTTATATGCATATGTATTGGGTACCCATCTTTAATTAAACAATGACCACCAACTCCACATTCAATTTTCTTACATTATATTAAAAAAAACTCTATGACTAAAAAAGGGTTTAGTTAGGTGACAGACAAATGAATAGAAAATTTTGGATTCTCATCCTCACGTGATGTGGCCTCAAAATCTGGGATGTTGTCCTTTCTTATTTTCATTTTCCTTTGGTTAAAAGCTTATTGCTGCCACCCCACTATCACACTAACATATCTTAAACAACTGGTTCCCTAAAATGTTAATTATTTTTGCCACCTTAGGTCATATACTTAATCAATAGTCATGGTCATGGTTTCATATTGCTTTATTTTATTTCTTCAATTTTTTCCCTTTACTCTTCTCTTTTGTCTAGCTTTTTTCTTCTTTTGATGATTATGGAACGTGGAATAACATTGATTCAAGTCTATGTTTTGGAGCTGTTATTTGTTTCAAAGTCTTTTAAGCCACATGATTGCCATCTTTTTTCCAAATCATGCATGCATGGTATAAGTGATGAAAATTTATAACACTGGTTTCATTATGTATGTGTGTAAAGGGAACAATGATACTCTATATAGGAACAGGTCACTCAGTTTCATGCAAACAATACAAACCAGTGTACTGAATTGTAAAAATTAAATTGACTTGTACATATTAATAAGTAAAATAAAATCAGTCATGCATGGAAATAAAATTTATCGCTACGAACTACCTAGGAGAAAAAAAGAAAGGACTTCTAAAATCTGATAGCTGCATATTTGGAGGAGACTCTAGGATTTCTGTTATTCTGTATATGTATTTATCCATTGTATTACAAATTATAATTGATAGAATGCCAATTTTTCCATACCAGAATCTATACAATCATATTTTATAATTATGCACAAAATAAAAGATGTAACATTTAGGACATATTTTTTATTAAAGGATAAAAATAAGGGTAAAATTTTTTCTATTGAGTTTTTTTGTATAAAATCACACATAAAATTTAATCATAAAAAATTTACTCTCAATTTTACTCATCAATCAAACATATAGTTACCTGTAAAATTCATATGGATTACTCATGAATAGAACAAGAAAGTGATAAAATAATAAATAAAAAAACACAGAAAACTTATGTATGTACAGAAACTATCCAATGGAGAGAATATAAAAACCACTTTTCAACCTAAAATAACTAAGAGGGCGTTTGGAACTGGGTAATTCGTTTGAATCACTGGTAATATTATTTAAAATTATCTGGATTCCACCACATTACTTTGTTTGGTAAAACAACATGATTGGTAATTCACATTACCTTCTTATTGATAATCTACGTTATCTCCTTAGGAGTGTCTATCCAGATTAGCATGGTATTCTTACAATTTTTTTTTTCACAAAAATACCTTCATCGAATCTAAAACATCACACATTGCCTCTCTCTCTCTCTCTCTCTCTCTCTCACACACACACACACACATATGCTATGCATCACATCTTTGTTCTTTATTTTTTATGTTACACTCATCGTCACTTTTTTTTTTTTCCTTTTCATGTTCTGTGCATTGTTTTTTTTTTTCACATTCTATGCATCGCATCTTACAGGGGTTGTTATTATTATTTTTATTAGTATTAGTATCATTGTAATTATACCTATTATATATAATAAAAACTATCATATTTATATAATGCTTATTTTTAGTATTGTTTTTAATTATTATTATGATTATTAACCTTACATAATTATAATGATCATTATCATTTTCCTAATACTATAAATTATAATATTTTTATAACAATTAATCATATAATAATAAAAATTATTATTATCCATTTAGAAACTAATAATGGTGAATTTTTTTTTGTTTAAAGGACATTTTACTAATATATATATATTACCCGCTAATCTTTTCAATGCACCCAATAAGATAATGAGAATTGCTAATTGCATTGCCTGTGCATACCAAAACTACATTGTAACATTAATGGTAATTTAAAATGTGGGAATCTTTTTGAGTGGCAATTTGATTTATGACAATCTTAAAAGGTAATGTACCAAACGCCACCTCATGTAAATGTAAACTTTTCACTGTGCTGAACTTGGCGTGATCAGTGTAACCAATCCATAACATCAACTAAAAAAATATAATCAAAATTAAATTTGGTGAATTTTATGCACATTCGAGCTCATTTTATACATAAGAAATAGAAAAATTCCATTGGATCCATCAACAATCTGCACCTAATATCTCATTTCGATGAATGCCCAAGACATGTTATGCTGTATATACGGCAGAAAAGTAAATAAAAACACAAGAAAGAAAGATGAAAAACAAAAATGTTATTTAGACACCCAAAAAGTTAGTGTCTATTGAGATATCAACTTTTTCATTATTGAATATAATGATAGTCACTACTAAAAACTTACCGTTACCTGAGGATTTTGCTACGGATTTTTATTAAAAATTTGCAGGTAAATATGTTTCATGTGGATTTTGTTGGGAAAAAAATTCGAGATAATATGCTCGTTGATAATTGGTTGCTTGGATTTTAAATTTTGTAAGTAATTAGCTACGGATTATTGCACAAGAAATATGAAAAATCAGCAACTAATTTTCATGGCAGTGTGTGGAAGGAATTTTGCTGCGTATTTATTGCAAATTTTGTTTGCGATAAATATTCGTAGGAAAATCCGCATATAGTTTGCGCAAGAAAATCCTTAAATTAAATTCACACAAAATTCACAACAAAAGCTGTAGGTAACTAAATCCACAACAAAATTTGTAGGTAATCCTAATTCAATTTTGCAAGTAATTGTAGGTAATATTCCTATCAAAATTCGCATCTAATTGACCCAACAAAATTCGCATGTAATTAAATTTGCAACAAAATCCACAAGTTGTCATGATCTTCCAAAATTGAATTCGAGGTAATTGCATAGGTAATTTTCACATTTGCAAGTAATTTTGCATGTATGTTTCACAATAAATTTTGCAAGTAATGCACCTTTCAAAACTTGATTTTACAAGTAATTTTGAATGTAAGTTTCACAGCAAAATTGGCAAATAATAAATTTTACAACAAATTTTGCAAGAAATATGAACCAAAATTTAATTAAATTCATAGCAAATTTCGAACTAAGCATTTCTAATATAACTTTCAAAGGAAATTAAATTTGCAACCAAATTGAACAAACTTAATAATTGTTCGTTAAATTTATTTCTCATCCATACCTATCAATATATATATATATATATATATATAATCTATTTCTAATAACTCTTAAATAAACTAAATGTCTATTTCAACAATGAAACATAAATTTTATCATAATATAATAACTTCAATGTAATGCATTACTCAAATTAAATAAAAATTCATAATTCATCTGTCATCATATATGATTAAGACTAAGATCGATAAATATAAAGCAAAATAATAGTTCTAATATAATAAATGGCAGCTATGCATTAAAGTATTCAAATGATGTACTATCCTCATTCTCTCCATCACTTGAATCCTTTTCATCACTTGAATTATTTTGATTATGAGATATAGGTTGTGAATGAGAAGAACTTGCTTCATAGCCTAATTTCTTCATCAATATATTCAATGTATTTCTTGTTTCATATAACTCCTTCTTCATGTCTTATTTCTCCTACCTCTCTTGTTCCAGTTGAGCTTGTAAGGAAGCATTGAATGAATGAACTTCACTTCTTATCTTTTCCTCAATGTCTTCTGATATATGGTCGTTGTTAGTGAAGTTCCTGAAGTAATAGTTTTCATTGACCTCCAAAGAACCAAGCCCATATACTCTCCTCTTTTTTGTCCTCCCATAGAGTCTACCCAAATTTGCAAATTAGATGCCATTACGACTACAATAGCTTCTCCAAGAATTAATCTCAGTCTATGATGATAATTCATTTTTTTTCTTTTTAAAGTTCTCCTATTATAAACAAAAATTATTCAAGCTTAGTGTCAAATACAAACAACAAATAGTAGCAGCTTAATCTATTATAGCAAATGTATAAACTAAAAGGAAAAGCCTATCATTTTGTTTATTTGAGCACATAATACATTCACTTGTGAAGATATTAGTGTTTGGAAAATCAAGAATTCATACAAGTAAAACTACAAACAAAAAGGTAAAAGCAACAGAGAACTTTTTCATAAGATACAAGAACTTTCTCTAATTTCTACTGTGAATGTGTGTAAAGATGTATGGAATCAAGTCACAGATAGCTAAATGACCAACGGAGAACATATAAATATCACGACATTTTGGAAACTATCAACTAACAATGTGCATCATGTACAAATGTGACTATCAACTTAAGAATATTGGAAAACAGAACAACTCAAAATACAAAAATAGATAAACATTCAAGCAGCAGCGGGAAATTCTTGGCTAGTAAGGAAACTAAACAATCTAGAAAACCTTTTACAAACTAGACTGATCCATTGAGACCTCTGTAGGGATCAATAGAAGGACCTTAATTCTAACATGCCACATACAGCAAGAAGAAAACTACTATAGCATAGATACACCTTCACAATCCTTCTCGTCTCTAAATATCTAAGTAGCAAAAATAGAATCAACATTAACTCACATAAGCATCTTAACTCATGAAATTGGAGCACTTGGCATCAACAATCGATCACTGGCTTGGCATCAATAGGAAAGCGAGATGAGGAATGCCGCTTGGCATCAGTCGTGGATAAGCGACATAAGGAGAACAGTATCAATGGTAGCGCCTTCGACCTAAACAACCTAATGAGAGTTTAGCGCATAGTATCAGGGACGATATCAGCTTAGTAATGAGAAGGCGCAATCTCGGCAAAAAATAACAAATCAAAGAGGGAAAGTTTTTTTTTCAGAGATTTTTAAGTGGTGGGAAATTTCATTGTTTGGTGGAAACCACTAATATAAAATTCTCTCATTTTCAATTTTATATCTTTTTATTTAAAAAATCATTATCATTACTCAATTTACTAAATTATATGAAATATCAAGATTTGATATTTTAAAATTTAAATTTAGGGACATAGTATAAAATTATCCTAAACTTCTAATTTACTATTTATTTTACATTTAATTTAGACAATGGACTAATTTATTTTTTGTTCAATATTTTTTTTAAATAGCTATATTAATAGATAAAAAATATAAAATTAAAAATTCAAATATAAAATACATTATAATAAAAAATTACTAATTATATAAACAATGTGTTTAATATGATAGTCAAGTTAATTAAGGGTAATTAATTCTCATATGCTCATTTAAAAAATTACATAACTTTTAATTTAATCTTGATCACACAAATATAAATTTAATAGTCAACATTTACTTCTCTCCCTCTCACAATTAATAACCACACCTCGATCATAGCTCTCCCTCAAATGTAAATCATTTAAAATATTTCATAATTTTGTATTATATATATACACATCTCTAGTTTAGGCATATGTTAAGGCATCGAAGACGTACTTGATAGGTAAGTATATGAAAGTTTTGGTAGTTATATATTCAACAATTATAGTTATATATATTAAACACTATTTTTTGATTCACTAGCTAATTGGCTTTCTTATTGTTAATAATATTATTTAGTAGATTGATTAAATATATATTTGATTTAGATTGAATAAGTATTGCTTTAATTAACTCCTTTTTCCAATAGTTCTATTATTATTATTATTTAATATTATAAATTTAATTATTTAATTTATTATATTAGAGATTAATTGTTTTATTTTTTAAGTGTTTAGCAAGCCTACCGCATAACCCATGCCACAGATAGGATGAGCCGGTTTGGCATTTCCCTAAACTCGCTAGTAAAGTGGGCCAATCTAAATTCGATATTTTAGCTCACAATCCGTGGTGGACTAACACGCGTGGGTTATTATTAGGTGGAATCATTAGTCGACCCTTCCAACGATTTCTAACATGTTATTAAATGTGTATCGTCATAAAACTATGATTTTAGTGTAATTATTTATAACACATATAATTTTATAGTACCCTTTACGCTTTTAAGTAGAGGTTAAATGTTTTACTAGTATACTAGTTTTTTATCTGTGCGATGCATGAGATTTTATATTAATTTTGTATAATTTATTATGAAAATTATTTGTCAAGGTATCTCTTTAAGATCCGTCGTGGTTTGGAGGGAAGACTATATCTCTTTAATGTTCCAGGTGTCAAGACGCAATGGAAGTTGTTGAAGACTCATGGAAGCAAGAATTTGTTATTTCTATATTAAAAATTTATTGTCCAAAGTATTTTTAATACATATCTCTATTTTTGTTTTAGATTATAAGGTTTTGTGTTATTGTAAAATTTGAAATATTTGGATCAAACTTACTTTGTTTTATGATGTTAATTACTTGCTAAAGTATATTTAAATTTTAAAAGTAAGATTTCAATAGTTTAAATTTTTACTTTATTTTTAGGGATCATACATTAGTGATCGATATATTAGTCACAAAAATAGTGATCGATTTATCAATATATTCTTTCCAAAAGTCTGCAGCTACATTTGCAGGAAACAAGTCACAACAAAATCTATAAAAAGAAGCTGCAACTAAATTCATAGGAAAAGAATTCGCAAGAAGGTCCACAACAATTGAACTCTGCATCAAACTCTCTATATATAATTTCGTAGGTACATGATTTGTAGGAAAATGTGCAGCAAAAATTTATAACTAAATTTGCATGAAATGTTCACAAGAAAATCTGCAAAAGCCAAATCCAAGTAAAATTCGCATCGTAATTTTATAGATAAATTCACAGGAAAAATATTCGCAAGAAAATTCACAGCACTAATCCACAACTAAGTTTGCATGAAGAATTTGCAAGAAAAGTGGCAGCAACCAAAATCCACAACAAGATTTTGCAAATAATTTCAGAAAATAAATTCGTAGGAAAAGTCATAGCAATGTATCACAACAAAATTCAGCAATTTGACGCAAGAAAAGTCATAGCAACCAAAATCCAGTAACCTTTGCAGCAAAATGTTACAACTAAATTCGAGGAACAAAAATCTATAGGATAGTTCAAAGCAAACAAATTTCAAGCAAAATTCATAGCAAAAATCCACAGCTAATTTCACAGGAAACAATGAGGAAAATCCCCATGAAAGTGATTGTTCACAACAAAATCTATAGCAAGAATCCGCAACAAAATTCGCAGACATAGTTTGCTTCGAATTTACTTGCAAAAATGACTTTGAATGAGCATATTGACCTTTTACTTGTAAAATTACATAAGAAAATATTTCCTGCAACAAAAATTGCAATAAATATTCGCATGTAAAATTTTTCCGCCTTTGGAGGAAAAGTTACTTGCAAATTTTGCTACAAATTCTAAAATTCGCGAAAATATCACCCAATTTGCTCGCAAAGGAAATTCACAACAAAATTCGTAGGTATTACCCGAATAAAATCCGTAGGAAAAAATTTGCAGGTATTTTACATATTTTTAGTAGTGAGTCCTACTCATCTTATCCATTCATTATATTCAATTTTAGTAAAGTGGATGTCCATGTGATACTCACTTTTTAGAGATTCAATTAACACTACTATAGAAAAAATGACCCTTCGCTTGCGGGAATTCATCTGCACGTGTGGCTTCTGCATAGGCATATGGCAAAATCATTTGATAATTGGTAAATTAGTTTAGTACGTATAACTCACAACTGAGCTGTGCTGAGTGCACATGACCTCTGCATAGTGCAAGCTTGCGGATTCGGTAATCCACCGTCATCTTGTTCTTGTTCACATATTATTCTTTTTTTCTACATCGTCATCTAGCTAGTACTTGCTTAGCAGCCTCGCTCACATTAAACTACGATTATTTATGCTGGAAACATTTTTTTAAAATAATTATATATATATATATATATATATATATATATATATATATATATATATATATATATAGGGGCTAAGGCTAGAGTGAAAAGGAAGAGGGAAGAGTGAAGGAAAGAAGAAGAAATGACTTTTAATGAGTGTGTTATAATCGTGTTAACAAATGTTAGTCATCAGGGGTGGTATAAAATCTTCGCAGTCTCTATGGTGAGCTCAAGGCACAACATAATTAGAAGAGATCACATGATTTCTTTTCCAATATTTAATTTATTATTTGCTATATGCATTTGAAATTAAGGATTTAATTTTGATACACTATCAATATAGTTAAAAAAATTGCACAAACATTTAATTATTTTTTATCATATTAGTAAATGTATTTGACTCTTACATCCACCATTTGAAAAGTCTCCATATACTTTTATATGATTGGATGGTAGTGTATTTTTTATATTGATAATGTATCAAAATTAATCTCTAAAATTAAATAAATTCAATATGCCTTTCACATTTGCATTTTTTAAGTGCTTTTTTATAATATAAGAAAAATAGCGTACTGGTAGACATCACAAGTCAGTTAGATTAGCCTAAGCTCTACACTCAGTTATGTTAAGTTGTTATAACAGAATTAGATAGTTCAGATAAGTGCACATGTAGCACATGCTCCAAAAGACTTGTTTATATACTCTCATTGTATTCTCTCAATCTAACCCAATGAAGCATTAATCACATTCTACACAATTCAAGCTTGCTTTGCTTTTCTCTCACACGAGAGCTTCTTCATTCTCTCTGCATCAGTTTTTGATAATACCATAACCCGTCAGAGATACCGTCGGTAGTTATCGAGGTTCGTACCCATTGGTAACATTCATCGATATCAGATTTCTAGTAGTGAGGTCTGCTGTTTCATAAAAATTCTTCTCTCAAATTACTTACCTTTCGCGACTCAGATTGGGCTTCAGACATCAATGATAGGAAATCCACAGTGAATTTTGCATTTTCTTGGGCTCTAACTTGGTCTCATGGCTTAGTAAAATGCAAAATATTGCTTCAAGATCTAGCACTGAAGCTGAATTTAGAAGTATGGCTGCTGCATAATTTTTGCAGTAATATTGTTTCAAGATTTTTGATTTTCATGATTTAGATTCATCATGTATTTAAAAGTCACACAGTTTCATAGTTCTTTTGTAAGAGCAACTCTAAATATATTTCATATTATGTTTACAAATTTAGAGTTTGATTATGAACTGAGTTATGTGTGTTTATTATATATTTTGAAAATACATGTGGATTTATATTCAAAAATGGATTTTATGATTAAATTATGCATTTAGTATGACTCAGTGACCATAAGACTTACATGGGGATAGAATTTCACGTGTCGACGTTTCCAAATCGGGTCGTGAATTGTTAATTATGTTACAAGTTACATGTTGTTTTAGGGTGATGATGTTATGGAATCGACACATATGTGCTTCCTTGAGTCCGAGACATCACTCTATAAAAAAAATAAGAAGATCGTTTGGATCCTGAAAGAAAAAAATGACACAAAAGTTTTCTCATTTTTCAATAGGGAAAGTGTAACTTTGAAGAAAACATTTTACTCTTCCCACCAACACCGTATCATACTAAACACACAGTAGAAAGATAACTGAAATATAAAAAAATTCACAATAAAAAAGTTTAATTTTGATAGAATGATAATATAAAAATATTTTGCACGTCAATCAATCATATGTGTATTTATTTGTAAGAATTTATAGTTAGTGGGTAATTAAGTCAAATACTTTTGCTTAGGTAACAATATATAATTAGATGTATGTGTATAATTTTAATTTTACTTTAGTATACTTTTTAGTTTGATTTTAGTTTAACTTTAATTTTTCTTTTTTCAGAGTTAGATTGCATTGAATTTGTGAGGGCTCGTCATGAATTTGTGTTGCAATAAACTCGTAAGGGCCCCTCACAAACTTAGTGCAATTTGAACTAGTGAGGAGCCCTCACCAATTCCCCTAATTAAGCTAAAAAGCGGTAAGTTGTAGCAAATGTCAAAATGATTTATTTGTGTAGAATTCTTATTTTATTTTAAATGGGTACAAAACCTCATTATATGATATATTTCCTTTTAGAAAAGTTATATGACTAATATATATTTTTAATATGAAAAATATTTTATAAAAAAAATAAAAAATTTTACATTAATATTTATCCATGTACTATCACATTTAAAAAATTTGAAATACTTTTTGTGTTGATTAAAAAATGAGTTGAAAGAATTTATAATAATAAGTATTAGAGTTTGTTTGGTATAATAATAAGAATTAGACTTTATTTGGTTGAGGTTAAAAATGGTTAAAAATTTTCATAAATGAGTTATGGATGAAACTTTTACATGAAAAAATATCACCCTTTTTTGCCCCTCAACCAAACATATGCTAAGAATAATTTTGTTTCACTCTTGCATTATTTGCTAATTTTGCATTAGTTTAATCTTGACATATTAATAATGTAAAATTTTCTTTACACAATCATTTAAACACATATTACTGCATTAACAAAATATGAGTGACTCTCATTCTATTACTTTAAAACTCATACGTATGAAAGAATTTAATTAGATAACAATATAAATTAAAATATTTAAATTAAATTCATTTTACTTTATCTATATGTTTGATGTAGAACTTCTTTTACCTGAAATGGGCAGATACCCAATTTGAAGCTCATTTGAATCCCAACAATTTGTCCGTACTTGTGAATTCACACATAATAAGAACACCACACAAATAATAAAACTCTTCCTCGAGGAGAATTTCGATCGGTCAATAATTTTTACTGAAGTTTGCTCAAAATTGTCCACAGGATGAGAACACTAACAATTGTCCTTGACTTCAGTGCTAACGTCACTATCGACTACGATACTATTTGTTACGAATCACCTGGCCGAAATAGCAATAGCTTAAGGAATTTACACCACATTTGAACCCAAATGTTTATAGCAGTAAATTCATGGATCCATTTATTTATAAAGTTTTATATAATCTTTTTAATTTCTAACTTTTTTCCTCACTCACATAATCGTTTGAAAATCACACCTGAATTCACATATTATGAAGATAAACATGCTATAATCTAATACTAATTTTTAAAATTAATATAGTTTTATAAGAAAACATGTAAAGGTGGTCAACATAATTTACTCAGTTATTTATGATGTGAGGGAAGATACAAAAATAAATGAATAAATAAACTTCTATGCTTGTGTAGGTGGAATTAATGATACTGTGCTTTATGACCAATTTGTTTACATAAAACGGTGCAATAGGGAACTGTAAATAATGTTAACTGATTTCATTATGGAGAAGTATTGGAGTGTTGGAAGATGAGACATAGTAGTGGATGAAGGTTAACTCAATTGATAGTATCTAACTGCATCAACTCAAAAAAAATTTGAAACCAATTTTTGTCAATAATTCTTCAGTTAAAAATTATGAATAATTGCCACTTTAAATATGGTTGAAAAACTTGCGACATGTCTTCTATTAAAAATGGGACAATTTCTCCCCGCCCCTCGCCCTTTAATCTTTGTGCACATATAAAAAAATAAAAATAGGAAACAATACTGACCAAAAGTACTACGATCACAACAATAAACAAAACACCTTGAATCAGATACATAAATGATATTTGTACACACAACTATATCCTGCGTCGACATCTCATTTATCTTTAGATGAAATGTGAATCCCACTTAGTTTGGATCTTATATCTCATCCAAAGATATATGAGTGTGTCGGCGTGATCCGATACATTTTGAATAACACTACTCAATGATATATATATATATATATATGTCAAGCACTAGGGAGATAAGATGCCTCAACTTCACTACAGGAAACACCACCTGTCATAGCCCTCCATTATTCTAATCCATTTTGCTTAGACACAAAGCAGCATCTTAAGTGTGGTAGGGTGGTGCTGTTCTGCTGCTGCAGATTTTCTGATCTCTAGGCATTGGACTTTTATTTTAGTTTATTCCCCCTGTGGTGTGTAATGCGATCTTTTATAGCTTTGCTTTTGTAAAAGAGTTATACTAGGGGAACAGAAGTGCTACTCTGGGTTTGAGTTCAAAGCAAGAAAGCACATAACACACTCACAGAAGTAGAGGGGAGAGAGGTTGACGGGAAAAAGAAAGAGTGCAAAACCCAATGACTCATCAAACCAAAGGAGAAAAGTTTGGAATTTGAGGCAAATGTTCCATTGCTTCAATGCTCACCTCGAGGCAATCCTTCTACATTTCTTCCTCTTCTTCTCCTTCTTCATTGTTTTGTATCATTCTCCTACACACCACTCTCCTCTATGGCCTAGCCTTCTGTGCTAACCATGAAGCTTCAATACTCTTCTCATGGCTCCACAGCTCTTCATCACCACCCCCTCCATCTTTCTCCAACTGGAACATACTTGACACCAATCCATGCAACTGGACCAGCATAACATGCTCCTCACAAGGCCTTGTCACAGAGATCAACATAGAATCCACCCCTCTTGAACTTCCTATACCTACCAACCTCTCCTCATTCAGGTTCCTTCAGAAGCTTGTCATTTCTGATGCCAACCTCACTGGAACGATCCATTCTGGCATTGGTGACTGCTCCTCCCTCAGTGTCATTGACCTCAGCTCCAACAACCTTGTTGGCTCCATCCCTGCAAGCATTGGCAAGCTCCAGAACCTAGTGAACTTGTCCTTGAACTCTAACCAGCTTACTGGCAAAATCCCAGTTGAGTTAAGCAACTGCTTTGGCCTAAAAAATCTGCTCCTTTTTGATAATCAGTTAGGTGGGGCTATCCCACCTGAGCTAGGAAAGTTGTCAAAACTTGAGGTGCTTAGAGCAGGTGGGAACAAAGATATAGCTGGGAAGATCCCTGAAAAGATTGGAAAATGCAGCAATTTGACTGCTTTGGGGCTAGCTGATACCAGCATATCTGGTTCATTGCCAGCTTCTTTGGGTCAGCTTAGCAAGCTTCAGACTTTGTCCATCTATACTACTATGCTGTCAGGTGAGATTCCACCAGAGTTAGGTAACTGCTCTGAGCTTGTTGACTTGTTCCTGTATGAAAACAGCCTATCAGGTTCTATTCCACCTGAGCTTGGTAAACTCCAAAAGCTGCAACAGTTGTTTTTGTGGCAGAATAGCCTTGTGGGGGCTATCCCAGAAGAGATTGGTAACTGTACAAGCTTGAGGAAAATTGATCTCTCTTTGAATTCTCTATCTGGAACTATTCCTTTGTCATTGGGGGGCCTTTTACAACTTGAAGAGTTTATGATTAGTGATAACAATGTCTCTGGTTCAATACCTTCCAGTCTCTCAAAAGCTAAAAATCTTCTACAGTTGCAAGTTGACACAAACCAGCTCTCAGGCTTGATTCCACCTGAGCTTGGACAGTTGTCAAATCTCAATGTGTTTTTCGCCTGGCAGAACCAGCTTGAAGGAAGCATTCCTTCCACATTGGGGAACTGTAGTAACCTCCAGGCACTAGACTTGTCCCACAATGCACTCACTGGTAGCATTCCTGTTGGCCTTTTTCAGCTCCAAAACCTCACAAAACTGCTTCTGATTTCCAATGATATATCAGGCTCTATACCTTCAGAAATAGGTAGTTGCAGCTCTCTTATAAGGCTGAGGCTAGGAAACAACAGGATCACTGGCAGCATTCCTAAGACAATAGGCAGCCTCAAGAGCTTGAACTTTCTAGATCTATCCGGGAACCGCCTTTCCGGGCCGGTGCCTGATGAGATTGGAAGCTGCTCAGAACTGCAAATGATAGACTTCAGCAGCAACAGCTTAGAAGGTCCACTGCCTAATTCTTTGTCATCACTTTCTGCACTTCAGGTATTGGATGCATCTTCTAACAAGTTTTCAGGTCCAATACCGGCGAGTTTGGGTCGTCTTGTTTCTCTAAGCAAGCTAATCTTAGGAAAAAACTTGTTTTCTGGACCAATTCCTGCATCACTGAGCCTATGTTTCAATCTCCAATTGCTTGATCTTAGCAGCAATCAGCTCACTGGTAGCATACCAGCCGAGCTGGGCCGAATTGAGTCCCTTGAAATTGCTCTCAATCTTAGTTGCAATTCGCTCAGTGGGCCAATCCCAGCTCAGATATCAGCTCTTAACAAGCTTTCCATACTGGACCTTTCACATAACCAGTTGGAAGGAGATTTGCAACCTCTTGCAGTGCTGGACAACCTTGTCTTCCTTAATGTTTCCTACAACAAATTCACTGGCTACCTTCCAGATAACAAGCTTTTCAGGCAGTTATCACCAAAAGACCTCACTGGAAATCAAGGGCTTTGCACTTCAGGTCAGGACACATGCTTTGTGAGAGATTCTAGCAAGACAGATATGGCATTGAATGGAAATGATGCAAGGAAGTCGCGAAGGATTAAGGTGGCCATTGGATTGCTGATAGCCTTAACAGTGATAATGATAGTTATGGGAATAACTGCTGTGATAAAGGCAAGAAGGACCATTAGAGATGACGATTCAGAATTAGGTGACTCATGGTCATGGCAGTTCATACCATTCCAGAAGCTAAATTTTTCAGTAGAGCAAGTACTGAGATGTTTAGTTGATAGAAATATAATTGGCAAGGGATGCTCTGGTGTTGTTTATCGCGCTGAAATGGATAACGGTGAAGTCATCGCTGTGAAGAAACTGTGGCCAACAACTGATGCAGGGGAGGTATTTAAGGATGAGAAGAGTGGAGTTCGTGACTCATTCTCAGCTGAGGTGAAGACCCTTGGTTCTATCCGTCATAAGAACATTGTCAGATTCTTGGGTTGTTGTTGGAACAGAAAAACAAGATTGCTCGTTTTCGATTATATTCCGAATGGGAGTTTGAGCAGTCTACTCCATGAGAGGACTGGAAATTCTCTGGAATGGGAACTGAGGTACAGAATCTTGTTAGGTGCTGCAGAAGGCCTTGCATATCTACATCATGATTGTGTCCCTCCTATAGTCCACAGAGATATTAAAGCCAATAACATCCTCATTGGCCTTGAATTTGAACCATACATTGCTGACTTTGGCTTGGCTAAGCTTGTTGATGATGGTGATTTCGGTCGGTCTTCCAATACAGTAGCTGGTTCCTATGGATACATTGCTCCAGGTGGGTGTATCTTCCACACCAAATTCACTGCATTCCTCTTTTGGATTTTTGCTTGTTCAGTTGTTTTTACTTGCATCAATTGTTCTATTCTTCTTCAGAATTAAGTCACAACATTTATGGTCTATTTAGGTAACTACTAACTAGATGGAAGGGCAAAATTCAGAGTGTTCAACTAAATACAGTGTCATAGGAAAACAAATATCAGGAAACTATACTTAATACTTTGTTTTAGAAAGCTTTGCATAGTTGCTTGCTTATACATCTTTCAATACACCTCCGATAATTTATTTGGTATCATGTATCTGACTTTGAATTTGTTTCAGAATATGGCTATATGATGAAGATCACTGAGAAGAGTGATGTTTATAGCTATGGTATCGTTCTGTTAGAAGTCCTGACTGGTAAACAACCAATTGATCCAACAATACCAGATGGCCTACATGTTGTTGATTGGGTGAGACAGAAAAGGGGGCTTGAGGTGCTTGATCCTAGCTTACTCTCAAGACCAGAATCAGAAAAGGAGGAAATGATGCAGGCATTGGGCATAGCCTTGTTATGTGTAAATCCATCCCCAGATGAAAGGCCAACAATGAGAGATATCGCCGCGATGCTCAAGGAGATAAGACATGAAAGGGAGGAGTATGCGAAATTCGATGTGCTTCTAAAAGGGTCTCCGGCAAACGATGCTCGAGGGAATAAAAGTTCTGGTGGAGTTCTGGCAACATCTTCTTCAGTGGCAGTTATGCAAAGCTTCAATGCAAAGAGCAATAACACAAGCTTCTCTGTGTCTTCACTGCTTCATTCCTCTTCTAGTGCTAAGCTGGGTTTCAAATGATGAATTGGACACATGGTCACAGCTAATGAGAGCAGGAGCTGCTTGTTCTTATCACTTTCTTTCTCAATGATCATTCTGTTATTGTTCTTTATAAGTTTGTAAATTTTATTATAGCTGAATTAAAATCAACAGATAGATCCAGCAACAACAGGTGTGGCTTTCAGAATATCATTGATGTGTATTCAAAATAGCTTTTACTTTGCAATGTCCAAGTTCAAATTCAGATCATGTCAGCACAGCAATAAAATCCAGCCAATGTTAGAGCTGATCAACTGGCTACCTCTTCACTTCTTTTTGACATAACTGAATATTCTTACCTTATTTATATTCATTTGAGGCATTGGATAGCTTTTCTAAAACAGTAAGGAATAGCATTTTCTACTTGTCACTTTCAACCATATCATTAATGTTGCGGTTAAAGAAATAGTTTGATAGATTGGCAACCGATCTCTTCAAATTGGCTTCTTGACTTGACAGCAGTCAAAACATTACATTATGCTAAAAGTTTAGTTATTTTTAGCTATCATAGATATATATATGCATTCAATTATTGTCTAATATGAATTTTTTCCAACAGCAAGCTTTCGCTAATCAATCTAATGTATCTGCAATACATATCCAGGATATATGCTAAACAATAAAAATTCCAGCACTGAAATTATGTGATTGAAGTGGTCCTGTATTTGAACCTTGAAACTTTGTTTTAAACTTATTCATCATCATATTTCTTTAACTTAGATGAAATTTTCAAATGATCTTTGGTTCAAATGCATTTATAAGTTCTATGGTCGAAACCTTTGCGATTTGGAAACAGAGTTTCTTTTTTTTTGTTTAATGTTTTGGATGCATGGTTATTAAAATATTGAGTTAACTCTTAAGCGAGTTTACGTTCTTTCTATATATAATGAGTTTATAACTCTCAAGTTTGATAATATTATAAGCCTCCATAGCTATTAAAATCTTGAGTTAACTCTTGAACTCTTGTGAGTTTATGATCTTACCATACAAAAAAAAGTTTATCTACACTCTCCGATTTGATGATATTGTTTGGATAAACTTTTTTTGGCTTACAAGATACAAGAAAAGGGCAATAGGCTCAAAGAAGTAACTACAGCTAGGGTGTCAAAGGTATCCATTTCCGTCACCAAAAATTCACCAAAAATGGGTAGGGCGGGCCCACCAAATAAAATAGGTTGAAACAATCAAGTCCATTTAGGTGAGGCAGCCTTCAAAAAATAAAAAAAATTTCAAAAAAATATTTTTAATGTTTTCCTGGATTGTTTTAAAATTTTTTTACATAATATTTTTATTTATGTATACCCAATTTTCAAGGTCCATAACAACTATACGCCAACTTTAATTAAAAAATATTATTATTAATAGTATTATTTGTGAGTTATGACACTGTTTTATTTTTAAATTTTAACTTTGAATGAATAGTATCAACTACATAACGTTATTGTGTTAGTAAGTGTCACTTCTCTTACATTTTTTTTGTCACACGTTTCTTATCTTTTTTTAATAAATTATAAATTTGTTCTAAAAAAGATAAAATGACTTGGCTGCAAGGTCCAACCTCAAAACTCGTGGTTAAGGCGGTTAGCGGTTGAAATTTTATGGCAGATTTCAAAACTTCACAAATCCATCAAAAATAATGGGTTTGATGGGCAAATACGATGAACTCAGCCTGTGTTAACATCTCTAAGTACTGCATGCACAAATGATAATGCTACTAATGCTAAATGACGCAAGACACCCCCACCAAGCTTTGACTTGATTACAATAAAGACAAACAAGCACATCATGCATGGACCAAGTAACATTTAATTTTGATTGGAGAAAGACAAACTAAAAACCTTGTCACATGGCTCAAATCTGCCAAAAATCATTCATCATCAAATGACTACAAAAAAATCCTCACCAAGTAAGGGGCTGCAATGCTTCTTAACTTCTAGTCTACTAGATGAGGCTAGACACCTCACAAACAAACGACACACTCTTTGAAAAGTTGTGGTGATCTTTGATCTCTTTCTTCAAAGAAGCCATCAAAGAAGGAGTTGAGATTTCTCTGTCAAATCAAGCATGCCTTCACATGGTGAAAGTAAAGAAAAAAGACAAAACCGAAAATGTAGGGATATCTGGAAGAAAAGAGAGAAAATAGCTGATCAGTTAGTGTAAACTAGGAAATGCAAAAGAACCAATAAGTGGACTTTTAAAGGCACATAATGATAAGATAATGTAAGGACTAAGGACTAATTTAGAAGTTAAGGAAAACATAAGAACGACAAGTTAAGAAGAGAAACAAGGAAACAAATGTGGGTAAAATAAATAAAAAAAAAGGAAGAAATAACCCTCACGGGGGAAGGAAGACAGGAAATCAAACATTCTCTCTTTTGATTGATACACAAGGTGCGCCCAGTACCTGTTACATGGTAAAGATTGATTGAATATGAATTTCCCATATGAAAATGCATGTTTGCTTGTCTGTCTTTATTTTATTATTATTTTTGGGCAAGTAATATGGATTTAACTCCTCTAAAGTGAAGAGATTGATAAACTGAGAAATGAAGGGTTAATTATCCTTAGATAAATAATTTCAATTGTGTATGGCACTAAAGATCTAATGATGATTAGCCCTTTATTTTTTTCATTTTATCAGCCACCTTATTTTAGGGGACTCAAATTTGAGCAACATCATTTCTTTTCTCTGTTTTTTTTTTTGGTGGTATGGAGCATTGTTTCTAAGGACAAGTAGTATTGAATAATGATTTTTTTTCTTTACTGATGCATAGTATATATAATGAAAAATAATAATTAATTTTAGGAAATTTTTAGTTATATATTGAAAACTAAAAAGACACCGTCTCTCTCTCCAACTTTTCAATATTCTTTTTCTAATTTCTTTATAATATCATCGGTTGAGTGAAAATTCATCTATAAGGGATTTTTACTTCAAGAGCTGGCATTTAAACTCTAAAATACAATGTATTCAGTTACATATTCAAAATTAACCTTATTTATTACTTTTTCATTGCAAAGCTATAAATCTCCTAAAATGTAAAACTAATCTCCGTTCCATCTTTTCTGCATTTTTCTCTTCTGGTTTTAATGGAATAGAAGGTTGGAGAGAAAATATAACTGAAAAACGATTTGGGTATTGATCCTGTGGCTTGGGATATTGATTTTTTGTTTTTTGGTCTGAAATTTCAATTCCACCGAACGCGAAGGGGAATAGCCCACAGTTGGCAGATACAAAACAAGGTCCAACGAAAGAAAAACCGAGCAAAAACAAACCCAAATAAAGTGTGGGAATAGCCCACACTTGGCCGATACGATATTCATTGAATCATGTGTTTTATCCATAGTTAAAGGAACGAATGATTGAAAGGAAACAGGGTCTTGCCAATTGGTTAATGGGTAAGTGAACAAGTCCACAGAATTAAACAAAAAATATATAAAAATATATAAAAGTTTGAATAAAATTCAATAAATAACTAATTAATAACTTGACACTCTTTAAAAGGTCTAAATATAAAAATATAAATAAATAACATAAATTTCTAAATATTGTTCACATTTCATAATCACGAATCACAATTGACAGTTCAAACATAATTACATAAGTAACTAGAGTTTTATATATAAACTCACAAATCATGACAATACAAACAAAGTTATTGTACTTTTCTATAAGTCAAATGAGATTTTTTTTTAAGGTTTTAAAAATGACATCATTTAGCAAAAAAGTAAAAAAAAAAAACTGAACAGGAAAAAAAAAAAAACCGGTCAAACTCGCAGGGGAGTCATTTTGATACAAACCCTGAAGCGGACCACAGGGTGAATGCGGGCTTGCAAACAACACTCGACGGTTCATGGTTTCCGGTTTTTTGAAAGCGGTCTAAGCGGTTTTTATTACATTGGTTTTATCTGGGTGTGCTATTCCATGGCTATTGTGATTTGTTGTGTTCCCTTGGCTCGCTCGCTCCACCGAAAGTCATAAATAGAAAACGAAGCCACACCATATCATATCATATATCTATAACTAAAAGTAATATTATAACAGAATTTAAACAGTCAAGAACTACAATGGAATTTGAAAGATTAATTATATTTTATATCTTTTCAAAAGCTACTCCTATCAACCTCATATCATGTACCTATAAGTAACTATAACAGAATTTGAAGAGTCAAGAACTACGAAGGAATTTGAAAGGTTAATTATATTTTATATCTTTTCAAAAACTACTACTATCAACCTCATCAATATATCAAGCAACATATATATATATATATATATATATATATATATATATATATATATATATATATATATATATATATATATATATTCACTGCACATAGCATTTATGATATTAGCATTAATACATTACATAATATTAATATCACTATTTTACATAGGAAAAATTAAATGGTTTTATTGCATTAATATTTAAATTATAATCCCCAATTTTAACAAGTCATGTGACCAGTGACCATCAAATCCTTAAGCAACTCCCAACCACTTCACATTCCCTAAAACACACACGGTCAATACGCACAACAGAAGCAAAAAAATAAAAATAAAAGCTAGCAAGTGAATGTTTACTATTAGACATGTTATTAACTAACAATAGTTAGCTATTATTTTAGGATGGTTTAGGTAGTTAGAGTTTATTAACTCTTGGTAATCTAGTACTTGAAACCATGTATATATATCTCTCTAACTCATTCAATACAACACACATGTTATTCAGCATCTTGAATTTTTCTCAATATGGTATCAATGATATAATTCTTCGCTGCTCTTGCGTTTTTCTCTCTTGGTGTTCTTCATTGGCCTTCTTTGCTTCTGTTCCATATTTCTTGAAGCCATGGCTCAACCTTCACCAATTGATGATGCTTCGAATCCCTACATGCTGCATCACTCCGATCACCCTGGGCTCGTGCTAGTCACCCAGCCATTAATGAATTCTGACAACTATCCTTCATGGAGCAGGTCAATGCAAATTGCTCTCTCTGCAAAGAACAAGTTTGGGTTTCTTGATGTATCTCTTCCAAGCCAGAGGACCCGTGCTTCAAGCTTCTTAGGATCGCAATAATCAAATCCCGATGTCATGGATCTTGAATGTTGTATCCAAGGACATTGTCGAGAGCATTATCTTTGCAAACACCTAAATCTGGCTTGATCTTAAGATCCATTCAAACAACAGAATGCTCCAAGGGATTTGAACTCAAAGATGTTAACACTCAACCAAGGTACTCTCTCCATAAGTCAGTATTATACGAAACTGAAAGCCATATGGGAGGAATTAAACTCTTTTAAGCCTTCTTGTTCATGCACTTGTGGTGGTTCTCAACCTTTGATTGAACATTCCAAGAAGGAATATCTTCTTTCATTTCTCATGGGTCTCAATGATTCATATTCTTCTATTTGAGGCCAAATCTTGCTACAAGATCCTTTGCCTGATGTCACAAAGGTATTTTCTTTCCTGATTCAGAAGAGAAACAGCAACAAATGGCACTTCTCCATCCTCCTTGAGACTCAGATGGCTTTTGCTATAAAGCCAAGTCAAGATTTCAAGAACAAAGGAAAAAGAGACAGGCCACAATGTTCCCATTGTAATATGCTTGGCCACACAAAAGAAAAGTGCTACAAATTGGTTGGTTACCCTCCAAACTACAAAGGGAAGAACAAACAAGTCACCAATTCATTAATCAAGTTTCTGATTCATCTGACATTGTTCATACCTTGGGAATGTTTGACCAACAATATCAGAATCTACTTTCTTTGATTGCAACAAGTTTCTCAAGCTTCAAAGCCTAGACAATGCTAGTGACTCCATGGGAGGTATTATTAATAATGTTTTTAATGATAATTTACAATCCCCTACTGATCTTTGGATTATTGATTTAGGAGCTACCAACACATAGCTTGTTCCTCTATCTCCTTTAATTTTTTAAACCCCTTAAGAACACCTATGTGTTGTTACCTGATCATTCCAAAGCATTAGTTCAAGGGATTGGTGACATAAGTTTACTCCCTAACCTTGTTCTTAAAAATGTTCTTTTTATTCCCTCTTTCAAGGTTAACTTGCTATCTGCTCTCCTCTGTACTGATTCAAGATCATATTTTTACTTTGATGCTAATCACTGTTTTGTTCAGGACCACAATTTTCAACTGATTGGCAGGGTAATCTAAAAGACAGATTATATGTTTTGAAAGCTTATACTATTTCTCATACTTCTAAAGACTCTGTCAATAATTATACTTTCACAAATGTTGTTCCTCTTAGCATATGGCATACTAGACTAGGTCATCTATCTGATTCAAGGCTTTTGTTGTTACAATCTCAATCTCTTATACCTACTTGTAAGAACAGTAAAGATACTTGTACTCATTCAAATAAATGCAATATATGCCCTCTTGCAAAACAAAGGAGACTTTCTTTTGCTTCCAATAACAATTTTTCTGCAAAACCATTTGATTTAATTCACTGTGACATATGGGGTCCATATCACACACCCACATATAAAGGTCAAAAGTATTTCCTCTCTATTGTTGATGATGCTACTAGGTTCACTTGGACTATTCTAATTAAAAATAAATCTTAAGCACCTCAAATCATTTCAGAATTTTTTTGCTATGATTAAAACACATTTTGGTGTAACCATTAAAGCTCTAAGATCTGATAATGCTAAAGAGCTAGCATTAACAGATTTTTTGGCAAAACAAGGTACACTACACCAATTCTCTTGTGTTGAGAGACTTGAACAGAACTCTGGGTTAAAAGAAAATACCAACATCTTCTTAATGTTGCTAGGTCCCTTTATTTTCAATCTAAGGTACCTTTGTCTTTTTGGGTGATTGTCTTTCTATTGCTACTTATTTGATTAATAGAACCCCTTCCCTTAACTTGTCTCATGCTAAATCCCCATATCAATTACTGTACAATAAATTACTGATTATCATGCTCTCAAGAACTTTGGTTGTCTAGCTTTTGCCTCTACTTTGCCTTCCCAAAGGAACAGGTTTCCTCCAAGAGCTGTCCCTTGTGTATTCCTTGGATATCCACTAGGTTATAAAGGCTACAAGATGTATAATCTTTTTACAAGACAATTCTTTATCTCAAGGGATGTGACTTTTCATGAAGAGTCATATCCATTCCATATTATACAGCACAACCATGCCACAACAGACATTTTCCTGATGTTGTTCTACCTCAACCTGCTAAGATGTTACTTTACGCTCATCAGAAATAGAGAACCAAGAACCACATATTCAAGAGACCATTCCAACAAATCAACAACTTGAAGTTAAAGTTGAACTTACTCAATTTCAACAACTTATTCCCACAGAAGCTGAAACACAATTTTCCTCTAACCCTCTTACCATAAGAAAATCCAACAGATCTACCAAACCTCCACCTTACTTGAAAGACTACCACTACAACACTATTCACAATGTTCACTATCCAATATCCCACTTCATTGGTTATAGTTCCTTAGCCCCCAAATACAAAAATTACATTTTACAAGTTACATCAACTTTTGAACCACATTATTACCATCAAGTTCCTCACAAAGAATGGAGACAAGCCATGAAAGAAGAGCTAAATGCAATGGAAGCCAACCAAACTTGACTGTTACAACCCTACCAACAGGAAAGCATAGCATTGGATGCAGATGGGTGTACAAGGTCAAATACAATGCCGATGGCACCATAAATCGGCACAAGGCACGACTAGTGGCAAAGGGCTACACACAACAAGCCAAAATTGATTTCATGGATCCTCCATTGTTAAGATTACAGGTAAGAGTATTGCTAGCATTAGCAGCCTAAAAATTGGCACTTAGCACAACTAGATGTTAACAACGCTTTTCTCAATGGCGATTTATTTGAGGAAGTATACATGGATCTTCCACTTGGATATCCCATCAAGGGGGATAATCTAGTATGTAAACTAAACAAGTCTATCTATGGCCTCAAGCAAGCTTCTCGGCAATGGTTCATGAAATTCTCCACAACTCTCATATCCTTAGACTTTTCTCAATCTAAAATTGATTATTCTCTTTTTTGAAAATCCACTAATTTTGGTCTTGTTTTCTTATTGGTTTATGTAGATGACATCATCATTGCTTCACCTTCATCTATAGCCATCTCACAAGTCAAGGATCAACTACAACAAGCCTTTAAGTTAAAAGATCTCCTCGTTGAAATACTTTCTTGGCTTGAAATTAGCTCGATCTTCAACTTGAATCTTCTTATCTCAAAGGAAATACACTCTGTCACTCCTTGAAGATCCTGGATTTCTAAATGCTAAACCAGCTAATTTACCTATGGATCCTAATAGCAAGTTAAGTGCTGATGAAGGACAACCTCTTGAAGATAATTCTCGATATCGCAAACTTATAGGAAGACCTGTATTTGACTATAGGAGGCTGACATAACCTTTGTTGTAAATAAGTTAAGCCAGTACATGTCCAAGCCAACAACATCTCACTTAAATGATGTACATCACTTGCTACGCTATCTAAAGTCAAATCCAGGCCTTGGTGTTTTGTTTTCCTCTAAGTCATAGCTGAAACTTAATGCTTATGCTGATGATTGGGGAACTTGTAGACACAAGGAAGTCAGGATCTGGACAATGTGTTTTCCTTGGTGACTCTATGATCTCTTGGAAATCAAAAAAGCAACAAACAATAGCTAGGAGTTTAGCTGAAGCGAGTAGATCACTTGCATCTATAACAAGTGAGCTAACATGGCTCCACACCTTCTTCAAGATTTTCATATTAACCTGCCTAACTCAATCGTCTATTGTGATAGCCAATTAGCCATCCACATTGCCTCCAATCCAACCTTCCATGAAAGGACAAAGCACATAGAAATTTATCTTCACTTCGTTCAAAAAAGTTCAACAAGGATTGCTTTGTTTAGTCCATGTTTCTACCAAACATCATTCAGCAGACATCTTCACAAAAGCTTTGTCTAATCCATTTCAGTATTCTATTGTCCAAGATGGGTATACAAATGATCTTTTCCCCATCTTGAGGGGAGTATTAGACATGTTATTAACTAACAATAGTTAGCTATTATTTCAGGATGGGTTAGGTAGTTAGAGTTTATTAACTCTTGGTAATCTGGTACTTGAAACCATGTATATATATCTCTCTAACTCATTCAATACAACACACATGTTATTCAGCATCTTGAATTTTTCTCAATATTTAGCTAAAAACAATTTTTAAAATTACAAAATTACTAAACAATTTACATTATTTATGTCCATAAAATATAATTATCTTTAGTTACACTTGAGATTTATTAGTTTGAATGAATTTTGTAATTTTAAAAGTTTTATGTTTTTACTAAATTTTCTTTCAATTTTTTGGATATTTTTTATATTGCACTTAATTTGTAATTTATGGTCATTTTTAAAATCTAGAATAATACATTAACATATCTTTAGTAACAATTTACATTATTTATTTCCATAAAATATCTTTAGTTATGTTTAAGATTTATTAATTTGAATTAATTTTTTAATTTTAAATTAAATTTTATTAAGATATTTTGTTTATTCTTCAAGTTATTGTTTTTTATTATTTCTATACCATGTAAATGGTAAGAAGATGTTTGGCTTTCTATTTTAATTATTATTTTGGTTACAATGATAGTGGATGTAAATATCTGTCACTGTTTCCCACTATTTTAGTCCCAAATCAAATATAGTGGAGGAATTAGAAGTCAAATATCTAGGTATAAAATGAAAGGGAAATAATCATTGCACAACAAATTATCACAACATACTTACACCATATATACTTAGTAAAAAAAGGACAACAACCCTTATTGGTCAACAGTGGAGGACACATAAAAGACAATTTTTCCCTTTCCTTAAAGATTTCAACTCTACCCCTCTCTCTAAAAATTTCCTTCTTACTCTCTTTGAAACCCACTTCCTTTCTCTAAACCCACTTTCCCTTAGCTCCTTGTCCTTCTATAAGGATGTCGCTTTATCTATCACTCACATCATGATGAGGATGTTGCATATAAAGAGAGACTGAAAACTTAAAATCGCACCTCAGAGAGCTTTCAATTAATCCTCCACTTCCTCACTCTCGCAGGCTTCCTTTCTTTACCACCCTCCTTTGTTTAGGGTTTCACGAATTTAGATTTAACAATTTGTGTTGTTATGCAAATGAATTAAGTCGTCAAGAAATGAAGTTAGAAAATAATTCTCGTGCCTTTTTACTATTATATGTACTTATAGGTTAGGCTTAATTAAATCGTTGATGTGATTGATTTTCGTATGATTTTTGGAGAACAAAGAGTTACCTAGTATACGCAATGAGCTAAGTTGGACAAAAGGCTCATGTTGAGCTCAATGATAATATAATATGCTTAACTTGATTCTATATTAGCACTGATGAATGAAGAATATGCCGAGGAAGCTGAGATTGCCTCTTTCACTAATGGTGATGTCTCCTCACATTCACATGTGGCAATACTTATTGCTTCCATTGAGTCTAGTGTGTTTGTACCTCCTAAATTGGAAAAGGCACTCCTATATGTCTCTTATTGATAGTAGCTTGAATTTTCATTCATTATAACTATGTTATTGCTTTTAGATATTTTCAATTTTTCATGGTCCTTGTTGAGCAAATATATGACACAAAAATAGAGATGTCATTCCTCTAAAACTTGTCAGTCCCACTTAATGAGCATACATTTTAAAAATGTTTGTTCTTTTTCATTGCATTTTTATTGGTCAGAAAACTCTTTTAAGACAAACTGTAAAAATTATCCCAACTCTATCTACCTTATGCCTGTTGAACAAGGTTTATAACTTGTCATCAGCAAGGTGACTTGAACCAATGGTATCAAAGTATAAACATGACTTGCTATTTATAAAATATACAAATAAATCCCATTTTCATCAATGATGTGGTAACTCTTCTTGTTGGTTTTATCTGAATACATCAAGAAAATCTAGGTTGAACAATGTACATAAGCTAGATAATGTGATGGGGTTCCTATGCATAATTTATTTGGAATCAAGAATAATAAATAACACATTTAATTCAGTTTAAATTACTTAGAAGATATTAAAAAAGAATGATTGAGCTCTGATTTTTTATATTACAAATATGAAGACATACAAATCTTTTTTTTTTTTAAGGGAAGCATCCTCATACACATTGTTACATGCTGAAAAATAATGAGCTATACAGTGACATTATCACCTCTTTTTCATTCATATTGCTTTTATAACCCCTTTTCACAACATAAAAAAGAAACAATATAGAAGGCATTTCCTTTTTTCTTTTAAACTAGAGCAATTATAAATTGGAGCAACAAAATTTCACACATGAATTCTCTAAATTTCAAATAAAAAATTCCAAGAAAATATGTTCACACTATTACGGAGGGTAATTTTTTTTATCAAGAGAAATTATATTAATTGATTATAGCTTGAGATGAGATTTAATATTGAGTTGATGAAAAGGAACAAGAATTGCATAAGACAAGTCTATTAGATGTCTTTTCTTCTAGTACAATCACTATGAATTTGGTCTATAGCTAAAGAGGCAAAAACAATAATAGTCATGGCTATTGGTTGTGAGGATTGGACACTGCAATTTCACCATATAGTCATGGCTAAGTTCTTCACCCTCATTTCCTTCATCCTTAAAATTTTCATGAATATGATTACTTCCATATTTGCACCTACAATATTAAGCAACTAGTCAACAAACAAGACAATTCAAGATTAAATAATTATTGGCATACATAGAATGAGCCATATACTCAAAGAGCACAACTTAATACTAAACATCATTAGGGATGGACTCAAGTTATGGAATACCTTAAAAAAAACTATTATAATGCTAAAATACAAAAATGAATGCCCTAGAGAACATGTAATAATTTGCTATTATAAGATACCTTGTTGAACAAGTGCTACAATCCAAAAACAAAGAATGAATTGCAAGGCAATAAATCCAAATTCTTCACAACATTTTAATATAACAAAAATTATTGGAACTCTCTTTCAAACAACAATGCACACTAAAACATATAGTAAAATGAAGAGCATGTGATGGGTGCTTAGATAAATGAAAAGGCATATCTGGAACACAAATTGGGAGCTCTTCACTCACATGAGTAACAAATCTATAGCAGGCAAGACTTTTTTGAAGTCAGAAGATGAATTAGTTCAATCTTTATAATTGTTGGTACAATGTTCCTTAAGGGAAGAGAAGGAAAATAGAGAAGATGACTATGACTACATAAATTGCAAGTATTTGTAGAGGCATGTTGAAGCATACAAGAATGAACAATGAACAAAATAAACATTGATATCAGATCCACACAATCACTCACAAATATTGTGACCACGAAAGCTTAAAAAGGAAGAGGAATACTATGAGACTTTATTCAATTCACTGGACTTATACCTATACACACAATCTTAAGATTTTTTTTCTTCTTAGCTTATCTCTTTTTTTTTTCATTGCATTACACGATGGAAGACATGGCCTTTTATAAGCACATATTCAAAGCATGCAATAAATGCTAACATGAAAGACAAGCATACAATAAATGCTAACATGATATAGCTACACCTACATGTTGGTCTTAGGCTTCAATTTCAAAGAAGCATTTAATGTAAAAGAAGGAAAAGTCATCCTAGCATTTGTTACAAGAGAAGAAAAAATCATCCTTGGTTTAATATTCCACATTGCCTCCCTTAAACCAATTAGCATTTAAAATTGATCATTCCAAGCATTTTCTTCAACTGGTAGAATAATTCATTCTTCAAAAGCTTTGTAAAATATCTGTAATTTGTTCTTCAGTGTGATAGTAATCAATCAATACTTCTTTCTCAGTTATCAATTCTCAAATCTTGTGGAATCGAATATCTATATACTTGGATTTCCCATGAAACATTGGATTTTTGCAAAGTGCAATAGCAGATTGTTGTTCAGAATATTGTTGTGGAAGTATTTTGCTTTTGCTTCAATGCTTTAAGAATTCTTCTTAACCATCCTGCCATTAGCATAGCCCTGCAATATATTTTGTTTCAATTGGAGAAGGCAACAACTGGTTGTTTCTTAGAAGACCAAATACTGCACAAACCCAAGATGAAAAACATATCCTGAAGTACTTTTCTTTGTTTCTATGTCACTTTCCAATCACTATCTATATATCCAACAAGCCTCACATCATTAGTATCACTATAAAAAATTCCATCAATCATTGTACCTTTGATATAGCGAAGAATTCTTTTAGCTGCTTGCAAGTGACAAGTGCGCGGCTCCTCCATGAACCTCTTAGTAATCCAACTCCAAAAACTATGTCTAGTCTGTTCCAGTTAAATATCTCAAACTTCCAATCAAACTCTTGTCATAGGTAACATCCACAGCTTTTCCTTTATCTTCCTTTATCAATTTCAACTTCTCTTCAATTGGAATGGAGACAGGCTTTGAATTCTCCATCTGAAACTTCTTTAGAATATCATTAGCATATTTCTTTTAAGAAATGAAAATGCCATGATCCTGAACAATTTCAATACCTAGAAAGTAAGACATTAGACCCAGATCTGTCATTTCAAAATGTTTCACCATGGCTTTCCTAAATTCTGCAATCATCTTTAAATTATTTCTTGTGAAAATCAAATAATCAACATAAAGGCATAAAATGAGCATATCACCAAACTCAATAAATTTAATGTACAAAGTATGTTCAAATGGGCATCTTTGAAAACCATTCTCAATGAAATAAGAATCAATCTTCTTGTACCATGCTCTTGGTGCCTGTTTCAAACCATACAATGCTTTCTTCAATCTATAGACTTTGTCTTCTTCTCTAGAGATCTCATAACCTAGGTTACTCAACATGTGCTTCTTCCTCCAAAGTACCATTCAAAAAAGCAAACTTGACATCCATTTGATATATCTTCCACTTATTTTGAGCAAAAAATGAAATAATCATCCGAATTGTATCAAGTCTAGCAACATGGGCAAATACCTTAAAGTAATCAATACCTGGCTTGTGCTTGTATCCCTTTGCAACCAATTTTACTTTGAACTGATCAATCTCACCATTGGGCTTATACTTTGTCTTGTATACCTATTTTACTCCTATTGGCTTCTCACCTAGGCAAATATATTAGCACCAAGTATCATTTTTCTTAATTGCAAAGATTTCTTCATCTATAGCTTTTTTCCAATTCTTGTCAATGGAGGCTTCTTCAAAGCTTACAGGTTCACAATCTGCAAAGAAAGCAAAATTGATAACCTCCTCATCAAATGGATCATTATCATTGCTCACAACAAAATCCCTCAAGTCTTGTTGGTAATTGATGATTCCTTTGAGGTCGACTTGATGATTCTGGTTGAGCTGATGTGCTTGCTTGTCCATCTTCTTCTTCATAACTGAGGAATCACCACAGGCTCCTTTGAGTTTTGGAAGACTAGTCCCACATTGCTTCTTCATCAAAAGTCACATCTCAATTGATAATCACCTTCTTTGTATTTGGATTATACAACTTATATGCCTTAGAATTCATGCTGTAACCAACGAAAATACATTTTTCACCTTTGTCATCCAATTTCTTCCTTAGCTTTGGTATATGAGCATATGCAATGCACCTAAAAGTCTGAGGTGATGAATTGAAGACTTTCTTCCACTCCAAGCTTCTTCAAGAGTCTTATTATGAACACTCCTTGTTGTGCACCTGTTCAAAATATACATAGCAGGAACCTGCTTTTGCCCAAAATTCTTTTGGCAATTTTGAACCACAACAAGCATCTCACTATATCCATGATTGTCTTGTTCTTCCTTTCAGCGACTCCATTCTGTTGGGAGTGTATCTAGTTGTCAACTAATGTTGAATCCCATGTTGCTCAAAGAAATTTGCACATGCAAGATATTCTTGTCCTCTATCCGTTCTTAGAATCTTGATTCTGGAGCCACTTTGATTCTCTACAAATGCCTTGAATGACTTGAAGACATCACATGCTTCTGATTTCTGCTTCAAAAAATACACCCAAGTCTTTCTACTAAAGTCATCAATAAAAGTAATGAAATACCTGCTTCAATTATATAATGGAACATCAATGGTGCAAAGATTTGAATGCACAATCTCCAATAACCTTTTTGCTCTCCAAGATTTCCCAACAGGAAATGATCTCTATGCTTCTTTCCAATTGACAAGTCTCACAAATACAATTAGGAATTTGAACAACTGACAAACTAGAAACAAGTTTTTTCCTTAATAAGTAATTTAATCCAAAAAAATAATAATGTCCAAAATGCATGTGCCATAATTAGTTATCATCATATCACTAAACTTAAGCAAGAAAATTTTCATGTTGAATTTTTAATGGGAAAAATGTTTTGAGTCATTTTTACCTTGGCTATAAATCTTCCATTCTTGTCAAATAATGTGTAGTGTCCTTGATAAATTTGAATGTTATAGGCTTTCTCTGACAATTCCAAACTCAACAAATTGTGATGAAGACCAAGAGCATAAACACATCAGAAATGAAATTGTGAGAACCATCTTTCAATCTTATTTTTATCTGACCTTTTCCCAAAATCAAAATATTTGATTTATTGCCAAATTCTACATATGATTTTATAGTTTCATTTAGTGAAGAAAATAACTCCTTTTTCCACACATATGATTGCTACAACAATCTAAATACCATATATTTTCTTCCACATAAAAAGAATTGCTTGCCAAAAATTGACTTTGTGGATTAGAATTCTCACCAATATCTTGACATTGGTTTTTGGCAGCATTTGCTTGAGTGTTGTTTTGATTCATTGGTCTAAATCTGCAATTTGCAGCTCTATGCCCAAACTTTCTACATTGAAAACAATTAAAGTTTTTTCTTTCTTAACAAAAATTACCTCTTTCTCTTGTTCGATTAGCAAACCCAAAGTTATTTCCTCCTCTTCCTTGATTGTGTGGTCTAAAATTATTGCCTCTTCCTTGATTGTAATTAGTGCCATGACCTTTTCCTCTAAAATTTCCTCTCTCTGCCTTTAAAGTTTCCTTTGCCTTGGCCATAACTTTTTTCTTCTCTTTCATGGCTTGATTCAGCAAATTTGTTTAAATTCACCTAACTCTTCAGGGCTTCTTCTGCTAATTTTATCTTCTCCAAGATCCTAACATGACTTTCTATGCTTCCTTGCAATTTTACAATTGTCATTTTGTCTATGTCATGTGACTCAATTATTGTAGTCACCACATGATCAAATTTGATTGGCATAATGCGAAGGATTTTCTCAACCACCTTAATATCTTCTATATTTTCTCCATATACTCTTATTTTATTGACAAGATCAGTGACACGAGAAAAATATTATTCAATAGTTTCTAAGCTGGATATTTCATACCTTTCATATTCTTTGTGGAAAGATTGTAGTTTGGATTTTTGTGCCTTCTCTACACCTTTGTAAGATAGCTTTAGAGTATCACATGGTTTCTTGGCAGTTTTGGCATTTTCAATTTTGACAAACACCAAATAATCCACTCGTTGATGGATTTGTGACAGTGCCAATTGATCTCTCCTTTGAGTTGCTTGATCTACTCCTTCTTGAATGCCTGGTTCAACAAAGCTCCAAATATTCTAAGCTTTTAAATGGGTGCACATTAAAGTCTCCCAATAATAATAATCAAATTTCCCATCTAATTTGGGACTAGACCAAATAATATTGTAATTATTTGCCATATTGACTCTAAAAAAATTAATTGTATGAGACCACTTTTGTTTCTCACATACTATTTAAAATTTGGCACTAGATTTAACTAGTTCTTATACCAATATGATATCAGATCCACACAATCACTCACAAATATTGTAACCATGGAAGCTTAAAAAGGAAGAGGAATACTATGAGACTTTATTCAATTCACTGGACTTATATCTACACAATCTTAACATTTTTTTTCTTCTTAGCTTTTCTCTTTTTTTTTTCATTGCATTACACAATGGAAGACATGGCCTTTTATAGACACATATTCATCATACAAAGACAAGCATGCAATAAATGCTAACATGAAAGACAAGCATACAATGAATGCTAACATGATATAGCTACACCTACATGTTAGTCTTAGGCTTCAATTTCAAAGAAGCATTTAATGCAAAAGAAGGAAAAATCATCCTAGCATTTATTGCAAAAGAAGAAAAAATCATCCTTGGTTTAATATTCTACAACAATGAACAAAATAATTTCTTCAGCATGAAAACTGAATCCAATCCACATTCAGAATACAATTTGGAAATGTACAAAAAAATCACACATTCAAGTTTCGCAGAGTTAGGGTAGAACATATGTAACCTTATACACAATGCACTATGCTTATACTTTGTCCTAAACAATATCAACCTACATATAAATGCAATATCAAAAAAATGTTGTTGTAGATATGAATTGTAGTGGATATATTATCGTGCCTTTCATTTTTCATTTAGAATCAATTATGATCCAACAAATATCAATGAACTATGTAGTGCCAACTATTTAACATAGTTACAAATTTCTACATCAAGTGAGAAGGCTCATTACCAAAATGATATGGCACTTTCTCATTTTTTATAATTCAAAAGGATTTTACATCCAGTAAAACATTAAATCATATCATTTCAAAAATATAACTTTATATTATTTTTTTTCTTTTTGATACATTTATCATACACTCCATACCTCATAGTTTTCAAAGAACTTCTGTGCACCTAATCGCATACCATGCCGCATTGTATATGTTGCATATCATTGTTCCACCTATCCCATCCTATAAATATCATAATTTGCTTGGCACCATCATTAAAAGATCAACTTGGCTATTTACATATTCTTTTAGGATGTCCACTTCCCTTAACAACCCTAGTCACAAATTTCAACCTTTTACAATCAACCCCTAGATGGATGAATTTGGTGCTAAAACTACCAACATATTACCCATAATTCTGGATATTGGAATTTGACTAGCAAAGCTAATTGAACCAACTGAAAATTATTGAGAAGTTAAAAATGAAATGAATGGGATTGATGTAAAACTGATGACCTAAGAGAGGTGACCTTTATAAACAAAAGGGCTCATGGGGGCAAAGATGAAGTCGAAGGCTTTGGCAAGAGTTTGTGGGTTGACATTGAGGAGCCATATGTTGATGCCGTTCATAGGTACCAATTGCCCCATTCCTAATCTCATCTTCTCACCACCCATTACTCTAATGCATTGTTGCCATATGTTTTTTTCTTCTTTTTTTCTTCCTTTTTTCTATCTCTGTTGCTAACAAAGAGAACCAGTAGCAACAAGCCACAGTACACAGGTTTGTTACTTGTTCCAATAAACAACAAAAATGTTCTTTTCCTCTAGGAAGATGGAGCTTGAAAGGGAGGGAGAGCCTAAGGTAAAGTAGGTTAGGAAGGGTGTTTGTAGGGAATGATTTTTTGAGACAGGAAGAGAAGCTTGCTAAGGGGAAGGGTTCAATTTTCATATTAGATATGAGAATGAGGGAAGAAGGGTTTCCTTAGTTAAGATAATTGAGGGTGATGAGAGCGGGAGAGCATTACTGACAAGGGTGAGCTCAAAGTGAGTGAGGGATTGAGTTTTCTTTTGCTTAAGAGGGGTCTACTATGAGCTTGGTTTTTTTATCCTCATGATGGTCCCAATGTTTCTTTCCTTTTGTTTTTGTTTTGTTGCATCAGCATGGCATGCGGTATAATAATGTTGTACAATATTATTGTATCCCTAACACTTCTCAAAATGAAATGGCTGCATCCTTGATGTAACACTCACTTCGAAGCCTAAGTGGTTGAATGATGACTTAGAAAAATCATATATTATAATTTAAAAAATTTTAAAGTCATTTTTTTTGTGAAATATTCAAATTATTTTTTAGAAGAATATATATGATGTGCATGTTTGATTAAACCTAATTGGGTCATGAACTTTTTCAAAAATTGTCTGAGTGACAATGGTTTACATTGGTTCATATGAGCAAGTCCAATCTTTTCTACAATTCGAACAAGTTACTTAGCTAGTTTACTGGTTCACCAGTCAAACTAGCCAATCCAGTCCTAATGTTATACCCATGCATGTAAGATCCTATCAATTTACTAGTAGAGATAAAACTGACATGAAATTTAAGTGTGATGAGATAATCTCATAATTGAATAAGCAAATGAGTTATCTCGAGTAATTGATTTTGTAGTGTAAGTAATTACTAACACATCGTTTGATCATCATGTTTTTTTCTTTTTTTATGCAACCTTCCAAATTGGGATAATTCAAGTTAGTTTCATGATCTCCTCCTTATTACTTACATGGTGTTCCAAAAGAAAAAAGTTAATTACTTGATGAACATGTGATCATTGACAATTCTAAAATTGCACAATTAAGTAGAACATACCTTTTTATACTTAGATTTCGAATAAAAGTCATTCGACAATTCCATGTGACATGCTTTTACTTCCTCTGCTTCTAAAATAAATTTCATTTTCACCTTTTTGGTATATTCATAAATCAATGTACCTGGATACATTTATGTCCAAATACATTGATTTATGAATATACTAAAAAGGTATCAACTCTTTTTGTTTGACAATTTGCAAAAATTTAGTGTTAGTTGTAAGTCAGCTTCTTGCTTTGGCAAGGCCCAAGTAGGGTCGAAGTTAAATTGGACCATAGCACTTGATAATGGGCTTAAATAAAAAGAGTTGCACCTTGACTAATAATTATAACTTTTGACCTAGTGGTAAGCACTCGATCCAACAAGTGGTATCAGAGCCAAGGTAATTGGTTCAATTCTCGAGAAGGCACAACCTTAAGGTGCTAGGAGGGAAAGGCAACTAAAATGGCCGGTGCTGGGAAGGGAATTGTGTCATAACTAATAGCTAGAGTTTTTGGCCTAGTGGTAAATGTTTGATCCAACGTTTAGATCGAGATCAATTTACACGTACTTAGAGATTTTGAAACAAGGGTCGTTTTAACATGGTCAAACACCTCTTCTGAATAATATGATGGTCCACCCAAAATTACTACAAAATGAACATATTACCCTTCTTTAATCTTTTAATTTTCCATTTCAACCAAATTAACATGATCCAACCCTTCTCTTTCTCCTTCTCTCTCTCGTCATTGTTGAATCTATTTGTTTCACCATTCCTCAACACCTACTACCACACTTAATCTGCCCAACTTCTCATAAGCAAAGCTTAGATTCTTCTTTCCCTCTCTCACAAACTCATTCTTCACAAAGATTGTATCTTGTTTGAGAGGTGGAGATATGGTGTGAGGTTCCCCATGGAAAACCACAGAAACATTGCTATGTGCAAAGGAGGAGGTGTATCCATGGCTACCTTGATTGTTGGGGGTGTCTATCTTCGATGTTTGAATAGAAAAGGCCAACTTTTGATGTTTGTTTCCTTTATATGGCTTTGTTAATAAATAAATAGTATTCTTTCTTCAACCTTTTAGAAATCTTTGCACAATGGCAATTTATTAGCCTTCTGTAAACAAAGTTAGGTTGTGTTAACATGGTCCCCCACTAGTTTGGGACTTTCAGATGCTCATCACTAAGTTTGTTAGGAATATCAGAGTTGAGTAACCCCAAGTGTAATAAATATTTTATGGATGTGAGCGGAAGCGCGTTCAAATTTATGGAGAGTAACGGATAAATGAAGCACAATGAATAGAACTTCACGGTGGGACTACTTGTCACTATTTATGTGAATAGCATCTCACAATGAAACAACGTTAATATTACTTTGGTGGGACCCGTGTCATTATTTGTGAACAGGACTATACAGTGAGACCCATGTTACTATTTTATGAATAGTACTTTATTACTATTCACACCAACAAAATAGATCAAGAGAACTGCACCAAATTTTAACGTGGAAAACCCTCTTATAATTTTGAAGGAAAAACCACAGGCCAGACTTCAAAAATATTTAACTATATTTAAAGAGTAATTACAATATAGTGTATTCCTAGTGAGACTCTTTTCTACTACAATTTGTAGTATTACAGAGATCTAGAGAATATACCCAAAACCCCTGTGTATACTCACACTACACTCTTAGAATTTTTTTACACACATTCTCTATTTTTTCTCTCACTACAAGAAGCTAATACTGCTTCTTCTAAATGCTGAACTGCTTCAGCTTGGATAGGATCTCCGTTGGTTGCCTTGCTCTATTTATAGAGACTCAAAGACCACTGTGTACAACAACTCCCCATCTACTTTTGTGCCTTCGGTGCTATAGGAAGTTTTTCTTCCTTCCTTTGCTGAAAATTGCAAGTCACAATTGTTGACTTTGCAAAATAGAACCCACTTTTCTTACAATTCTCTACCTTGGCTTGCATTTTGCAATAGTTTTTAACCTCCACAAATATTGGCTAAGTTAAGCAATGCTTAAACTTATCAATTGGCAATGCTTTTGTCATCATATTGGATGGTTCTGAGTTGTGGCTTTCTTCTAAACTACAGTACCATTGCTAATACTTTCTCTAACAAAATGAAGTCTAAGATCAATATGCTTAGTCCTTTCATGATAAACTAGTTTTTTATCCAGATAAATGACGCTTTGACTATCACAATGTACAATTGGTACATGTTGATTCAACCCAAAATTATCTAAAAGGCCATGCACCTAAATGCTTTCTTTAACAACCTTAGTCAATGCCATATACTCTACTTCAATAGTTAACAATGCCACTGGAGATTGCAATGTCGCCTTCTAGCTAATAGTACATCCAAAGACTATAAAAATATAGCTTGTCAATGACCTCCTTTTATCCAAGTCACTTGCATAATCAGAATCTACATATCCCATAACTCTATGGTTCCCTCAAACACCAAACAGACATCAGTGGAACCTCTTAGGTACCACATGATCCATTTCACAACTTTCCAGTGTGTCTTTTCACGTTTGCTCATAAATCTGCTTACCACACTTATTGCATGTGAAAGATCCGATCTAGTGCACATCGTGACATACATAGACTCCAACTGCACTAAAATAAGGTATACGAGACATGTGCTCCACTTCCTTCTCAATTCTCAGGCATTCCTTCAAAGATAACTTAAAATGTGCAGCTAACGGAATGCCAACTGTTTGGACTAATCCACATTGAAGCATTGTAGCACTTTCATAATGTAATTTTGTTGCATCGAGCACAACCTCATTATGCCGCTTCCTAAGAATCTCCATTCCAGAATTTTCCTTGCCATTCCTAAATCCTTCATCCCAAAATTTTTTCCCAACTGATTTTACAATATATTAATTTTAGCCTTGTTGCGAGTTGCAATTAGCATATTATCTACATATGACAATAAATAAATTTGCGAACCATATGGAAGCTCCTTAGAGTCTATGCAATTATCAAATTGGTTTCTACTATATCCAGGACCAATCATAAATACATCAAACCTTTAATACCATTGTCTCGGGACTTCAAGCCGTATAATGACTTCTTCGACAGGCAAACATGATCTTCTTTATCAGGAATTATGAACCCCTCTAGTTGACTCATGTAGATCTGCTCCTCTAGCTCACCATGTAAGAACGCCGTCCTCACATCATGCTATTCTAACTCCAAGTAAAATGTACTCACAATAGCTAATAGTATTCAAATATAGCTATATTTCACCATAGGAGAGAAAACTTCACGGAAGTAAACACCTTCCTTCTAAATATAACCCTTTGCTACCAGCTCGCCTTGAACCTTGGGGGTTCAATGCCAGAAATTCCTTATTTATTTTTTTGGTAGACCCATTTGCAGCCAACAACATTTCTTTTCCCCTTTGGAAGTTGTACCAACTCCCACGTTTGATTTTTTCGAAGAAACTCAATCTCCTTATTCATTGCTATTAGCCACTGCTTCGACTCCTTACTTTCTATTGCATCATAGTAGGTACATGGTTCATCTCCAACTACACCATCTTTTATCGCCAAAACAAATGCTATAAGATATGTATCTAATGAGTCAGTACACGGCAGAATCCAAATATCTTTGTGGTTTTCGGATTTCTTGCTTTTCCCTATCAATAGCAATAATGTATGGCTCTCTTAGGTTTGTTCATCAGGATCCTTATAGTCAGGTTCATCTTGTTGTTCTACCTCAGGTTAAACAACCTCTAAACTCAGTTAATCCATTACATCTTTTTCTTACTTTACCTTCCCACAATCAATCTCTAGCTCTACCCTTCTTAGCACCATGATTTGTCTCTGCCTCATCTAAGTTGGACTTCTTCTTGATTCAACATTGCCACTTGTCAAAAGTGACATATCTACTAACAATGATTTTGGGTGAACTTGCCTTTCTGGACACCACGTCTATAGTCCTTCATCCCTCGTGCGTACCCTAGAAATATATACCTTCTTGCCCTCGCCTCAAGTTTACCATAACTTACATGGGCATATGCAGGATAACCAAATATCTTCAAATCATAATAATTTATGGGTTCGACGGAACCATACCTCTTGTGGAATCTTCAGATCAATAGCAGTTGATGGATATCTGTTTACCAGGTATACAGCTATATTGATCGCCTAAGCCCAAAATGATTTGGGAAGCACAACAATAATTCGCATGCAACTTGCACGCTGAGAAGTGTTCTGTTCATCGTTCTGCAACTCCATTTTGCTGTGGTGTTCCTGTATAGTATGGTGCCTCACTATACCAACATTTATGGAGAACTCAACAAATTCTTTGCTGCAAAATTCTCTCCATTGTCATTCTTAGTCTCTTGACTAATCGCCCAGTTTGCTTCTTGACCATAGCCCTCCATTGCTTGAATTTATTGAACACCTCTTCCTTTTTCTTTAGGAAATAAATCCAAACTTTCCTGGAATAATCATCTATCAAAGTAAGAAAATAACGAGCTCCACCTAAGAAGTTAACAAGGATTGGATCCCAAATATCCGAGTGGACATACTTCAATATCCCTTTGCTTTGTGTTTGCCAAAATTGAACTTCACTCGTTTTTGCTTTCCAAATACATAATTTTCATAGAAACCATGTTTGCAACTCTTCAAGCCTTTAAGTAAGCCTCTGCCAAGTATGGCATTCCTTTCTCACTCATATGACCAAGCCGCATGTGCCACAATCATGTAGCATCATCATTTCTTTCAGAGGATAAAACAGGCAGTTCCATCGATTATGCTCCCAGGAATAGATTATCCAGCCTTGCAGCTTTCCTTTCAATGCCACCATTGAGCCTTTGATCACCTTTAAGAAACCACCTTCTCTTGTAAACTTGTACCCCTGATTATCTAGGGCACTCAATGAGATCAGGTTTCTACCCAGTTCTGGAGCATGCCATGCTTGAAACGTCTTTTTAGTACCATCATCCAAATTTACTTGCACATCTCCTTCACCTACAATCAAATTATTCTATTATCTCTCAATCTAACTTTTCCCTCTCGCTTTTATAGGATGAAAAAAACTTCGATTTGGTGTCATGTGAAAAGATGCACTAAAGTCCAGGATTCGCTCATTTTTTGTGTCACTTGTGAATATTGTCAAGGCCGAACCAACTTCAGCATCATTATCATCAAAACTTTCAATTGTTATGTTGGCAGAATCTCCTGGTTCTCCTTTCTTTTGGGAAATTTCTTCTGATATGTCCCGTATGGTGACAATGAAAGCACTTTACAGACTTGTGCTTTCTGACTTTGATATTCTCTTGCTTTTGCTTCCTGATCCTCTTTCTTGATTACGTCCTCTCGTCACAAACAACCCATCTAGGACCTTTGGCATTGGGTCCAGATACTAACTTCTAATGCTCCTTTATCATCAATTATTCTTTGATATTTTTCACTCAGATATCAAATATACCATAAATTATGGTATCACAGAAATTATCATAAGATGGAGGTAGTGAAGTCAACAATATCATAGCTTGATCTACATCTTCAACTTTAATTCCAGCTGCTACAACATCAGAGATCATCCGGTTGAAATCGTCTATATGCTCTTGCATTGATTTTCCTCCTGAATATTTGAACGTGTATAAGCTCCTCTGATAAAGCTTGTTGGACAAGGTCTTTATAGAATATTTTTCTTCCAAAGCCTTCTATAGTGAATCAGTGGTCTTTTCTTCTATGACCTCTTGCAGAACATTGTCTACAAGACTCAACTGTATTGTACTCTGTGCTATGGCCATCATCTCTTCCTTCTTGTCATCAAGGAATGGCCCTGGTAATTTTTCTATGCTCTCCAATGCCATTGCAAGACCTTGTTGATCTAGCAATGCCTCGGTTTCAGCTTCCATACTATGAAGTCATTGGACCCGTCAAATTTCTCCACTTCAAATTTTGGTACCGACATCTTAGATATGAAACCAAGTAGATCTTATACTATTTGTTAGGAAATATCAGAGTTGAATACACTCCAAGTATAATAAATACTTTATGGATATGAGCGGAAACGCGCCCAAATTTATGGAGAGTAACAGATAAATGAAACATGGTGAATAGTACTTCAGTGGGACTTAGTTGTCACTATTTATGTAAATAGTATCTCATAGTGAAACAGCATTAATGTTACTTTGGTGGGACCCGTGTCACTATTTGTGAATAATACTATACAGTGGAACATGTGTCACTATTTATGAATAGTATTTCATTACTATTCACACCAATAAAATATATCAAGAGAATTGCACACCAAATTTTAACGTGGAAAATCCTCCTGAATTTTGAGGAAAAACCACAAGCTAAACTCCGAAAATAATTTCACTATATTTAAAGAGTAATTACAATATAGTGTATCCCAGTGAGACTTTTTACTACAATTTGTAGTATTACAGAGATCTAGAGAATATACCCAAAACCCCAGTGTACTCATACTATACTCTTGGAATTTCCTTACACACACTCTATTTTTTCTCTCACTAAAAAATGCTAACACTACTTCTTGGAAATGCTTCAGTTGGGATGGAATCTCCGTTGGTTGCCTTGCTCTATTTATAGAGACTCAAAGGTCACTGTGCACAAGAACTCCCATCCACTTTTGTGATTTCGATGCAACATGAAGTTTTTCTTCCTTCCTTTGTTGAAAATTGCAAGTCACAATTGTTGACTTTGCTAAATGGAAGCCACTTTTTCTAACAAAGTCATATTAAAATTACTATGTCAACCTTATTTTATTTTTAATTTTTCCTTCAACCACTCACCTTCCTTCTCCATCCACCTTCTTTAGCCGCCCCACAATTGGTCAAGCACTATTGTCGACCAACCGCGTCCCTCTTCCTCTAGTCCTACCACCATTTCTACTAGGCCTTTATTCCATCCCTACCCAACTGCTAAATCACCCAAGAACACCACCACTTAAATGGATGCACAATGTTATCTCTTTTGGGTTCTTGCTAATGGATGGTAATTAAATTCACTCAACCATTTAGCCAAACATTTGAGTCACTACAACTATGAAATTGGTTTATCATTGCAAAATATATGGTGCCCATGATATCCTATTCACCATATAGAGCAAATCATCAATGATATTGTCAATGATCCTGAATTTTTTCTTGTGTTGAGGACTTCTTGCTTTATTTTGTCTATATTGAAGAACCACATGTTAAACCAACACACTAGAATGGGTTTTCCTTAGGGTATGTTTGTGAGTTTGGGTTTTAGAAGAAGGGAGAAGATGAAGACTTATAATATAATTTTATATTACAAGTCCTCTCCCTCTTCCTTCCCAAAATCCAAACTCACAAATATACCCTTAGTGTCCGGACAATAGTGATGGCGGTTTGGTGGAGGGTGATGACAGCAATGAAGGCTGGTAGTGGTTGTAGTGCTCTTCCAAGACTGTTGCTACAATGGAAGAAAGAAGGTTCTCTAAGGAGGTAGGAGAAATTGGATGGCTTATGGACAATTTTGTAATTCCAAAAATAAAATTATTTTATGTAATAAATATATAAATTTATTTATTATTTATCTAACTATTTGTTTATATATTTTTTTGATCTAATGGTAAAAACTAAAGGACCCTCACAAGGTCCCAAACATATAATGGACCATGTTAAAATGACCGACAAACAAACTACCTAAGTTGAAAGTGTTTAATGAAGTTTGGTGGATTTTATGGTAGGCACCTTATCCTTAGGTTTATTATGAATCTATTATTATTAGTTATTAGATCAAATCATCTGATAAAAATAATAATTATCTAATAGTTAATAATAAAAAGGTCTATAATAAATAAAGAAAAGTAAGTCTACCTTATAATTTGCCATGAATTTTTCCCTTCTTTGTTTACTATTTTCATTCCTATCAAGTACATCATACAACTGTACCTCAAAATGTGACAGCCAGAAGCATAACAAACCATTAATTTGACTTATGCACATCACCGAGGTTGCGGTGATTTGTGGATGAGAAAAGAATTAAAAATGATTTACCTAGCTGGTGCCACTTCTCGCTGATCTACCACCATTTACGGAGTACAGTGAATTTATCCAAGCCAAGAGAAGTGAAGAATAACATATTAATCGTGGGGCAAGGTGCGTAGTATTACCATATGGCACAAGATATGTGCGTGTGAATGAACGTGAAAACTACGTGCATAAATAAGGTACGAAGTACCTATCACGCCAGTTTACAAGACAGAGGCATATTCTTTTTCAGTGAAAATGGTTATTCCAAGATCCAAAACAGCAAGAGAAACTCGAAATTCCTTTTTTTTTTAAATTTTTTTTTCCATAAGCTACCCTGGCATGCGCAGGCAAGACTTTTTAGTCCAATGCATGATAGCCAGCAAGTCCCTAGTCCCCACACACATGCATGAATAAAATCATAGTACAATATTTTAACTCTGGCTACTTCCCAACTTTCAATTTCGTGGAGCCCATTACAGAAGTGGGGCATTTCCCCACCAACAATCATGAATTGAAACAATTATACCCTGTAATTTCTTTCTGTCATAATTAATCAATCACTTTTGTATGTTCTTTCCTTTTTTGTCTCACTAATTTTTCAATTCAAATATTTTTATTCTGTCTATATATTATATTTTACTGTAAAATATTTACTTTTAGTTTCCCAATTAATTTATTATATCATAATATTTTTGTGAAAATTTATTAAATGCATTAATTTTGGAGGACTTGCTAAACAATTATTGATGTAAGTTATTAGGATTGGTCTAAAATAAGAAGTTTGGGTAATATATATAAAATCTTCAGCTCAAAATTCATTATTGTGATGTAGTTTTCAAAGTACCAAAAAGAAAACAAAAACTATTGATGTGAAAATCTTGAATTTAATTAGTAAAACCAGTGATTGATGCAAAAAAAATTCAAATAGTATATTTGAAACACAGATTAATTAAGAACTTGATTAATTTCTTGATTCGTGCATGTAGTGCAGTGGATGACTGATTCTTTCCCTTATTTGAGTTTTCCAGTATCTAAAATGTGATAGCTTTTCGTTTCCATTTCAAAACAAATTAAAGTCATACACATACTTGCAACCCCCATAAAGAAAATTAAATGGAGAATCGTACAGGACAATATTTTCTTGGTAGAAAAAGATCATAGCACCGACATTTTGTAAAAATATATTTTCGAGCAAGTTAGCATCTATCATAGAAACTTATATAATGTGATGGTAATTTCGGCCACCAATGCTTTTCTTTCGGTTTAAGACACACTTTGTTAAAGGATAAGAAACAAAATAAAGGGTTGAAGCACACACAGCTTCTGAGATCCGATAGTTTATCCTACTCATATGCAATTCCAGTCTTCAATTTTTCTTTGATAATTATTAATAAAGCTCAACAAGGTTGGCAGGAAGCAAAAGAAACAAACAGAAAAACAAGTACAAAAATTTAATGTGATTTGGCTTTCACTGCTTACATCAATCACTTTACAAATCTTTAACTATTTATAATTTTTAAATGGTTAAAGTTGTAAACTATTCTTACCAATATTTCATTACATAGACAATTCCTATAAACTATCCATACAAAGGATTATTCCCACCATCAGACACTCTCAAAAAAGAAAGTGGAGAATAGAACATTAGAAAGATAATATAGTGAAAACAAAATGAAAACACCAAAACCCAAATCAGTATTTCGTCGTAGAGCCTATAAAAAAATACAACTATTAAACCTCAATTCTATCCACACCCAATAACTCCTTAATTAGAGGTCAATTTAATCCCTTTTGACATTGTAAAAAACCTCACAAAAGAGACCATAGTAAAAAAAAAAAACTATTCACGCTAGAGACTTATATCAAGACAAAATGAATCATTTGCCCGACCCATTGCTGATTGTCTTCAAATTAGAGGAGGATACCAATACTACGCTCCTTCATGCACATGAAGAAACCAAATAGAAGACACATGTATATTTTTACTTACCTTTATGTGGTTAAGCCTTTTTATTGAATTATAAAAAAAAACACATGTATATTTTGTGACACCATATTGTCACTATATCCTCCAAAGACCCAATTCCTGCATCTCAAATCATGAGAAAACGTGCGATAAGCAAATACTAGCACGCAGGAGAGCCACCAAAGAAAGTAAAACCCAATTCCACAATTTCAAAGGGCATTAATTTCTTCCCATTGTACAAGCACGGCATGCTTGATCCAAAATTACTAGAACTTACACCAATTCCAGTCTTTAGTTATTTATTGAAGTTTGAAACATAATTTAAAATCAATAATGCTGAATGTTACAAATTTACATTCATAAAGCGTGACATGAAAGAGAAATAACGGTGCAATTAACTTACATCTTGTGATCCCTGCACATGTGACATAACATGAAAAGATAAACTGCCAATGAATATCACGTTTCTACTATTTAAAGAAAAACGGTTTTCTTGATAAATAACAGTGTTTTAAAAATTAACGAGAGACGGATAAAGTTGATTGTATTCACAAGCAAATTAGTCTTTAGAACAAAAAAAATTAAACATTAAATACTAGAATGAGCAACTTTTGTGATAGTTTTTACCATTAATTAATAATCAGATCCGATCCACCGAGTCAGTGTTACTGTAACGCGGCAACACGTAAAATTACTCTGAGCGGAGCATCATGTAACTTGTGACATGATCGGCATTGCCGCATTGACGCGTTCACATAAAACACAATCATCCAATTTAATATCTCATTTAACCTGGTTGTATCCGTTTCACTCCATCACCATTTGTCATATTAAGAAAATATTAATATTTTTTACCATTATTACACTTAATATATTTAATTACACTCACTTATTTTAATTAATTATATTTACTTACTTTTGCTTTGTGTTTTTCTAATAAAAGTAATCTTGGTTCACTTATGTAACTTTATCCTTTCTCTATTTTTGTATAATCGCCTTAAGGTTTTAACACAGATTAAGAGATGATTAAAAATACAAAAACATATGCAAAAGGTCTATGTTTACAAAGTTGTCGTTTTAGAAAATTGAGTAATAATTATTACGTGAGAAGTTCGTATGAAAAGAAAATATATGTAAGGATAGAAATGGAAAAAAATACTAATACTTATTTAAAACTAATGACAAATAATGATGACCAATTTTTTTCTAAAAAGACAATTGTAAAAAAAATGAAGAGAATAGTATTACTAAAATTCATTTATTATTTTTTAGCATATGTGATTTTTTCGACAAATAAAGTGAAATACAGCAACATTCTGGGCCCCGATAAAAGTGGACAGCTTACTCTCAATTTTTATGTGAATGGATTCCCTTTATATTAGACTTCAACTAGTAATTTCTTTCTAGCTAGTTTCTACCCCAAAATGTCGGCATCGTTAATTGCGCTTTTTTTTTTAAGAAAAATTAGGATGAGAGGAAAGCATCTCCAAGATAAGGAAAGTCTCTAGTTCAAAGAACATATATATACAGAAACTTACATTCACCTCACCCAGGAGACGAATGGGGGTTGAACCTTGTTGCAATAAGACCCCCATGCATCCTTAATTGTTTATAGTGTAAAAAGAATTATATTCAAATATTAATTATAGTTGAAACTTAAAGTCCTCATGATTTTATATCAAGTTAATACTCATTTTAGTCCTTAAATTTACACTTATGAGTTATTTTAGCCCTTAACTTTTAAAATGAATCAAATTAGTCCTTAAATTGTAAAACATAAGTCAAGTTAGTCCTTCATCCCATTTTTATTTAACATTTTGTTAATTAAATGATGTTTTGTAATGTTAAGTGATAGATTGATATGCTATATGTTATTTAAAATATAATAATGAAGTTTAAAATAATTTATTTTTGTGTTTAAAATTACACAAAATGGGTCATTTTATAATTTGAAAAGGGGATTGAAATGAGTCATTTTTGTGTAATTTTAGATATTAAAATAAGTCATTTTAAACTTAATTCTACTTCAGATTATATAAAGTATGTGAAAGTATCACTTAACATTTTACATCATTGATTATTTGAGGGAATGTTAGATAACAGTGGTTGAGAGGTTAATATGACTCACATTTTATAATGTTAGGGACTAATTTGACTTATTTTAAAAGTCAGAGATAAAATGACTGCAAGTATAAAGTCAAGGAAATGAACATTAACTCATTTTGTATCCTCCACAAAAACCAAACCACGTTAAAAATGAAAACATGTTGCAACCTTTGACATGGGTTTATATAAATCATAAGAAGGATATGTATTTCTAAACTTAATCTAAATAATTGTCTAATTAATAACGTTTGGTCCTAGTAAGATTGAATTTAAATAAAGTTTATTTATAATGTCAAAGTTTTAAGAAGTTAATTTTAATATATTATTAATACAAAAAATTTTATACTATTTTGATCTTGTATTAATAAAATATTAAAAGTACTTAACTCTTAGTCAAAAGTTATTCATATTCATATAACAATGCATATAATTAAATTTTGAGTTTAATTTTTCATGTATTTACAGTGTAAATTTTTTTTTTTGCATAGTCACCAAAATCACTTATTACCACATTAGCTGACAAATTATGACTTTCACTACACTAATTCAAAAAAAAAAAACATTTATATGATTGGAGGACAATATAAGTACGTTAAAATTAAATCCTTAAATATTAAAGTAAAAGGTTATATTAATATTGAATTAAATTCAAACTTTGTACTTTACCCAAAAAAAATTCAAACTTCGTATTCTAAAGTAATACATTTTAAAAATATTTTAGTTGATAAATACTAGTTTTGACACATAATTATAAGGGCAATCACTACGATTGAAAAATTGTTGTCTCAATTCATAATGGATTTATACAAATCTTTAGTATCTATACTATTAATAAATAAGATTCATTTGAGAAAAAGTTTTCCATATGTCGCTCTCAAAGTCTTTTAAGCTCCACAATTTTCATAACCTTAGTTACAAATAATTTTTAAAAAAAAATTCAAGACATTAATTATTATATATCATTAAAATATTGTAGCCATAATTGATTTTGATATATTGATAATTAATAATTGATAATTTAATACATTGAAGAGTATCAACATTTAATTGAGTATTTTTTTTATATCATTTGAATAATGAATGTTAGATCATTTTATTCTGAAAAAGAGATAGATCAATCAATATTTTAATCTAATTAAGACAAATAGATAATGCATGTTATGAAAACAATAGACATGATGTAATACCTTGAGTACACGTGTCCTTAGAAAAGTTTCATACGGCCTTAGGGTCCTCGAGACCAACTAGCATTGGGAAGGCCCAGATGCAAAAACTACGTTCAATCGAGTTCTGCAAAATTTTGTAGAACATGCTCGCAGCAAGCATGGGTCAGATAGTCTCATCAGCGAGATATATTCTCACGAGGAAGGGTTTCTGGAGGCTCACTATGAGGACTCCTAATGACAAAACGTGCAAAACGACGGAGTTTCGTTTAAGTGAAACCCTACCCCTGTATATACCCCTTCAGTCTCGTTTCAGAAAACATGAACTCTAGCCCCAAATTCTCCATTCCTCCCTCTACTCTCATCCTCCATCAAATCCACTTCTTCTAAGCTTCAACATGAATTTGGTTATTGGTTTAATTTATACTTCCTTTCTCTCATCCCTTCCATATTTTATAGTTTTGGTGTTATAGTTTTTCATTGTTGTCAAGTAGCGGTGCTCCTTCAATGTTCATAGAGTTGTTTTAGACTTGTCTAGAGATTAATCATAGGTCTATGTTGTTCAATGACAATTGCTGATGTCATTCCAAGCTCTCAAGGTCAAGTTGGTGTTGTCCACATACTCCTAGCTCCAAACGATGAGTGGGTTCAAACTCATGATCTTATTTTAGCCATTATGATTATGTTTGATGCATTATGATGTTAAATATGAGAGTAGACATGAGAATATGATTTTACACATTATGTTGAAATGGCAAAAACTATGATTTTGTGATAATAGCATGAAAGAAATATGTTTTAGAAAACCATGGGACCATGATTACTATATTGTATGATATAGAATGTATGATATGCTCATGAAAAAGGGGCATTTATGAAGAAAATATGTATTGTAGCAAGATGGCTATTTTATCAAATATGTTTTTTTTATGGATTTCTTTGATATCACTAAGTTTTCAAGTTTTGCGATTTCAGACTATGTTTTAGAATACTTAGTTAAGATATAAGTATATGTTGGAAAAATGGGAAACAAGAATATGACCCAACCTTATGAATAAATATGTTATTATCGTGTTAGAGTTCCTGTGATTATGAACCCTTTTGGTTTTGAAGTATAATATTAGAGTTACCAAGTTTAGGAAAAGATGTTAGCTTGAGAAATGAGATTTTAGAAATTCAGTTTTTATGATACTCAGAAGTATGGAATTCAGGATAATTCATAGTAACAGATACATATTCTCTGGGTTTGAAATCGAAATGCTTGCAAGCGGGTGATCCCTTGGGTATGGTTTCATAGTCACAGTTATGCTAAAGTCAAATTATTAGAGTTATATGAGTCCAGAGCTTTTAGAGTTTCAGGAGTTCTCAGATTTAAATGATTTTGTTCAAACTAGTTTAATAGGTAGAGATAAAGGAACGACGGTGAGTTAACGGTTGGATAAATTGTTAACCTTGGTACCAAGTTGTCCTTAAGATCAATCTCATAGAGTAGAAATAGACCCTAGTTAGGTGTCCAAATTTCTGGACCTTGTAAGGTACCCATAGAGAACGGAGAAACCTCGGGACCCCATGAGGTGCCCATAAAGAACAGAAACTTCAAGACCTTATGAGGTACCCATAGAGACTAGAGAAATTCAGAGATGATTGTTATTATTATTATTATTATTATTATTATTATTATTATTATTATTATTATTATGTACTTATTTATCAATTTCCTGTTTCTTGAGGCTCTACCTCGTTATCAGTTAATTTTATTTCTTGCTTAATTATGAATTTAGATATGCCTTTATATGAAACTATGAATTCTGAGATGTTTTCCTTTATAGCTATATATGTAAATATCAAATGGTTTTATGTTGCTGCATATATACCTGCATTATGTATATCCTTGGTTGTCCTATGTGGGTGATGGATGAGAGTCCACTCATTGAGTCTATTAACTCGTCCCTCTTCATTCCTCTCATAGTTACATGTACAGATACCATTTCATCACCAATCTAGTAAATGCAGGTGATCCCAATGGTAAACCTTATTTTGAAGTAAGGCTTAGCTTAGGTTCATGTTAGTATTAGAGTGTTTCAGGAGATGTGCAAGTAGTCTAGCCGCGTGTATTTTGAGATATGTAGTTATTTTCAAGGTTAATATATATTGCTTCATGGTTTTAGAGTTTAAGGATATATTTGAAATGTAGATTATGGTTAAAAGATTTATATAATGAACTAGAGACGTGTTTATGATTTACATTTCAAGGGTTAAACTGATTTTCAAAGTATGATTGAGATATTTCCAAAGTTTTATGCATTAAATACTTCAATTTTTATGAATTCTAATATTATGTTTTAATTAGAGAAATGATAATGATTTAGAAGAAAATCATATTTTAAGTATGAAATTATGCTATTTTATACATATAGAGACACGTCACCCAATAGGCTTACGTGTGGATAAGATTCCTCATTTGTCCACGTTCCCAATCAGTTAGCATATGAGCACTCTAGAAAAGGGTAAAAGTAACCAATTTGAGCTAAAAATATGCTAATTATAAAATTTTTAGAATCCTAATTTGTTATTAGGTTATACTCCTTATAAATTGACACTTATTTGGGTAATTTGGTCTAATTTGATATAATAAGATATAACTATAAATTGATACTTATATTAATACAAATTTTTGTAATCTAGTCTAATTTGATATAATAAGGTCTAATTTGACATAATATGATCAAATCATTTTTAAAATTTTTTTTTGAAACTAAATTTAAAATTTATACATTGCTCACATCTATATTGTCATGTGTCATTTTCTTACAATTTCTATGTTTTAAAATTTATTTTTTGCTTCTAAAATGAAAATATATTTCACAATTCAAAATATATTTAAATCAATTCATATTTTTTTCACATTTATAATAATAAATGTCAATTATTAAATTCAATTTCATATTTAAAAATGCATGCACTTTTTTCTTAAAAAATCTTTAAATGATATCACATTGAATTTTGAAACAAAGTAATGTGGATCAACATTATATGTATCAATGATGATATGCATCAACAATGTATAATATATATATATATATATATATATATATATATATATATATATATATGATTAGCAATTAGTAATTAATAATTAGTAATTGTTAATAACATCATCATTATATTTCTCATTTTTTTTAAAAATATTGTCATTATTACTCTTATTATTCATATCATCATTCAATTGTAATCATATTTAAATATTCAACAGGAATCATTTACCCGATCTCCTCTAATCTTCACCTATCAGAAATTCACTCCTCCATATTTGTCTTATTTTTTAGAATCCTTCTCATCCATGCTTTGAATCTTTTTTTTTCTTTGACAATTTATTCTCTTATCTCATATTATTTCAATTTTTTCATCCATTATCTTATGTTTGGCATGTTGGTGAAGATGATGAGCAAAAAAGGCTTCTTCTTTGTAGTACCGATGGCAATAATTGAGGACTAATCAATAGAATATCTATAGGAATCGCCTATTGGAGGGGAGCATTGATCAATCACAATGAAAAGGCAGAGGTGAAGTATAATTTTTTTTTCGGTCTTTGTATCTATTATCCTAAAACTATCACTTTATCTTATCCTTTTTCATTTTTTTAGCTTCTCTATTTCTCTTTCTCTTTCGCCTCCTTATTTGTTTTTTCATGTACATTATTGATTTTGAATCTCCTTTACTGATTGATATCTTTTATAGAGAACATGTAGCTCATTGCATAGGAATAAGTTGTGGGAGGTGCTACTAGTCATGTCCTCTTTAATTTTGAGCACGAGTTTGAAGTTTTGGAGCTAATGGATTGGTTTTTAATGAGAGGTAGAATGAGCATCATTGCCTTTATGACAAGCTATGTAGTGTGATCTTCAATTCATCCTGCACCCTAAATAGTTATATTTTAGTGATGAAATGTAACAAAATAGAAAATGTAATTATATTTTCTTTTATTTTCTATTTGTAGTTCTTACCAATGATCGATAAGGATAGAAAAAAAAAAAAGTAAGGTGGGTGAGTGGGTTATGTTGATATTTGATATAAGACAAACGGATATATCACTTAAGAGACTGTTGTATCCTTAACAATAAAAATTGATCTACAAGCGAGGAAAGTTAGGCAATGAGGAAATTTAAAACAAAATTTTCATCAAATAATTACGTTTCTCCTATTTAATTTGCTAGCATTGTTGAAAATAAGTTTACTCGAAATACAAATAAATATTTTTATTTGATGATTAATTTGATGACAAAGGCTCAAAGGAAAGAGCCAACAAAGATAAAACATAATAGTACACCATATTATTAGACTTTGCTATGTGATCTTTTATTTTATTATAAAATAGAATAATACGCCATACTATCTTAAATCTTTTATTTTGTGTATGACTTAAAATAAATAAATAAAAGAGTGTCATCCATGATTGGAGCTTCTCAACATTGCACTACGTTTGAGATTCCTATATTTATATATGTATGAACCTTAAACACTAAATTATACTTCATGTGTCATTTGATGATAATTTTCATTTTTTAATTTCTTTTTGCTAATAATCAGTTATAAAATTTAAAATATTTTGTAAATCAATGCATATTCATTTTACATCCATAGTAATAAATGGAGATAATGATATAAATGTATACAATTAATTTTTTGATCCGTAAGAAATGATTTTTTATTATATTTAAAATTATTTGAATGTTTTTATTTATTTTCATTTATCTAAAATTTAAAATTCAAAATACATGATAAGTACTTTCCAATTGTTTTTGTACTTGATCATGTCCCTTCATTTTTTTTTCGTTTATTTATTTTTCCTTCAATAATTGTTGGACAACGAAAATAATACAAATTGCTTGAAAAGAAAGTGCTAAATAAGCTAGGCAACAAAGAATGTTTTAAAATAGATAAAATCTCACCATAACACCTAGTCATAAAAGTAACATAATGTTATATTTTACTAATGTATTTTGAACTCATGTAATAAAAATATAAAAAAAAATTGACTATTTAAATCCTGGAATAGTTTATTTGAAAATATTTATTTACTTTTTTACTTGATTTAATTTAATTGTCAATATAATTGGAATTAAAATGTTTTCCATGTCTATGTTTAACATTAAAAAAATTAATAAATGTTATATAATTAAATCATAAATTGAAATTAAAATGAAATAACATAAGATGTATCATGTAATAACAAAACATAAACTTACATTTACATTATACATTTAAAACTTTATGCATATTAGTCTTAATTTTTATAACTCTTGGACATCACACGGGTAAAAATGCTAGTAAAATATATTTCTAAACTTATTGTTATCTAATAATTTTTTGGATCAGGGTAAAAGTAAAAGTGCAAGTTGAAGAAAAGACTCATTCCACTTCAATATTTTTGGGTTGATTGTATAAGCTATTGAAGGTTGAATCATTGCTGAAATAATGAGATATATATACACAAGGCATTCCTATGCTGATCCTAATAACTAGGAAGCAATCTAAATGTATCTATACTTATAAGCATAATATCTAAACTGAATTACAAATAAATGAATTGAATTTGAATTTACAAATCAACTTGGTCAGCATACTAGACTTCTTTTTCACATTGAACATTTACAGAGATATTTATAAATTATCTATTAATGAAGAAACCTAAGAGTCCAACCAGTGATATAATATATATGTAAAAGATTAATCAGATAAACTAACTCTCATTTGTATTGTTATTCAATAGCTATCCGATGACATTTGGTCTAACAGTAATAAATTTAAATTATTTTACTTAGAATGTCAGCAAGTTTAAGAATTCAATTTCAATATCCTATTAACATCTTATTATGTGAACAAATTTTTGAAATTTTTTTATTAATATTAAAATTAAATTCGAACATTGAATTTTAAAACAGTAACCGAATAATTTGAGCAATTATTACTATTTAAAATTAAAATAATTCTTCCCTAATAAACAACTTGAAAACTTAAAATTAATCTGCAAGACTAAAAACAAGCACAAATATCATGGTATAATCTTATTTCAGTCAGCTATCATTATATAGTCTTTTATCAAAAAAAAAAAAACACTATAGAATTTATTTACTTTCGGCTTTTGGTCAAGATCATTATGGAAAATTTTTGTTTGAATTATATAAAAAGAAAAATAAAAAAAATGGTCCAAGTGATTATTCCTAACGAGCTTGTTGGGTTTGTAATTTCCAAACCCAAAAACCCCCAAAAATCCAAACCTTTCCTTTCCTATTATCACTTTCTATTATCACTTTAGCATTATTGTCTATATATGAAACAGCGCAGACACACAAACACAAATACACACCTTCCGCGTTGAATTCCCATCAAACCTTTCTCTCCCCCTATTCTCCTTTCACAGTCTCAACCTTTCTTCTTCTTCTTCTCTTCTCTCGCTGCTTCAACAATGGCGGAACCCTCAACCAAGTCGGTGCCCATCCTGAAGGACGAGCTGGACATCGTGATCCCGACGATCCGCAACCTCGACTTCCTGGAGATGTGGAGGCCGTTCTTCGAGCAGTACCACCTCATCATCGTGCAGGATGGAGACCCTTCCAAGACCATCAAGGTCCCCGAAGGGTTCGACTACGAGCTCTACAACCGCAACGACATCAACAGGATCCTCGGCCCCAAGGCCTCCTGCATCTCCTTCAAGGACTCCGCTTGCCGCTGCTTCGGCTACATGGTCTCCAAGAAGAAGTACATCTACACCATCGACGACGATTGCTTCGTAATCACTCTCAACTTTCCCTCTCCCCCCCCCCTTTTTTTTTCTAATTTTAATTGTAAAGTTTTGTTTTTTTCATGTTGTTTTTTATTTTTTCGGAGCAATTTTGCTTTTGGGGTGAGTTGTGTCACTTTCTTGGATGTGTTTTCCTGATGGTTTGTGGAATTGAGCTGCCTAGCGGGTTGTAAATGTTTTTTGTGGTTTTTTTTTTTTAAGTTGGTTTTGGATTTGGGGTTTGGGTGTGTGGATTTTGCTTGATTTGTGTTTTGGGGTTATTTTAATAGTGGAATTCTGTTCCTTGTGGTGATGCTGCTTTGTGCGGTCAACGTGCATTGCGGGGGTGATTTAGATTGTGCTAGATCTAGCTTGCTATATGGGTGATCTTGTTTGATTCGTTGAGTTAGTGGCTATTTCTGTGCAAGTGCTTGGTTTCTTGAAGATAATTTGTTTGAGCTTGATATGTGTATTCAGATTCCGTCGAGCTCGGGATAGCTTGGTTCACCTGTGAGTTCTCTCATTGTGTATTAGAGTATGCTTGTTGAATTGATTAAGATTTGGTTCGATCTGATTTATTAATGATATTCTTTGCTCGGAATGTTTGTTAGAATTTTATTGATTTGATTTGATTTGATTTGAAAGCCCAATTTAAGTTGCAAATATTTAGAAATCCACTCAAATATGGAAGGATTTGTTTGGTTGATTGGGAGATCTCTTTGATAACGATCTGTTGATTTCTCTGACACATTTCGGGAGTTGTTGTACTGCGTTTATCACAAAATATAGAGATGATCTGCTCAATTATTTCTATTTTTCGTGTGCAGGTTGCTAAAGACCCAACTGGCAAGGAAATCAACGCACTTGAGCAGCACATTAAGAATCTTCTAACTCCATCTACTCCACATTTCTTCAATACCCTTTATGATCCTTACCGAGAAGGTGCTGATTTTGTCCGTGGGTATCCTTTTAGTCTTCGTGAGGGTGTCCCCACTGCTGTTTCTCATGGTCTCTGGCTCAACATCCCTGATTATGATGCTCCAACACAGCTTGTCAAGCCTCATGAGAGGAACACCAGGTACGTAGATCCTTCATTGAGTTTGAGGTCAATGAGCAATATATACATTTATAGGCATTATTGATATTCATGGCTCGATTTTTGTTTGATGAATTCTTGATCATATTGTTCAGGTTTGTTGATGCTGTTCTGACCATTCCCAAGGGAACATTGTTCCCCATGTGTGGTATGAATCTGGCATTCAACCGCGAGCTGATTGGACCTGCAATGTACTTTGGACTCATGGGCGATGGTCAGCCTATTGGACGATACGATGATATGTGGGCTGGCTGGTGCATGAAGGTATATTAATCATGTCCCCACTTCTGTTAACAACTCCTTAAATCAAAATAGTCCAAGAGTGCTTGTGGATTATCAACAATTATGATTTCTCTTACAATTGTTAAACTAATTACTTAGCCTCTTCCTCACTTCTGGAAGGAAAAAGATGTTACTCCTGCACCTAAAATTTGACACTTCCCTTTTACCCCTTTCTTTTATGAGAAAGACATTGCTTTTGTCAAAGTGTTCCACAGATCAAATGTTTTCCAGTTGTTCTAAATAGATCACCTACCTTGCTAGTTACAACTGTTTGGCTTATACATGTTTTTGATCCCTATATATAGGCAATTTTAATTTTGATCCCTCTTTAATTTTTGCCTCGGTTTTGGTCATTCTTTCTCCAAAACCCTAAAGTCAAAATTGTCTATATCCAAAGAGATCAAAAACATGTTGAAGCTCATTTTCTTGAATAATAGAAACAACTTCCCTTTTCATGATAGACAACTCATGTATGCGGCGGCATTGATGAATGATCAGGTTATCTGTGACCATTTGGGATTGGGAGTCAAGACTGGTCTTCCGTACATATGGCACAGCAAAGCAAGCAACCCATTTGTCAATCTGAAAAAGGAGTACAAAGGCATCTTCTGGCAAGAAGAGATCATTCCCTTCTTCCAATCTGCCACCCTTCCGAAAGACTGCACCAGTGTCCAAAAGTGCTACATTGAACTCTCCAAGCAAGTCAAGGAGAAACTTGGCACTGTTGACCCATATTTCACCAAACTAGCAGATGCCATGGTCACTTGGATTGAAGCTTGGGATGAGCTTAACACCTCAACTGAGGCAGGCTCCTCAAAGAAGCAAGCCAATGGAGCTGCTGCAAAGTGAACTTGTGTTAGTTGCGGACTGTAGCTCTTTAAACCATAGTAGTTTATTGCCATATGCCAGTTTAAATTTTTATCATTATCATTTTTGTTATCATTATTTTTGTATTGCTATTGCAAGACTGCCCAACAATTTATTGATATTGATGTCGTTGTTATTATTTATATTATTCTTGTTATAGAGATTATCCTTACTTTTATGGTGGAGGCTCTTAGCGGATATGAACTTTTCTAATTTATTGCTGAGTTTTATGAAAGAGTAGAGATTGCTAAATGATTTTCATTTGATGGGTAGAAGATTGTGATCTGCGTCTGGAGAGGGAATACCTTTTCTTCTTCTTTTTTTTTAATTTTTCATTCGTCATGTTTTCAAGAAGTTTTCATATCATCGTGGTTTTTCTCTTCGTGAGTGTCATGACCCTCTTTCTCAAATTTTGTTTCTCGTCAATATTTTGAATTCAAAACTAGCTTTCTTTTCAACAAATTTCACGTATATTAGTGAATGAGTGTGCTAGTGTCCTTTTCGGAAAAAAAATGAGTATGCTAGTGTCGGTGTGGCTTTGTCTTTTCCTCTTGCATATTTCCGTCCATCTCCAGATTTTGTATCTTGTCATTATTATTATTATTATTTTGCCTTTGTTTTTTTTTTCTTTTTTGTGTCTATCTTGTGAATGGTTTGAATTTAAAATTAATGAGGGGGAAGGAAGCATACGGGCGTGTAATAGAGTGACGGGGGCAAACAGATGAGGCCCACTGTCCATATTTGCAGGTCCTCGTAATTGTTTTTTAGTTTAATTTTTATATACAGATTTTAATATGTTTTTACTTATATACCATTTCAAGTACCGATGTAGTAATATTTGATTGGATAATATTGTAAAAAAATTATATACTTTGTATCATTTTTTTTTTATCATCAATGCTAGATCTTTCTCAGTGTAGTTCAAAACTCAATTAATTGAAAGCAAAATTATTCATATATTTTGATCTTTGGATATTGCAACACTCTTTCAAAAGTAATTAGACTAGATAACACCATGTTCCATCAAAACCTAAGCTTAACCAAGCTTGGTTCTTACAACACGTCAATAAGATTAAGATGTTGCCATTGCTAAGGGTTCTATTCTAAGGCAATGACGGTTTTCAGCTGAAACCTAGCAAGAGTTCTGCATTTCTTCTTGTCTTTTCCTTACTGTTTTCTAAGACGCAACTGGGCACTTGGAACTGTTCTCTTCAGAACGAAAAAGGCAGGACTAACCTATTACGTAAATTAAACATTTCCTCATAGCGGTGGTAGAAGGCAAGATGAATCCATCACCCTAAAACCCACTGTTAGGTTACCAACTTTAATAAAATATAGTTAGGTAATTATTTATTAGGTAGAAATTGTTGTATTCTAGTCTATTAGTGTGTAGAAATAGTAGAAGAATATTATTTTAGTAGCATATATGAATAATTGATTGTGAAATTTTTTTTTGAAACTATAGTATTTTTCTATTGAAGACAATCATACTCAAGTTGAATAGGACTACTATGACGATAATTAAAAATGTAATTATAAAATTTTAAAATCGTACACTCAGACCTTTCTTCTTCTATTTCCATTTAAAATCTAAACTCACAAATATTTGTAAGTTTATTTTTTTCTTCTTCCTTATAAGTGAAGATATCTGAAGTGCCAATGCATAATAAATCTTTAGTACTTGTTTGGATAGATAGCAATTTTTCTCAACTTAGAATGTGAAATTGAGCTTAGCACTTCCGTAGAAAATAATAATTATTCGTTAATTGAGGATCGTTTGTGGAAGGAGAAACCTTCACCATAGAGGTTGCACATCCCAGCCTCCTCAATCAAAACCACCTTACTCAGCTGGGATTTTAATTTGATTTGACCAATAAAAAAAAATATTGTTTATGATGGTTGTTAATTAACTTTGCAACTATGTTCCTTGATTAGCTTATTATTCTAAGATGCACACAAATCATGACCGGTGTACACCAAACACATAATTAGAAACCATGCCACAAATTCTGGAGACAGAGAAAGTGCGTGAGATTGTTGTGAAAGCAAGCAAGATGTCCAGCAATTCATACCCATCTGCTGTCCATACTCGCTTTGCACATATATAATCCAAATAAGACACCAAAAAGTTGGTGTTGAAGTAACATTATTGATAAAGGGAATGAGAATTGTCACATATAAGAATTATGACATTTCTCAAGGCTATGGCTGCTGTCAAGCCATAACTAGTACTCATATCCGAATTCCCCCGTGAGAAAATCAAGAAAAACCAATCGACGTGATAACAACATTTTGTTTTTCTTTTTTTCCTTTTAATTTCACAAATTCTAGTACTCAGTTTAACGGTGAATTTGATATCAATGGAAGCTTGCTTTTTTCAATTCTAACTCATAAGATAGCTGAAGAGTCGTTTCCCAGTAGGCGAAGAACGGCTGTGAGTGCAGAGCATAAATTGCGGGTTATGATAAAGCATATTTCTGTTTGTATAAAACACGAGATATCACCGATGCCGGGATCGGAACCCGTGTCACCGGGGTGACAGACGAGAATACTTACCACTATACTACAATTATATTTCAATTTATCGTAAACTAAAAAGGGAAAATATCCTGCCTATTTTTTCTGTTGCCTTGTTTGATGCCTTTCTGGCTTGCACTCTGTAAGTCTGAAACAACATTAACTTTGTATGTCTCTGAGATTTCAGATCAGAGATCCCAAGAAAAGGTATTAAAATAAAAAATATTACTACCTATATTCTTTAATAATAGTCATGGTGGGATACCTTCCCTTGTGACTAGATACATTAGCTTTTACCAATTATCTGCAAGATATATTAGTTTTTCAATATATCAAAATGCCACCTATTCACCATGACTATTATTAAGAAATGAAGGAGTAAATACAATCTTAACATATCATGTTAATAACAAAATGAAAATCTTGCCAACTTTTTTGGACATTCAACGACATTGTATGTGGAAGTTTTGGCACTTTTTTTTAAAAAAATAATAAGCACCAAATATAAATATATGATCATACTCATATCACTATAATGACAAGGAAGTGTAAGCCTTTTGCTTATAGTCGCTCCTTGACTAATTATGTTGACCAGCCCCTTGTAGGTCATTTTGAATGGATAGGTTACATTGGAAAATTGTTTATTGGAAAGTGAGAGCTGGCTAGTTTGGGGGCATTTGGTTTCTTATATCGTCTTCTATTAAAACTTGGAAGGTGGTTGATGTTTTTACCCAATGTGTTACGATTGGTTTTGGGAGTGGGGAGAGCAAGTGGATTTGCACGCGGTGTATGGTAGTCCTATACTGGTTAAGAGAGGCTATATGGACTCATTTGGTGGAGGTTGGTGATAACATTCAGGAGCCATGGATGCTTGTTGTCGATTTTGATGAGACCAGTCACCCATCTAAAGTAAGAGGGGGTGTTTTTATGCTTGCTAGAGCTCAAATTCCTTGCTATGATGGATGGTTGTGGCCTCATTGACCTTGATGCCACGGGCCAAAAGTACACATTGTTTCGAAGAGCTAATGGCATGCGATTAATGGCCAAAACTGGATAGAGCGCTTGCTAATATTAAATGGAGACACAAGTTTGGTGAAGCATATGTTGAGAACTTACCTTGCCTGCACTCGATATCACTCTCCTTTATTGATCGCATATCGCTTAGAAGGGCCCTATAAAAGAGAGACCTTTTAGATTTTTCAGCTTGGGCTATGCATGGAGGTTATGCCTGGGGTTATCAATAAATCGTGGGAGGAAGGCACGGTGATAAGCGTTGTTTGAAGGAAACTCAGCATGCATCTCTTATGTTCAACAAAGAGGTGTTTGGCCATATCATGAAAGGAAGAGAGAATACAGGCCCAAATTAAAGGAATTTAGCGAGAGTTAGGGGATTGGGAGATGTCATCACTACTAGACAATTGGAACTCAATTTGAGGAGAGAGTATGATGATGTCTTATGCCAAGACGAGATGATGCGGTACCAAAATTCTAGAGAGGATCAAGTAAAATTTGGTGATAAAAATACCAAATTTTTTCATACCCAAACAATAGTTAGAAGGAAAAGGAACAAATACATGGGCTTCATATTGGCCTAGGGGTGTGGTGCACAGACCAAGCTATGCTCTAAGAGGAAGCAATAAACTTTTATAGTGCATTGTTTGCTTTGGAAGGGATTATAGACTTGGATTGTTGTCATCAGGTTAGTGTTTCCCAGTTATGTAATTCTGACTATGCCAGGCTTTAAGCTTGGCTAACAATGGAGGAAGTAACAAAGGCAATGGCATGCGTGACCATATAGTGATGGTGTTGAGAAATGAACTGGTGTAGAGTGCCATTGCTACAGGTTGGTTTGACCTTAGCTTGGAAAAACATTGTTGGTTCTTATACCTAAGGTGGATCAACCTTATCATTTAAGGAACTTAAGGCCTATTACCCTTTGTAATGCCATTTACAAAAATCATTACTAAGGTTTTGGTAAATTGCATTAGGCCTACTTTGAGTTATTTAATAGGTCCGGTCCAAGGTAATTTAATCCCTAGGCATGGTGCAACAGATAATATTATTTTAGCTCAAGAAGTGTTTCATTTGATGTATTCAACAAATAGCAACAAGGGTGATGTGGCTTTTAAAATCGATTTGGAAAAAGTCTATGATTGGGTGGAATAGAGTTTCTTAGAGGCCATGCTACATGATTTTAACTTCCCCCTAAGGTAATTCATTTAATCACCTATTGTGTGTCACCATCTCAATTATCTATTATGTGGAATGGAGGTAGGTTGGATTCCTTTTTGCCATCATAGGGATTGTGGCAAGGGAACCCTCTGTCACCATACTTTTTTGTTTTGTGTATGGAGAAACTTTTTGCCATGGTCCAAGCAAAAGTTGACAAAGTTGATTGGAAGCCTGTCATATTTCTAAGGGAGGGCTAGGAATTTCTCATCATTTGTTTGCAGATGACATCATGTTATTCTATAATGGAAAGAAGGCATAGGTGTGGTGCATGATGGAAGTGTTGGACGAATTCTACAAAATGTCAGAGCTGAGAGTTAGCTTAGAGAAATCTAGAGTGATGGCCTCAAGGTTCATGACTAGCAGGAAGAAAGAGTCCCTAAGTTGCACCACATTTATCAAGTTTCTGGGAATCTTCATAGGTATCTAGGGGTACCACTTCTCAAAGGAAGGGTTATGAAAGTGACTTTTAATCCTTTAATTGAAAAATTGAGAGTAGGCTTGCTTCTTGGAAAAAGAGGTTACTCAACAAGGCTAGAAGGGTGTGTTTGGAAAAGTCCTTTTGGCTTCAATTCCTACTTATACAATGTGAATGATGTGGCTTCCTTAGGGTGTTTGTGATAGGATTGACCAATACACATGAAATTTTATTTGGGGTAATTCATGTAATATGTGGGGATTCCAACCAATTTCTTAGGCAATGGTTTCTAAGCGAAGGAGGTTGGAGGGTTGGATCTTAGGCGGGCAAGGACCATGAACATAGCTTTGATGGGTAAGCTTATTTAAAGTGTTGAGAACTAGCAGCATAAATATTGGGTCCAACTATTAGACAAATATCTTGTATGTGTTTCTCTTTTTCATTCTACATTGCCTTCGAATGCTTCTTTTATTTGGAGTGGAATTAGGAAGGCTACCTTGAGTGTTAGAAATGGGTATATATACTCTCTTGGATCCAGGGAAGTACCTATTTGGTATGACTTTTGGTTTGAAGGGCAATAGCTGGGGACTTGATACGTTTTGTCTCATATTACAATAGTTGGAATTTTGACTCTCTTTATAAGCAACTCTCAATTAGGCACTTGCGAGGTGGCTTGGAGATGGCATGGGATTGAGCCTGAAATTTACACAGCTAAAAGTGACTACAAGTGGTTGATCGGCAATGATTTGGAGGGAGATCCACCTAGCTCTTGGAAGTGGATTTAGAGTCTCCAAGTGCCTGAAATTCAAGCTTTAAATTTGGAAACTTAGTCATTTAGCTTTACTAACAAATTCTCTTAGGTTCCATTGTATGATGTTCACTCTCCTTCTTGTTCTCGTTGTGGGGAAGGGGTAAGATGTAATCCACTGGATCCGTGATTGTTCTTTCTTAGCTCAAATCTGGTGCTAGCTAGGATTTGGCTTAGATGAAGATTCTTCCTAGATTAATTGCAAGATTGGCTTGAGAAGCGAATTGTTTATCCTTTAATCTTGGGTTTATGGTTACTATTTTGTGGGTTTGGAGATGGCATAACAACATGATATTTGAAGGTCCTGATTAGAACTGTTGAGTTCATTCTCTCCAATATGTTTGCCGATGCCAAAGTTATCTATCCTGCACTAACAAGTGCTATTTTTTTCAACACCCCCAATAGGTTCATTGGGTGAAACCGATTTTTGGAGAAATTAAGATAAACTCATATGGTAGTAGAAGTGTTCATGGTTCAGAGGTGAAGGCAAGATTTGGTGGTATTTTGGGTGACACACAAGGAAATTGGGTTGGAGGATTCTCAAGTTTCCTAGGTGATGCTTCAATTCTAGTAGCTAAGTTGAATGCTCTGTGCATTGGGTTAGAAATGGCTTGGAGGAGGGGGTGCCATATTATGTGGTGTGAAAATGACTCTAAGCATGCTATGACCTTAACTAATAATAGAGGTTGGGATAAATATCATGCTTGTGCATCTTTCTTGACAAAGATCTCATCTCGTTAGCAAGGAATTGGCGTGTGCGGATAGCTCATGGGGTGAGGGAGCCAAACAAGTGTGCTGATCTCTTGGCAAGGTTACAGGTGTTAGATAATGCTATTCTTCAAGATTGGAAATAAGCTCCTTCCATAGTGCTTCAAATCCTGGATTATGATAAGGAGGGAAGGATTTTTATGCATATTTAGAGCTTAGGCTCTTCCTTTTGGGTTTGTTGCTTTTTTTCTCTTGTAACAAAAAAAAAAAAAGTCCACATTAACGACATGGCTTGCCTTAAACTTAACCGATAGATTCCTAATAAAATTATAATCCTATTATTTGTCTTACCTCGTTGCCATTAAAAGTTCTATGTAGAAAAAAAATCACACCATCAACTTTACCACCATTTTCTCTTACCTCTTCAAACTATTTCAGATGCTAGTCTAAGTATAGCGCAATGTAGCAAAGGATTTGCATATAAAACAAGGGGGCTTTTCCTAATTCTAGAATATTTATATTGGATATTTCCCATAATATTCTACCATAACACTTATGCCCCCACTAATATTTGACTATTTAGTTATATATATATGCTGAGGAAGGGAGTAGAAGGTGAAAAGATTAGGGGAGTAAGTACGCAAGAGACGGACTTTTATGCAAGATTAGTCAATGCCAAAGATTAAAAAAAAAAACATAAATTATAAATAGAAAGGAAAGAAATAAAACAGTGGTAGTTCGTGTAGTACCTGGTAGGGTGAAAAGGGAGATTGATCTAAAAAGAAGATTGTATTAATTGAGAAACAAAGCTTATAAAATGCTTAGAGCTTGGGCAAACTTTCTCTAAATTTGTGCTACGATTTTTGAATGTCTTACAACTGAAATGGACATCCTTAAATAGACTTAAGATTGTACTATTACAATAGTACTATTACTATAGTAAAATGTTTGAAAATATTAGCTCCAGGAATTGCTATAATGACTTGCTACAGAAACCTTGCCAACACTTTTGTTTATTTGCAAAAATTATGTAGGCAATCTGTCTTCATTCAAGTCTATTCCAAAACAATTATCTTCATTCTGATAGAAACCTATTGAAGGCTTGTGACAAAGATGATCATGATGGAATCTTTTTCTTAGATGAGGATTTGGCCTCATCTTGTTGAAGAAGCTTCAGAATATTGCCTAATTTCTAGGCAAAGTCTTCTTTATTTGATATTGCTCCAAGATTTGAGAGGATTTTGGACCTTTGATTCAAAAACCTACATATACTTAGATCAAAGGCTGACAATAGTTTGAAATGGTCTTTGGACCAAAGTTTGACTTGCTCAGAACTAGCTTGGGAGGCATCAAAATTTATCTTCCATATTCACCCTAATCAAACATAGTCTAAAGCAGAAATTTCATTTTTCTAATGTTATCCCATTGAGTATTAAGTTCAATGTGTGAAATTTCAAGTAAGATGCATTGTGTTATGTCTTATGAAAGCCATCTCTACAAGATTGAGAAATTTTTCCATATTCTGATAACAATATACTTAATATCCCTAAATTTTTCTCACCAAAAAAAATCCCTAAATTTATACTAATCAAATTAATGTAGCCTTAGATATTTTATAATTCAATTGGATTAGCCTATTGTTTTCAAGAGTAGATAAGAATTCAATTGCTAGGCCTTTTCATAGACTAATTAACACTGAATAGCTTACTTATAGTGCAAGCTTTGCTTGACTATTCAAGAGATTATCTTCATGGCTATATATTCTATATAAACATAATTTTGCTACTAAATTTTTTGTAGAAAATGTTGATTTAATTCTAAACCTCATTTATAAAGTATTCTAAGAGAAAAATCTCTATACTTGTCAAATATCCTTATAGGGTTAACCATGACAAATTTAGTAAGTTTGGATAATGGGGACAAATGTAATATATAGGCATAGTGTGTGTGTGTGTGTGTGTGTATATATATATATATATATATATATATATATATATATATATATATATTTTTGACTTATTTGACAATATTTGTATGAAGATCCAATGAGGAGGATTCTTTTAAGACAATCATGAAGACGTTTTATGAGATTTTTAGCTATGGAAAGAAGCTTGAGACATAATTAAGACAACCTAAAAAGCTTTGTAAGTGGTTTTTATCAGTGGTTTGGAAGTTTGTTAGCCAATTAGATTGAACAATCTATGGGGACAATATTCCCTGATGGATGTTATGTCCCAAAAATCTATTTTTTTTGAAAGAGATTGATTTTGCTTCTAGATGCAATACCATTTTGCTTAATGACTCTAATAAGTTTGAAATGTTGATCTAAGGATTATGAATTGATAAAAACACATTCAATATAGACAATAACAAGTTTTTACCAAGAATCAAATATGTCAGCAATGATTCTTTGGAATTCAGATGAATCATTTTTAGTCTAAGGGCATTACGTTCCATCGTATTGCCCAAATAAGATAGTGGAAACCATTTAGTAGTGATCACTTTCTTTGATCTGATTTGCTAAAATCAGGATTTCATATCAAATTTTGAAAGATCTTAACTGAATGTAATCGATTTAAAAGATACTTTTGTTTGGGATAAGATATCTAGTCCATTAGAGTGATTAATTAAGGGATTTGTAGTTGATATCTAAGCAAGGCTTTCCATACTTAATTTTAGCTTGTTTATTGACATAAAAACCAGAGCATGACCATGGACTCTTGCCTTTTCTGATTAATCCTTTTGATAAGAGATGGTAAGAGCTCTAATACTAGATGCCTAGGAAGGGAGTGAAGGCGAAAAGATCAAGGAGTAAGTAGGCAAGAGATAGACTCTTATGCAAGATAAGTCAATGCCAAAGATAAAAAACATATAAATTATAAATAGAAAAAAAGAAACCAAGTGAAGGTAGTCTGCATAGGATTGGTGGGGGTAGAAGGGAGACTAATTGAAAAAGAAGATTGTATTGATTAAGAAAGAAAGCTTACAAAATTCTCAGAGCTTGGGCAAACTCTATCTCTAAATTTGTGCTACAATTTTCGGATGCCTTACACATCATCTTTCAATAATTATCCTACCATCCTTTGGCAAGAATTTGGCCAGGATATTAACAATGGTTACAACAGGTACAAGTTTGAAAATATTGAGACCATCGTCATTTGTAGGAGGGTGTTCACTATGATACCATTTGACCATCTATATTCCATTATAAAACTATGTTTGCACTCAACTTGGTTTCTTTCTTTCAACTAACAATCATCTTGTTCTCTTTGATAAAAACCTATAAGAGGCTTCTAATGGAAGATGATGAAGATGATTATTTTCTTAGAAGGAGAAATATACTTTATTATGAAGATGTGAAATATCACCTAATTTTTGGAAAGTCTTCTTTGTTTCACATTGTCTTTAGGTGTATCTAGGACAATTGGATTTAATAATTTTAATTAATCTATGTTTTTTTTCTAAAGTTCAATTGAACTCTTAGAAAGATATTTATCAATTTTTGTTTAACTTAAAGGTTTGAGCAATGGTTCTTCCCATTATCTATTTCTCTAGTTTTGTAGGAAGTTGATGGTTGCTTTTATGGTAAGTTTAACCATTTGTTTTTCACCTAAAGATTAGAGGTATTTGCCAGTAGTTTGATTATTCCATGAGACTCTTAATGTCTTTTGGAGAGGTTTTTCATTCTTGAAAAAGTTTGAAATTCTTCCCAAATATCATGAAGGTAGGATTTCTTTCATTGGGCCATAAAAATCCTGCTCCTTGATAGTCATAAGGGATTACATTGGTTGAGTTCTATTGAAATTTATTTGGTTTTTAATCATATACTTGAAACCAATCAAAAATGGGATTGTACTTTAGTTTGAACATAAATCCTCTTGGATTTGTTTCCAATTGTATCAAATATTTAGAAACCATTTCTCTTAGTAAAATTTTTCCTAATTTATTATTAAAAACTTTTCATCATTAGGTTAATCAATGGGTAATAATTGATTGAATTCACCTTTGATATCTTCTTCTTTTAGTTGTTTGGATGATTGATGAATCCAATCCACAAGGATAAATTCATAAAATTGTTAGGTAAGTTTTCTTGAAAGGCTAAGAGTGTTTGAATTAGGAAGGCATAGAGAATGGTTTGTTCTCTCAAAGATACAACGCTTCTCCTTATTTAATTTGGTGGATCCCCAGGTTTGTTGGAATGTTTGAGTAGGATTAATTCAGATTATTTGGATTACCCTATTTGCTTTGATGTTTGTAGTTGTTAGTCCTGATATGAATCATCCATTTTTTTTCATCACTCCATACAATTAGGAAGATGACATTAGCTTTTTCAAGTATGATAAACAAAGTTTTCCCTGTTTATTTGTGTTTGAAAGGAAGTCAGGAGATTACTTTGAATTGAACTATATATTCATTTAAAATATCCATTTATATCAATTTCTAATAATTTGATTAAGTGTGATGTAAGGTTTTTGACTTTTTCTAAAATAATTAAAAAATTTGCTAAATTTAGACTAATTTGTACTATTAATAAATAATCTTCAAGTTTGAGATGCAAAGAACAATTGCTAAAACTTCCCTTTTAACCATTGGAATATTGGTGTTGAGCAGGAACACAACCTGTACAAGAAGTGATATTTTTCTTTGTGGTGATTTTGTATTTGAGGATACCACCATAACCTATATCAGAGGTATTGGTTTCAACTATTTTGAAGGCTTGATGGTTTTGAAGATAAAGACATGGAAGTTCATTTAACTTGATTTCTGATCATTGTATTGATAAAGTCTTCAAAAGAGATCAATTAAAGACAGGAGGATTGTTCTTCCTCAAAATAAAGAGGTTTAGGAGAATTAGATTTACTACTAAAACATTAAGACAAAATTAAACAAATTTTAAATTTTGTTTTGATTTTTGGTTTGGTCCATAGATTTGTCAACAAATTGGATTGCATATGTCTTCAAACAATTGTTTATGATAATGTTATGTACAAAAATCTAATTTTTGTTTGAAAGAGATTGATTTTGGTTTTGGGAAGCAACAAATTGCCTTACTACTTTCTAATGAATCTATTGACATACAATTTTGAAATAACAATGCTATCAATTGTATAGGATCAAGATTATCATCAATATGAACAAAACACAAATTTTGAGCAAGAATAAAATATGTCTTCATTCAAAAGTTAGACGAGCATTTTTAAGTTCAAAGGGCATTACTTTTGATAGCATTGGTATCAAAATGATAACATAATCCATTTGGTATAAAAAATCAATTTCCAAGTGAATTTGCCAAAATCCACAAACAATTGTGTATGACATAAAAAAATTTGGTTCAGCTGAGGGTAAGTAGATTATAAAAGATCATTTTCATTTGGGATAAAATATCTAATCCATTGGAGAGCTTGATTAAGGGGTTTGTAGTCGATAACTAAGTAAAGCAATCTACTCTCAATTTCAGCTTGTTTGTTGACATAAAAAGAGAGCATGACTACAGACTCTTGTTTTTTTTATGATTAATCCTTTTGATAAAAGATCAATTGTAACATCCCTGCTTTATGGATTGTCGACTACCCTACAAACCAACACAGGCTTTTCAGCGTCTTGTCCTCACTCACACACTTCCTAGGAAAACTTCCAGAGGTCACCCATCCCAAAATTGCCCTAAGTCAAGCACGTTACCTGGGAGTTTTTTCATGATGGGCTACCAAAAAAAAGATGCATCTTTGTGGCATAGATAGTATCAATCAATTCATATAAGCCCTCCTTAACTGTATAGTCCCATACCTATAGAACTTAGTCCCTCTCATTCGGGTGTGTAATCGGTTCATTCATGTACCCCTCCGCTGGGGCAGGAGCCGATCCTTGTCCGTGCCTTCTTCATCGATCACTCCCTATCTCGTCCCGCATTACATGCCCACCAGTTCCGCTTGGTTCGTCCCTGAACCACACCGTCCTGGGAGAGGTGCGGCTCTGATACCATTTGTAATATCCCCTTTATGGATTGTCGACTCCCACAAACCAACACAGGTCTTTCAACGTGCTTGTCCTCACTCACACGCTTCCTAGGAAAACTTCCCAAGAGGTCACCCATCCCAAAATTACCCTAGGTCAAGCACGCTAACTGTGGAGTTCTTCGTGATGGGCTATCAAAAAGATGCATCTTTGTGGTATAGGTAGTATCAATCAATTCATATAAGCCCTCCTTAACTATAGTCCCATACCTATATAGACTTAGGATCCTCTCATTCGGGTGTGTAATCGGTTCATTCATGTACCCCTCGCTTGGAGGCAAGAGCCGCTCCTTGTCGTGCCTTTTGTATCAGACGATCACTCCCTACCTCGTCCTGCTTACATCATTGATCTCTTGCATAGTTATCAACCTCAATCTAGTCATTGACTTATCCAAGGCACCAGGTCACTAGTTGAACTGGTTGAATTGGATTTTATTAAATTCAGTATATAGAGTAAACCCCAAGGCGATTCATGACAATTCAGCGTTGGACAAGCTGGTCCCTCAACCTGGAAAATTTCAGCTTAATCTCTTGACAATGTCAAAAATTGGACACTCACTAATCCCTGGACGGAAAATAGTAACGGTGTTATCTGATAATTTCATTATTTGAACAAATTGGTCCCTAATGTCATTTATAAAACAATAAAAAAACTCCATCGCCTATTTCCTTCCTTCCTTCCTTCATCTTATCCATTACTACCACCACCACTCTCTTCCTAGAATCCTACAAACAAGCCAAAATATATGCACAATCAAATGAAATACCAATATAAACAACATCAATTAATTGAAATTTGTGTTATTATTCTTCATTGTCATTACCACCACCACCACCACCACTTTCGATGATGGCAACGATGCCAGCGATTGAATGGTCGAGCCCTGATGGTGGTCGTGAATAGCGGTAGTCACTGTGCTTGAACCCTTCTTCCCCTTTTTGGCTTTTTTATTTATCAGATTTGTTGTTTGGGACTAGTTATGAGGTTTGGCTTTTTCTTTTTATTTAGGTGAAAGTCATTGTGTTTATGATAGTGCTTAATAATTTTTGTTGTAAGGTTATCTTATGTTTGGGGCTATTGTGATTGGGGTTATGGATGATGATGAATGGGTTATGGTTGTGTGTGTTATGAAGATGTTTTTGGCTTAAAATAGCTTACCTGATGATGAAGAAGTGTGGATTGTGGTTGGTGGTGGTGAAGAGGATGAAGGAAGAAAAAGGATGAAGAGTGATATGGGGTTGGGTAGGGGATGATGGTGGCTATGGTAATAGTGGTTGTAGTCATTTAGATTTGATAGTAATAGTGGTGATGGTGGTGGTGGTGGTCATGAAGAGGATGAAAGAAGGAAATGGATGGATAGTGATGTGGGGTTGTGTGGGATGATGGTGGCTATGGTGATGGTGGTTGTGGTCATTTAGATTTGATAGTGATAGTGGTAGTAGTGGTGGTGAAAAGGATGAAGGAAGGAAAGGGATGGATGAAGGAAGTTAGGGACAAATTTATCCTGGAATGAAATTATTATAACACCGTTACTATTTTCCGTTTAGGGACTAGTGAGTGCCCGACTTTTGACATTATCATGGACCAAGTTGACACTTTCCAGTTGTCAGGGAATGCTTATCCAATACTAAAATTGTCAAGGACCGACTTAGGGGTTTACTCCAATCTATAAAAATACAATTTGTACAACTAAGTTTAAATTATACATAAAACAATTTGCACCCATGCATTTTCCCTTCCAAGACTTGCCATGTTCGATCACCTGGATGGCATTATTGAGTTATTATTCCACGTTTCACATGGGTGCATTTCAAGAGGAGTATGGGCACGCGGTCAACTTGGGTGACTGGTTCGTATCGGTGTGGTTTAGTGATGGCTCGGCTTGTTCATGTGGATGTGACTAAGTTTGACCTGTTAACCTTGTTAGTCCATTAAAAGAACGGAACTAGTGACGGCTTCCTGGTTTTTGATTTGAATTAGTCCTCTAGTTGGGTTTGATTCCTATGATCTCTTGTTTACAATAAGCAAGAAGTTCCTCATTCACTTGAATGAGTCTTGTCTTTGTAGGAGTTTTATCTTTGCGAAAATCCTTTTCATAAGGAAGTTCCACAATATGCCTTTTTCTTCCCAAAAAGCATTTGGGAGATAGAATAGATTGAGGATTGTATTTAGTAAAGCATTGATTGGATTTTTTGAACCATTGGTTGTATTAATTAGGATTCAATATTCTTAAAAGAAATTTCTTCTTTAATTTATTTTTCTTTGAGCCCAAATAGGTTAAGAGTTTTGGTAATTAGTTTTTAAATGAAAGGAAATTTGATTTCTTTTCCTAAGTACCAAGTGATTATTCTTTCTTTTAAGAAGAGGCATGGGAAAATTGATATAATGAAAGGTGTTCTTAAGATCTTTGACCCAAAGGAAAGATGTTTCATTCTAGAAGTTTTGGATTTGGATTATTGTTTTTGAAAGTTTGAATTGGACTTTTAATTTAGAACGACTAGCATGTCTATGTCGTTAACAGTTTCAAAATTCTTTATGGGAATCAGTATTCTTGAATGCAATGTGAAATCTCCTATGTCAAATAATACTAGTATCGAGGATAAATATTCTTATTTTTAATTTAATTCTAATATAGAGTTTCTGGATTTTTATTACTTTTGTCACCATAAGAAAATTCTGATCTATTGATGCAGATTTATTTTCTAAAGGTAATGATACTTGACTTAGAATCTAAAGAATCTTGATAAGTTTCTTTAGTTTTGATCTGGTTTAAGATAATCCATTGGATTTCTTTTTGTTTCTTGATTTCTTTAATTTCTATTTTAAGATCCTGGATTTCATGTTGAAGGTCTCGATTGTTTTTTTTAGAGTTTTCTTTTCTAGTTTTTAAGAGTTTCTTTAGGCTTATTTGCTTGCAGTGAGCATTTAGGTTTGTTTTGGTTTGGAAGACTCTTCTAAAGTTTCTTTTCATTTTTTAAGGAGGATTTCTTTTCTTGATGATCAGGAATAGCAATGATAGCTTCAAACAAGAGATATTGATCTCTTGGTAAGACATTAATTTCATTAAGAGATTTTGGTTTTCTTTCAAAAATAATTTTATCATTTTGAATTTGGCCAATATCTTCAATTTTTTTTTCATATTCTTCTACAAATGTTTGGGCTAAGAAGTGGTTGTTTGTTCTTCTACTGGGTTCAAGGTTTGAAGGCTTAATTTCCTTTTAAGCCTACAATATTTGCTAATATGTCCAGGTTTGCGACAACTATAAGAGATTGTGGGAAGTTCATTAGAAATCTTCATGTCTATGGTAGGTTTGGATTTAAATTCTCTTGAGTTTTCTAGGAGGAGCATTAGGTTTGACCTTCTGATATTTGGATTTTTGGTTATTTTTAGGGTAATTTGGTTTTGGTCAAGGTTTTCTTTTTGAGCAAGATGAAAGTTCAAAATGATCACAAAAAAATCCTACGTTTCTTTTAGTTTGGGATTTTTCTTTGGCAAGTTGATGTTGAATTTTATCATCTTGACCAATTTTAAGGCTACCTTTGGGATATAAGTAATTAATTGGTCATAACTTAATTGATCATCGAGAATTTCCTTGTTTGTAGTTTGACTTTTGATTTTATCTCTTACTTTGTCCTTGAAGGATTTGAAGACCCGCGTAAAATTTTTCTTTCCAGGAATGGATGTTGGCTATCTCCTCTAGTATAGGCTCTAGTAAGGAAGTGTCTCTGACCATCTAAAGTCAACAAAGTTTTGCATTTGGGGGTTGATAATAGTTCAACAAATCTATCTTTCCATAAGGAGGTATCTTTAATGAAATGCTAGGCCATTGTAAAAATTAATGTATTGACAACATTAGGGATAGTTTCCCCATTGCTGGTGATTGGAGTTTCACTTGATTCAATTTTGATTGCATAAAATATTTTAGATTTTTCATCATCTTTCAGATAATTATCCCACCATCCTTTAAGCTAGCAAGAAAATCTGGCAACCAGGATATTAACAATGGTTCCTTCATCACAGTGACACGTTGTTGATATGCTGGGAGACCATCGTCATTTATTGGAGGGTGTTTAGAATCTGATATAGTTTGACCATCTATATTCCATTCATAGATACTATTTGCACTTACAACTTGGATTTCTCTCTTCAACTAATAAATCAGGTGTTGTTGCTCTTTGATAATAAAGTTTAGTAGGTTTCTTCTAATTAGGAACATGGTTGAAGACATGATTGATTTTCTCCATAGAAAAGCTTTTGAATATACTTCAAATTGCATGTCTGAAGATGTTTTAGAGGATTCTTGCAGATCATTTATGGAGAGTTTTGAGTGTTGTTTTGTTTTTCTTTCAGGTGTATCTTGGACAATTGGATTTAATAATTTTAATTAATCTATGATTTTTTCTCAAAGTTCATCTATTGAACTCTTAGAAAGATATTTATCAATTTTCTTGTTTAACTTAAATGGTTTGAGCAATGGTTCTTCAACCATTATCTATTTTTCTTCTTTAGTTTTGTAGGAAGTTGATGGTTCTTCTTTTATGGTCTTAATTTTAACCATTATTTTTTCACCTGAAGATTAGAGATATTGGTTTGTGTAGTTTGATTATTCAATGAGACTCTTAATGTCTTTTGGATAGAAATGTTATTTTCATTCTGTGTTTTGAATGGAGGAGTCATAACAGGATTGTTACCTATTTTCATGTTAGGAAGGACAAAAGCTCTTGATAGAGGCAATTCTAAATTAATTTCTTTGTTGTCCTTGAGCAGTCATGAGGTGATTACATCAATTAGTTATCTAACCAAGGAAAGTTTATTTGTCACTGCATATGCTTGAAACCAATCAAAAAATGGGATATGTTGCTTTATTTTGTTATGAAACCAGAGTTCCTCTTGGATTTGTTTCCTAATTGTACCCTAATAATTTTAGAAAACCATTTCCTCTGAGTAAAAGTCTTTCAAGGGCTTCCTTATCAATAACAAACTTAATCATTATTAGGTTCATCAATAGAGGAATAAGTTGGGGATTGAATTGACTTTTGATCATCTTCTTCCTTTTCATATGTTGGTTGAGGAATAGTTGATGAACTATCCAATCCTTGAAGTTGGATAGTAGATAAAGTTATTTGGAAGTTTATGGAGAATGATCTGTAAACTATCGTGTGGAAGTCTTTTGATATGAGGAATGGTCCATGAGAGAATGAGTTTATTCTCTCAAAGATATTGGAAGGATATCTCCTAAGATATTCTACTATACTTGGTGGGAGATCCTATTATGTTCTTCTTGGCCTACGAATGTGGCTCTTTCAAGGATTAATTCTACAATCTCATTTTCAGATTGTTTAGTTTCTCTTATGTTTGTTGTTGGCCTTGGAGCTCTGATATGAAATCATCCACTTTTTGGGAAGTTTCATGTCACTCCATACAATTATTTTGGTAGGGTGACATTAGCTTTTGTCAAGTCAGTGGTAAACAAAGTTGTTTCCCTTACTTATTTTGTGTTTGAAAGTTCTAGAAGTGGTAGAGTTCATTACTTTGTATTGAACTATATAGAGCATGGTTACAAGAACTGATCCGAGTTTCATATCAGTTTCTAATAATTTAAGATTGAGTGTAAGAGCATCCATAATGTTTTTCAGACTGATTGTCCTATTTGGGAAATAATTAAAAAAATATTGTTCCTAAATTTAGACTAAGTCAACGAACATTCCTTCTCATCCTCACTGCTAGAAGAATCGTTCTCTAGGTTTTCCCATGTGGATAGTAACCCTTTTTTCTTGTACTTCTTTCCTTCTTCTTTTCTTTGTAGCAAGGGACATTCATTCTTGAAATGTCCTGGTTGTTTCCAGCAATGACATGTTATATCCTTGTTACTTGATTCTCCTTTGTAGTTGTCTTTCTTGGAAAAATTTCCTTTTCTCCTTTGCCTCTTTTCTTCCAAGCTTCATCATTCTTTGAGCGAACATGTTGAATTCATCATCTTCCTCCAATTCTCTTCAGTTTCAGATTTATATACTTCTTCAACTTTGGATTTCAGTGTAAGCCCTTTCTTTTTCTTTCCATTTTTCAAATGAGTTGTTTCGAAGGCAATGAGATTACCTCTCAGCTCATCATAGGTTAATGTACCGATGTCTCTTCTTTCTTGAATAGCTATTATTTTGGACAACCATGGTGTTGTAAGACTTTTGAGGATTTTTCTTACTAGTTCTTCATCCTCAAAGCATTTTCCCATCATGTCTAGGTTGTTGATGACCATAGCAAAGCGTTCAAACATTTGATCAATGTTTTCTTCCTTTTCATCCTGAAAGCTCATTCTCTCATGAGCATATCATTTTGGTTTGTTTGATCTGCTTTGTGCCCTCATGAGTTACTTTAAGTTTATCCCAGATTTCTTTGGCACTCCTACATCTAGACACTTTTCTATATTCTTCAAAACTTATGGCACAGTAAGAGATTGACGCTTTGGCTTGCATTTTGATTTTCTTTTCTCTTCTGGAATCCATTCCTTCACTTTTTATGATGCTTTGTCCTTATTCATTTGTAGTCATAGGCACTTTAGCTCCTTTGGTGATTATTTTCCACAGGTCATAGTCTGTAGATTGAATGAAGATTCTCATTCTTTCTTTCCAGGAAGCATAGTTAACTCTATTGAAAAATGGAGGCCTTGTGGTTGATTGACCTTCAATGAGAGTGTATGAAACAACTTTCACCATGCTTGTCCTTTGGATCTTTTCGCTCCAAGCGATTAAGCTTGACCCTAGAGACCTGGCTCTAATACCAATTGATAGTATCAGATTACTTGAAAAAGGGGGTTTGAATCAAGTAATCTTTTAAAATTTTTCTGCACACTTAACAAACAGTTAAAAAGTCCACCTAGATGTCTCCTGTGAATTAAGAGATATTCGTAAATAGCATGTGATTTTCTGAATAAGATTTAAATATAATATTTATATGTTTGTTTTCCTTTTAAGAAGTATATCAGGATTCCAAGTTTATATAGATTTGAGCAATACAAATCAGAAACTTATTAGAAATGAAGTAAAGATTAAGAGATGAAGTCAAAGAGAGTGCACCAAGAACTTTTATACTAATTCAACTTCAATGTAAAGTCTACTCAATCCTCATTAGTGTTGATGAGAGTTTTACTAATTTTCAAATCCAAATACAAATTAAACAATACAAAGTTGGTGACTTTACCAACTATAATCTCTCTTTCACAATTACAAACTCAAGATTCCAACAAGGCCTAAGACTAATTTTCAAATGACAAGTTCTAACTCTCTCAAGGAATACTTTTCACAAGATATCACTCAAACTCTAAACTCAGAAATATTGCTTTTCTTGATAAGTCTTGGTGGTTTAAGATGGTCCTTCGAGACATATATATAGGCACCATCCTAACCATGCAACCATGAGAAAGAGAGATGAAGAAATCTAGGAATGCTTGCTGCAACGTCTTTCTGAGGAAGAAGAACAAGCTTAAGGGCATAGGGGGATAAACATTTCCATTTCGAATGATAGACCATAAGGCTCTTTCTCTTTTATGCAGAAATGTTTTAGTAAAGAGGTTCCCAAGAGAAAACATTTGACCGTTTGAAACCCACCTTAATGCAATGTGCAGAGATAGCTTTTGACCTTTCACCCTTTTTCCTTACTAGCTCCCTTGTACTTTATCTTTGTTTAGCACTCTTCCTTCTTATTTTGTTGTACTTAAGATGTAGACTACTCTTGCTCCATGTGTCCCTCAAGCTTTTAGAGAAGTATCTTTTACTTGTGCAATCTCGCTCATTTTCATTTCTAGTTAGGCTTCATATTTGTCATCTTGGTTTATGTGATGTATATAATTTTTGAAACAGACCAAAGATGTCTCCTGTGAAGTTAGGAGACATTTGCTGTTTAATATAATTCTGAAACACTTTAGCAAATACATTAAAAGGGTTTATAACTATGTTTGTCATCATTTTGGGTTCTCAAGCCAACATATTAAAAATTACTAACAAACTATATATTGTCAAGGCAAGGAACCCGATTGAGGACCTATACATAATAAAGCAACAAAAAAATAGCTTTCAAATGAAGTTTCTTTTATGTTTTTTTGATATTCCAACAAGGAGAAAAGGCTTAACCCGTAAGCGAGGAAAGAGAGAATCCAACAAGAAGAAAAGAAACAAAAACCAAGAAAATACCAGATATTTGGACCATCCATGATAAGCAAAATCATCATCTAACAATCAACCTAGAACTGACATATATAACAAACTAGATAAAATACCACCTATAAAATGATGTGGAGTTCAACCTATGCCTAAAACCATTTGAACACAGCCACCACTGATATCACCAAACAAAAAATAGAGGACACCTCTATTAAAATGCAGCTTGGAAAAGAAAGGCAACGTAGAGTGACATCAGCAAAGAGAGTCACAAAGTTGACACTTTCCAATTAGCAAATCAAATAATTGCAAGTGGATATTTTCTAATATTTTTAATTTTAAAATTACTTATTTAGAGAAAAATGTTTGTTCCATTGTTTGATTTGGAAGTTGGTTTAAATTGATATAAGAAAGTTGCTATAAGTCTTATTAAATCTATGACTCAATTTTCATACCTTTTATTTTATGTATTTTTCTTCTCTTTTGTTTCTGTCAATAATAGTGATGGGTATTTACGTAATGTGAATTGCAAATTATGTGCCACTACATATGTGATCAGAACACATATGGGTGTATCTATAAAAAAAAAAAAATTGTATACGTTTGGAGCTTGGATATTTTTTGGGTGCCACGACAAAGAGCTTCTGTTTTTTTTTTCCCTCAAAAATCAAAGAAGAATCAACTTCTGAAAAGGAATCCATACATGTAAAAATTTCGACAATATCAAAGTAAACGTAGAACTTTCGACCAAAAAAAAGAAAAAGAAAGTAGAACTGCGTTTTCTAATCTATACAAAATACAAATTTAAAGTTCTCTTGGCCATGGTATTTAAAATGAAAAATATTTAAAACAAACCAAAATGTAGGAATGATTAAAAAATATTGGTAGAATAATTATAAGTGAGATAAATGTGTTGTAACATAAACCATAGTATACAAATTAGAATTTGATTTTGATATATTTTATTAAAAAAGAAATAGGAAGACCGGAAGAGTTTCAAGCTTTTTCTTTTGGTTGGCGGAAGAGTTTCAAGTTTTCTTTGATCATCAAGAGTTTCAATTTTTTTTAGGTGAATTTATAGTATATACCAGGAAATAATGACTAATTTCCTCAAGGTTAAAGCTTAAAACGTGAATTTTCTCTGATTAGACATGAGTTTCAAGTTCTATTCAGTTTTTGCAACAGAAGTTTGATCAGCTCTAGAAAGTTTAGGCTCAATACATTTAAAATTGTAAGATATAAATTGGACTTATAAATTGTAGCATATATATCAATTTTATTTTGGTAGATAAACTTTGATGAAAACTTGAAAGTTTATGCCCAATATATTTAAAATTGTACGACATAAATTGGACGTATAAATTGTAGTGTATTAATTGTAACTTACACATTTTGTCTCTTTGTAGTTAAACTTTTATGTTGATGTATAGTTAAATTTTGAGTCCCATTGTATTTGGTGTTTGATGTTTGTTCTTTCTTTGCTACAAGAAAATAATTAAAGTTTTAATATTTTCATGTTTACGTCAACATTCAAAAGTGTTTAGGTGTATCGAATTTTACGTTGGCGATGACTAAAATGTTTTTCACCCCGACTGTAGTTGATAGAAGAAAATTATTTAAATTAAAATTGTTTGTCTATGCTAATAATTTAATAGCAAGTTGAAAAGTGACCACCTTCAGTTTAAGACGATCCGTGCGAAGCACGGGTTCCGTACAAGTGTGAAACAATGATGAAAACTTGAAATTAATTTGGAGATGGAAATTAAATTGAAAGTAAAACCAGGCACAAAAAGAACATTGTGGATGATAAAATCAGAAGAAAAGCAAACAGTACCAGAATAATGGGCTATGACAAAAGATCCACTAGGCAAATTAATGAGACTCAGATTTGGAAATGCATGAATTTCTTGTTCATTCATTGAGAGCACTGTACACAATATATAAAGCTATATAAGGCTAGATATTTACAGCAACGGAAAAATAAAAACAAATCTAACAGAATCTTCTAAATCTATCCACAATACGTGATAGGCATACCAAAATTGTCACAAATAAAATCACAGTTCATCACCCTTCTAGAACTCAAATATTCTTCTGCTGAGGAACAATTCCAGTTGCATCATTTTGGTTGTTGAATTGGGCTTCTTGAGTTGTTGTGTTGTGGTTGTGAACATATGGGCCTTTTTTGTTGTTATGGGCTCATCCTTTGACTTGGAACCTTTACACTGATGCCTTCTGAACAAATTGCTGTCTGAAGATGAAACTGAGCTTAAAAATAAACAAATAAATAGATGAAACTGAGCAAGAGAAGTTGGACCAACGGTTTTTGAAGCAACAACTTTTAGGTAAAATTTACCTTATAATAAGGAAAATCTATATACTCGGAGAAGCAACACTTTGGGAGAATATAATGCAACAGAATTTGGTTTTACATTCATCAGATTCTTGAATATGCATTCAAGACATTGCTGGCCGGATTTATATTGAATGTAATGATCAAAATTAGTTGATGAAGAATATAAATTTAATTTAATTTCATTTTCTTTCTAAGAGTTTTAATGCGACGGGAAACAACTTAGAGCTTGTCAATCATGGAGTGGACCCGTTGCTGGTGGGGAATGTGAAGATATAGTAGGCGTGAGAGTACTTCCGTCTTCCAATGGACAAGAAATTATAGCAAAACTGTTTGTTGTATCTGAGTAAGGCATTCACAATTTGTCTCCCCGAAAAGTTTCATTTGGTGACACATTGGAGAAATTCCTGAAAACTCCTAAAGCACGTTTAATATGTATTCCAAAGACAATCACATTCATATCCACAATTATATATTTTTTATTTTTATATAAATTTTAAATATTTTAAATTAAAATTAAATAATTATAATTATTCATAAAATATATATTAAATATATTTCAAGAACATACAAATATTTCTTAACACGGGCTGTGATTAGGTAGGAATAAGACCAACTAATAATGAGACCAACTAGTAATGGTGCCCTTCAGTGCAACTTTGTCAGGATCAGCAACTTTGTGTCCATCAAATCAATGAAGCTTTTGTTGCGTAATTAGATATTATATTTTATTGAAAACAATTTAGTCAAATTGTCCGAAGAAGCAATGGGCTGCTGACACACGTTGGCAAGGGTCCCAAGATTATATATATATATATATATATATATATATATATATATATATATATATATATAGAGTAGATTCATGTCCAACCATTTGATATCCATAAAAAATGGTAAAATTCTCCCACCACTAGTTATTTCATATTTAGGGCTCAAAATTAAGACTATTAAAAGAAAGAAGTATCTGTCATTCAAAAAGACCATGTGTTGGTTATTAATCACTTTCTGAACAAAAAAGTTCTTATTTTGTATTATTAAATAAATATCCTAGATAAAAGTATAATTCTTAAATTATACTTTTAATGTTAAAGATTTAATTTTTATCAAGTCATATATTATCACATTAGATATATAGTTGATTTTTTCACCCACTAATTTAAAAAATCTTGGTAAGAAAAGATTTTCGTTGGATGGCAATGTATATCAAAATTAAATTCTAATCTATTGGTAATTATAATGTATTTATTATAAAGTAAGCGAAATCTTTTATTTTTTGGTCACTAGAAATTTCTCCTCTGCTTATTTGTGGTGGTAAAGTGTGATTTATAGTGGGTGCTCTGCTGCCATGGTTATCCCAACATGTCTAGTTAGGTGCATGAACTTTCAAGCAAGACCGTAATTTGGCCTCACCAGTGGACGATCGATGGAAAATGATAAGTGTTGTTAGATTATACTGACCGCAAATTAATTGATGAAACCGACGGTTGTTAGCAAGTACAAAGTACCAAAGTTTTATGAATGTGCTCAACCCGAACAAGGAAAATTTGCCATAAAAAGGACCCCAGGCCTGGCGTGGCGTGATTGAGTTTGGAACTTTGGGAACGAGGAGGGGCCAATGATGCGCCATTCACATAATTAATCGCATGCCTTATCTGGAGAGTTTGATTACTCAGTGGAAAGAGAGTTCAATCAAATTAAGTAAGGGGTGTTTGGTTTAGATTTTGAAAAAGTGATTATAAAATTTAAATTTTATATTTATTTAAAAAAGCTTAAAGTTGTTTTTTTTTTCATAAGCTATTCTTTTCAGTTTCTATAAAAAAAAGTTAAAAATTAATATTTTTGAAATTTTAATTATTTTTTAAAAATTATTCAAATATATGAAAAGTGATTTTTAGAATGAAAAAAGTGATTGTGAGCTGAGAAAATCAGAAACAAACACACCTTAAAGCTCGTTTCACATTATCCTTCAACTAATTAAAGCTTGCCTCAATCTTTTATATATATATATATATATGTTCCAAGCTTGCCACAATCTTGTTGAGGAGTAACCAAATAAATCGAATGGATGAATATAATAAACTTAGCCAACTAATGGGGTAGACAAGAATGCACCCTCCATTCTAGAATGAGATAGGTTCCATGTACATCATAATATGACAACAAACTTATCCTATAGGTAAGGATAAGATCAAAACCCCAACTACATGATTAAGAATGGCTGCCTCATCATACTACACCTCGTGATTAGGTCATTTTAATATTTTACATGTTTTAAATTATTTGTATATTTTAAATGTCAAGAGGATATTATTTTTTTTAAAAAAAAATTATCATTACATCGTTTATGCTTATTGATGAAGAGAGTGTTTTATTGATTATTTCAATATGTATGTGAAATTCTAAAGTGAAAAGTATTTTGAACGAGGAAAATATATAAGAAGCTAGGATAAATAGGCATGATGATCTTCGTTTGCAATTGACTTATTAACTAAGAGTGCATTTGTATAAGTTTTTTAACAAAATGTTTTTTTCAACTACAATAAATTAAATCACATTTTATAAAAATTATTCTTATCGGACTCTACTTAAAACTTAAATACAATTTCAAAATAAATTGTTTCCAACTTCTAAACAGAAAAAGCTAATATGAGTAACTTTTATGAAAATTGATTATCACTTTTATGTCAAAAAAAAAAAAAAACAGAGCACACATCCTAACTGCTAGTAATAAGAAAAGGGTGAGTTTCTTAAATGAGGAAGATGAGTTTTCAACCACATCGATCATGATCCCTGAGTCAATCCATCGATTACATTTTCTAACCATATGAATCAACCCATCAGTTAATTTTTCCATATATTATTACAGAAATATAATATGTTCAAAAAAGTGCACATTATTTTATAGTTTGTACATCTTAGGTTTTACATAAGTTAGTTCGGGGTCAAATGTATTTATTTTTCCTTAACAATAGATGAAAACTTTGGGTAAATTACATGCACCTCTCATGAGATTTGTGAAAATGCAACTCACACCTTCTCTAATTGTCTATCTTACACTCATACCCCCTCTTGTCAAATTTTAAGTATTTATATTACAATCATACTCCTTATTCACAGTATTCAATAAACTTAACAAAATAATATTTTTGTGATACTAACTACTCATAATTAATAACATTATAAAAATACCATTCAACTTAATAGAGTGGGTAAATATATTTTTATAATTTTATTAATTAAAATAGTTAATATCATAAAAATATCATTATGTTAAGTTACTAATCTTATGTGAATGATAGTGTGACTATATTATAAATACTTAAAATTTAATAATCAGATAAGTGTAAATGTAAGCTTAATAACTAGAAAACTGTAAGTTATATTTTCACAAACCTAAAAAAAAAAGTGAGTATAATTTACCCAAACTTTAACAAAAGGGATTCAAAGAAAAATTCAAGCGTCAATTTACCCCTTTTAAAAGTAAAGGATAATTAAAGTGTATATGAGCTATAATTCAACCGATAAAGTGCATATTTTACCTTTTTTTTCTTTTTCGTTTCTAGAGCTTAAGCTTGTAGCATCCTGGGCTTGCTGGCAGGGGCGCTGATCATAGTCGGAGGGTGAACTAGCTAGTAACTTGTTTTTGCTGTAGTGCTTTTCTTTTCTTTTCTTTTTTTTCTTTCTCGACTGAGTATAAAGTCCTATATGGTCAATAAAGTTGTGGCTACTTTTCATCGAGATGTGCCTTGTGAATGACTTTTGGCTTGTACATTTCTCAGAAAGTTACATGATACTGAAGAACTAGCAGGCTCAAGATCAAGATGAGACACAAGCGCGTGATTTTTCTAATAGAAAAAGGAAAAGATGGAGAGAAGGAATTTTTGATGCGTAAGTATTGCAGAGGCTCACATCTGTTTGCAATTTATTTTTTTAACATCTTCCATTAGAACACGAGGGAATGCACATTTATTTTCATTAGACTAAAGGTTAGGTTAAAAAGCCTAAACTTTTAGGATTTAGAATAGTAAATAGTATGGTTGCTTACAAAAGAGCTTCATAGATTTTGAACTCCAACTTTGTGCATAAAACTCGTCTAGAATTTTACTACTTCCATTTAGTTAACCTAAATTAGTGGAATCCATAATTTTTTTTATTAGGTATATAAGTTTTGTACGTAAATGATAATTTTTGATAAATAATTAATTTTTTTCAAAAAAGATTTGAGAAAGATTAAAATTATAAATTGTTTTAAATCACGGAAAGGTCAACCCAAACCAAGACCTACTAATAAGGTTTGGGTTTGATACGTCCTGAATTTTGTCTAATTACTAGACCTATGAGTGACTGTGTATTTACAAGTAAATAATCATTTTAATCTTAACATTTTCAATTTGATATCAATTTGGTTGTAATAAAAAATTTTATATCAATTTGATCTTAAAAAAATTTTGATATCAATTTAGTTCTAATATTTTTTTTATTTAGTCATCAATTTAGTCATTTCATCCAAGTGAAAATCCAACAAATTAAAATAACTAAATTGATGTTGAAATTAAAAATATTAGGACCAAAATGGTTATATACTCTTAAATATTTATAAATGATTTCTCAATTCCAATGAGATTTGTATTATATATGTTAATCACGTTGGTAAATACTAAATAAAAATTAATTTATTCTATGTACACCAATTACTATTTAGATGGCTGATTATACTTCTAACATTCCCTTTTAGGTTAGTAAACAGCTATGTTACGGCGCGAGTTAGTTGTTTTTTTATTACTTATTATTTAATTTTATTATTTATGAAAATATTTAATATTATTTATATTTAAATAATAATGATGTTAAAGACAACAATTTTTGCAAGTTAATTTGAGTACCAAAAAAGAAAGAAGGGTAGTCCCTGTTGTATGTGACGTAGTTCAACTTGCTAGCCAAGTGTTGATAGGACGGAAATTTGCTGTAGTGAGATTATGTCTTTCTTTTTATCTTATCAATTATTTATTATTATCACATGAAAACTTGAATAATATATATTTTATAGAGAAAATAATTTTTATATGGTATTTTTATGATTATAATATGATCTTGCTATTATCTATCATTTTTCATATGAAAATCGAAAACATCATATTGAAATGACCTTATTTTATAATTATTTTAAAATTTTTAATGCTATTAAATATGCATTTTTCATATGAATCGATAAAATGAAAAATAGAACAATTTCGGGACAATTTATCTCAGTCATGTTAATAAGATGATTGTCTAAACATTATGATACCATCCTTGGACTTTTTTCTTTTACATCATATTTTCCTGAGAACCAGAACAAAAGTGATGGGTTTGATATCCTCCACTGCCATTTCTGCGTCCACAAGTCTTGCATAGTTCTCAAACAAACTATCTAAGATCTTCTCTCCGAAGTGGTCAGAGATCATTGATTCTTGGATGGCCCTTACTGCCATTGCAACCGCTGTACCATGGCTCTCCACCCCTTGCTGGATAGTGTCCATCTCAAACATCTCTAGCCTCTCCAATTTCAATGACCCTTCCTTCCTCACCCCATCTTCTATTTCTTCCCTTGATGGTGCATAGAAATGCACATCATATGAATCAAGCTTCTCCTGTTCTATTTCTCCCTTTTAAGATAAAAGACAGGAAATGAAAATTAAGAAAAACGAGACAAAAGAATTCATAATTAATCAAGGGTAGCATAGAGTGGTTTGTCTTTTTTGGCAAATTTTTGCATACAAATCAAAATTTTCTGATTTAGGCATATTGATGATAAAGTTGGTGGGACTTAAAAGTAATTGGATATATATGTCTTGAACAAAGTTATCGATGAAGCCTTATCTTATATTATCAGTGTCCCCAAACATGAGATATTAGATTTAATTTGTGTCAATAAGAGAATCTCAAACTTTTATTGACATGATTATCTCATGGACTTTCAAGCTGCTTTTTTTTATTTTCTTTTTTGTGGTATTTGAAAGTTAGAAGGAAGAGTGAAAGTTCTATTTGATATCAACAAGGTGAAAAATGATAACAGTAAGAACGTATAGTAATAGTATAAACAAGAATCTTGACAACGAAAGGAAAAGTTCCGTACACAATAAATTTGGACACAGGAACAACACACATCGTAAGGACCTTACACGGGAAGAAAAAAGCTGAAAGACAAAGGAAAAGTAAGACAAATGAATGGTTGTAATGAAATTGAATAATATCTGTGCGAGTGTGTGCTTGTTTTTCTTTCTTGAATATATCACTGTTTAACAACAAAGTATATAGAAGTAGAAAAATCACGTACAACCAAACACTTTACCAAAGTTTTGTTATCGAAATTGTAACATGATTATTGAACTTTAAATAGATAAGCAGACCATACGATTATATTTCAGCTACCAAGCACTGCAATTTTCATTAAAGACTCTATAAATATTTTTCTTGCTGTCAGTGTTTTAAATTGCGAACTGCATCACATGATGTGATAGAGCGGTTGCGGATGCAACTACATCAGGCGCAATTGCGTGATACATTTTCACAAATTGATTAACGTGATCGAACGCATCAGGCCGCATAGGCATAAAGGCCGCAACAGCAATGAGTTACTTTTCAAGTTGTAGACGCGTAAAAATTTCACGCCGTATCAGCGTAATGCGTCACAACAGCCAAATTATCCGCAACCGCAACCGCGATCGTATTTCCGCGATCGCAACTGCAATTTAAAACACTGATTGCCGGATAACATTAACACTTAATTATAATAGTAATAATGATGATGAAGTGCTCTCCAGCAAAATACGCACCTGTGAGACTAGAATAGCAAATGAACGGGAAAGGATCTGCCAGAAGAAAGAGTTGCCCCTGTCAATATGTTCGTGGCCCCTTCTTCCCAGAAAAATCAGCACCATTCTCCCATCCACAACTAGTTCTTCTGACCTTGACCGGAGGAACAAGGAAAAGTCTTGCTGGAACTGCTGAAGGTATGCTTGGGGCACCACTGCAGGGCTTGATTCAGAAACGTAGACACATCCCTTGTTCAATGGCCTTCCCTGCTCATCGTATAGTGCTGGTGGAACCTGCATGACACAAACCAGCAACAGCTACAGCTAAATATGGTCCTGGGTGAGGATGCAACAGTACAAAATGAGCATGCGTATAAAGGTGTAAAGGCAAAAATAGAAAAGAACTTTGTCTTTTTAAATCGACATTTTGTAATCATCGTATGAGACTTCATATACTAATGTGAGTGCATATACTTAAGTGAAAAGATTGTTGTATTTGGTGTCAAATTCTAATATATAATAAGTATTATAACTCTAAAGTTATGGTAGATATATTGGCACTGCACAAGTGGAGTGTAGGGCAGGTGGTCATGGAGCGCATATCAATAAGGATGTGGATTTGACTCTCGTGGATTGTCATGAAACTTTCATCTGTGGGTAATTTCACCGTATAAGTGCTCGAAGATCTCAGAGACCGTATTCTAGTACTAGTGGGATAATTGGGACTGGATCCACCTAAAACTTTTGTTTATAAAAAATGTATATAGGTATATTGGGGGGGCTCACCCTTGAAAGCCAATGTAAACTGTAGGAGGAGTGGACAAAGTGCAAGTAACTGTTTGGGAATAGTCTTCCATAAAATGAACCAGGGTAACCTCCCATGAAAATGGAAGGGAACCCATTCTTCCTGTCTTGCCTAAGAAGCCTGTGGAATTCTGGCAAGGCCTTAAAGATTGAGTTGAAGTCATTGGTTGGAAGATCATTGAAGTAGACCCTGAACTCAGAAGGGTGGTGCATGATCTTGTGACACATGCTTTGGATGGCTTGAAAGATGTCTTTGATGATTGATAGGGTGTTGGGCCCAGAGGAACAGCCCAAATCAGCAATGCCTATGCTCTTGGGAGTGGTTGCAAGGTAAAGCTCCTCAACTGTCTGTATGATTATGTGCTTCACCTTGTCAGATGCCTTCTTCTGTCAAAATCAAAGCATGAGAATCATCATAATTACGAAGAATTCAGTTCTAAACCAAAATAAGCAAAGCATGTGTGTGGGGAAGAGATCATAGGTTGAGAGGAACAGAGAGGAACCTGTAGTGAGGAATTCTTGGCGTAGCTTGTTTTGCCAACTCCTCCATTCATGTGGAAGACTTTCTCTACATCCATTTTTTCTGTTGGAATAGGACTTTCTCGCTTGTTGTTAGTGAAGTTGTGGTCTTCTTTTAAAGGAAGATTTAGCATGATGTGGCCTTTTTATTTATTATTATTTTTTGGGGTGTTCCCCTTCTCTTCCCAGGAATATGACACTTTACCAATCGTGAGTTTAGAATTAATCTATTTGAGTGTCACAATTTACAAGTGACAATAATTGTTTTGCTATTGATGCTACTTTAGAAAATAGTCTAGTCAATCTTTAAAATAGTCTAGTGCATGTTTGGCTTGACATTTGAAAGTCACAAGTTATGGTGGGGACAAAAACTTTTCTCTTTTTATTTTTATCAAATTATAATTTTGAAACTTAAAACTAAAATTCAACTTGCTAAATGTGGTTCGATGTGTGGCTAAGAAGATTTTAATGGATGGAAATCTCCTGTCCCTAAACAATATCTCATTTCCTATCTTTCTAATCATTTACTGACACATAAAAAAATCAAAATCAAAATATATTTAAAAATTTATGAGTTACTAAATATATAATACGTATCTTTCATTAACCAAATTATTGGGAGGACAGAGATGAACACTATTTGATGACAAAAAATTTCTATCCAATTTAAATTATGAGAATTTTATAAATGACAAAAGAGAGTGAGTCATTATAAAATAGAATGAAAAGGAAAGAACTTAATAGAATAGATTGTATCATTTAGGTGTTTAATATATAGTTTTGAATATCGAACCAGACCCATTGGTGTGTTATGAATCATCATTTGGATCGAACCTCATATAACCTACTCAACACAGTTAAACCCAAACCAAGATGAACCAGGAGTCAACCGACTAGCAAACCCAACTTGAACCGCCACATAAGAATTGATGAATAATCTCTAAAATTCCTTTGTGAGGATTCAAAACTTGTACCATGAGCGATAGGGCCAATGCACTCACTACTATACTAGCTTACTTCTTGTCATATAAGATGGCAATAATTAATATATATATATATATATATATATATATATATTATATGCCTAATATATTTTTGTATATAAATGAATTTAAACTTTGCCGATCGAACCATGAACCAAGGAAACATGTCACTAGCCAACTTGCCTTTATTTCCTAAAGTGCCAATAATTATACATATTACATACTTAATATATTTTTATATATTTATTTAATTAAATTCAATCCATGGTCTCCTGGTTGAATCAGTGATATAATGACCCAATAGTATGCCAAGTCTATCATGGGTCCAAATTTAAAAGCTATGGTTTAATACATTTAATGAGAAACGTGATGAAAAGTGCATCTCGTTTCTTTCTTTACTCTCACTACACCGTGTCTAACTTTTGGCAAGAGGTGTTGTTAAAAATATTTAGTAACATTTAAAAAATGTTGCTAAGAATGTAAAATGATATTAACTCTTTTCTAACATTTTTAATAAGTGCCATATATAATCTGTTGTTAAAGAGTTTTAGTATGGTTACATGAAAATTAATGTCATTGAATAACAAAAAATTGAGAACTTTAATTCTATAAAGGAATTGATTTTTTTTTGATTTAGAAGCAACATAGTTCAAGGACTTGAAATTTGATAAGAATTAAAATCCATCAAAATTATGGAATTGAAATCAGACCTAAATTGGTGTGGAATTGAATTCTAACAAATGAAAATACTAAAATAATCTTACTTGAATATAATGTTTTGTTCCTAACCTAGCTATTAATGAAGGATAAAATAGTAAAAATAATTAAATTAATTCATTTTTAAACTCATTCCAAATCAAGGAATTGAATTGAATTTTTTAATTTAGTAACTCATTCCAAACATAAAAATTGAATTCAATCCGTGACGGAATTCAATTGCTAATGGAATTTAATTCAATTTTATCTCATTAAAAATTTTCAAATACAGGTGAGTACTATCCATCCAAAGTTAGTCATATACTAAAACATGTGTTATATATATATATATATATATGGTGCATATCACATGAGATGAGTGACTTATTATGAGAAAAGTAAATTTGAGCTATATAACTATACATAAATAGTTAAGATTGAAAGTTAATTAATGTAATTAATGCTGAGTTATTGTTTTTATTAGGTGCAATTTTGTTGATTTAATTTATTTTTCAACTAGCTTTTTACCCATTGCTACTTACGGTAATATTGAATATTAAAATTTTATTTAATTATTTAGATAAATATAATTTTCTCATATGTCATTTTAACTTAAAAAATCACTCAAAACAAATATTTGAATTCAGACTATTTGATTTGATTTTAAATTTATTTTCAAAATTAAATTAAATTGGAATAGATGTTTCAATTCTTACAAAATGTAAAATACTTTTCATCATTGTAATACATAACTCAATTTATATGATCTTCTTATGTGCTCTATTCTTAATAATTAACATACTTTAATAATAAAAACTATTTTATCTTGTGTAGAAATTATATTTATTTTCAAAATAATTTTGTAGTATGTAGAAATAATTTATTTTAAATCAAAATATAGGTACATTATCACCGAATTATGATTTTAATTTTAATATACCAATTAAATAAAATAGTTTAATATTGTTATCAATTTAAACCTTACCACATATATGACTTTTCAAGTAATTAAATTTTTACCTCATAGTTGTAGATAATTGAACTAAATCAATGTACAATTTTAATATATATATATATATATATATATATATATATATATATATATATATATATATATATATCTTTGTGTGTGTGTGTGATAATAAAATAGTTTAGATGGTAAAATTAATTATTTATGAATTCTATGTGAATCATTGATCAACTTATAACAGCATTCAACTTACTTTTCCAAACACTTAGTTATGCAAACATTATTGATGATATTTGAATTATCATAGCATATAAAACTCTTCAATCATGATCTAATGGTAACTTTAAAACTTATAACATACAATTGACCCTGACTTAAAAAAATAGACATTTCCAAAATCAAGCTAAAATTTTCTCTAGTAATCATGTAAGATTAAAAATTAGTCATGTCTCATATAATCATATAAGATAAAAATATAGAATTTAATCACTCAATGTCATCCAATCATATATTTTCACATAGTAAAGGTAGTTAAGTGTCTCACTTCCACTACTTGAATTGATCAGAGTTTTCATGAAAAAAGATGACATTAATATAAAAGGTAGAATTTGAAATTTCAATTTTGTAATTAATATAATTGTTCATTATAAATATGAGGAAAATTAATATTAATCATTTATCTGAGTCATCAAAAGATGACATTTATCAAACATAATAGTACCTTGAAGAGTGCAATTTTTGGGGGGAAATTTGGTGTTAAATGATTAACACATTATATGATCTAAGAGATTATCCAACTTTTATATATAAACAGATGAATATTTTTTATGGAGTTTAATTTTAATACATTAGCAGTGTAAAAAAAAATTTTCTCCTTGTCCAATCAAATTTTCCTTTGGCATGACTTTTCAACTATTGAAGTGAAAATTGATCACATTTGGCGATATGTTACTTCCTGATTAGATGACTATCTAAATTTTTTTACACTATTAATATATTAAAATTAAATTTGTTTTATATAGTAAAAAATGCTTAAAAATAAATGAATATATTTTAATATTACGTCCAAATATAAATTAATTTCAAATCCAAACATAAGAATATTTAAACTTTAGCTTTTTAAAAGAGATTATTTAAAAATTCAATTAAAAAAATCTTTTATTAGAAGTTATAATTTTTTATCTTCTAGAGAAAGCTATTTTATATAGAGTTTAATTTTGATACATTGATAGTGTAAAAAGTTTTACATTATTATCCAACTAGATTTCTCCTTTTGCACAACTTTCCAAATAGTGCAGGTGAAAATCAATCATATTTGCTGATATATCATTACATCATTGGAAGATCATGTAAAAAATATTGTACACATTCAATGTATCAATATTAAAACCTTTTTTATAATATAAAAAAGAAAATGTGTTTAAAATAAGGATTTAATTACTATTAAAGTGTAAAACTTTTTTACACAATATTCAATCATGTATTGCCGCATAAGCCATGATAGTTGACTTTTATACCCATTACCTAAAAAGTCATCCAAACTAAATGTTTTGATTGGATGACGTAAAACTATTTTACACTGGTGCATCAAAATTAAGCTCTTAAAATAAATGAAAACATTTTAATATTACATCCAAATATATAGATTAACTTGGTTGCATTAAACTTGCACATATGAGCTTAGTTGAGCTATTGAGTTAGAGCTTGACACTTGGTAAATTGGATAACCAAAATTTGGTACAAGTTTTGGAGGGAAAATTCTTTATCATTGTGTGACAAATATCATCTATTGAGTTAACTATTGAACTTTTATATATAGATATATAGGTGTGGGCATAGTTTTAAAAACCAAACTGACTGGTCAACTCAACTGGCCTGAAACTGGTGAATCGACGTGTTGATTGGTTATACAACTAACTCGATCTCAAACCTAGCACCAAAAGAAGGAACACGCTCCCAACCACTAGGCTATTCAAGTTGACGTGCTATTGTGCGTAAATAATTATATATATTGTATAATTATAGTATTTTATATATTTATTTAATTAAATCCAATTCAACTCGTGACCCACCAGCGAACCATTTATCCAGTGACTTAATCTTAGCTTAGTCGATTACCGGGTTAGTTTTAAAACTATGGGTGTGGAAACCAAACATAATTGCTCATGTGGCAATATATAATTGAATAATAATGTAAAACTTAGAGTAAACCCCCAAATTGGTCCATAACAATTTGTTAAATAAATAAATTAGTCTCTGACAAAAAGAAAATTAATGTTAAAGTTCTTCCCAATTATAAAAATAGGCACTACAAGTCTCCTTACTTGAGAATTTGATGTGTCACCCACCTCACATGTGGCATGCAATTTATTAATCTAGGTGAAACTCACTAATCCTTATCATCACCTCTTTGTTAAAACACACCTTTGATTTTTCTAAACCCTCCCCAAAATATCTAAAATTTCACAAATAACCTATTAAACCTAAACATAGCCCTAGCTCCTTCTTGCTTTTATCGTTACTCCATTTATTCTCTTGCCAAGTCACATCCTTTCTTCATTGAATCCTCTTTCCAAATTCCTCCCTAATGCAAACCAAAAAGTCACGGAGATTGGAATATTTGCCAATTCCACTAGCCCAAGAAATTTTGATTCATTTACAAAAGTAATTACGAAAATTGGAAATGTCACAGAACAAAATTGTGGCAATGGCAATTGGTAAAGTAAAGCGAGATAGAGAGATTTGGAAAGAGGGTTCAATGGAGAAGGGATATGGCTTGACAAGAGAATAAATGGAGAACGACAAAAGCAAGAAGGAGCTAGGCCTATGTTTAGGTTTAATGGATTATTTGTGAAATTTTGGAATGTTTTGGGAAGGGTTTAAAAAAATCAAATTATGTGTTTTAATAAATAGGTGATTATTAGGATTAGTGGATGCCACCTAGGTTAATATATTGCATGCCACTTCAGCAAATGAATGACATATGGATTTTAGAGCAGGGACTTATGGTGTCTATTTTGATAATTGTGAACCTCAACATTAATTTTTATTTTCTCAGCAATCAATTTATCCATTTAAGAAATTGTCATAGATTAATTTGGGGTTTACTCTAAAACTTATTTATATTATCAGTACATCAAAATTAAATCCCTAATTATATTAGTATTTTATATTTTTACATTTTTATATTAAAATCTAAAATGTGTACCGTATTTTTCAAGCTCGGTAGTTAGATTCTGAGTTTAATTTTTTTAAGGCTAAATTTATTCCTAGATGTTGTAAGGTAGTGGCTGATAAATTAGATCATTTAGCTAATGAAGATCAAACGTGGTATAATGTAACCCCTGATTGTATTTAAGATATTCTTGTTTTGGAATCTTGTGATTGAATAAATTCGTATATCACGTTAAAAAAATATGTATTGTAAATCATGGTTGATAATAACTATTTTTTATAGGTATTATATACTAGAGATAATTTCTTTTTTTGCGGTAATATACAAATTTTGCCTGATTTTTCATGGTACGTGCTTTCAGTATGATAGTTTCAGATTATGATGAGGTGCATCTCAAAATAATTTTTCTTCCACACTATTTTTGTATGAATTTGATTTTTATGCGCTAACAATGTAATTTTTTGTCACTATTAGAAAACAGTGGGATACGACGGACACTACCGACATTTGAACCCGTAAAAAATTACCATAACATCTCCAACGGGTTGTCGCGTTTTTGGTAATAAATGAGGTTATCAATAATGTGCATACATCTGGTAAAATCATCGGTAAATACTGCGACACCATGCGCCACATGATGCACATAGCATCCGATGAGTGTACTAATGAGCATTTAATAATATTTTAAAATTATTTTTATTAACTATTACCAACATGTTAACCGACGGTATATTTAATATTATCTTTGAATTTTATTTTGATTAAAATTAACCGATGGGTGATTAATAATAACTTTTAAATTATTTTTTGTAAATATTATCTACAGGTTATTGAAGAGTTAATTATATTATTATATTTAAATTACTTTTATTTCAATATTACCGACTGGTGTTTCAATGGGTATAATTTAATAGGATTTAATTAGAATACACTGATAGTGTAAAAAAGTTTTATACATTCATCTAATCATGTAATGATATATCAGCAAATATAGTTACTTTTTCACTCCACTACTTGAAAAGTCATACAAAAGAAGAGATTTGATTAGATGACAGTGTAAAAGAGTTTTACATTGTCAGTGCATTAAAATTAAACCCAATTTAATATTATCTTTGAATGTTATTTTTATTAAAATAAACTAACAGGTATATCGACGGGTGCTTAATAATATCTTTAAATTATTTTTAGTAAATATTACCAGGTTAACCAATAGGTATTTCACTACAAGAAAAGCGCAAGATACCGACTCTTTACCGATGGATGTTTCGACGGGTAGCATTTATACTGATGGTATACCGACGATTACTGGCATCCCTTTTAGGCCGTCATGAGATTACGACGGTAGAATAAACTCGTTGGTATTTATCGACACATGTATTGACTAATAAAATGCTTATAGTCGGTATAATTATATAAAAAGGCGTCAGGGCTCCAAGACATATTTATACAGTTTTTTTTTTTTACCGACGGTATTGGAATAAATAAATAATTTTTTACCCCTTTTACCGACTGTTATTATTTTTGGAAAAATAATTTTATTTAATTAATATTTTGTTTTACCGATCTATTACTTCGGTAACCGTGGGTTAAATTATAATTTATCTTTAATGATTTATTATTTATTTATTTATATAATAACCTAATTATCAATAAACTGATATTAAATAAGAAAAATAATAAAATGAATAAATTAAACTGAATAAATAAAATAGTAAATGACAACAATAAAATATATACAAATTACAGGAAATGTAAAAAATATCCAGAAAGTAAAAATGAAAAAGCTAGATAAAAACTAAGTCCTGGGCATTAGGATTGTCCCATCATATCATCATCATCACCATCATTCGGATCATCATCGTCATCCGCGCCTCCGACTATGACTAGCCCTCAGAGATGGAGGGGAGTGGATATGGGGAGCATCTTGCCCAAGCTAAGCATCTTGAAGCCTGCATGTTCCTGAAGAATGTCATGACATATGTCGTGATCTTCTGCTGCATTTCAGAGCTTAGCCTTCGCCTTCTTTGCTTTCTCCGCTCCTTCTTTGTGTTCTCCGCCGCCCACATCCCCTACTACTTTATGGATTGATGACTGTCCCCATAAACTAACACGGTCTTTCAACGTGCTTTGTTCTCACTCGCACGCTTCCTGGAAACTTCCAGGAGGTCACCCATCCCAAAATTGCTCTAAGTCAAGCACGCTTAACTATGGAGTTATTTCGTGATGGGCTACCGAAAAGAAGATGCATTTTGTTAGTATTGGTAGTATAAATCAATTCATATAAGCCCTCCTTAATTGTATAGTCTCATGCCTACACAATCTCAGGATCCTCTCATTCGGTGTGTAATCAGTTCATTCATGTACCCCTCGCTTAGAGGCCTTACCAGGAGTCGCTCCTTGTCCGTGCCTTCTTGCATCGATCACTCCCGCCTCATCTGCGTTACATGCCCACCAGCTTCCGTTGGTTCGTCCTCGAACCACACTGGACTAGGAGATGTGTAGGCTCTAGACCATTTGTAACATCCCTTACGCTTTATGGATTGGCGACTATCCTCACAAACTAACACGGGTCATTTCAGTGTGCTTTGTCCTCACTCACACGCTTCCTGGGAAAACTTCCCAAGAGGTCACCCATCCCAAAATTCCTCTAAGTCAAACACGTTTAACTTGGAGTTATTTTGTGATGGGCTACCGAAAGAAGATGCATCTTGCTACATGTCATGCAACGCCCGTGACAAGGCAGGGAGTGATCGCCCAAGAAGGTACGAACAAGGAGTGGTTCCTGTAAGGCCTTTAAGCAGAAGGATACATAAATGAACCGATTACACACCTGAATGAGAGGATCTGAGGTATAGGTAGGGACTATACAGTTAATGATGACTTATATGAATTGATTGGTACTACCTATGCCAACAAGATGCATCTTTCTTTTCGGTAGCCCATCACGAAAGAACTTCAAGTTAAGGGTGCTTGACTTGGGATAATTTTGGGATGGGTGACCTCTTGGAAAGTTTTCCTAGGAAGCGTGTGAGTGAGGACAAGCGCGCTGAAAAGACTCGCGTTGGTTTGTGGGGATAGTGGTCAATCCATAAAGCAGGGGGATGTTACAAATGGTATCAGAGCTGCACTTCTCCCAGGATGATGTAGTTCGGGGACAAACCAAGTAGAAGCTGGTGGGCATGTAATGCCCTGATAAGGGCAGGAGTGATTGCCGTGCAAGAAGTCACAGACAAGGAGCAGATCCTGGCAAAGCCTATAAGCGGAGGGTACATGAATGAATTGATTACACACCAAAATGAGAGGATCTGAGCTGCATAGGTATGGGACTATACAGTTGAGGATGACTTATATGAATTGATTGACACTACCTATGCCAACAAGATGCATTTTTGTTTTGGTAGCCCATCACGAAAGAACTCCACAGTTAAGCGTGTTTGACTTGGGTAATTTTGGGCTTGGTGACCTCCTGGAAGTTTTCCCAGGAAGCGTGTAAGTGAGGACAAAATGCGCTGAAAGACTAGCGTTGGCTTGGGGTTGTCAATCCATAAAGCAGGCGTCCATCAGGGTGGGGCCTCCTCATAATTTTGGCACCCGGAGACCAAGATTATGAGGAGGCCCCGCCTGAAAGGAAGCCATTTCAGCCTAATCCGTGTGAGGATAAACAACAACAATAGTCAACCACGAGACAAGATTGTCCAAAATATGGAAAGAACCATGGGGGTAGACCTTGCTTGACTGGGTAATATGTATGCTACCGTTGTGAAAACCGGGCATAAGATCTGGAGTGTCAGAAGATATTCAAAACCTTGGAAGCCATCATATAGGAACACTAAGAGTTAAGGGACAGAGCACCTAACAATCCGATCAGAGGTAGGAACATTTATGATTTGATTGAATTGTTTGAACTGTGTGCAAATTGCTTGCTTGATTTATGAAATTCTATCTTTTGAAATTGTTTTCAAATGAATTTTGAGGGCAAAATTCTTTTTAAGGTAGGTGATAATATAATACCCTAAAAATTATTTAAAAATTAATTTGAGTTTTATAAAACGTAATTTCAAAAATTGTTTAGTAATGATGAGGATGGCCCAATGGACCTGTTAAAAAAATTCAGGCCGAGATGAATAGTAACCTTGTGGGCCCCATGGTCCCACTCTGACAATCAAACCCAGATTCGGGACTAGGAAATGCCCGGACTGAGAAAAGAGAGGGTTGAAGTTAGAAATAGTTAGGAATAAGGATTTTATACTTGGAATTAATTTTCTGGCAATATCTAATTACCCGGATACGGTATTTTACCCGTTCGGAAATTTCGTGTGTGATTTCTAACACCAAAAGATAATTTACTCTTTGCAAAAGGATAATGTCTATCCTTTAGAGCCAAGTGTAAGGCTAAGATTTGATCTTGAATTACAAGATCAAATCCTAGCCATTTATCTTGCTTTCTTGCGGGAAAAGTTTAGATTTTATATTAGATAAAGATTCAACCTAACATATAATCATTTAAAGCCATCAAACCTTGTCATTTTCCATCCTTCATTCTCGGCCAAACATTGAACCAGCCACCTCCATGGTTGTTTCACCAAGAAACCATGAAAACTTGAACCAAAACCTTAGCCTATAGTTGATAAAAGCTCAAACTCTCTTCACAAAACTTGTTCCACATCCTAATCCCTACAAATCGAATTGATTAGAATTTGAATCCATCAACCTTTTCTACTTTGAGAGCTCACCATCTATTGTTTAGGGAAGGGTTTAATGTTGATTTGGTGGCCTTGAAGTGAGTAAGATCACTCTTGGAGCATCCTTGAAGCCAAGATCCTTAAAGCTACCAAAGTAGGGCTTTTAAACCTCTTTTGCTTTCAAATCCATTTTTCTATTTTAACTACTGATTTAACTTAATGTTTTTATTGAATTGGTTGATAATATACTGATATTGATATATTAATTTTGGTGGTGTGTTTGGATGATATTAGAAATCATTTTAGTGGAAAAAGATTTTGAACCATACTGCTAGATTTTCGGCTTTTACAGAGGCAGCCACTGAACTTGAATTTTTTGGTACTATTATGGGTATTTTCATGAGCTAGAAAAAATATATATTGAAGCTAACATCCTAAGATAGTTCCACAAATTTTCTTGGGCTCTGATTTTGACTCCTAATGGTTTAAAAAAATCAAGAACCAAAAGTGTATCTATGCTGCCTGGATTTTTGAAACTGAAGCTGTGAATTTGTCTAATTTTTTTAAAAGAGCAAATGTTGAATTTTCCTTTAAAATTTTTATGTATTGAAAGCATCTTGAAGTGTAACTGTGATTTTTCTTTTGAATTGATTCAACCATTTGATAGGGTTAAAAATTATGAGATTTCGTTTCTAGCTAAGGTTAAGTGGTTTCTGAGCACCAAATTTGTCTAATTTTGTTAACATAGTTAGAGAACTCTTTTTGTCTGAAATTTTTATGGAACCTTTTGGACACATTGAAGTGTCTTGGGTAATTTTTATAGCCTTTGAATTGATTGCTTGATGGGCAACTAAATTCATGCTATAATGGTATGAAATCTGCATTGTGCTGGAAATGAAACAATACTTTGAATTAATGAAATAATGACATTTTGGATTCTAGTATGACATGAATACTTGATATTAACTATTTGGCCATGTGACTTATGACATATAAATACATGCTAGAGGAAGTAAAGAGTGGTTTATGAGGCATGATTGAAATTGTATTGTGAATGAATGCCTACATGTGCTTTATGCATGCATTTGGAAAAAGAAAAGAATGTATAAACTTCAATCGTGCATGCTTTGACATATGGACAAAACAGAAACAAGACTTAGGTTGAATGAGGGAAGGCAAAAAAGGAACTTCCCTAGATATATTATAGGGGAAAGAAAGATGAACTTTCCCAAAGATATTTTGAGTCGATAGACGTATTGGCTAAGAGTAGATCTATGTTTGATTCAGAAATGGAAAAAAAAATGAAGTCTGATGATCACGTATAGGAATGAGCTCAGTCCTGATAAGTAATCTATTTCCCTTATGTGGTGTGATCCAATATAAATACCATTTGGTATAAACTATCTATTATGAAGTTATCCATGGCAAATACTCATTGGGTATAAACTAAGTCTTTTCTATGTCGATAAAAAAAGAAAAATGCACTGATTTGATTTCTATGGCCATAAGTGAAACCATATCACTTTGAGATAAGTTCACTGCATGTATTATATGCACACTCATCTTAGTTGAATTGTTGACTATAATGATTTACTATTTGTCGAAACATTTTGATATATGTGCACTAAGTAGTTGATAGTTAAAAACTACCCACTTTGGAGGGATGATTTTAGAACTTTAAAATGAATCTTTAGTCTGTGTTATATTATCACATTTTCTTGATAAACCGAAGTGGCTTGGGCGATGACAATGACATTATGATTGTATAACTGGAGTTATCCTATTGAGAATTGTATAATTCTCACCCATATGTGTTTGTGTTTCCATGTCATCTCTGGGTTAAGCCAAAGGACTATGATGCCTACGCAAAGAACTCGAAATTGCAATAGTGTAGTAGTTAATGCTTTTATTATGTTGTATTTAGTGGAATGGATATGTATGTAACTATATTAGAGAACAGAAGTGCATTGAAGCTCATAGAAGAGCTTCCTTTTGTACTTATCTATGTATTCAATAAATGTTGTGTCTCTTTGTTATATATATTTCAGGAGAATTACGCGTAGTTATTATACACGTTAATCGAGCTTCTATAGATAATTAAGAGAGGTCCGCTAATTTATAAGTAACAACTCCTAAGCATAATATCATGACTTAAGGGTAACGTTGCACTTGGGAGGATATTACACTCCACTCCAGGAGAGCTTAAGCTCTCTTCTCAGCTCCTCCTCCAGCTGCTCGCCCGCCTGCCGCTCTTGGAGCTCCTGAATGACTGCATCACATGGTGAGGGCATGGGCTGGGCATTATCCCCAATAGCTGACCCAGTGGCAAAGGATAAAGATATACTCTCAGGATAGTACCCATCCCATATATGCGACCCTTGTAAGGGCCGCCAACCACCTGGGCCCACACATCCTCCTTGTTGGGAGGAGGAGGAATGTCAACATCGGGTCCAGCCTCAACCATTCGTCGGTCCTGGGTCTGACCCTTCCAGAGGTTTGTAAACTCGCGCTAAAGGAAAAGAAAAAAAAGTTGTAAGTAATGATTATGACATAAATGAAAATAATAATACAAATTAAGTAAAGATATGTCTAAATTTAAACTTACATAGGTTGCCTCGAAGCGAGTCTACCCAGGACTTCCCAGGCTGCCCCTCTGCTCACCCTTTCGGTGTGAGTCTCCGAAATAGCTCGCCTGTGTGAACGGACTAACTCCCTCGCCTGGATAAATAAGCACAATAAAGTCATCAAAATATAGTATTTGTCACAATTAAAATATAGTAAATGTTATTATAAAATGTAGAAAGGGAAAAGAAATACCAAGCATTTCCAAGTCCCCTCCTAGGTGCTCGATCCACCCGTGTGAGCGACCCGCCTTCTGTGAGGCTTGGTTTGTCTTTCCCTTCTCACCTTTCCTTGAAGGTCGGGTCGCTAGCCCAGTGGCACTGCAACTCAACCAAGGTGGCATTGTTCAGCCACAAGTTATTCATGTATCCCTTACAGACATCATGAAACATATCCCACATTCGCTTGGATGACCTAATCCTCCAAGCCCTCTTCACTGGGCTCATGCTCGGCTCAATGTAGAATGTTTTCTACATAAATAAATTCACAACACATTAGTAATTGTATATCAGGCATATAATTAAATAATGTAAACATATATTTTAACAAAAGCGAAGCAATCATATAATTACTTTCCATTCCTTCCACCACGACTCCTTGAAATCAGGAGGATGTCAGTCCATGTGGGCCATGGATGGTTATATCGATTCTATATAACCTCCGTGATCCTATTGTGAGTTGGCGCAAATGGGAGAAACTATTATATAAATGAAAAAAAATCAAAAACCAATAAAAATTACTCAAATGTCATAAGCAATGTAAAATTAAAATGTAATAAAAAAATATGTTTTAACTTATCTATCTTTACCGTCTGGCCTAATCTCCGAGCGATCTACCATCAGGCCCATATGGCCTGCCATCTGGGCCGAGAGCTTCCCATCAGCATCCCATGCCTGTGACCCGTCGAGGAAGGAGGAGTCTGATCAGATGTGGGCTTGGAGTCGAGGTAGTGATAGGGCTAGGGGCAGTGGTAGGGCTAGGGAAGGGTCGGAATGCGAGTGGGCTGTGAGTGTGAATACGGAGGGGTGGGGCCGCCATACCCAAGAGTAGGCATCATTCGAAAGCCTGGGTGCTGATGGTCGGACTGAGGTAGAGGTGGTGGAAGGGAGGTGGTGGAGGTGGTGGAAGGGATGGTGGCTGAGGTGGTGGGAGGGATGATGGCTGAGGTGGCTGAGGTGGTGGGAGGGGCGTGGCTGAGGTGGTGGTGGTGGGTACACCGACCTTCCGAGGTCGACCTGCCTCTACCAGCCATATTGAAATAATTAAAAAATAATCCACAACAAAACATTAATTAAATTAGGAAATTTCAAATAATTGCATATAATATTGAACACCTTAGTTAATCTGAAAGTGTAGGACCTTTCATCATCACTCTGCGTTGATCACTAGGTGACTAATCAGCACTATTATCACTTGTTTCATCTTCGTGATTTCTGATTGGATGGTTACTTGTGCATTCAATTAAGTCAAATTCCCAGTAGTCAATGAAAGGGGTTTTCAGGGTTGTTTGCATCGAGTACTGCCCTTGAAGGATGTGAATCATCCACTTGATACGCATCTTCAACATCTTCCTCTATTTCAATCATACCTCTTAGTTTTATCTTATTCACAACCCTCCACTATGACCTACTTTTCCCAGGATAAGACATAATATACTTGTCTGGCATTTTGGGCTATAATAAATGGATCATAACTTCTATATCTTCTGGTGTGATTGATTTCAATGATTTTGTAATTGTTGTGTTGACGTGTCCAAGTTAGTCGGTAGGTCATACCATTCACATTTAAATAGGACACATTTATTTGTGAGCTCACCTACGTACTCAAACTCAAGGATTTCCTTAACAACACCATGTCAATCACATTCTCCGTCCCCAATATCGCCTTTAACACAAACACCAGGATTGTCGATTTTTTTCCCGCACCCCAATCAGCTGTGAAACTTGTACCCATTAACATAGTACATGGGTCAACTTACAACTTTATTTTTTGGGCCCAAGCTAAATTGAACAAATGGGGACATGTTACACCATTATTTTTGTTATGAACCTACGTACATAAAGTTTGAAATGTCAAACTTACTTGTATCAAACAAAATTAACAGATAATATTTTGGGTTATATAATCTTAAACAAATGGACTTACATGTAATCTAAACCAATCTAGAAATTGTTGAAGAGAATCTTGATTGCAGTTGCTCAAAGTATCTGTTGTTGAAAATATATTTTACGTTATTTTATATATGCATAACATCGCACTCACACCTACACCCAAAAAGGATTTTTGACTTACAATTTGAATGGTTGCACCTCGTCACAATTTAGCAAAATATCTAAGTGTGTGGAATTCCACTCCTCGGAAGTTAGCCATCGAGGCACGCTCTTTCCAGGCTTTACCAGGTTGATTGAATATAGACAATGTAGGTGGAATAGAATACTCCCCTCCATCATCGTTACGACCAACCCGAGTTCTCCTAGATTGAACATGTGGCTGAAAGAAAAATGAGCAGAAATTTGAAGTCTCTTTGCTAGATAAGCTTGGCATATTGATCGTTCCACTTGAGACTTATTCTTCATTCTTTTAAACCCTCCTATTTCCCTTTCAAATGGATACATCCACCTGTATTGAACCAGTCCACGCACTCATGCTTCATATGCCAAATGTATGGGCAAGTGTTCCATTGAGTCAAAGAACCCAGGAGGAAAAATTTCTCTAATTTGCAGAGAATTTTGGGAATATTTTTTTCCATGACAAGCAGATTATCACACCAAAGAGTAGAAGAGCATAAATCCCTGAAATACTGACTCAGCTTGAGCGGCTTCCAGACAATATCAGGTAGCTCTCTGAATGTAATTGGAAGCAAACACTCCATAAACATGTGACAATCATGGCTTTTCATGCCAACAAGCTTACCCTGTGCAACATTGACTCACCTACTTAAGTTTGAAGCATAACCATCAGGCATTCTTAACTCTTTAAGCCACTGACAAACTACTTGTTGCTGATTGGAACTCAGGGCATATTTGGACTTTGTTTTATAGAAATGACCATCTCTCAGTTCTTGTAAATGCAAATCAGGCGCGTGCAATACTCAGCCAGATCATGCCTTGCCTTGTCGTTATCTTTGATTCGATTTGTATCCAATACAGTATTCATAATATTGTCAAATACATTTTTCTCAATATGCATGACATCTAAACAATGACGCACCAAATTATCCTTCCAATACAACAACTCCCAGAAAATACTTTGTTTGGTCCAATTATGGTAAACTCCATAGCCTGGCTATCGCACAACCTTTCTGATTTCCATTATTTTTGGGATATCCTTAACTCGATCCCACATTTCGTGGCCACTTAGTCTAACTAGAAGCTCATCATGTTCAACACAATTTCTTTTAAAACCATATCTACTTCACCTATAGGGATGATCAGAATCTAAGAACCTTCTATGACAATCAAACTAAGAGTTCTTTCCTCTATGTTTCAAGGTGGATGCTTTAGTATTGTCCATACAAATCGGGCATGCTAATTTACCTTAGGTCATCCATCCAAACATTAATGTAGCTCTCATCATGAAGTTTTGCTAGTTGAAATGTCATAAGTAAGAACACCTTGACACCATAGCTTATTCAATTCATCAATTAGGGGTTGAAGATACACATCAATCTTAGCTTTTGGATTATCAGGGCCAAGGATTATACATGTTAAGAATAGGTATGGATCTTTCATGCACATGTCAGGAGGGAGATTATAGGGCATAACTACTATGGGCCAACATGAATAGGGTTTGCTAAATTGGTTATTCGAGTAAATCCATCTGAATAGAGTCTCAATCTAACATTTCATAGGTCACAAGAAAAATCAGGATATCATTGATCGAACTTTTTCCATGCTTCACCATGCAATGGATGCGTCATCACACCATCATCCCTTTGATTTTCATTGTGCCACATCATATGAGGAGCTAAACCCATTGACGCGTAGAGTCTTGTGAGCCTAGGGATTAAGGGCAGATAGTGCATTCTTTTCTAAGGGACATCCTTATACCTCCCACTTCCACGTCTCTTAGGTTTAAACCTAGGCTCTTGGCAGAACTTACACTCAGTCAATGAACTATCATCTTTATAATAAAGCATACAACCTTTCAAGCAGCAATCAATCTTTATTTCCTTCAACCCAAGTTTAGAAACTAATTTTTTAGCTTGATAGAAATCTTTTGGAATTGCATCGGGTTTGACTTAGCTCACTGATCAAAAGAACTTTGGCTTTGATTCCTTTCGGACTTAATGCTCAACATTCGAACTGCTAATGATAATTCAAGTGCACAATCCTCCCATAAAGGATGATTGGCAGCTTCTAGTAGACTATAAAATCGAGCGGCATCTTGGTTGGGCTCCTGACTGAAGGCTGCAAATAACGAGAGCAAATTCAGGACCAGGAGCATCAAACACCATCTCATGATGCCTAGCTAGGTTATCCTTCTATAGCACATTACCCACATAGTGCTGAGTTATATGATCCCACCAGAACTACTTCCAGTTTCACACATACCCACTTGGTTCCATGCGTTAACTACCTCCCTATGCTCGGTCAAAACCCAATAGTCAGGCATGAATCCCCACTTGTACAAATGAACCCTTATATCATCTAGATACTTCCTACATTTGTACCTATTACATGGACACCTAACTTTTGCTTCATTAATGAACTGTTGTGTTTTACATGCCACACTCATAAATTCTTCAACACCATTATAAAAGTCCAATTTAATCCCCCTCTATTAGGATGCAATCTATCATACATCCATGATCGATTTGAAGGTAACATTGTGCTTGTGATTAACTTTAGACCTTACAATTTTGTAAAGATAGAAAGTTATTACTCTCAAAAACAAATTCAATTGCTATTTAAATGTTAAGTACAACTACTTTAATCTTATTCTCTCAACAAATATTATGAAAAAATTTTCGACAGCATATCCATTTAGATTAGCAGTTTCTGTCATCCCATATTTCTTTCAATTGGATTTTAAGTTTTTTTAAACATGGTTACTTTTATTTAATCTGTTATTCATACAAAAAAAGTTAACAACATTTCGACAGCATCTCCCTTAAATTATGAGCTTCCATTGTTACATATTTCAGTCAATACAATAATTATAAATATTATTATAAAGATCAGCAACGGAATAAATACAGTGAAACAGTAATTTGAGCCCATTTGAAAAATTATATGGCTATAGTTATACTGAAATATATGGCTGGAAGAAATTTACAAAGCGTTCTTGTTTGGGACATGAATATTTGTTATTTTTTAAATATGAAGGAGGCTTCTATTTTAAAGCCAGAGTATATAACCATATTGCTTTAGAGATGGATTATTCAAGATATGACGAAGGCACTATCCAAGATTGTGAAGTTGGCAATGATCACATGAAAGACATGTAGCACCTGAGGATTATGTACATTTGTTTAAGGTGCACCGCAACTTTCAAGAAATGTACATGATACTCAGGTGCTATAGGTCTTTCAGTGTTATCATTGCCAACTTCACAATCTTAGATAGTGTCTTTTTCAATCCTTGAATAAGTCATTTATAAAGCACTATGGTTATACACTATGACATTAAAATAGAGGCTTCCTTCATATTTAAAAAAACAAATATTCATGTTCCAAACAAGAATACTTTGTAAATTTCTTCTAGCCATATATTTAGTCAATATAACTATTGCCATATAATTTTTTAATGGTGGGCCCAAATTACTACTTTAAAACACATTGAATTGGTTTTCTTTATTTTTTTTAATATAATTATTTTTAATCCTTTTTAAATCTTATTTCCTAACGCACAATTATTTTTTAAACTTTTATCCCTAAAACAAAATTTAACAAAATTTCTGAGTATTCTCCTTAAATTAGGAGCTTTTATTATCAGATATTTCTTTTAATTGGTCTTTAAGTTTTTTTTAATACGGTTAATTTTAATCTTTTATCCCTAAAAAGATTTTAACAAAATTTTGACAGTATCTCCCTTAAACTAGGAGCTTCCGTCATTAATTTCAGTCAATTCAACAATTATAATAAAAATCAACAATAGAATAGTTAAACACTACATGTTAATAATTATATATAATTCAAATAATCCTAAAAATCGTTCTATTGCGCATCCCTTATAACTCCACAACATGCATCATGCAATCTCCGCAAACACAAAGAATCCACAACAAATAAATCAAACAAGTCGGAAGGACCTCTACGCCTCTCCCCAGTCATGCAATCCCTATTTCCTAAAACTCTATCCTATAAAATATAAGTCTCTATATATATATATATATTAAATAATTAAAAGATATAAATAATAAGGATTGAGTTACTAACATCTATAGCAACAACCAAAAACTAAAATATAGGGAAGCTCTTGGCGTTTAACCAAGTCTAATCCTGAAAATCCAAAATTATAAATTTCAATCACTACAATTATATACACACAAAACATAGACTAACATAAAGAAAAATATTGGCAAACCGATCCCAAAGTCAATAATCGCTGTGACCTTTAAGTAAAACTCCTACATTAACAAATTAATAACAATAATTACTCCCCAATGCAACAAACAACAACACTATGGGTACCTATAAACGAACGGAAAAAGTAAATCAAATCAAAAAACTAAACCGATTAAAATGCTCACTAAAGCCCCGGATCGTAATGGTGGCCTCCGTTTCTCAAACGGAGCTCTGGTGGCAAACGGAGGGAAAAACTACGATGGCGGCACGGCTAGAGAGAGAGAGGTTTAGAGAGAGAGGGAGGTTTCAGAGTGAGGAGGAAAAAGGGCTTCGGCATGTGTAATATGCGCGGATTATCGACGGATAACCGATGGGTAATCGATTAATGAAACTGCGTATCACTCATAGGTAGTTACTGATGTATTATCACGACGAGTGATGGCATACCAAGAGTTTGCATGGGTGCAAAAGAAATTTCAAATACCCATCGGTAATTTAATTCTTAAACATATTTAACACCCGTAAGTGTAAGTCGGTAATTTAATTCGTAAATAATTAATATTAAAAATCTTAAACACCTTTGGAAATGTGGTAATTTAATTAATAAATTATTAAATATTAAATATCTTGAGTACCCTTTGGTTTAACTGCGGTAATTTAATTCATAAATAATAAATATTAAAAATCTTAAGTACCGTCAATAACACATCGGTAATTTAATTCATAAATTATTAAATATTAAATATCTTGAGTACCCGTTCGTTACCTCTGGTAAAGGATTTAATAAATATTTAGTATTAAATATAAAACTCACTCGTCGATTAGCCTCAGGATACCCATCAGATACTATGCGCGCCAATTGGTGGGTATTTTTCTAAGATTTACTAACGTAGGTACCGACGGTATTCATAACTATCATAATTATTTTGAAAACCCGTCATGCCATCGGTAAATATCGACAGGTACGTACCCATCAGGATTATTCATCGGTACCCTTACTTTCTAGTATTGTTTATTTTAAAATTATTAATTATTATTTATTATCGACGGTATACCAACGATTTTTTGAAATTTCACATGTTGTCACGCCTTTGGTATTTCCCACTCGTTGGAAATTTGGAATTACTGATGATTGAAATGCACCATTTCATTAATTGGTTACCCGTCTAATCCACATATATTTTCCCGTGAGCCTTCTTTCTCCTCATTCCGTCAAATGCGCTCTCTCAAACCCCTCTCTTACCTTCGCCACTCGCCTATTTTGCCACCGGATCTAGCTCTTTGAGAGATGGAGACCACCATTACGATCTACGGACTTTGGTGAGCATTTTAATCGGTTTAGTTTTTTTATTTGGTTTAGTTTATTCGTTCATTTATGGGTGCCTATAGTATTGTATTTTGTTGCATTGGGAATAATTATTGTTGTTACTTTGTTAATGTAGGAGTTTTGTTTAAGGGTGACAGCGATTATTGATTTTAGGATCGGTTTGTCATTCTTACTCCTTATGTTATTTTATGTTTTCTATGTATATAAGTATGTTGATTTAAACTTATCATATTAGATTTTCAGAATTGGATTTGGTTGACGAGATCTTTCCCACATTTTGTGATTTTTTTTATTGCTATAGAGGTTAGTAACTAAATCCTTATTATTTATATGGTTTAATGGTTTGAGATGTATATAGGATATATAGAGACTTATATTTTCTAGGATAGAGTTGTAGGAAATGAGAATTGCATGACTGGAAAGGGCATAGAGGTTCTTCCCCAACTTGTTTACATTATTGCTGAGATTCTTTATGTTTGCTAAGATTGCAGGATGCATGTTATGGAGTTATAAGGGGATACACAATAGAACGATTTTTAGGATTATGTGAATTGTAATTAAAATGAAACGTTTCACTATATCTATTCTGTTGTTGATTTTTATAATAATATCTATAATTGTTAAATTGATTGAAATATCTAACAATAGAAGCTCTTAATTTAAGAAGAGATGCTGTCAAAATTTTGTTAAATTTTTTTGTAGGAATAATAGATTAAATAAAAGTAACTATATTTAAAAAAAAACTTAAAAGCCAATTGAATTTGTTTAAAAATAATAATTTAAATAAAACTTAAAGACCAATTGAATGTGGTTTAAAGTCCAAGTAAAACAAATATCTACGATTAAAACTCTGAATTTAAGGAAAGATGCTGTCGAAATTTTCTTAAAATTTTTTAGGAAAAAAAGATTAAATAAAATTAATTATTTTATTAAAATAACTTAAAAGTCAATTGGATTTGTTTGAAAGTAATAATATAAATAAAACTTAAACACCAATTGCATGTGTTTTAAAGACCAATTAAAAGAAATATTTGACGACGGAAGCTCCTAATTTAAGAGAAGATATTGTCAAAATTTTTCTAAAATATTTTTAGGACAAAAAGATGAAATAAAAGTAATTATTGTATTAAAAAAAATTAAAAGCTAATTAGATTTGTTTGAAAGTAAAAATATAAATAAAACTTAAATACCAATTGCATGTGTTTTAAAGACCAATTAAAAGAAATATCTAACGATGGAAGCTCCTAATGTAAGGAGAGATGTCAAAATTTTTCTAAAATTTTTTTAGGTAAAAAAGATGAAATAAAAGTAATTATTGTATTAAAAAACTTAAAAGCCAATTGGATTTGTTTGAAAGTAATAATATAAATAAAACTTAAACACCAATTGCATGTATTTTAAAGACCAATTAAAAGAAATATCTGACGAGAAGCTCCTAATTTATCGGGATATGCTTCAAAATTTTTCTAAATTTTTTTAGGAAAAAAGATTAAATAAAAGTAATTATTATATTAAACAAATTTAAAAGCCAATTGGATTTGTTTGAAAGTAATAAGAAAATTTTAAAAAATTATTAATTTTTTACCGATGGGTATGACCGTCAGGAATAGATCATATTTTAAAATAAATTGTTTTCATAAATTAAACTACCATCGATAAGACCGTCAGGAAAAAATTAAAAAAATTAATTTTATTTATTTAAACACTCATCGATAAAATAAATCAGCCGTCGGATAATTATGTCACTACGCTATGGTGACGCCTTTATCTAATTATACGATAACTAAATATTTTATTATCTATTGATAAATGCGTCGAAAATAACCGATGGGTTTTTTGTTACCGTCAGGAACATTTATCGACGGAAATATGCTCACATATCCGTCAGGATAAATCCTACCCATCGAAAAACCCATCGGAATGGCGTTGGTCACTTGCTCTTTTCTTGTAGTGGTACACTGTCATCTCACACTTATTATTTGAAAAGTCATAAATGAGATTATTTAATTGATAACAGGATAAACTTTTTACACTGTTGTTCATAGAAATTAATTTCTTTTTGTATTAGTTTATAAAGACCCTTAATTGTAATGTGTAATTTTATTTTCAATATTTTTAAAAATTAGTAACAAATAAATTTTAAAAACTAAGTGGCCCTTTAAAATAAATAATTATTTATTTAAAGCAATCCTCATTTCGTCTCCAAATATTAGATTAGTTGATAATGACATGAATTATAATATTTATTTAGTTTTTGTTGATAAAAGTGAAAAGCAATAATAAAATAATACAATTAACGCTTGTAATAAATATGTTTTGTATTAAGGAACTGTGATATATAGTTAGAAATAAATGTCATTGTAGGACTCGAATTATATTAGTTGAAGAAGAGCATGACAATCCTTTGTTTGTTTCCACTACCACAAAAAAAAAAAAAAAAGAGCATGACAATATTGTAGTACTCAAAAAGGAAGTTGTCCCTGTCAGGTGCAACTTGCAATAAAATACTATAAAAAAAAAACCCATTTTCGCTCAAAGAGCTGACTTGTCTTGAAAATCAACCGTAAATCAACAAAAATCGCACCTAACATTGAGAACTTGTTCTACTTTGATTTTTTTTTTATTACGAGTATTTTCATGAATTTGAATTTTAAAGTAAAATAGACAAAATAAAATGAGTTATAATATAAGATTTCAAAATTTATATTACATATATTTCATTTTCTTTGATTTCCTCTCCAAAATTCAAACATATAAAGATACTCTTAAGTTATATTTTATCAATAAATAACTTTTCAAATTACATACTCATGTTTTGCGCCATCCACAAGATAAAGAAACACGCCTGTTTTCTATGGGCGAGTACTCAGCGCGGTGATCGCCAATCCCATGCCCAGCGGACTTTAAAAGGCTCAAGCTGTAGTTTAGGGGTTTTACTTTTCTTTATTGGCCCCAATGATTCAAGCTATCAAAAAGGCTAAGTTATTAGATGTTAGGCATCAGAGCAGTGGAAGTCCTATTGTGGGGTATTCACTATTTTGTCTCCCGGAAAAAAGTTTCTTTTGGTAACAGGGGCTTGTGAATTGTGATAAAGTAGCAATTGGACTAGCTTGTTATGGTGCCAGTCATTGCCACTTTGTCTGGATCAGCAACTTTGAGTCCATCAAATCAATGAAGCTTTAGTTGCGTAGTTAGATATTATATCTTAATGAAACCACTTAGTCAATTTGTTCAAAGAAGCAATGGGCCGCTGACATATGTTTGTAAGCGGGGGTTGAAGACCACCTAGCAATTTGCATTCGTTGGAGGCATTCCTAACCATTTTCTCAACCAGAAAAAGTCAGAGTACCTAAAGTTTAGGGATAAAATCCATTTAACCCTATTTTTAATGTTTTGAGTGAGTATATGAAGACGACCTAGCAAGTTGCATTGGTTGGATAGATTCTTGAGCACTTTCTAGTGTAAATAACGTTTACAAGAGGCAATTTTGTTCGAGCAAGAACTCTAGTATGGCAATACTCTCCTCTTAAATTTTAATGTACCTACACATTCAGCGCGTCAACACACATGCGCTCATCGGTATTCCTAATCACTTTTTGAACGAGAAATCTTTTCTACTTATTATATATATATATATATATATATATATTATCAAATGAATATCACAAGTTATAAGTTTTGTTCCATTATATTTTTAATTTTATTACCTATTGGTGAGTATAATGCATTATTTAACATAAAATAAGAGAAATTAAAAACTATTATTATGGGGAACACAAGTTTGCCCGCCTGGTTGGCAAAGTGTGGTTCATAGTGGATGCTCTACTGCCACGGCCATCGCAACATGTCTAGTAAGATGCATGAACTTTGAAGTAGGACCATAATTTGGGCCTCACCCAGTGGACGATCTATGGAAAAAGGAAGAGTTTTGGGGACACACGATACCAATTAACCACTCTGGGAATGGGGCGTGTTGTTAGATTAGACTGACCGCAAATTGATGGAACCAACGGCTGTCAGCAGGTATGAATTAAAGTGCCAAAGTTTTTATGAAATTGTGCTCAACCCGAACAAGGAAAATTTGCCGTAAAAAGGACCCCAGGCGTGAATGAGTTTCAAACTTTGGGAATGGGGAGGGGCCAGCAATGCACCATTCACCTAATAGCATGCCTCATCTGAAGGGGTTTGATTACTCAGTGGAGAGCCAGTCCAATCAAGCTCGTCTCTCATTATCCTTCGACTCTATGAAGGCTTGCCCAATCTTGTTCAGGAATATGCAACTCTACGAATTGAATGGATAAATATTAGCTTAGCTAGCTAGCTAATGGAGTAGAAAAGAATACACCCTTGGTTCTTATTGATCATTTTAGAATTTTTCATGTTTTAAATTATTTGTGTATAGAAGGGTGTAATTAGGTTGAATTATTTCGAGTTTGAGAGAAAAAATAACCCAATTTCGATTTGGATCAGGTTTAAGATTTTTTTTTTTTTTATCAAATCCAAATCAAATTAAACAAACTAAAATGGGACCTAATTATTATTATTATTATTATTTAATTCAATTAAAGTGAAAAATATCACAAAATCACAACTTTCAAATTCCTTAATTTTTTTTTTGTTTCATATGAAAAAATATGGTCAGTAACATCAGTATACATACATAATCAAAATACGACTTATTAACCACTTATAATATTACATGAATAGAAGAATATTAATTATAAAAAAGAGTAAATTCTCATTTTGGTCCTTCAAAAAATATCAAAGACAAATTAGTTCTTCCAAATTTGAAAAAACATGACAAATTGATCTTTCTGTTCAAATTCGTACGTACAATGTACAATTATAAGAAAAACATTATAGAGATTTATATAAAAGGACCAACTTGTCATATTTCTTGAACTTAGGGATTAATAAGTAAGATTTTAATATATTAATTAACTCTCATGTTTAGTTTTTTGTACCGCTTTGGTTCTTAATGGATCAATATTGGACATATTTTATGATTATAGATTTCAGTTGAGCTTAATTGTGTTTTTCAGCATTATTGAGGTTTTATAATTTTTCCGTATTTTGGACATTTTCGGCATATCTTGAGTTATTTTATAAAGATCTAAAAATTACATATTCTATATTATGAGAAAGATATGAAAATCTGATGAAGAGGTCAAAAGACTAAATATATATGAAGGTTAATTAATATATTACAATTTTATTTATCGAACCAATAGAGGAATTTTCAAATAGTGAAGGACTAATTTGTTACATAATATATTTTGAGAGACCAAAAATGGTATTTAGTCTATAAAAACTTAAATATTGCATCTATATCGGGTTGGTTTCTTCCTAGCAACGTATTCTTAATATAGTGTGTTTATTTTGTGTATAGAAAGGATATCATAGTAAAGATTTATCCTATTAGGAAGCTCCTCTTAAAAAATATTAATAATTACTATTGGCAGTGAATACCTAAAAAATAAAAGAAAAAAAATCGTTTTGGCTGTACGGGAAAAACGTCATATTGGTTAATAATTCACTTCCAAGAGTAGTGGCTACTTTTGATCAAGGTGTGCCTTATCCGGAATGACTTTTGGCTTGTACATTTTGCAGAGAGTTCCATGAGAGTAAAGAAGTACAGTGGCAGGCTCAAGATGGTGAGGAGCAAGCGTGATTTTGCTAATGGAAAAAGTAAAAGATAGTAAAGGAATTTTAGAGACGTAACGTGCGGGTATTCTGAGGCTTTCACAACTGCTTGTATAGTGTTTCTTTCTTCTTTTTTTTTTTTTTTGCCATTTTTGACAACGTCCATTATATGATTGGTAGATGTGGAATGCCAATTCCTTCTAACAGGTGGTTCGGTAATTGATTAATTTTGATAAATTATTTATTTTTTCTAAATTCGGAAGGTTGAAAATTATAAATTGTATGAAATAAAGAAAACTTAATCCAAACCCCCACCTAATATGGGTTGATTTTTATACATATTGAACTTTATCTAATAATTAGACTTATATTTAAATATTAATAAATAAGCCATCAATTCCAATGAGTTTTGAGTTATATATTTTAATTACGTTTATAAGTTATTTCCTCCATTGCATCTCAATTATGAATTTTTTTAAAAAAATTATTTTCCATCATCTGTCCATTTATCAAATAAATGAAAAAAATATTAATTTTTATTTACTAGTTATACTTTTATTGTAATTAATTATACCTTATCTATTTTTATTTTTTCAAGAGCATAATCATACTTGAAGACTGTAGTAAATAGGAGCAATCTTGTCAATCAACACACTTTTATACTATTTTCAATATTCATCCATTGTTTTCTTAATATATGTTTTTTTTTTTAAATTTTATAGTTGAGATGTAATAAAGGGAATAAAATATCATTTTAGCCTCTTAAATTGTAAGCGTGCTTCACTTTAGTCCTTGAAATTTCAAAATTAACTCTTTAGTCCATGAAATTTCATTTCGTAAGTCACTTTAATCCCTGAATAAACGTTAGTTAACCTTTATTTTTTGCGACGTAGACGTTAAGTGACACGTGACATACCACGTGTTAATTATGTGTCATGTTAATCCCACGTGGTATACTCATATACATCAAATCAAAATAGGTTCAGATTAGTCATTAAAATTTCCAAATGTATCAAAATAGTCCCTAAATATTCCAAATGTATAAAAAAAGTTCTAAATCCCAAAATTTCTACTACTTTATTTTAATCAAATCTAAATCCTCAATATTTCTTAAACTGACTTATTTCTCTTTTATTTTCACACCACTCTATTTAAACAAAGATCTCTCACATAGAATAACAATGAGTAGAGAATGTATCACTAACAATAAGGTTTCAAATAGGTACTTGATGAACTCCGTCCATACTTGATAATATAATGCTTTCCTTGCATCATATTTTTCATATTTTAAAACCTAATTTATTCCAAGAAATGTAATGTAATAACTAATAAATTAATTATATTAGCTAAGCATGGAGGGTTCCAAATTTAGACTAATGAAACTCTTAATTGTGTTTAAGATATTTAAGAATGTGGACTATTTAAATAGGATGTGAAAATAAGAGAGAAATAAGTGAATTTAATAATTATTGATAATTTAGATTTATGAACCAAAAGATGATAAATTTGAGATTTAGGACTTTTTTAACATATTTAAAAAAATTTCAAGACTATTTTGACGTATTTGGAAATTTCCAGGATCAATCTAATCTATTTTGATTTGGTGCCATATTGCATGCACTACTAGAAATGTATCAAATAGTGACTGATTTTGTGACCGAAATAAATTGGTTACTAAAATGATGGATTTATGACCGATTTAGTGACCGATTTTTATTCATATCATAAATCATTTCTTGCATAAAAATCAGTCACTAATTGAAATTAGTGACCGATTTGTATTCATACTATAAATAATTTCTTAAATAAAAATTGGTCGCTAAATCGGTTTTAATATTTCAATTAGTGATTGACGTAGTGACCAATTTGTATTCATAAGAAAATCATTTCTTTCATAAAAATCCCTCTAAATCAATCACTAATTGAAATATTAGTGACCGATTTTTATTTATACAAAGAAATCATATTGCATAAAAATCGTCATAAATCGGTCACTAATATTTTAATTAGTGATCGATTTGTATTCAGGCTAGAAATCATTTCTTGCATAAAAATCGGTCACTAAATCAGTCACTAATATTCCAATTAGTGACCAATTTTTATTCGTAAGAAAATCTTTTTCTTTCATAAAAATCGGTCTTAAACCAGTCACTAACTAAAATATTAGTGACCAATTTGTATTCAACGAAATCATTTCTTGCATAAAAATCATTAAATCAGTCACTAATATTCCAATTAGTGACCGATTTTTATTTGTAAGAAAATCATTTTCTTTCATAAAAATCGGTAGCAATTAATTGAAATATTAGTGACCAATTTAATGACCGACTTTTATTTATACAAGAAACCATATTGCATAAAAATCCATAAATATTTCAATTAGTGACCGATTTTTTATTTAATATTCTTGTGTCAAATAACTAAAACTCACACCTACACCCATATCCCCACCCTCCCTCCCCCCACATACACACACAAACAAACACAAAGAAAGAAGGAGAGAGAGAGGAGAAACAAAGAGAAATCAAGGGGTTGAGAAAGAGAGAGAGAGAGAGCAAGGGCAAGAAAGCAAAGGCCTGGAGTAGCTCGCGCTACGTACGGTGGGCCTGAATAGGGGTGTTTGCGAGAGTGGCGCAATAAGGTTAAGGGCTCACAATGGCGTGGTGGTTCGCGAAGCCTGGAGAGGAAATGGAGCGCGACGTGATGGCGATCCGAGACGGTGGAGGCCAATCTAGAAACAGATACGTGCGATGGTCATGGAGGGAAGCACGGGTGCGATTAGCTTCACCATGGCACAACTTGCGTTCACAGCGGCATCGCGTCGTGATCTCCAGGGAAGCGGCAGCATGGTGTGGCTCTCTGCGATGCTCCATGCGGCCTCGGTTGAGCCTTTCGAAGTTGCGGAGGCTTCACTGTCCCATGGCGGTGATGGTGATGTTCTTCCTCTATTTCATCTTTTTTTTTGTTTGATTTTTGTTGTTGAGTTTGGTTGAGAATGATTGAATCTTGAATTTATTTATGGATTCAGACTGGTTATTGAGGATATTGTGTCTGCTATTGGTTTTTTTTTTTGGCTAATGTTTGATGCTAGGAAATGGATTATTGTTGGTGATTCTTTGGTTATGGTTTCATAGGTAGATGAAAGGTGTTGGGTTAAAAGGTTTCATGGGTAGGGGTTGAGTTATGTTAATGATCTTGGAAATGAGTTTTGGAAACCCTAGTATGTGATATCTATTTTTGACCAACTTCATACATAATTTAGGGGTTGAGTTATGTTAGTGATCTTGGGCTTTTGTTTGATTCTTTGAAATTAAGGATAAAATAAAGTTACAGCAAAGTTTGAAGATTGAGTTTACATTTTAGTAGTTGCTGATGGTTCTTTAAAAGTTCTAAAGCTAAGCTAAATTTTCAGTTTTGTATTTTATTGTTGGAATTTTGGTTTTCATTCATGATGAGGTATATTTTTCTTCTTGTCTTGAAAAGTTCTTCCAAAAATTGTTCATCCTTGACAAGTCACATAGGTTTCCTGTCTCCTTGTTATACAATCATTGCATTTTCTTTTTTTGGCCCATGTCGCTTCACATTAATGTTGATTTGGGGCATTTGGTTTCCCTTTTAGATTGGAATTTGCTTGTGCTTGTGGAGAATAAAGTTTTGGATATTGTGCAGAGTAGGAAGCTAACAGGTAAAGTTTGGAGAAAAATTGCCAATGCATGTGCAAGAAACAGGGTTTCTTGTTTTTGTATTATTAGTGATTTATATTAGCAATTTCACATAGCACCAGAATATTACATCAAATTGCCCATGGCTTTAATTGTGACTGGTGGATATTATGCTAGAGCTTGTCTGAGTTTTCACATGTATGGTCTTCAACTTTCCTTAATCATTCGATTGATGATTGTTTTGAACTAAATGAAGAATTCCAACTACTTTGGACCAACTTTTATTTTGCGCATCACAAATTATTAATATCTATGAGGGAATTGTGCAATCCAATAATTTTATTTTATAGGGTTAAAGAGAAACCACTTATTGATCATGTAGGTCTTTAATTTTTTTTCTAGGATCTTTATCATTGATCTTCACATATTTGACCTATGAGAATTCTATAAATCTTTGCATGTCCTTCACGTTGAAGCAACTTTTCCAAGAATTTGAAGGCAGAGATGATTCTTCACAGCTAGCATATGTAACAATGTAAATAATGCAAGCTTTGCAAACTAATTTAGATGGGAAATCAAAGCAGGATAGAGACCCAGCATTGGTGCATCTTTTCTCATGAACAATATTCATTATATTGTCAAATCGGTTTGAGGTATGTGATCTGCACGTAATATTGGTTATTGATTTATTTTTTTAAATTTATAGTCTTACTGTATTCTCTACACATTCAAAGTTACTTTTCTTCTAATCCAATCCTATTTTAGGTTTGAAGCCAAGGACTTATTGGGGGATGACTAGGTATAATGGCATAGGAGGATTGTGTAGCAGCATACAAATCAATACAAAAGAAATGCTTGGGCAAAGGTATTGTTCTTCTTACCCAGCTGACCGTAATATGTCTTTGCAGCTTTTTAGATTTTACTTGGACATTTGGTGGCATATTATTTTCTGTTTATTATTAAAATTTTATGATTGGCTAAATAGCCCACCTAATTAACCCTTGCCCATTTAAAGCATGCCTTTGCCAAGCCTATGACCCTTTTTGACACATCACCCTATATTTGCGGCTTACAGGATTAGGATAGATTTTTCCATCTGTCTAGGTTAGAAATATTGAAACCATTTGGTTAGCTTAGACATTTATTGAAGGCATGAGAAAGAGAGGGGTTTTAACAAGGGTGATTTGGTGCATAGAATTGTTGTTCTAAGAGTGGCCTATTCCTCCTCTGTTTAAGGCAATTTCTTTTCATATATGGGGAGTGATAACTTCTATTTGTTTTCATCCTCCAGGCAGACATAAGAGATAAGTTACTAGCCAGACGAAAAAATATGTTATAAATTATAGCTCCAGGAAAGAAGATTTGTACATTAATACGTATATATTTCACTCTAAATTGCAGTTGTAGAATTAATCAAGGATGATTTAAAGCCAAATCCAATAATTTATTTCAACAATGTTAGTCAACTTTCAGTTTGTATATAATTGTACATTCTTTGTTTTGAATACAATTATATGGAGTCAATATTAAGTTTGAATTGAGAATAATTCTTGTAAATTTTGTATTCGCGTTACTTATTCATTAATTGTAAGTATTGAAATTTTGGAAGTATTGTTTTCCTTGAAATGGCGCTGAAAATGTCATCCCACTTTAATAATAATATTTGATACTAGTTAGTGGAATGATATTTAGTATGATTCATGTATAATCATGTTTGTTTGCTGGTGTTGGTGTTATGTCTATGCAAATCAGGTGTATAAAAATGGGAGTTCAAATTTTTTTTTTATAACAACCATTAGTGACTGAAAATCGTCGCTATAAAGCCAATGTCTTCCAATTGGTTGAGGGAGAAATTCGGTCACAAAATCAGTCACAAAATATTAGTGACCAAAAAATCGGTTGCTATTAAGCTAACTTCTTCCAATAAGTTGAGAAGGAAATTCAGTCACAAAATATTAGTGACCGAAAAATCAGTCGCTATCAAGGCACCTGGTTCCAATTGGTTAAGGGAGAAATTTAGTCACAAATCGGTCACAAAATATTAGTGACCAAAAATTTGTTCACTAATAATTTAGCAACCTTGAATCTAGTTACCATAGAAATTGGTCACTAAATTGGTCGCTAAAAGGTTTTGTGACCGATTTATTGCTTTTAGCGACCGAAATTTCGGTCACTAATCGCTGATTTTCTTATAATGATGCCACGTGTCACTTAACGTCCACATTAGCAAAAAATAACGGTTGACTAATATTTGTTTGATCAGGGACTAAAGTGACTTACGAATGAAATTTCTGGGACTAAAGAGTTAATTTTGAAATTTCAAGAACTAAAGTGACACTTTACTCAAAGTTAAACTATCCATGAGGCTTAGAAGACATGCGAGGTAGGGAAAACCAGCAATAAAGATGATGTGTTAGTAGCACTTCAGAACATCAGATTTGGCAAGAAGCAGAATATACAAATGTTGGTGCAAAGATAATGGGAACGCCCCAAAATAGTGAAGGTGAGAAAATGCATGAGAAAGAGGGGTTAATCATGCTTTGATGCTTTCTCAAAATTAACTTTTTTGAAATATTAATGGTTTGAAACAAGATTTCTCAAGTTCATGAACTTGGAATAATCAGAAGCAAATATTGTTAGATTTGAAAGATAAACTTTATGGTGAAAACTTGATGTAAAACAAAGGTGAAATTGAAACATTACTGAAGTAAAGAAGTGGAGAGAGCCAGAGAGACAAAGACATATGATGCAAGGAAATAGATATTATTTTCCTAGGCTTCTCAAGCTATTCAAGTGAGCAATCAATAGACTTGATTTTCACAACCAAGTAGTATTTTCCTAGCCTCTTCAAGCTGAGCAGACTAACCTCTATCGGGTCAAGGTTACAAGAAGGAATTTGGTTTGTGTTTTGGATACAACTCAAAGCACTCAACTTTTTAAGGATATAGATGATTTAAGAGTTTGAATAACTTCTTGCAACAAAACTCTCAAAGAGAGAATGATTTCTAATACTAAGTTTTTATAAGAAGATTTGTGTGAGAAACTCAGTTTTGCTTCTGATGAAGTTTAGAAAGTTATGAACATTGAAGTCGTGTATTTCTCTTATGATTTTATGATCCAGCTTGCCCTCAGATATGAGTAGAACTTCCTTTTACAGACAAGACTAAAAAATTTGAACGTTTGGGACCGTTTAGACTATGTCAACCTAGGTGGCATGTGGTCATGTTTCATGGTGGACAAACCTTTTCTAATGGCTTTTGCTCTGACAAAGTATAGTGACAAGTTACTTTTGTTAATGTATTTTGTACCTTCATTTTGTACTTGAATGTTGTACGATTATCTTTCTCGATTTTTATAGAGCATTTCCAATATCATAAGCATGTTTATGAAAGTACATCTAGCTTGAAAAGTTCTCTTTTGAAGTACAAACATCTTTCTTAAAGCACTAATCTTTCTTTTGAATGCCTTTCGAGCTTGATTTTACTTTCTAAGATGCTTCTTGATATTATAACAACTTTCTAGAGCAGATTAATCATTGATATGATCTTCTTTTGGTTGATTAATTTGAGCTAGGATGATACCTTTCTGAAGGTTTTACAATGATTCTGTATCCATTTGAAGTGTAGCTTGATCTTCTGAAGGCACAAATATCTTTATGGAAACTCTTTGTATGCGACATAGCTTTCTCATCATAATTGAGACATAAAAGTCTTAATTTTTAAGGCTCAAATTCTTTTCTCAAGAAGGGTTATACTTGAATCTTATCCATTATCTTTTTATTGAGAATTATATTTAGTTATAAATTTGGAGATGATTTGTATAAATCTCCTTAGCAAGTTTATGGTCTTAAAGAATTAAAACTGAGTCCAATTCTATTCTATATAAAGAATAAACTTGAACACATTAACTCTTATCAAGAAGGATTTTTATCTAGGATTTGTGTTATTTCATCAAAACCATCTTAGCACGTGAGTGCTTGATTTTAGGTTCTGGAGCTAACAAACAGAAAATAGGAATGAAGTGAAATATATTTTGTAATTTAAAATGTAAAAGAAGTATTACCGTTTGATTGGTAGCAGTATTTGGGTAAGGTTACAAAAGACAAAGGAACATATGGTTTCTTGTTAGAGTGTAACTATTGCAAATAGATGCATGAAACTGAAATATATTTACAAGTGTATTAATTATTTATTTAAATAATTAAAATAAAATGAAACGGTTAATAACCATTTGCTTTGCAATGATCAAATTAATGTTGCATAGGTGTGTTGTTCAAATGGACATGTCTCTTGTTTTTTTTTTTTTTTAAAGAAAAGCTATGTAATAAAACTAATCCAAAACCAAGAATAGACATATTGTTTGTATAGGTTTGAAAGAGATGTGCTTTCAAATAGTTGAGATTACTCACAAGTGAATATGATAATTTGAAAGTATCCGGAAAATTACGTAAAGATGTGATTGTTCACTTGCATCTTATTATATATCAACTATAAATAATCCCCATTATTGAACAAGTTTCACACTTTTACTTTGTGTATTATATAAGTTTAAGAGTTCTTTAAAAGTTCAAGAGTGAGGGAGTTTCTTGTTATTGCTAGACAAGAAATTCATATAGAGGTTTCATTATATCTTGGAAGAGTATCATCATCAACCCATAGCAATTATGTGTGGGGCAAATATCTCTCTAAAGATGGCTATTTATTTCGTGCCTTGAAACCACAATATTCAACTTCTTGTTCATAATCTTCTACACAATTTTCTAACAATTTTAGAGAGATATTTTGTCAAAATACTACTTTCAAGGTCATGAATCAAGAATTTATCAAAGTAGATCGATGCGATGGGACAAACTTCAACTGATGGAAGGACAAAATGATGTTTCTCCTTTCGGTACTTGATCTTGCTTATGTACTTGATCCAAATGGCACACCAATCTCTAATGCTATTGAAAATACAACTAATGAAGAAAAGGAAAGGATTGCCCAATTGAAGAAAAGAATGATGAGGACACTTTTGCATGCCAAGGACACATTCTCAACACCTTGTTAGATAGATTATATGATCTCTACATGTCAATTCAATCACCATTGGAGATTTGGAAGTCTTTAGAAGAAAAATACAATAATGAGTGACAAGGTGTAGATAAATTTATCATGTTAAGTACTTGAGTTTAGTATGGTTGATAATGTGCCTATCATGGATAAAGTTAATGAGTTACAAATTCTTGTAAGTAGACTTCGTGATCTACAAGTAATGGTTCCTGAATCATTACAAGTTGGAGCAATTATTTCAAAATTGCCTTCGGCTTGGAATCATTATAGGAAGAAACTCCTACATCTTGGAAAAGACTTTTCTGTTGAAAGATTACTAAGGCATTTACATATAGAAGAGGAAACTCAAAACGTGATGTTGTGTATCTTTCTCAAAGTTCTAAAGTGAACCATATTGGAGAAGTGAATGTCAATAAAGGCAAAAGAAAAAAATCCTTTATGGATGCCAAGCAAGATAAAAAGAGACAAAAAGAATGCTACCATTGCCACAAGAAAGGACATTATATCAAGGATTGCCAACTTCTGAAAAGGATAATAACTCAAAAGAAGCGTCAAGTTCTAAGGCCAACCTAGTGGAAGAAAAGGACTTGGTTGCTATAATAACCAAGGAAGTTCAATGCATGCACATTGGTATGAACACAGAACTTAACATGGTAACACAAGGAAGATCCTATGAGTGGTGGGTAGATTTTGGTGCTACTATTCATGTTTGCAATTATCGCAATCAATTCAAGACATGAAGAAGTGAACAATCGAGAGATGTTAATAGGAAATAACAATTCGGCCAAAGTGTGTGGTCAAGGAATAGTAGAATTGAACTTTACATCGGGAAAGAAGTTAAACTTGGTTAATGTGCTTCATGTTCCAGATGTAAGGAAGAATTTAGTCTCTGCTAGTCTCTCATGTAAAAGAAGATTCAAAATTGTGATGGAATCCGATAAGATTATCTTGCTTAAGAATGATTTGTATGTAGGAAAAACATATTGTACTCAATGCATGTTCAAATTTTGCATTGATGATAAAATGAATGATTCTCTGTATGTTGTTGATTCTTGTGATTTATGGCATAGTAGACTAGCACATTCAAATTACAAGTCAATTGAATATACGCAAAAACATAATTATATTGATCTTAGTAATAAGGATTTTAATAAGAAATGTGAAATTTGTATACAATCCAAAATTACTAAGAAACCATTTCATAAAGTTGAAAGGAATATACATTTACTAGAACTAATACATAGTGATATTTGTTAATTAAATGGAAATATTACTAGAGGAGGAAAAAGGTACTTTATAACCTTTATTGATGATTGTTCTAGATTCACTTATGTGTATTTGATAAGAAATAAAGATGAAGCATTTGAAATGTTTAAAAAATATAAAATGGAAGTAGAAAATATGCATGATAAGAAAATAAAGGTTCTTCATAGTGATAGAGGTGGAGAATATTTTTCTAGTGAATTTGATAATTTTTGTGGATTACATGGTATTGTGCATGAATGTTCTGTTCCATATACTCCGCAAAAAATGGTTTAGCGGAAAGAAAGAACCATACCTTAGTGGATATGGTTAATTCAATGCTACTAGATGCTAAGGTATCTCACAATCTATGGGGTGAGGCATTATTGACGGCATATCATATTCATAATAGGATACCGTCAAGAAATAGAAAGGTTTCTCCATGTGAAATATGGAAAGGAAGAAAACCAAACTTAAATTATTTAAAAATGTGGGGGTGTTTAGCCTTTTATCGTGTTCCTGATCAAAAGATAACTAAATTGGGGCCAAGAGCCATAAAAGACATCTTTATAGGATATGCTCAAAATTCTAAGGCATATAGAATTTTAGACTCATGTCCAATACAATTGTTGAATCAAGGGAGGTAGAATTTATTGAAAATAAATCCATTGGTGATTCAACCCCTAATTTGGAATATCCCCAAAGGATACAGAAGTTTCCTAAGAAGGTTGTAAATCAAGGCAATAAAAGTTTAAGTGACAATGAATTAGTTGAACCAAGAAGGAGCCAGAGAGAAAGAGAAAGAAAGGCTTGGGTCCCTACTTTATCTCTTCTCAGGCTATAACTTTTTTGGTCAAAGAAACTAAGGATTCTCTGATAAACAGGATCCTATTATTCTAAGCGTAGGGGTGATCCTCAAACGTTTAAAAGGGCAATGGCCTCTAGAGATTCTGCTTGTTGGAAAGAAGCAGGAGATGATGAAATGAACTAAATATTATCTAATAATACTTGGGTCTTAGTTGATTTGTCTCAAAGATCAAAGCCTATAGGATGCAAGTAGCTATTTAAAAGAAAGTATGATACAGATGGTTCACTACAAACTTTCAAAGCAAGGTTGCTAGTGAAAGGGTTTAGACAAAAGGAAGGTCTAGACTATTTTGATACCTACGCACCTATGGCAAGTATGACTTCTATTAGGACTCTTATAGCATTAGCATCCATTTTCAAGCTTCATGTGTATCAAATGGATGTTAAAACGACTTTTCTTAATGGAGATCTTAATGAAGAAATTTATATGGAACAACGGAAGGCTATGTGCTACCCAAGAAATGAAAGAAAGTTTGTAAACTTGTTAATCTTTATATGGCTGAAAACAAGCGCCTAAACAATGGCATGAAAGGTTTGACTCTATAGTGTTATCGAATGGTTTCTCATATAATAGTGCATAGATGTATATACTCCAAATTTACTAAGGATTATGGAGTAATAATCTATTTGTATGTGGATGATATGCTAATTTTTGGGACGAATTTAGAAGGAATTTGTCAAACAAAGGAGTATCTAACTTCTAAATTCAAGATGAAAGATTTGAATGAAGTAGATACAATACTAGGTATAAAGGTGCTTAAACATGAAATTGGCTTTGTTTTAAGTCAATCTCATTACATCAAAAGGATATTGGAAAAGTTTAAACATCTTAAAATTAAAGAGTCCAATACACCTTATGATCCTAATTTTAAATTATAAGAAAACATAGGGAGACTTGTAGCACAATTAGAATATGCAAGTGCTATAGAAAGTTTAATGTATGCAATACATTGCCCATGACTAGATATAGCATTTGCTATGTGCAAGCTATCAAGATTTACAGGAAAACCAAGTAATCAACATTGGAAAGGTATAACAAGAATTCTTGATTATCTTAAGAAAACTATAAACTTGGGATTACATTACAGTAATTACCCTGCTATATTAGAGGGTTATTCCAATGCTAGTTGGATTACAAATCGAAGTGATAATAAGTCCACTTCAGGATGGATTTTCACCATAGGTGGTAGAGCAATAAGTTAGGCCTCAAAGAAACAAACGTGTATTTCACATTCTACTATGGAGGTTGAGTTTATAGCTTTATCAGCTTTGAAAAATCAGAATGGCTTAGGAATTTGTTATATGATATAGAGTTGTGGCCACAACCAATGATTGCCATTTTGATCTTCTGTGATAGTGAATCAACCATGTCTCAAGCACATAACAAAGTTTATAATGGAAAGTCTAGACATATAAGCTTGAGACATGAGTATGTGAGGCAATTAATAGGAGATGGTATAATCAACATCAAAAATGTAAAATCCCATGGGAATTTAACAGACCCACTAACTAAAGGTTTATCAAGAGATAAGATCAAAGAGACTACTACTAAAATGGAATTAAAATCTATAATTGTTAAATGATGGGAACCCAACCTTATTCTAGTAGAACACTAGTTGCAAGGTTTAATGGGCAATAACAAATTATTTAACAATTGGAGCACTAAGATATATATATATATATATATATATATATATATAGGAGGGTGAGTTAAAACTCTTAATGAATTGATAATATTATTTATCAAAGGATTCCACCTATGTGAATATAGGAGTGGTACTCTTCTATTGAGAATTTTAGAGGTTTTATTCTCATAAATATTTATTAAACCAGGATGTGCATAGGGCCATAAAAGTGCTTAAAATTAACAAAATTTTCAACTTGATAAGGAAACACAATTTATGTGTGTGAATTTTTGGTACTAACACATAGAGTATAGATTTAATCAACTAGATACTTATTACTTTGTTAAAACTTTTAAGGTTTACACTAAAGGAATATTTAATCCTTGTGATATATTCTTTATGCACAAATTTGTATGATTTTTTAAACTTATAAAATAATGGGGGATTGAAATATATTTACAAGTTTATTAATTATTTATTTAAATAATTAAAATAAAATGAAACGGTTAATAACTGTTTGCTTTGCAACGATCAAATTGTAACGTTGCATAGGTGTGTTGTTCAAATGGACATGTCTCGTGGTTTTTTTTTTTTTTTTAAAGAAAAGCTATGTAATAAAACTAATCCAAAACCATGAATAGACATACTGTTTGTACAAGTTTGAAAGAGACGCGCTTCAAATAATTGAGATTACTCACAAGTGATGAATATGATACTTTGAAAGTATCCAGAAAATTACGCAAAGATGTGATTGTTCACTTGCATCTAATTATCAATTATAAATAATCCCTATTATTGAACAAGTTTCACACTTTTACTTTGTGTATTGTATGAGTTTAAGAGTTCTTTAAAAGTTCAAGAGTGAGGGAGTTTCTTGTTATTGCTAGATAAGAAATTCATATAGAGGTTTCATTATATCCTAGGGGAGTATCGTTATCAACCCATAACAACTATGTATGGGGCGATATCTCTCTAAAGATAGCCATTTATTTCGTGCCTTGAAACCACAATATTCAAGTTCTTGTTCATTATCTTCTACACAATTTTCTAACAAAACAACATGTCCCTTGGCTAGTAATCTAACTAGCGTGTAAGTCTTCATGAATTGGTAACCTGGAGATTTTGACATTTCATTTCAAAAGTTAAAAGTGAAACTATGTAACTTTTAAAGTTGAACAAATGCATTACTTGGTAGCAGGATGACTCGCATGAGACTAAACCATTGTGAATGCCATTTCTCAATCATAAATAGCTCCTATTATCAGAAAAATATATACTTTTACTTTGTGTATTGTGTGAGTTTAGTATTCTTAAACTTTCATGTTCAAGTGAGAAAATTTCTTGCTATTTCTAGACAAGAAATTTAGAGGTTTTATTGTATAATTTTTTTTTGTGTGTGTGTTGGAGGGGGGAGGTGTATCGGCATTAACCCAATAACAACTATGTGTGGTGTAATGCCCCAATTTCTATTTACGCTAGTTACCTTAGTACTTTTAAGACGATTAGTTAAGTGCAAGATGATGATTCACCTTAGTCATCATTAATTAATTTGACAGTAGGTGTTTTTGTGTGATTACACGGTGACTAGACAATTTGTGATAGTAATTGGGCCTAAGAAGGTAAATTAGCCATTAATTAGCATTTATTAGATCTAATTGAAGAGTGTAATTGAGAATTAATTACTTTAATTAGTTAATTAGTGAATAACTAATCATCTGTAGTTAATTTTAGCCTCGTAGTAATTAAAATGCATAATTTTTTTTTTTGTGATTAATTAGTTTAAGAGCAAAAAGTGATATCATGGTGCTGGATGGAGAAAATTTAAATTTTCCTCCATGTGAAATTTAAAGTTCCCTCTTGAAATTTAAATTCCCAAAGTGCATGAATAGAGCTATCAAAGAGGGCTAACCTGGCTCATGTAAGTTGGCCCACCGTGGGTTGCAAGTTGAAATATCGAATTTGAGTTAGCCCACTTTGCTGAGAGTTGTGAAAATGCCAACTCAGCTCAACCCACCCAAGTTGGTGGGTTATGCGGGTGAGCTCAACAAATAACTAATAAATATAAATAAAATCTAAAAATACTTAAACTATTCAAAAAAAAATTTTTAAAAAAAGAAGGAATTGGGCTAGGCTAGGCCACTTAGTTGAGAGAGTGGACCTAGAAATGTTTTTTTTTTTTTGTGTAGAGAGCACGAAAGAACATGAGATGAATATATGAGTCTTGACCTAACATGAGAGAGGAGTTGGGTTTTTTTTAAAAAAAATTGAAGGAACCATGCCAACCCACTGAACACACGGGTTAAGAGCCGAGCCAAATTGACCTACTTTTATATAAGCCACTAAAATGGTAGGTTGAGTCGAGTTAGCTCATGGGCTACAGCTCACTTTGATAGCTTTATGCATGGATATAATAATCTTTGTTTGAATATAAAGATGCACAAAAATATTTTTTTTATTATTGTTTTATAATTATTTTATGCATTGTTATGTGAAATTACCTAGCCTCACTAACACATGCATAATTACCTTTTTACCTCACTCTTACACACACAAATACTCATAAACAAATAGAACGAAACCTTCTCCAAGACCCCAAGGATGGCCGACAATTACACATATGTGCGCGCATGGACGCACACACACACATACACACTCTCTCTCTTTTGTTTGCTTTAAAACTTCTCTTCTACATTTTCTCTTTTTCTCCCTTCATCAACCACAAACCCTAGCTGCCATCACATCTTTGTCAAACACCCAAGCATCCATCCACTTCCATTGTTGAGAACTCAAGCCTTCTTTCCTCCCTTGTTGAAGTTGCGGTTGTTAAAAAGGAGAAGATTTCTCTTCTTCCCAACCGTTTAGAGCCTCAAGAGCGCTCCTCTTTTCTACCTCTTCAAGTGTAGTAAGGATTTTTGTAGGTGAAGATATAACATGAGAAGGGGATTGAATTATGCTTTCAAAAGCTTTTTACTTTCTGAAACTCAATCAAAATCATCAAGTGTTTAAACTTGAAGGTAGCAGAAAACAAGAGTTAGTTAATTTCAGAAAGTGACTTTCTAAAGTGTCTAGAAACTTGAAATAGCTTTAGAAAGATGTTAAAGCAATTTTAAAATCATACACAATAATAATGAAAAATAGACAACAGCTAAAGGAGATAGAAAGATGAGAAAATCACATAGAGAATTTTATACTAGTTTGGCTAACTTTGCCTACATCCAATTCTTAACCAAAATGTTGAGTTCTACTATCAACTTCATTTTTTAAATGAGAAGTTCAAATAGTCTTGTTCTTAGACTTCTCAAACTAGTTTCAATGAGCAGTTATATAGTCAATCCTCATTCGAAAGTTGTTTTATTCTTTGTCTCTCCAGGCTAATCTCACACTAATCACTACTGGATCAAAGTACAAGAGATATGAGTTTTTGGTGTTTATCAGTCCAAAAAAACACTCAAGTTTCCTAGAATAAAGAAGTGTGAAAGGAAACTACTTAGAGACTTATTTCTGATCTTCTAATGAAAAATATTTGCTAATGAATGCAATAAAGAAGATTTTCTTTTAGAGAAACTGAACTAATATGGAAAAAGAACTTCATAAAGTAAGAATGCTTGATAGTTTTGTAAGCAAAAGCTCTTTCTTGTTTGAATGCTTTCTCCTTTTGTATTTGAATTTGAATAAGATCATTGCCCTCTTGATCTTTTCTCCTCTTGACACTTGTAGATCAAACTTTGTATATATGTCATAGGATTCAATCTTCTAGATATGTGAGCTTAGCTATGTTAGTGATAGCTATTGTAGTACAAAAATCATTGTCCTTTGTTTCTGAAGGAGTTTTAAACTATCTTTCGCATAGAGCGTGGTTTCTAAACTTTTCTTCTTGTAAAGACTTCATTGGTGATGGTGTACCTTCAAGTATAAAGTTGATATGTCACAATCATAACCTTTTTGAGGCTTTGACTTCATTTAAATTCAAATTTCCTTTCAGTTTCTGATAACCCAGTGTAGTTTCTAATGCATGCTTTAATTTTTGATGTACTTCTATACTTTCTAAGCCTTTTATATTCCATTTGAACTTCTTTCAAAGATGGATGATGATCTTCAGAGAATTTTGAACTTCATAAATTGTGACTGAAATTAACTATTGTGAAGATGTGCTTGATATGATCATAAGAGATCATCTTCTAACTGTTATGGCACTTTCTAATATGTTAGACTAGTCTTGAAGTCCCTTCTTTTTTATGATGACAATCCAAATTTTAAGAAAATATTTTGGAGAATAATGGAAAGAACTTTTCTTTAAAGGTCAGACTTAAAGAAACATTCTTTCATAAACTTAATGAAATTTTGCTTACAACTTAGCATTTTCAAAGAAAATTTTCTTAACGTTTCTTGTTGTGAATCAAAATTTTGTTAAGCTTCTTTTAAATCTATATAAAAAATTAACATATGAAAACTATAACAGATATGATAATAACTTTGATACAATCTTGTGATAGCTAGAGCATAGTATTCAACATAGTGTATCTACATTGATAAGAGAAACATCAATTTTAAGAGAAAGAGATGATGTCATGAACTATGATGTTTATAAAAGGAATGGGAATAAGATTGTTCACAAAACATAAGCTTGAAACCTAAATACAATGGGAATGCAAAACAAATATGATATGCATGAGAAACTAAGACTGCCCTCAACAAGTGACTTCTTGACTTGATGTGCAAAAGATTTCTTCATTTTTCTCCCTTTTTATCATCAGCAAAAGAGTGCATAAAGTCATACCATCATTGGCCATCCTTTTTAAGACTCTTAAGCTCATGAAAGAGCTGATAGGAGATCTTTATGTTTTCTCATTTGAGCTTCAAGATCTCTGTTAGTGTTGGAACTCTATCCAATCTTGTAGCTAAGTTTCTTTGGTTGTGAAGGAGGAGATAAGATTCCATGAGTGGTGGGAGATTATTGGTAGGTGCAACTTCTAGTTCAACTTCTTCATCAAATATATTTAAAGGAATTGTGTCACCAGAATCTTGAAGTTTCTGAGATGCTTCCTTTTTAACCTCAACAACAGGCTCTGGTTTAGTTTCTGAGGCCTCTTCTTGTTCTTCCATAGAAGAGATTCTAATAGAAGGTTATGGCTGAGGCATTTTGCTTAGAACAAGAGCAGAGTGTGGATTTTCAAGTTCTTTAAGAACCCTAAGCTCTTCAATTATGGGTTCCAAAGCATTTGTAAGTTCACTCATGTAGAGGTTCAATTCTTTGTGCCTTTCCCCTCAACATGAGAAGTTTCTTTTTCCATATCCTTTGAGATATATTTGAGGATCTATCTCAAGGGTATGTTATCCTCAACATCTCCAGAAACTTCCTTTTCTAGCTCCTTTGATTTTTGTATAGCTTTATCAATCACAATACTATGATCAAGTGCTGGTTCTAGAGCACTTTCTAAACCAACTTTTAAAGTGGTTTCTGGAGGTGGTTTGGAACAGGAACAATAGTAAAGAAGGGGACCAAACTTACCCAAATTGCATAGAAATTAGGCCTAAAGGTTGCTCATTAATCACCATAAAAGGTTTAGAAACTCTGAGTTTGACTTCTATTAGAGCTTTGAATTCCTCAAGCTTGCTAGGCTTTCTAAGCCTCCTTCATCTTTTTCTTCTCTTGAAGAATCTTGCTTCTCTGAGGATTTCTTTAAGCGCTTCATCATCAGAATAGACTCATCTTCCACCACCATTCCTTCTTGTTCTATAGCCAATTATTCTTTCAGAATAAGTGAGCCTCTTGACACACCCTTTGAAGGTTTCTAAACTTCCATTCAATCCATTGTCTTCTTGTTAGGTCTCCCTTGAGGCTTCTTACTTTATAAAGATTGTATCTCCATTTCTAAAGTCTCTTCTTGCATCTTCTGCTATTTTCTTCTTTATTCTTGATTCTTTTTCCAAGTTTCTGATAGGCACATCTTTTAATTAGGTTTTCTCAGAATATTCTTGATTACTTTCTGGGGAAAAGCAAGCTTTCTTTTCAATTTTCCTTGTTCTTCTTTCTATGATTTTCCATGGTTCTCTTCTTCATTTCTTCCTTCTTTCCCTTCTGCGACTTGCTTTCTTAGGATGGCTTTTTGAGCCCCTTATTGGTTATCTTGATAGGCTTGAATAAATTAATGGTACATTCATGTCTACCATATTTTGTACCATTCATCAGCCAACGAATATCCAACATACTGAAAGATTCTAGTCAACAACGTCCCATATAGAACAACAACCATTTTTCTATTTTCCTTGGCAGTGCTACTCAACATAAAATCCTTAATAAATAGGGCAAATTTACTTTCTTCTTTGTCAAAAGGAAATAGAAGCATGCAATCTATCTCTAGTAGTACATCAGTGCTTTCTAGCCCAAGCAATATAGAGAATTGAACTATAGAAAATATTATTCTAGCCTTTGAATTAAGCATAGAAGTAGAAGTTTCTCTAGGGTTATGCATAATAGAATCAGTTATATATATTGAGACATCACCTTCATTGACTCCCATTTAATGGTCCCATCCATCAAGGGGCAAGAAAACAATGCCACTATATTGAGCGTTGATGATCTTGGTCAACCTAGAGGGGTAATGTCCAAAACATAGCCACTAATCACTAAAGAGATTGGGGTTTCTATAGTTCCCTTCAACTAAGAGTAGAAGGCCATGACCATTCTTGGAAAGACCCTTTTGAAATTGCCAGAAAGTCCTTCCATCCTTGAAAAGAAAATACATAGAATGGGGACTCGATCAAGAAGGTCTAATCTCAGAGTTTTTCCTAGAGCCACATTTCCATTATAAAAATTTTGTTTGTAGAAGTATTGCATTTGAGGATCATCATACATGTAAAAACTAGTTCTTTTGCTTGTGAGCAACAAGGGTTTTTCTTCAACTATGGATTTTGAGAGGTAGAAAAAGATTGGGAGATATGGGTTGTTCAGAAGAAGCAATTGAGAAAGTTTGTGAGAGGGTTTGAAAAAGGAGAAGGTTATGGAAATTGTTTAAGGTAAGTGAAAGAAGGATTAAAGTGTTTGTGAGGGAGCTATGGAGGTAAGGAGAAGTTTTTACTGAATGGGTGAATAGCTTGATAACTTTCTAATGTGTAGGGAAGGTGAAAAATTGAGATGAAAACTTCTTCCACCATTTAAAGCATGTTATAAAGTTAAGTACATACTTTCTTAATAAGATTTTATGGGCCTTTAGAAACCATATCTAGTTTTTAATCCTTTTGAAATTGAAAAATCTTTCTGAAACCATTTTCTAATCTTCATCCCTTTCTAACACCATGTTATCACTTTCTAACCCATCTTGAACTTTCTGAAGAATTTATGAGGAGTTTTTTTTGTGAGCAAGTGCTTTCTGAACCTATGAAATTTGCTTCTGAACTTTTTTATGTAATCTTCCATGAAAGGGCTTAGATAAGAGTCACTTGAGGGACTCTAGAGAGTTCAATGCATGCATTGAGTGAGGTTCTTGAAATGCAAGCTTTTCAAAAAAATTTAAGTTTAAAAGGATTTTCAAATAGCAAAAGAGATCTTCAACTAATGGTTTACTGAATATGTCATAAATTTGGTTTTTTGTATTCACAAACTTTAGCTTAACATCATTTTTCTGTACATGATCTCTAATAAAGTGATATTTTATATCAATATGCTTGGATTTAGAGCGCTGGATAAGGTTTTTAGCAAGATTTATAGCACTAGTATTATCATATAGAATAGGGATTTTTGGTATACCTTAAGTGATAATCCTCAAGTTGGTTTTTGATCAGTATTTGAGTGCAACAATTTGTAATAGCAACATACTCAGCTTCTGCAATTGAGAGAGCAATGGTATGTTGCTTCTTGCATGACCAAGTGATGAGATCTCCAAGGAAACAACAACAACCGCTTGTACTTTTTCTATCCACCCTATCTCTAGCATAATCAGCATCACAGGACTTTACAATCTCACTAGAGGTATGTTTTTCATACCAAAGGTCAATATTTGTAGTACTTACTAAATATCTCAAGATTCTCTTGCCAACATTTAAGTGTAATTGTTTTGGGTTAGATTGAAATCTAGTTTAAATGCCCATACTTAATTGAATGTTAGGCCTACTTACAATGGGATAAAGTAAATAGCCGATTATACCTCTATAATTACTTTTTGATACTTTCTCTCTATTCTCATCAGTATCAAAGACTTGAGAAGGCTGCATGGGAGTGCTTATGGGCTTTGCTTGATCCATGTTGAATCTCTTGAGAAGCTCCTTAGTGTACTTTTCTTAATAAATCAAGGTTCCTTCCTTTTGTTGTTTGATTTGGAGTCCAAGAAAGAATTTTAAGTCTCCCATCATGCTCATTTCAAACTCACTTTGCATTAGTTTAGAAAACTTTTTACACAAAGAGCGGTTAGTAGCACAAAAAATAATGTCATCAACATATATTTAGACTACCAGAAAGATTGTCTTGATATAAAGTAAAGAGAATGGTGTCAATATTACCTCTTTTAAACTCATTCTTAAGCAAGAAGGTACTAAGTCTATCACACCAAGCTCTTGGAGCTTGTTTAAGACCATAGAGTGTCTTAATATGCTTAAAGACATGGTTGGGAAGAGCTCCACTCTCAAATCCTGGAGGTTGCTTAACATAAACTTCTTCAGAAAGAAAGCCATTTAAGAAAACATATTTCAAATCCATTTGATATGAAATGAATCTGTTGAAGGCGGCAAAGGCTAGAAGCATTCTAATGGCTTCCAATCTTGTTACTAGTGCAAAGGTCTCATTATAATCTATTCCTTCTTGTTGATTGTAACATTGAGCTAATAACCTTGCCATGTTTCTAAGAACTTTCCCAGTTTCATACTTGTTTATGAACACCCCTTAGCTCAAATGATGGATTTTCCTTTTAGTTTCTCTACTAGAGTTTAGCCTTTGTTTTTCTCAAACTGGTCTAGTTCTTCTTGCATAGCCTCAATCCAGCTTTTGTTGTTAAGAGCTTCCTTAACACTTTCAGGTTCAATTGTGGACAAGAAGGCATAGTTTGTTTCATTTTTAAAGGATGAACTTGTTTTCACACCTTTAGAAATGTCACCAAATACTTAATTCTAAGAAACTACCTTGGGATCATAAACTCCCTTGTAGTTTCTATGCATATCCCATTCTGAGCATCATTTTGAACTTCAGAAGGCTTTGGAATTTTGAGATAGTTTTTTGAAGGTTAAGCAATCTGAATTTGCATTCTAAAGGTTGACAGACCTTCCATTTACTTTCTGAAGGATCTTTGATGCTCAAATTCTTAAGATCTTCTTTAAGTTCAGCTATATGTCTTGGGCAAAATCCTTCTTATGTTCCTTAAACTTGATATGTATGGTTTCTTCAACACATAAGGTCCTTTTATTGTAAAACCCTACAAGTTTAGAAACTGAATAATACCCTAAGAAAACACCATCATCAGACTTGGATCAAAACTTGCTAGCTTGTCCGTTGTGTTAAGAATAAAATAGTTAGATCCAAAGACATGGAAATATGATATGTTGGGTTTTCTTCCTTTTCATAGCTCATAAGGCATTTTCTTGAGGATTGGTCTTAAGAAAAATCTGTTTTGAATATAACAAGAAGTGTTTATGGCCTCTGCACATCAATGATAAACCACTTTCAAAAAGAATAGTGTGAACACCATATTTTGTCCCATAGTTATTTTATTTTATTCATTTTTTTGTCTATGTGTTCATGTTGGTCGTATGTTGCATAAAAAAATCAAGTCCAGGAAGTAGCCCATTTTAATTTCTTTTCAGCCCAATCTTCTTGACCCATTTCAGTTTGTTACCAAGTTATTTCTTGTTGTTTCGGCCTGATCCATTTCAGCTCAAACAAAAAGAAAAATAATAATAATAATAATAATAAATTGAAAATAATGAAAGTGGATGTGTTGGTTCTAAGCTTTTGAGTCGTTTAGCCCGTGATATGTAAAACAAAAGAAAGAAAAGAAACCGTGACATAACAAAACAAAGAAAAAAGGAAAAAGGAAAGCTGAGTGGAACATCATCATCATTTCTTCTTCATCCTTTGCCTAGAGGATAAATTTCTTTCGTGTGAAGAGCTGGCTCTCTACCAGCCAAAATGGGGTCATCATGAAGTTTGTTTGATTACAACACCATAAATACATACATCAGTGAAAATGCAGGGAACAATACCAAAAAAAAAAAATCAGAATTTGATCAGTGAAGGTACAAAATTTTTGTTCTGATAGCCTAGAGTGTTCTCAAGGAGCATCATGCATTTTTTGACATTTTGTTGTTCCGTTTTTAGTTGTGTAGACATGTAGTTCCCCCACTCAATCATCGTAGCCACCAAACCACCTGGAACCCAGTCAAAAATCCAAACCAAATACAAAATACAACCAACAGTATATCAAATCAAAAAAATCAAAAATAAATAAAAAGAAAAGGAAACGGGGCAGGCCGCGGACCATTTTTCCGTTGTGCCTCCACCATGAAGCTGGTAGTGGTCACCTTCGCCGCACACCCATCCGTGTCACCGCCCCTCCACCAAGCCCAACCCACCCCAGTCGCGATCTCACCTCGAGAAGGCCAGCCTCCACACCTCCATTCGCCCAGACCCGCGCGCCTCTACCACGATTCATCCCGCAACCCATGCCACCGCTCCGTCGTCCGTCGGCCTCTTTCTTCCCAGATCTCCTCCACACACCACCATCATCAGCCACCCACAAGCACCACGAGTTTGGCCATCGCGAACTAAGCGGGATCTCTAGCCACCCCACCACCACGCCGTAGCAGAAGAGGAGGCTCGCGCCACTCACTCACCTCACAGCCCAACCATGGCAACCTCCCTCTCCCTCACGTGCCCGCGCTTCTTCTTTCTCTCTCGATCTCCATCTCTCTCATGCTCACCCTCTCTCGCTTTCTCTCTCTATCTCTAACTCTTTGGCTCCCTCTATTTCCCTCTTTCTCAAAGTGTGGGTGTGTGCTGGTGACAGCAAAGAGTGATTTGGGGTGAGTATGTATGTTTGTATGATAATATGTGTATGTGTACGCATGTGAAAGGGTGTGGGTGTAGCCAAAATAAGTCCCATTCCAAATGTATGTGTATGTGGGCACTTTAAGCCCTATTCCAAATGATTATTGTTTTAAATTCATCTTAGTTATATCTAAGTTTGATTTAAAAATAATGATAATTAGGCTGTCATGTTTTCAAATTTTTTTTAAAAAATATAAAAGATAAAAAGGTTAAAAATAAAAAAGATAAAAATGATAATTAGAATTTTGTCTTTTAGTTTAATTATTTTATATGTTTGTGTGTTTTGCTTAGATTAAGTGTGCATATGTATTTATGAAGTAATTTTGGAAATTTGTTGAAATTAGAGCTTGTAAAAAAAATTAATAAATATTCAATCTACACAACAACTTATGATTTTGATGTATGATTTATCATCCTCTAGTTTCATAAGAATGTAAGGGTTTATTGTATAGTTCATACTATCCTAAATCCTGTGCAAAAGTGGGTTTTAATTCCTTCGTAAAATCCTTTTTACAATTAAAAATCAATCAACGCATATTTATTTTCCTCTAATTAAATCTATCAACATAGACTCATTTTCTACAGAACGACGTGGCTTTGAGTTCCTCATTGCACCAGAGGATACGTCGGCGTAGCAAACAACTATCAAGCCAAAATTAATTTTTCATTAAATTGTGTTCTCATTTAATTTTTATTCCTTGCTTTAATTTTATTTTATTTTACTTTATTTCCATATATAATTGTGATTGCTTTTGGGGAAAATTAAATATTTTAAAGTTATAAACAAATTTGCATAATGAGCTCTAGGGTAATTGTATTTATACGGATGTATTAGGGGTGTAGTGGGATTAAGTTTCCACCTTCCCTAATCATAATCAGACTCCGAACCTCATATCTCTTTAAAAGACCAGTTTATACATTAAAAAGGTTTTCCAATTTTAGCCAAAATTAAAATTGGTGGCGACTCCTATTTTATATTTTATTTCAAAATCAGTCGACATCCTCGTCGCGACGCCTTCTAGGTACGTTGTGACAAATGGTTCTAGTCATTTCTTGAAAGCTTCTAGTTTTCATTTTACCTATCCCATTTTGTTGAGAAGTTCTAGGAGATGAGAATTCATAAGAAATGCCATGGTTTTTACAAAAGTTTTCAAAAACATGGTTTTCAAATTTTCCCCATGATCTGATCTAGTGGTAGCAATTGGAATCCCTTTCTTATTTATTCACATTTTGCAAAAGCTTTGAATTTTCAAATACCTCATCCTTAGAAGCTATGAATATAACCCATGTGAATCTAGTGGAGTCATCCACAATGACCAAGCAATATTTCTTTCTAGCAAGACTTGTAGTCTTGGTTAGTCCAAAGAGATCCATATATAAAAGCTTAAGTGGTCTTGTGGTTGAAACCTCATTCTTACTAGGGAAAAAAGCCTTGGTTTGCTTATCTTTCTCACAGAAATGATAAGTTAAATCCTTGTCATAACTTATATGAAGAATGCCTTTAACAAGCTCTTTCTGAGATAGCTCTGAAATCAGCTTCATATGAGCATGACCATATTTATTATGCCATAGCCATTTATCATCCATAAAGGATGCTAGGTGTCTTACATTTTGATTTAAGAGGCCATCCAAGAATAGGTGTTATCATGCCTCTTTCAGAAAGTATTGCTTGTCCAGAAACTAGATTTAGCACATGGCATCCTTTGGCTTCAAACCATACATTAAAGCCATGGTCACAAAATTGACTAATACTTAGTAGATTGTGAGCCAAGCCATAAACTAAAAGAATATAAGAAATTTGGTGAGAATCATCCTTACAAATATTTTCAATACTAGTGACCTTTGCTTTTCCACCTTTAGCAAATTTTATTGATCTTTCTGAACCATTTCCTTTTTTAACATTTGTTTGGAATAGCCACTATCCATGCACCACTTGTCATCTTTTTCAACAGGTGTCCTAAGACACATCTCAGTTTCTTCTTTAGAAACATAGTCCACCATGAAGCACAAGTTTGCTATATCTTCTAGCTCATCCTAAATTTCTAAACCTTTTTCTCAGCTTTAGAATTACTCCATGTTGCCAACATTCCTTTCTTCTTGTGAGTGAATGTTTTCTTTGAGCTCTTGAGCTTTGAACAATCAATTTTGAAGTGTCTCTTCTCACCATAGTGATAGTAATTTACATTGTCTAGCTTTCTTTTGCCCTTTTAGTCCTTTCTGAAAGTAGACTCCCTCTTTTTCTGAGCTTAGTCTCCCAAGCTCTTGACATTTTTCTTACAAGCATGAAGATCTCATCTCCATCTTCTTTAGAAGCCTCATCTAAGTCTTCTTGCTCTTCAGAAACTTTTGCAGCTTTCATTGCTTTCCCTTGATTTTGCCTTTAGTAAGATGACTTTAGAGCGACAATCTTGTTTTTCTTCATGGATTTACCATGCGCTTCGAGGAGCACCACCTCATGAGTTTTCAGAGACCCAATGAGAACACCAAGCTAAGAGTCTTGAGATCTTTACCTTTAGTGGTTGCTATGACCTTTGAAGCGATTTAGATGGTAGGCTTCTTAGAATCTTCCTAACCATCTTAGAGTTTAAGTACTTCTTACCCAATCCTTTGAGTTGGTTGATGATATGCATAAATCTGGTGGTCATCTCATCAATATTTTCATGTTCGTTCATTTTGAACATTTCATATTGATGTACCAACAAGCTTATCTTTGTTTCTTTGACTTAGTCTGTTCCCTCATGTAGCATTTGTAGCTTGTCCCAAATTTTCTTGGTGTGTCACAAGCAATAATCTTATCATATTCAACCTTGCTTAGGCATAAGTGAGAAAGTACTTGGCCTTGGAGTTCATCTGAACTCTTGCTTTCTGTTGGTCTATCCATTTATTTCTAGAAACTTGCCCTGTGGTTGAATTTCTAAAACTTCTTCCATTGGTATGTAGTCACCATTTTGAATTATTTTCCACAAGTCATGACTTGTGAATTTGATAAACAACTCCATTTTGTCTCTCTATTAGGCAGAGATTACCACCATAAAAAAATGGAGGTTTATTGATGGAGTGTCCCTCAATGTGTATAGCATTTTGTGCCATTCTTCTAAAGGATGTTTCTTCCTTTGCAACAATTAGGATGTTCAACCCCTTAGAGGCCTAGGCTTTGATGCCAAATACAAGTGAAGATATAGCATAATAAGTGGGGTTGAATTGTGCTTTCAAAAACTTTTTACTTTTTGAAACTCAAAAAAAATCTATCAAGTGTTTAAACTTGTAGGCAACAGGAAACCCAAGTTAGTTAACTTCAGAAAGTGGCTTTCTAAAGTGTCCAGAAACTTGAGACAACTTCAGAAATATGTTAAAGCAATTTTAAAATTGTAAGTGAAATGTAGCATGAGAAGAGGGTTGAATCGTTCTTTGTAGCAAGCTTGAAAGCAGTGGAAATCAAAGGTTAGCAAGCTTCAGAAAGTTAGTTTATGAAGTGTTTAGAAACTTAATGGAGCTTAATAACTAGATTAGCAATAATTTAAAAGATCACACAACTAAAGTTAAATCACTTGTAGAAATTGAAAAAGATAGAAAGGGAGAGATATTACTTAAGAATTTTTATCCTGGCTCTGCCAAACACCGCCTTCATCCACTTCTCAACAAACTTGTTGAGTTTCACTAAACAACCACTTTCTCAACCTGAGAAAGTGAGATATTTTTTAAAAGCTTTTTCAAGCTACCTCCAGTGAGCAGTAGGTGCACTTTACTCTCACTCACAAGTAGTTTTATCCTAGCCTCTCCAAGCTAATCTCACTTGATCACTACTAGATTAGGTACAAGATAAATAAGGTTTGGATGTGTAACACTCCAAGATAAACACTCAAGTCTCCTAAGATAGTACAATACTTAAGGAAAAGACTTGAGAGACTTCTTTCAAATCTTCCTAAGAAGAAATGTTTGCTAAGATAAACATGAAAGAAGATTTCCTTTATAAAAACTTAATACAAAGAAATAAATGAACTTCAAAAAGTATAAGAAGGTTTCAGCGTTATGAATGCAAAAGTTCCTTCAAGTTTGAGCTTTATCCTTTTATACTTAGATTTTGAAATGGACCATTATCCTTTGATTTTTCATCATCTTAACATGTGTTAAACTTCCTTTTTTATGTCTTAGGAATTGTTTTTCAAAAGTATAGCTGAGTTGTGTTAAAATTGTCCTTGTTGGTACAAATATGATTGATAATGGTTTCTGAACAGATCTTTAGAAAGTATTTTTACACAATGATTATGGTTTTTGAACTTTTTCTTCTAGAAGGTGAGGAATGTCCAAGAATAAAGTTAATTTGTCACTGTCAATACTTTCTAAGAGTTGACTTTATTTGAAATTCAAATCTTTATTCAGATTCTATTGACCAAGTGTAGTTTTTTATATGGATGTGCTTTCTGATGTAGTTCTACACTTAATGTGACTTTTGTTTGTCTTCTAACTTCTCTCTAGGTTAATAAAGATCTTCCTGATAATGTAAATAATCTTCAGAGATGATAATAGAGTGATTGATGATGATGTGCTTAAAGTGATCATGAGATATCATTTTCTCAATCTAGATGTAGCACTTTTAAACGACGAATCACTTTCTAAGACTCATATTTAGTTTTGATGCTCTATCTTGCTTTCTCACATGTCTAACCTATTTCAATTCACATTCTAAATAATTTTTCATATCCTTAGGATACGAATCTCTTTGAATGAAATTTTAATCATGTTAAAACATGATATTGTGAAAAATATGTTATGAATTGAATTTATATGTATATGAGAATTATCTTGTTAAATATCTTAGAAAATCAAGCAAACTATTAGTCCTTTCTTCAAAAAATTTTCACAAAATTTTCTTCATTGTCATTCAAAACATATTCAATAATTGCTTTCTAAAGGGTTATAGAGCTAACAATCTCCCATTTTTTTATGATGACAAACCAAATTTTGAGAAAATCTTTTGGAGAACACTTGAAAGAATTTTACTTTAAGGTTAGAACCTTAATGGAATTTTCTTTTAGAAACTTAATAAAATTTTTGTCTTACACTTTATCCTTTTCAGAAAGTAGACTTTCTTAAGGTTTCTTGTTGTGAGTCAAAGATTTTGCTAAGTTTCTCAAAAAGCTTTAATATCATAAACTAAAATAAAATGTATTACAGCTGAAGCATATAGTGATAGTAATCTTGTGATAGAACTTAGCATTCAGCACAATATATCCAATTTTTTCTCCAAACACCACTAACTTAGGGAATCATCATCAGTTTTCATTTCTTAAGCAAATTTATAAAGGATTTGTATAGAAGAAAAATTGATATAATCATGAATAACCATAACAATATGAGATTTTCATAAAGTAGGATAATAGATCCATAAACTAGGGTAACAGAAAATGTTTCAGAAACATAAATATCAAAATGCAAAAAATGATATGCATGAAGAATGATGAGCTTTCTAAAGCTCCCCCTCAACACAAGACTCTTTGACTAAGTGCAAAAGATTTTTTCTTCATTCCTTCTCCTTCTTTTGTCATCAGCAAAAGAGGTTTGCACAGAGTCAACCTATCATTGCCCATCCTTTCTCAAATCATAAATCAAATGAAAATTAAAATATAATTGATTCCGTTATGCTAAATATTAGCAAATTATCAATTAATGTTTTTGGTACATGTTTACGCTGTTTTTTATTCTGATAAAATTTGCACACCCTATGTCCAAACATTTATGTTCAAAATTTTATATTATGATATTATAATGAGACTGTAATTTTAAGATTTAATATTGCTATATTATAATGATATATTACTAAATTTATGATTTTCCTGAATCATGTAATATTATAAATTATATCCCATAAATAATATATATTTTATGAATCAAAACCCAACTCTCATCATGCTAAATATCAACCAAGATCAAATCATATGATATTATTTTCTTAATTAGTGAATAAAAAAAAAGATTTAAAATTAGAATATACAATTGATTGTCAATATTTATCAGTAATCACCAAATTATTAATTACCAATTATTATTAGTATAAATTTTGCACATTCTTTCCTAATTTAAATATTGGATGGTTGTGGGATACTATTAATCTTCTAGAATTTTACTTTTAAATTTTAATTCTTATTATTAAAAAATTTATTAAATGTTGAAAATTATCTTTTTATCCTTTATTTAATTAGGTTGACTTTTCTATTGACTTTTCCAAATTAACTAAGTTTTTACTATTTTATTAATTAATACTTGATTAATTTATTAATTAATTATTCTAATAACTCATAAAAATAAGGTAACTAATATAAGAGAAAATTGGGGATGTTACATTTCTCTTCTTCCTTTTAGAAAAATTTTACTCTGAAAATTTGTGACCTATAAAATGTTGTGGGAATTTTTTTTTTTTGCAAGTATATCTCTACTCTTATTATTTTAAATATTCATTAATATTGTATATCCTCTGCCTTCTATAAAGATTATAATTTTATTAAGTTCTCTTTATATCCCTTTAAATTTCAAATATTATAGGGAATTTATGACATTTATGTGGTTTTCAAATTGTAACCAATAACTATATATTTTATTTTATTTTATCTCTTAATTTTTGTGCAATATGTGAATTTGTAATTATTCTATAACTTTACAATTGTAATAGGTACATTATTTTACATCGTAATCTTTTTTATTAAATTATGTCCATAAGTACTTTCATTTACATTTACAATAGTTTATCACACTAAACAGTTAAATGTTTACAATAATTTATCACAGTATACTTTAGCTTGGCAAAGATCATCATCCATCCCTAAGGGATCGAATTTTATTTTTCTTTATCCTGTGGCTTATTATCGTTGATGTTTTATGAAGGTTTTATCATAGGCATGCGTAAGATATGAGATTTTAGTTTAAATTTGGGAGTTAGCATCTTATGGATAGCCTATAATCAATTGAAATAGTCATAGAGAATTCTAAAAGAGATATCTAATAGGTACAGACACAAATTAGGCAACTAGTGAAGATTTAACCTTTCAAATAGGATTACATAAACCAGGACTTAGATTAGAATTTCTACCATTAACCTCACATTTGCATGGCTCTAGTCATGACACAAAAGGTGCTCGTGGTATTATCTGGAGACTCCGGGCCACCATTTCTAAGCATTCTTATATTGTCTACTTAATGCCATTAGTTCCCAAGCACACAAAACAAGAGACATTGGGGTGATCAGGCTGAATGCTCAAACTAAGTGAACGAGTAAATAACAATTTACAAGTATAAAGGTCATAGATCTCTAATCCTATAGTCTATCTTTCAAACAAGCTAAAAGCATGACATAATTGCCATTCTATGCATCAAGAAACATTGTTAGTCCAATAGGCTCCAAGAGAATTGAACCTCTAATACCAAAATGTAACATTCTAAATTTTAACCCTTTAATGCTCAAGTCGTGTTAAGGTTAATATTTAGTTATCACATTCTAGTTCATAAATTTTTTTGATAAAATGAGATATAAGGAAAATAGTGGTAATATATATATATTTTTTAATAAAAATCAAACTAGAAGCCTTGCGCTTAACATACATATAAATTAACTAACTGTGCATTAAAAAATATCTATAATCATTGCGTATAAAGTCCACATCATAAAATCAACCCAACAATCAATCATGTCATAAATATTTAAATAATTAAATAAACAAATATCATAGGTTGTTGCAGGCTAACATTGGTCCGGACTCAAAACATAATCTCAATAAAGTAGTAATAAACAAAATATACTAATTCTATCATAATAAATTCAAAAAAAAAAATGATAAGCAAATCTCCCAGCATTTGTTCCACTGTTTGCACTTCAATCTTAGGATCTTTATCTAGAGATGACACAAAAGCAAAAAAAAGGTGAGAAATCGAAAGCTCTCAGTAGGTAACTAAGTGTCATTGAAATTGTCCCTTGTCATTCGATTTATTATGAAAACATGAGCATACATAAGTGTTCATTTTATATTTTTCAAAAAGTCTTCAGCCCAAAGTGATCGTGTCTTTTAGAACATGATCTTTACTTGATGCAATACTACATTTCATGTATGCATGGCAATATAAATGAACATACATATACACATAAAATTACATTCAGTCACATCGAATATGTAGTTTAGTCTTTTCATTTTCTTTCTCTTTCTTTATTCCTTTCTTGTAATGTCTTAAACTTATTTCTTTCCTCTAACCACCCTCATTTCTTTTCTTCTTTGTTTCCCCTAGTTTATGAGCTCATGCCTAAGCTAGCATTCACCAAGCATAAAAATAAATAGGGTGGAAGGGGTAGGATCACCTTTCCTTCCTAACATGGCTAGTGTCGAAGTAGTTTACCTTCCTGGAGGTAACTAAGGACTAAAGGATCACATCCACTCTTTAAGATCACCTTCGCTTCTTAGTACGGCTGGGCTAAAGGAGTTTACTTTGAAGGGTTTTAGATCATCTTCCCTTCCTACTAGGACTAGGCTAAAGGAGTCCACCTTCTCCCATACTAGTAACTAGGGATCGAAGGGTCACATCAAATGTGTTTAAGATCGTCTTCCCTTCCTAATACGGCTAGGCTGAAGGAGTCCATCTTCCCTTATGCTAGTAACTAAGGACCAAAGGATCATATCCTTTTTTTTTTTACTTTTATCAGTTATCATAAATCTCATTAAATGCATACAAATAACCTCAATACTTTCATCATTCATAGCAAACAATAGCATTCAATATTACACATAAAATCACTCTTAAATCACATAGAACATACTCACATACATTAGGCCAAGATATTAAATTGTTATTAACTTAAATAAATAAATAAATTTCCTTTCAATATCTAAAATTACTCAATCTCACTCATTATTTTCTTTTAACATCAACACTTCCTTGTAGTGTCACGTAATCATTATAAACTCAATTTTACAATAATTACATTGGAACCAAACGAGAATGTAAAAGTCAAAGTTAATAGAATCCCAAGTTTTGATAGCAAGCATCATGTATACCATAAATAGGATTAGCCACAATTATATCTCAAAAATTACATGAACAAAAATCGATGTTTGAAGAATTATGAGCATTAAACTTTATGAACATATAACAAATACCAAGGGAAAAGACAAGAAATCCCTATGCAATTCAAAATTAAGGTTTCAATAACCATCATCACATAAAATATATAGTATTAATCACAATCATATTGCAAGAATTATATAATAAAAATCAATCTTTCACTATTTATAAATATTAGGTTTCATGAACATAATAAACACAAAGATCAAAAGAAAGCAAGAAACCGCTACTTGGTGTGAAGATCAATGGAAGATAGGACTCCTAGGCTTCAAACTTCAAAGGATTAACAAGAAGCAAAAACCTCCTCCCATGATGTATGTTAAAATTGCGGCCTCTCAAAAGGGGTAATAATTTCCTTGATTGTTATTGAAATTTGTGTTTAAAGAGAGTCTTTAAGCCAAATATAGTTTAACATCAAGGTGATGTAATCTTTACAGATTAGGCTGGAAAAAAGATGAAGAATGGTGTATAAAATAAGAGCATGGAAAGGATGAGAATAGAAATGGAGGCCAAAATTGTAATAGTAATTAGGAGTGGATATGATTAGGGTTAGTGTGTGTCTCCTATCTCTCTCTTTTTACTATTATTTCTATTTCTATTTCTATTTTTTATTATTATTATTATTATTATTATTATTTTACTATACTTTCTATGTAGATATATAATCACATATCACATCACATATTATATATAAAAGAGTGTGTATAATTATTAATATGTATAGATATATAATTACATATATAATATTTTAATATGTATCTATATAATTATGTAGATATTACGTGTGTATATAAAAAGATAGATTTGTTAAAGTTTTGGATCCCTTATTTGTTTATTGCTAAAAAGTAGAGATTTCATAAAGGATTATATTTTTTAGTTAGAGTGATCATAATTTGTAAAGATTTTGTGAGAGATTATTATTCAAAATTTGAAAATAAACTATTAATCTTTTAAAATTTTACAATTTCTCTCCTAATTTAAATATTAGTTGGTTATGAGATACTATTGATCTTCTAGAATTTTACTTTTAAATTTAATTCTTAAAATTAACAAATTTATTAACTGTTTAAAATTATATGTCCTTCAACTAATTGGATTGACTTTTCTATTGATTTTTCCTAATTAACTAAGCTTTTGTTCAATTATTAATTAATACTTGATTAATTTATTAATTGATTATTCTAATAACTCATAAAAATAAGGTAACTAATATAAGAGAAAATTGGGGATGTTACATTCTGCACTTTAATATAACATCCCATACAAAACACAAATCACATTATGCATTCCATCCTCATTTCATTCACACACGTTTGACAGTCAATTGTTTTAAGTGGTAAACCCAAGAGGAGTAGTTTTTCACTCCCCGAATCGAGATCTTCAAAAACAAATGTTGACATCCAAACTTTTGAGTTTGTTGACAAATTTCTGGTTTAATATAATTTGACCTCCGTTTAAAGAAAATTATCGATTATTTGTTATTGACATAAAGCTTCAAAATTTACAATAAATAAATTGATGCACTCACTTGGAAGGTGTCAAAAAAAAAAAAAAAGACAAAGACAAAGCATATGCGCTTGCATAGTGGCAATGCTGTGTCAACGATGTCAAGACCATCATGTTCATCAGAGGATGGATGAAATGAAGTGGAAAATAATCCCCCCTTATTCATTAGAGCTTGTCTTGACTTCTGTTAGACAAACAAGCGAAAATTGCCACAAACAAGTGTGAGCACTACCGTTATGATAACATGGCCTCCATATGGTCTTCCTCTAGGCTATGTACCCCAAGGGTACATACCCTCTCCACCACCAAACATGAGGAATCCATCAAACATGGGGACTCCATCAAATGTTGGAAATAGTGGCGTATTTAATAACATATATCTACATAATCCTCTATTTAAGAGTCAGAGTATGCCATTTATGACAAATATACCATAGTTTGGTTTTGTTGGCCCTCAATTGATGGGCCCTTTAATGATAGGGGTAGGGAATGTGTCATCAACAAACCTAACCACCACTAAATAACCAAATGTAGGTCTAGTTTTCCCTGATATGCCCAGAATGGGTGTGATGGGAACTCCTAGAAAGACGGGCAATTCAATGGCCATGTTTCAACAACAAATTAACTGAAGTCACCATGACCTTATCAAAAGAAATGATGATAGTATTGAATGCTTTGATAAAAGCAAACAACACAAGATTTGAGCAACTTGCTCAAAAAATGGGGCTAGTGGCTTAAGCTATAACTTTGGACAATTGACCTCTACACTCAAGAAGTCAGGAACCCACTACCAAATGAAAATGAAAATGTCAATTTAACTCTCCATCTTATTCGCTAGGACAAGACACTAATAATGAGGTCCTAAGAGTTTGACAAAATAATGGAAGGGGACATCATGAATACTATAGCATCCCCTGCTACTTTATGGATTGACGTCCCCACAAACCAATACGAGTTTTTTCAGCGTGCTTTGTCCTCATTCACATGTTTCCTGGAAAGCTTCCCAGGAGGTCACCCATCCCAAAATTATCCCAAGTCAAGCACGCTTAATTGTGGAGTTCTTTCGTGATAGGCTAATGAAAAGAAAGATGCATCTTTGTGGCATAGGTAGTACCAATCAATTCATATAAGCCTTCCTTAACTGTATAGTCTCATACCTATATAGACTCAGGATCCCTCTCATTCGATGTATAATCGGTTCATTCATGTACCCCTCCGCTTGGAGACAGGAGCCGATCCTTGTTCGTGCCTTCTCGCACAGCGATCACTCCCTACCTCGTCCCCGAGAGCTACAAATACCATGTTCAAATTTCCATCAAAACCAATATATCACATGTGTTGTCAAAAATGTTCTAAACAAATTTGAGTTCAACATTGGCTTTGCCTTTTCATATTTGCATTCCCAAACTATGTTCAGTGGGCTAAAGTGCCTAGGGGATGGAAGATTCCCAAGTCTTTCACGAAGTTTTCTAGTGAAAATGAGGAATCGACAACGAGCACATTGCTCGGTATATAATCGAGATAGGGAGGTAGTGTCAAATGAACATTTAAAAATGCATTTTTTCACTTCTTCTCTCACTAAAAATTCTTTCACTTAGTTTTCGAATTTGAAACCTAATTGTATTTGACATGGGCTCAATTTTTCCCAATTAGTTTTTTATAGGCGAGACTAAAGTTAACTGATTTGTTCACTATTTGACATTTCCTGGGGGACAATTGATGACTACTTGGCTGGATTCAGGAATGTGAGAAATCGATATTTTGCTCAAGTACTAGAGTCTAAAGTTGTCAAAATGTCCATAAATGGTTTAGACTATGGCATAAGAAAAAATTGATTAATTTGTAGTTCATAGATCTTGACCAATTAATAGAAAAATTGCATCAAATAGAATAACTATGAAGAGAAAAAGAAAGAATGTAAAAGAAAACACTTCGTCGTGAAAAATCTACTTATGTCAAAGTCGATGAGTCAAATAGTGAAGTCAATGGTATTAGTGATGAAGTTAATGTAGCTGAATTAAAATCAGGGTCAACTTACATTTGTCAATCTATAAGGCCTATAAAAAACAAAGAGAAAACACATACATCAAAGATTTATTCTTTTGACATCACTAAGGCTGAACAAATATTTGACATATTGTTGAAAGATAAACAAATTATTCTCTTAGAAGGGAAGAAAATTTTTTCAATTTCAGAATTGAAAGGACAATACTTCTATAAGTTTCATATTACTAATAGTTGTGTACATTTTAGGGACTTAATATAGAAGGGTCAATGAAGGGCATTTGACGTTCGAAGGAAAGGAAAAGCACGTGAAAGTGGACAGTGACATTTTCCAAGTCAATTAAAGTTTCATTGAACTAACTTTTATGGACATCAATGTTGTGAATGTTAGGTGTTGATGATGAAAAGAAATTCCATTGAACAGTTAATGTAACAAATCGATTGTTTTTTAGTATTGTTTATGATAAAATGGTTAAATGTGAATGAAGTATAGGGATTTTAAAATTTTTGACAGATACGGTTATGATTAAAACAATCTAAAGATTTTGTAAAAAAAAAAAAGAAAATTAATTAAATATTATTAAAAAAATTCAAAATAATAATATTTTAACTAGGGATATAGGATGAAACCCTATAAATGGTAAAGGTCATAGATAAAAATAAGGATATTATCAAATCTCTAATGATTTTTACTCAAGACAATCAAATAAATATGGACATTTTCAACACTGATATAGGGCGAAGTGATCCAAAGATTATGATACTTATCCCTTTGTTACTACTTACTCTCCAAGTAAGTCTTATTTATAAAAATAAAAAATAAATGTCATTTTTGCCTTATTTTCTACACAGCTTCATGTTCCTTTTTCCTTCCCTTCATCATCTTCAATTTCTACCTCTTGAATTCCATTAAAGCACCAAATTCTTGAAGGCTACACTTAGAAATACTTAAACTAATTCTACAACACTTCCTCTACATCAAACTCAATCCAAAACCTTCTTTTTCCTCTTCAAAACTATTCAACCAATAACTTATATAGGGACTGGAAAGCAGTTCTAGGCTTTAATTAAAGAAGGAAAGGCTAGAGAAAGAGTTGATAAAAAGCTTGGAGGAAGGTAGGAAAAATCTATGTCTATTTCTTGTGGTTGTTTGGTTTTTCTTGCTAATATAAACTCTTGAGATATCTGTAAAATTATGTTTGTGAAATCTGAAATTTATTCCAAGATGCATGTATATGAGCTTCATAGTTGTAAAAGATGCCATAGATAAAAAAAAAAAAGTCTTGTGAATTGATTTAATTAATGTAAGAGATTTAACGAAGTAAATGAAGTAATTTTGTTCATTGAATGGAATGAGATACATGGAAATTATGTGAGAATATTATTATAAATAATTTTATAAATTCTTACAGATTAGTATTTTTGAAATATGGTATTAAAGTTTCATAAAACAAGAATAAGATTTTGATTCATAGAAGAAAAAGCATGGAAGTCCAAGTAAGACACTTGGTTTAATTTCTTGAAAATCGTAAGAATTATCAAGTAAAGAGTACTACAAGATTTTGAAGTGAGAAATTTCATAAGAAATTCAAGAGATTTTAAAGAGAATAATCTCATAAGAATTCAAGAGATTTTGAAAAGAAAATTTCATAAGAATTTAGGAGATTTCAAGGAAATCTCATAACAAAAGTATGAGAAATAGAACTATTAAGAAGAAACTCTACTTGATAATCATAAGATTTCCTAAACAAATATTAAAGATTCATATGAAGAAAGAAACTTAAGTAAATAAGCTTTATGTAATATTAATTGCTTAAGTGTAAGCTCATGGATTCAAATTGTGATCTATATAGGGTTGTAATTAAAGTGCTATATCATTCTGATGAAAGTGATGTATTGAGAATAGTATGCTATTATGATCCATATAAGGTTGTAGTACAAGGTATTACATCGATTGAACTATGTCAGTGATCTATATAAAGTTGTAGCACGAGGTGTTGCATTGTTGTGATGAAAGTGATGTATTGAGAATAGCATGCTATATGAATTGTGATCTATATAAGGTTGTAACACGAGGTGTTACATCGTTGGTAATACATAGAATGAGAATATATCAGGAATCCTATGAGTTCTATTCTCAAGCATAATTTTTATTCATAATACTATGTTAAAGAAGTAAAGAAACATACAAACTAATTACTATAAAAACAATAAAAGATAGATTAACTATTTAACACTAAGTCAAATATCACTGAGTAGTAGACTAGTGTTTTTCCTACTAGGAATCATTGGTTCTCATTCCTATTGTATGATATATTTTTACATAGATGATCTCAATCGTGTGCTTTCTCAAGATGCCTGATTGGCACTGGCATTACAACCAGGAGTTAGACTCATTGTACCTGGTCACTTGTTGGATCCGTGTTTATATAATATTTGCTTGCCTATTCGCTACTACTATTATGAGTCATGCTTTTGATCTGGAGTCCCTTTTCCTGCTTTCCACTGTACATGACTCATCCACTAGTTGTCCCACCAATTGCTCTGGATCCACCACAGCCACCATAGACTGTCATTGACATTGAGTCAATCCTTGAAGGAGATTTCTTCTGGTTCCACTACTCCCTTAAGAGGCGTGGAGACTAGGATACTAGCTGATGTGCCTCAGGAATTACTCTCCTCTTGGTTGATGACTACAATGTATCCAGTTTATATATAGGCATAAGATAGCTTAGATTCCCTTATCTTGACTGACTATTCTAGCTCTTAGGTCTAATCTTTTGATGAGCCATTAATCGAGGGAGTTAAGATTATCTACTTGTAGTTGGTTGTATTTTGATAAACCCTAACCCAGTTTAAGAGGTCACTGGTGGTTGGGCAAGGTTATGTATGATATAGATGTACTTATGTATAGTTGTCGGTAGTATGACTGTATGACTTAACTTACTATGGGTACCATATGTATATAATGTAAATTATCGTATGGCCTACTTCTCATAATGTTCATTTTATCCTGCTATTTTCTATATGTTGACTATTATGTTGTAGAATTACAAAACAAGAAAAAATTAGTATGACTTTTAGTGCAAGACTCCTATTTATTATGACAAACACGTATTTAAGTTATATATGGAGGAAATTTTCTTAGTAACAAGTACTTACTTAAAGTTATGACTCGAGTATAACACTATAGAAGAAGGCTTACGGTTAATTTATCCAAAGCAAGAGAAGATTTATTGACTTTCTTGATCAAGCAAAAGAACAATAGTCAAAATGTCTCTTTGTGTCCAAGATATAGTGTTGTGTTCAATCGACACGCTACAACATATGAAAAGCAGTGAATTGGGAAGTTAATCGCTGAAAAGGAAAAGGCAAACCTAGAACTAGAAATGAAAGTAGTAGATAACGAAAATTGATTTTGGTCCATTTGATCTCAAGTATTTAAAGCTCATAACAGGACAAGTCAATTAAAAGATGAAAATAGTCATAATGGTGAATGACAAACCCAGAAACATAACTAGTCAAACTCAAGTTCCACCAGCTAAAGTTGCCCAAAATCAATGGGTTCAAAATGTCAACCACGGTGACAAAGCATCGTAATCTAGAATGAAAAAGATGCCAAAGAAAAGGCACATTCGATGACAACAGACAAACCTAAACCTTTATGTTTAGAAAGGGGTCAACAGAAAAATAAATGAGGAACAAACTAGTTTCCAATGGAGCAAGCCAAAATCTCCCACTAGAGGAGGCTTTATTCCTTTAAAGGATATTATCCAGACAAAGGAATCCAATCTATCAAAGAATGTAACTCAAGTATTAAAAGTTGAAAGCACCAAACCTGTTGCACATCCAACACCAACGGCGCATTTATTGATATATTAGAATGACAAAGTGATACCAGAATATCATACATTGATTGAGGATGATTTGTTGATGATCAACTTCAAAACAGGTTTTGATGTGACCTACATAAAATTTTCAATACAAATTTGGTCAGAGTAGTGTTTGTCTTGCTTATTGATTGCTCCCAAGAGAAGAGTGACACTAGCAAGTATACTAGGTCATCAAGTAATAGAGTAAATGATAGGGTTGTCATACCCACATGGATAATTCAAGTGCCAATTTTAGTTAACTAGGTAACAAGTTGAACAATTGAAAAAAGATGATATCAAAAGAAATTTAAATGCTAAAGTACTAAAACAATGTAAGAGCGATATAAGAATTGATAGAGTTAAATGCTAGGGTGATTTACTTCAACTATGTGTGAACAATATGCAACATCAATGTCAATTTGCCTTGTCCAAATTCAATTAAGTGATGGTAGGATCATCAAGTCATTAAAGTCTTTCTCAAAATCATCTAATACAACTCAAGTAGTGCTAAGCACCTAATCTCTTAGCATACTTAAGTCTACAAGTAGTTCACCCTTTAATACCACATGAATCATGTTTGTCTATCTCTAGGTATCATTCAACTCATGGCATTGCATTCATAGGCATGACCCTTACTCCTTTCTCAAATTTGTAAAAGCCCTTACAATCCTAAATTGGTGATCAAACAATTCAAGATAAATAAACTCAAATACAATGCTCACTGTCAAATGAGAACAAGACATAAATTCATTCACATTAGCATAATGTCAAACACAGTCTCCATAAATCACCTTTGGCAAAGGGTTTAGTTACACATCATGGAAAATGAAATAAAAATAACAAAAATGAAAAAAAGATAAAAAGAAGCCATGAACAAAGAAAAATACACAAGAAGTTGAAGACAAAACCAAGAAAAGTCTCCTCTTCAAGTTCTTGAAGCTCTAATCCCTTTGTGCTCTCCAAGCTCTAGCCTCCTCTTTTTCCAATTGGTATTCTGATGTCTCACCCACTTTCCAACGTGTTTGCCTAGGTTTTTGTGCCAATCACGGGCTACTGAGTCAGGTAGAGGCCCAGTCCACATGTCAATTCGTGCACCCATGCCACGCTGGAGCATAGCTTAAGTGAAATAATGAGAATTTTGATAACAGCCCACACTGTAGTGTGAGTTCCCACGCCTAGCTTGGCTTCAATTTCAAGGCCCATGATCCAACATGGATTTTTGACATCCTTTTAGCTCCAATTCTTGCTCCTTTGCACTCCTAGCTCAAATGCTACCCTAATTCTTCTTTCAAAAAGCTACAAAACTAATGGAAAACATAACTAGAATGCAAGGTTAAATGTGAGTATAATCATGCAAAAATTCAAATCAAATGCTATAAAAAGGGCAACTAAGAAACCTAAATAAAAACATAACTCCTAAGGGAGTTATCACTTATAGAATATGCTATCAAAGATGCTCATACCAAATGGAAGATGACTATGAAAACATGATCACAGGCAATAAATGTGTCTTTGTTGCGAAGATTTTTGTAGTGACAAAATCTTTGAGAAGCTAGATGAAGTGACAAAGACACATTTCTAACCACTGCATATCAAAGCAATAATCGAAGGACAATTGGTTAACAGGTGCTGATTGATGGATGGCTGGCATCAATTTGATGCTAGAGATTATGTTGGCAAGGTTTGGTAAAGAAATTAGAGATTGCATGAAAACAAATGTGACTGTGATAGACTACAATGGCAAATGCTTTGTCGCCAAAGGTATGTTTGTGCTCAATGTCAAGGTAGGAAACATCGATCAAAAGACTATGCTCATGGTGGTTCCATCCAAAGCAAGTTACAATAGTCTTTCTGGAAGTGACTGGATTCATGGTGTGGGAGCAATACCATCAACATTACACCAAGGTCATTCTTTGGAAGCAAGAGAGAAGTGTCGAAGAGGCTGGAGTAAACAATAGTTTCTATTATGCTAAACAACTACATGTTGACTTCAAGATATATAACAAAAGAATCAAGTCGTTAAAGGTCGAGTAGAAGTTCAACCTAAAGAAAATTGAAAAATGTGTCATAAACGACGAAGGGTTAATATTGATACCCAGGACCATGGTAAAACCGGTCCTGATCTAGATTAGTTAATGGATTTGTCGAGCCATATGGCTCAGTTGTGGCCTGCATGACGACAGTTTATGTGCACTATTGATAGTGCATTGTTGGATTGTATTTATGACTTTGAACATCAAGGATTTGAAAATACTTCTATTATATTTGATAACCATAGAAATAAAAAATGTTGTGAAGTGGAGAACCCTTTTGAAGAAATCAACTTAGGCAATGCCTGGCAAATCAAGACTAACTTACATAAGCCAGTTGTTGCCAAAAGATTTCAGAATGAGCTGGTTGATTTGCTTAGAGAATATAGGGATTACTTCACATGGGAATATGATGAGATGCCAAGTTTTAGTATTCAAACACAGACTGCCCTTGAAATCCAATGTTCGACTAGTTAAGGAAGCACCTTGATGCTTCGCCCCTGAAGTGATTATCAAGATCAAGGAAGAGATCAAGAGATTGCTAAAGGCAAAGTTCAGCGAACAGCAGGTATATCGACTGGGGTTTTAATATTGTCTTGATTATGAAAAAGAATGGCAAATTAAGGTGTGCATAGATTTTCGAGATCTTAATAATGCTACCCCAAAAGATGAGTATCATATGCCTTCGTTGGCATGTTAGTCGATGCTACAACATGCAATAAAATACTTAGTTTCATGAATGGTTATTCTGGCTACAACAAAATTTTTATTCCTGAAAAAGATTTGTTGAAAACAACATTCAAATGTCTAAGTGCTCTTTGCATTTATGAATGGGTAGTCATGCCCATAGGACTTAGAATGCTGGAGCAATATATTAAAGGCCCATGAATACCATTTTCCATCAATTTATTGGCAATTTCATGGAAGTTCATATCGATGATGTGGTTGTCAAATTGACAAAAATAAAATGCATCTCGAACATTTGAGGAAAATCATTGACAGTATGAGGAAAATGGTTTGAAAATGAATTCGTTAAAATGTGCTTTCAATGTAACTACAAGAAACATTTTAGTTTTTTTGGTCCAAAAAGGGAATTGCCATCGACCAAAATAAAACAAAAACAATTATGGAAGCCTCGCCCCTAAAGCAAAAGAAATAGTTGTTGCCTTTCTTATGGAAATTAAATTTCTTGCGACTCTTCATTGAAAATCTATCTAGAGAAATAAGGATATTTGTTGCATTGGTCAAACTCAAAAAAGAAGAGAACTTTATTTGGACAAATGACCACCAAAAGGGATTTGATACAATCAAACAATGTTTAACAAAAACTCCAGTGATTACATCGCCTAAGCCAGGCAAACCTGTCATGCTTTACATTGTGGGTTCTGAGGTGACCATTGGAAGTATGTTGACAGAAGAAGATGACAATGGTAACGAACAAGTTGTGTATTATCTTAGTAGAGTGCTGAATGATGTCAAGTCTAGATATAGTTCCTTAGAAAAATTGTATTTGTCTTTATATTTTTCCTACACTAAACTAAAGTGCTATTTGATTTCAAGGGAAGTCCATTTTTCAAAAGCTGATGTAATAAATTATATATTATCTTATCTGATTTTGCATGGTTAAATTGGCAAATGGATGCTTACTTTGACAAAATTCACAATTAAATATGTTCCAACCAAGGCAATCAAAGGCCAAATATTGGCTGACTTTCTTATCGACCATCCTTGTGAGGATTTTGATGAGCCAATTATCCATTATGTAGGAGTACGCCATGAAATGATACTTCGATGGTTCGAGACACTGTCAAAGGGTTAGAGTAGGGATAATTTTAGTTTCTCCAAATAATGTTCCTACTAAGTTTATGTTCAAGCTTAGATTCCCATGCTCAAATAATGAGGCTGAATATGAAGTCCTGATTATTGGCCTTACATTTTGCCGGCTAAAGGTGTGAGGGATGTTGAAGTCATTGGCAACTCATAGCTAGTCATCAAACAATTATCTAGAGAATTTAGATGTATCAGTGAAAACTGGTTAAAGTATTTTGTGATAGCTGCTAGGTTGTTACATGAATTTAACACTGCCAAATTTCAACATATGTCTCGGGACTTGAATGAAGTGGCAAATGAACTTACTCAAATAGTCTCAAGATATAAAATAAATTTGTCAGCTTTGGAATTGTTTGTCAAAGTCGAACGAATTTTAGTTCCTTAGATGAACATGAAATATTTATGATTGATCAGTTGAATGACAATCATTGTAGGAAAACAATTACCAAGTATTTGCAAAATTACTCAAATAGATGTGTATATGGGCATAATGCAGTTTTGCTTGTCAAAATTAATCTGCAAAGTGTTTGGGTGTCAAAGCAAGAGCAATTACCTGCAACGATTATTGGAATGCTTTGTTTGACAAGTTAAATGATTTGGAACAAGAGCAAATTGTTGCATTAGAAAACATAATGTGACAGAAAGAAACAATGACAAAGTATTATAATCTTAGTGTAAAAAATAAGGTTTTTAATGTTGGATATTTGGTTTAAAAAGCCATATTGCCTTTTGAAAAGAAGTCAATAGTACTTGGTAAATATTCCCCAAATTGGGAAGGACCTTTTCAGTTGACAAAATATTTTTTGGCAATGCTTATAGCCTAGATGATGTTGACAGTGGATAAAGGATAGCATCCATTAATGGAAAATATCTAGAGGCATACAAGTCATAAATGCATCAAGTGAAAATAGACAAATGATAATGTGCATAGAAATTAATGTGCATGTGCATAAGAATGGATAAGTTCCAACATGGCTAAAAATAGAGTAGAAAAGTAAATTGTTCAAGCTCGACCAAGGGAGCATTTGTCAAACTATACAAAAACCAAAAAGTAACTCGCTAGCAATCCAAAATGACTAAGTCTGAAACAAGAAAAGATAAGTCATGGAAGAAGGGTGTGAAGCTTTAGCTTCAAATTGTGTTGAAGCTGTAAGGCTGTTTCCTTGTTTGACTCCGCCTTTTCAAGGGCTGAGTTCACTTCTTTGAGTAATGTTGCCAGCTTCTTCTTCCTTCATCAGCTTCTGAAGTTTCTTGTCAAATTTTCCCACTTTCCTTTTGCCAATATTCTAGTGAGGTCCTCCTTTTTGGCCGTAAACTCTTGGATTCGGGTCTGAAGATTTTGAATTTCTTCGACCAAGGCATTTTCACAAACCTCACCTTGTTGCAGACTATCGACAACTTTATCCTTTTGGCTTTGGAATTTTTCAATGTTTTTGTGGACTCAGTCGACAGTCTCTGAGCTTTTCTATTTTTACTCAGAAGCACTCTGTATCATGGTAAAGGAATCAAAAGACCTAGTAATCAAATTTCTAAGAGAACTCACCAGAAGTTGATGTTGGTCAAGCAGAGTATCTTGAGACAGAGGAAGTAGCTTCGACTAACTTCTATTTCAGATCACCATCTATGACCAATGCATCAAATGTGTGATTAAGAAGACTTAGAATGGTGGAAAATTGGTCGACTAGAAGGCTAGCAACAAGGGGAACACTGGAAGTTGGAGTGGGACTTTTCAATATTTTAGTGGTAGGAGTGGTAGTGTTTTTGACACTTCTAGCTTGCTTTAGAAAGAGATGGGGTATCTTTGATACTTACGGAATCTGATAGAGCTTGATTCAAACTATTTAAGATAGCCCATATCAAACTCATCATCATCATTATCACCTTCTTCATCAACTTCAAAGATAGGTGGAAAAGTTAAGATTAGGGCCTTGAACTGCGGCTCACTGTCAATGAAAACTTGAATCAACAAATCAGGAGCAGAAGAAGGAACCTTATCATGCACAACTTCTTGTTCGACGTTTAGGGTGTCCACAATGTCATCGATATTATAGTCAACGACTGTCAAATCTCCTTTATTCGCTGTGGCTTCAGCCATGTCTTCATCAGTGTTAAGTATAGTCATTACATGTTTGGCAGTAAAGTATGATACGTTGACAAGGACAATTAATAAAATGTACCTTGTGGTAGACAGGAGAATTTGATGAGTCTTCCTCTTTTTCATCATCATTGTCATCACAGTCACAAGGTTGACCTTCGAGAGAGGGAGACTGTCCATATCGAATAATAGCTGACTATAAATAATTTGACAGCACTTAGAATTGTGAATAAAAGAAATGTTGTTAGAAGGGAAATATATAACATACTTCATACCTTGTCAGATAAAGGATTTGAAAGAGTTGATGATTGACATCGAGAAGGAAGAACAGAATTAGAAATCTTTGAGGCCTTGGGAGCTTAGCGTCCCTATTTTTGTCGATGGGTTTTTAGCCTTGGGTTTCTTAATGCTTAGAATAGTGACCTTCCTTTTTTGACCTTGGTCCTCGACATCATCTTTCCCTGAAGAGAAAAAACATACATGTAAGTTTGACAGTGAGTAAATGACGAAGTCAAACGACAAATATAATGGCATTACCATGTTCAAATGCATCCCCTAACCCCATTGCAAATTGGCAGAAGAGTAAATCAGAACTCATTTTTTCGCTTTGTCAATATCAAGAGGATAGGTGCTATAATAGCTACGCTACCATTTGACAAATGAAACACTCGGATAAAAGCTTGGTTCGACATCAATAAGGGAATAAAGTTATTTTCTTTCTCCATTGTCTACCAGCCAAACATTGAAATCTCGAGACTAGAAACATCTGAAAGGCAAATTTGTTTGGGTTAAACGTTAATGGTGTTGGGATAGGTTGAGAAAACCCAAATTGATGAACCATGAAGTTTGGCACATAAAGGACGATATCAAGAGAGTTCGATCCTGATAGACCAGAGGGAATAACTTGGGTACAGAGAAAATTAGCCCAAATATCATCACTCCGATTTTGACCAACCTCAAAATGATGATCAGCAAAAGGATTGAAATTCATTTGGTCATTTTCGGAGAATGAGGCCTGATGGAAGCTTTAAAAAAAGTGCCAAAACTCGTCGAATGGCTTGAAGTTTCTCACTTTTTGTCTTGAAGACCATTTTATCCGCAGCCGTGAACACTATATTTTATCAGGATCTTTTTGTTAATAAGAAACATAAAGAAAAATTGGAAAATAACAAAACAAAAAAATTGAATCTTTTCCTTTTTTCATTAGCATTTATTTCTCTTTAAAATTTTATTTTGTTAAATTAGCATCAATCTCTTTTTTTTTCCAATCAATATCTTTTCATAAAATCTCAATAAAAAATCATTTTCTTTTAACTCCAACCAAATCGTATTTGCATTAATCAGCATCAATCAAAATCATTTCCATTAATTGACACTTTGTGTATAAATGGGATAGTCTTTTAGTCAATAAGGGGGCCAATCACAATCAACAATCACAAACACAAACACAAATAATGGAGGCAACGACAGCTAACTTTGCTCACCCAATACCCTCATCCCATCACAACCACCACTACAAATAGCACCTCATCAACCACCCATCACAACCACCATTTTTATTGCTAACAACCACCCAAGCCACCACTATCATCCTCCACCATCACCTTACAACATCATCATCAGCATCAGCAATAGCCCTATCATATAGCCACTATCACTTTCACCCCTTCCACCATCATCATCAACCAAACCTTCCTCGCATCACATAACTATAACCAATCAAGCCGCCACATCCCATTAGAGCTCCGTCGTGAATAGAGCCCCTGCATCAACCATCACACCCGCGCCAGCACTGCTGCACAGCTCTTCCTCTGCCACGATGCACAACGGGGATCTTCGTGAAGCCCAGCCTTTGCAACACGATGCACCACTCCCTCATTGCGAAGCCCATTGTGAAACTCTACTAAGCACAACAACTCCACCGCAACCCCATCAAAAGCCACCGACATCATAAACATCACGACCCAAAAATCGTGACCGGTATATAAGAGATATTGTCTCTTATGGAAGCCTTCTGGAATTAATTTCATTAAATCATGCGTAGTAAATTACTAAATTAATGCTCATAATAAATCATAAAAATAAATAAATTTCTCAAAACTTCTTGGAAACTTTATTAATAAAATACATATAATATTTAATTATTTCAAATAATTCCTAAAATCCATAACTAAAATAGACAATCTTAAATTATGTTCCAGAAAAATTACATAAAACATCAAAATGGTAAAATAATATAGCTTGAAATAACCATGCATGTTAAATGATGTTTGAGGACCTACACACTACTTCACTCTATTCTAACATAATCCTAATTTAAACTTCTACAAAGTGAAGCTCACCACTAGAATAGCTGGAACTAGAGTTTAGGTCTGAAAATAAGTGGATCTGAACTGTAACTTAAGGGAGGAAAAGGAGAGGTGAGTTCATTAAAACTCAGGAGAGTCTCTACTCACAACCCACATAGGACAACAACAACATACATGACATATACATGCAATTGATAAAATTATTTTATATATAATTAGATATAATTGTACTGAAAACAATAATTTAACTAAATTCATGGCAATAACTAGTAGAGAAACATGAATTATTCTGGACATAAATATCTAAGCTGAATAAAATCTAAGCTAATGGCTAATCTAATGGGCACCTAACTAGGTATCATAAATGGACATGGCACTGGGTTCCTTACTGGTGAGCTAGTCCTCTAACAGATCACTTGGTACCAAGGTTAATGATCAATCCTGGAGCCATTAATTCGCTGTTTCTCACCAATTACTAAAAAAATAATAACTTGCAAATTAAATTGAATAAATCTGAAAGCTCTAAATTCATATAATTCTAACAATATGACTTTAGCATAATGAGGTTCTAAAATATGCCTAAGGATTACCAGCTTTAGACATAGTGATTTTAGAAGCCAACAGAGTATGTATGATAATTGTTATGAATCATACTTTGTTCAACACTTTCAATAAATCATATCTGATGTTTTAAAATCTTAATAGGAAATCCATAATCTGAAAACATAGTAATCAATACTCCAGCTGTAAACATTAAACTAAGGTCTTATAATTTCATAAACTGAGAAAAATATATTATATAACATGCAAGGTATCAAATATGGTCCCATAAGCTTTCTAAAATAAGGTTTTCATGATAACTTGTGAAAATAGTAATTTTTCTGAAAATTGGCATAATCCGTAAAAGCATGTATTTGGCATAAGTTATTTTAGAATTTCAGAAACAATTTATATAATGCTGTGAAAATATTAATAATGACCAAAACTATGGCCATAAGCTTAAACCAACTCATCATTCATTGCCCGAGTCCTGACCACTGCCTACATGATACTAGGGAATTGGAATGGCACTCTCAATTGTCATGGAATTATAGACAAGAATCAAGAATGACTTGGAATTGAATGAGAAGAGAAAACTATACCACAATAATCTAAAGATTTGCTAAATTCATAATCATATAAGGATAGGGCTGAGAGCACCTACTAGAAGAGATTAATAGAAGACGGTTAAGAGAAATTGCGTCTTTCTCTCTAGTAAAAAATCCTTGGGCAGCTAGGGTTCTTGAAAGAATGTTTAGGAGTACTATAATGTACCAAATATATACTAGGCGATGAAAGATATCGCTAATATATTTTATTTTATTTTTCATTTTTATTTCTATTTTTTTCATTTTAACATTTCCTTAGTCTTGAACTTCCATTGTAGTTAGAATTTAGCCTCAAGGCTAGCAATAGCACTTGTAGATAATTAAGTTAGCTTTCTAATGCCACAAAAATTGCGTCAATTTGACATCTACAACTCAAGATATTTGTAAAATACTAAACAGGTGGTCTTCTACAGCATAAGTATAAGACTATATTAAAGGTATATATCCTAACTAACTGTGATATATGCAACAATGATATAAGGATAATAGCCAGATTAAATCTAATTGTATCTTTTGCAACTACTTGCTGGATAATTCAAATTCAAACTACTCTAACATATCTCTTAATTATCTTTTATATCATGGATATATCTGTATTCAAATTTTCATGAAACTAATATGTATACATAGAAACATATTTTTCTAACATATTCATTTAATTCTATATATTTATATTTTTTAAAGTATTTGACTATTTTATAACTGCTTAAAAATTATATCTATTATCAATATAAAATACTTAATGCTAACATCATTATTACAAAAGTTGTATCTGTAATACAATATATATATATATATATATATATATATATATATATATATATCTTAAATCCTAATTGATATTTACACCATAAATATAAATGATAGATATCTAAATAAATAATAATCTTAGAAATGATATAAAAATTAATTTATCAATAGTATATGTGATAAAAGGAAAATTTAGTATGCTATATCTTTTCTAATTCTAACAATATAATATTGATACAAATATTAAAATTAACAATAATTATGAACAATATTAGATCTAATAGATTTTATAAGATAAGATTTTCAAAATTTAAAATCAAACATCATATCACAAACTGAAAATCATATTACATAAAAAGATTAAATATTAAATTCATATAAAAACTGAAAATAGGCATAGAAAAAGATTTATGAACAAAATTATTATAAATTTTATATTTTATTTTCTCCTTTTGGAATTGATATTTTCTGTTATAATCTAGATTTTACATTATTTACTATTTCACATAAATTTAAAATAGAGATTTATATTTATTCATTCTTTCGATTTTATTTATTTTCAATATACATCTCTTTCCTTTTTTTAAGGCATTTAAATATCTCTTAAGCTTTATCAAACCCTTCCTAAGCTTAGGCATAACCTTCCTAAAGGCATCCACTTTTGGGATATTACAGGAAAGTTATCAGTCTCATCTCCCTCCATCACTTGTCGTGGCACCTCCATCCCTTGCAGTCATCACCATCACCGCCTCATCCCTTGGCTCATACTCTGTGTCCATTTTTAGTACAACCCTAAATTAGAAATTATTTGGTTATGTTTCTTTTGGAAGGGCAAGCATGCTTTTACAATTTTACCTTTGAAAAAAAAATTGTTTTGTTTTGTTTGGGTTTTGGGTCTTTGGGGTTTTGGGTTTGTTTCTTTAGTAATTAGGATGCTTACCGTTTAATCTACTACTTTTTGTTCCAAGGAAAAAAAATCTTGCAAAACAAAAATATAAATGCAAATGTTTTTATCTGCAATGATCAACGATTGTGACTTAGAAGCCAGTGCTTCCTTCATCACTATTGGCTTGTAAAGGTTTAATGAGTAGCTCAATGCTGCCTTGAATATTGTGCAAAAACATATTTTTGTCAAATTTGTTTTCTGCCAAAAATTATTTTTCACAAATAAAATCAATTAACACACCTCTTTCTTTTTTCATAATTAAAATCAATCTACAAAAATTATTTTTTATAGAAACGACGTGGCTTTTAGTTGCTCATCGCACAGAGGATACATCGGCATAGGTTACATACTTGTCAATCCAAAATTAAATTTTTCCTAAATTGCATCCTTTTTATTCTTTTTTATTTGTTCTTTTTTTTGGTTTAATTTTCATTCCTTTGTGTAAATATATAATTGTTATATTTTTTAGGAAAAAAATATTATTAAGGTTATAATGAATTTGCATAATGAGCTCTAGAATAAGCGTATTTATAGAGACGCGTTAGCGATATAGTAGGATTAAGTTTGCACCCTTCCTTAATCGTAATCAGACGCATTTTTCGCAACGCCCTCTAAGCACGTTTTGATAGTTGTGTAAAGTCGCTAATGGAGAGAAACTCAATGGGAGCTCAAAAATGGTATTAAGCCAAAGTTGGAGAAGCCAAATTTGGCCTCTGGGATTGAAAGACTCATTTAGACTTATTTTCTTGATAGAGGCTGATTTTGTCATAAAGATGGGCTAGGAAGAGTTTGGCCAGGCAAAGTTTGTTGCCGTGGTGTAGCAGAATGGCTAATGGAAGGTACATAGCCTACATCTTAATGCTCCTTGAGCATAATACTATTGAGTTGAGCCAATAATAAAGGAATGTGACATGTTTATTATTATTGACAGACAAGCCTTTCCCTTTATTATTCTCAATAAAGGAAGAATATGACATGTCAGACAAGTCAAGGGTATACTTTGATGCGTCACGAGGTTCCATATTGGGGAAAATATCAACCTAAGTAGGTTGAAGACCTGTGATAGCTACATCTTCAAAAAGGGTTGGTCTAACCATCCCATAAGACAGTTGAAGACAATTTATGGTGGGGTTCTAGAAATACAAAATAGGCCCAAACATAGAAGTGTTAAACTTAATAGTGTACCTAGCTAGTTGGAGAAGTTCATAAATTCCTAGTTGTTTTCGTAAAGCATTCTTAGAAGTTTGCACCCTATCTAACCATGGAATAAAAGCTTTTGAGCTTTTTGCTTGACTCCTAAACATCCTAGCATTGGTATTAAAATACTTGCAAAAGATGTGCTTACGCTGGCTAAGATTTCTTGAGACTCAGAACACAAGAATAAGGAACCTAGTTGGCTAGCTTGTTGATGGGTTAACATAGGTCCAAAATAAGCATGGATATGAGGGCCTATGGAAAAAGGAAGAAGTATCTGTTGGAGAGCCTAGAAGACTCCTTCAAATCAGGGCTCATCTGGAATCCTCCATGCTCCTCGGTGATATGTTCCTGAGCCAAAGCTATCAAAAGAATGTTCTTGGGCTCGGTTAGGGCTGGTTTTGTAGAGGTATCACCCTTAGAAAAAGTGTTAATTTCTAGAATGAGAAGCCATTACTAAAAAAAATAGCTAGTGGTTGAAGATCTCTAAAGATTAAAAAAACTATTCATGAGTTCTTGAAGTAGAAAAGAAGAAGAAGAAGAGCTTTGAGAACTCTAAGAAAGGAGAAGGAGAAAATGAATAGTTATAGGAATGGAAGCATTGATGCAGAAGAATGATGCCTTGAGGTATTTATAGCCTCCTCAAATAGGCAATGATGTGGAGCTATGAAGCCTCAAAAATTAGGCACATGATGTGTGGCATGATGGAATTGATGTGGCAGTTCCAATTAACATGCCACATATTGATGAGCATTAAGGAGTTGTTTAACTTTTGGAGGAAAATAATTTAAAATTCAAGTTACAATTCTTAGCTTCTGATCGACAAAAACTCTTCAAAACCAAGAGTTGTGGGGGCATCATGTTGGCACCAAATTTCACTAAGTGTCCAAAAGTTGAACTGTTATTCGACCTTGGTAAGACAAGGGCCATAATAAAGGAAATTTGACTGTCAAAGACAGATGAAATGATTGTGCGTGATGGATAGTGCGTGATGAATATTCAACTTGTCAAAGTTGGTCAAGACAGATGAAATGTGATTTTCAAAGAGATACATGCCAATGTTGACAAAATTTCAAGTTTGACAATCAACATGTCGAAGTCTATATTTGTCAGTCATGATGGAGTTTGAATCTACAAGGCTCCAGGTAGCATTAGCAAGATCTTCAAGCTTAAATTCAACAGGTCAAAGTCTATGTTTCATTCAGGACATAGAAAATTATTAGGATATTAAGAAGATTGCGACAGTGATCAATAGGAGACATATGTTGGTCACTTGATGGTTAATGTCAGTTGTCAGGAATTTTTAGGTTATTGACATAAGCCTCTTGAAGACATGACAAAGTGGTTACCATTCGACAATAAAGGCATACGACAAGAAAGAAATTGTCAAAGACACATGCATATAGCCAAAGACAAGTGTCACAATCTTAGGGTCCTAGGATATCTATAAATAGTAGTTTGGTACATTTGTAAAGGGTTGAAATTTTACTTACACACTCACTCTCACAATGTCATCCGAATGACAAAATAGAGTTCAAAGTCCTCTTAATAATTGTTCTTAACCCTCTTTTCTGTTTTCCTAGGCTTAGATTTCTTTTATTTCCTTTGCATTGTCCGTACTTTATTTATATTTGTCAATCAAATACTCTATATTATACAATTCTTCTGCACTTTAATATTCTATCAGTCAATATTCCATATACCACACACAAATCACATTAAGCATTTCATCCTCATTTCATTCACACATGTTTGACACTTGATTCTTTTAAGTGGTGAACCCAAAAGGAGTAACTTATCGCTCCCCAAATCAAGATCTTGAAAAGTAAAGGTTGACGTTCAAACTCTTGAATTTGTTGACAAACACCTAGTTTAACGCAATTTGACCTCATGTTCAAAGGAAATTGTCAATTATTTATTGTCGACATAAAGTGTCAAAATTTGCAATAAACGGCCATATAACATTAGGAAAATGTTAGGGACTATTTGGAAGTGTTTTGTACTTATAGTTTTTAAAATTGTTTTAAAAAGTATATTTAAGTTTTTGAAAAACAAAAAACAATAAAACGTATTTGCCAGGCTATTTTTTCAAGCCCCCAGTGAAACCTCATAGTGGTCAGGAACTTGTCAATGGCGGCCTCAGCTCCACCACCTTCCTCACAATGGCGAACCTGAGCTCGTCCCTCTCAAAAATCCCAACCATGGCCCTCCTAAGCCCCTCAACAACCTCGTCTAGCTTTGAAATCTCACTATCAAGCACCCCTCGAGCGCGGCCATGCTCCTCACCTCCTCCAACGCCTCCCTCTCCCCCGTCAAGTCCTTAATGACGCCTCAGCTGAGACGTAGGATCAGGGAAGACCTGTAATACCCCATCTAGAGGAGCGTGCGCTCGTACGAGGACCATGAAAATGTCGTCGTTCCTTGATGGTGGATCATTGTCATGAGTTTGAAGAAAGGCTTTGTAGGTTCCTCTGGTTGGTGCTCCAGCTTCCAATGTTGAAGGCGATGGTGGTTGGGGGGTGGTTGTGGAGTGACTGAAGTGGTGATCACAGTGTTTTTGAGCTGATTTTGGAAAACGCTTTCATCTATTTTCTATTTTTTGTTTTTAAAATACAACATCTCTTTTTTGTTTTTAAAATGAGCATGAGAAAAAATAGCTAGTCAACACAGGTTTTTTGTTTATTAAATTTTAAAATTGAAAACGTTTTGAAACAGTTGCCAAATAGGCCCTTAGTTTTCCAAAAAAAATTTGCAAAAAACAAGTGGCAGAATGACGTGGCATGAGTAATAACCTTTGGATGAATAAGTGAGTCCTACTACTACATTTAATCCAACCATGTATTCTGTATAAAATTCTTTATTTTATTCTGTTGTTTGGCATTACTCATAACATTATAGTACACTACCATGCGTCGTGACTCAAAGCATGTGATAAAAATGAGCTTTGTAGTATTATCTAAAACAATCAAGTTTGTCCTATGTATTAAATCGATCCTTATAATAGATTAGTTTTTATGCATTACTATTGATCAGCATAAAAGAATTTTACATTGTTATTCATTATTTTGTTTCTATATATAAACTTTCAAGATAGTGAATGATTTAATCAAATATTTTTATTAATGTGATAATACATAATTGGATATATGTGTAAAATTTTGGTTATACTGATAATGTATATAAATTAAATTCTTAATAATATACAATTAATTAACAGTAGTGAAAATATTTTTTATTCACATTAATCTATTTTTTTAATCCACATGTGTTACTAATTACATAAATAATAGTTTAATTTTTGTTTAAGTGATAAATAAGGCTTGAAATTGTCTCATTTTGGAGTGTTACTTTTGGGATTTTTTACCAAAAGAAAATTAAAAAATGAATATTTCCCAATCTCCATCGGTTCAAAGATTAATTACCTATATATACCAATTTTTGAGTTATAGTAATGTGTTTCACTGTTAAACGCATTATAATGCCAAAATGGGTTACACTTAAATAAATTAGTGCATTAGTACATTGTTGACCGATTGCATGAACAATATGGCCTACAGTTGGCTGATTTATACAATCAAACTGCCCTTATAGATGGCACAGTTTGCAGCCTTTCAGAGCTAATTCGGCCAACATGTAGCTTAATTGCTTTTTCGTAACATAGCCAAACGAATTGCACATCGCAGGACCACTATAAAAGCGAGGTCCTTTTCGTTGTGGACTTCGCCAATTATGTTTGCTAGTTTTGTATCTTTTGAGAGTTGTTGTTGTGCAAGGTGTGAAGGTTTTGAATTTTTTGAGAGAGTTGTTGTGTCATTACGTGGAGCAAAATAATCCATATAATTGGGATCAGTGTGGACATATTTCTGCAAATCTAAATGCACAAGTAATTCTGTTTAGCTTAATATCGTACTTTATTTATTTGATACAGGATAATATATTTATTTAAGTAGTCTATTTTTTTATTTTGGGTGTGTATTGTATTTTTTATTTGAATAGTTGTTGTGAGTGTCCCTACCGCAACAAATTAAAATTTTATAAAGTGCCAAGTTGCACAAAAAATTTAGTAAAGGGCACAACTCAGGTCGTCTCACAAGGAAATGTTACTAGCCAATTAGAAATTTGGGGTTTTTGAGATTATAGCAAGTAATTTAAATTGAAGGATAATAGCAACAATAGAAAAAGCACTAGTGCAAGGTATTCCTAGGATTGAAAATTAATTATCATTGACCAAATATTAAACTCATTGGTGGCTATTGGTAATAAATTACCGGCAATTCTACTAGTGATCAATCGACCTCTAAAATTTGATCAATGCAAATAACTAATAAACGACAATCGCCAATTTATTTAGAAATCACATCAATTTAATGAGCTAATTGCTATAGCCTAACCGGCAATTGAAAAGTTAATTCTAATATTCTCCCTCAAATATAAACCAATAGATCTATCAATTTATGTCCAAGGGGTTTCCCTAAACGACGATCACCAATTTAGTTATCCCAATAAAGATTATAGCAATTACCACAATAATCAAAGGAATAAAGAACATTAAGAAAACCAATGCATTCAATATAAACAAAGGGTCTCAAATGTCATCCCAATCCATCCAAATCCCTACACTAGTAAAGAAATCTACTCCTCCATCTCTAGAGGATTACAACGATGAAGATAAGAGAGAACCTGAAAATAATAGCAACAATCGTTTCCATAATTCCCAAGACAAAGCACCTTCACCAATGGAACCCTTAGAGAGAAAAAGAAGAGAAGAAGAGATGTAGAGAGAGTGTGTGTGTTCTAGAGAGAATGTGTTCTCTAGCCACCGAGAATGAGAGAGTATTAGTGTTTATATGCCGCCTTCAAAACCTAAAAGAAAAAATACTGAAATCAGGCCTCTTTTGTAAAAATTCACATCTCGCAGATGTTACTGCTCGCAAATGACCGCCTGGGTAGTTCTTGACCACCTGGGCTGTCTCCAGTGTGAATTTCCCTGACTTCGGTCCCTCTGTCACCGCTTGGGCGGTCTTTTATTAGGTGATCTCCACTAACTTCCAAGCCTATTTTGCGGGCCAAAACATTTGAATTAACTCTTCAATCTAAAAATAGAAGTTGTAGCTCTTTGAATAATATTTCTAACGCCACCAAAATCACCTTAATTGGACATCTGTAGCTCAGATATTACGAAAATACTAACTGGAAGTCAAGTTGGACAGCATCGGTGTTCCTGAGTTCTTCTTCTCTAATGTACTAACCTAGAAGTCCCTATTATCAAAAAACACTCCCACAAAGAGGTTAAAAGCACAAAGCACTTCCAAGAAATGATTATGCACCAAAAACAATGTTTATATCTATGAAATTAACTAATGATGTATTGAGGACAAAGTGTAAATTCACTAATTTAACATCAATTGAGTATAATTCAAATGCAAAATGTCCAGAGTTAAGACAGAGAATGAGTGTATAAATGCAACTTATGAAATCCCTCACACTTAAACAATTGCATGTCCTCATGTAAGAGACTCAGATGGATGCGGCAAAGCGACTGGACTCCTCACTTTAAAAATGCATGATGCATGGAAAATAACAATACACCAATCCAATAGACCTAGAGATATAAGCAATGACCTTTCACACCAACAATCAAAGAGGGTCTCAACAAGTAAGGCATGAACGATAACATAGCACACAAGGTGGAATCCACATGCATGATGAATGAATCAAGTACAAAAATCCTCCCAAAGTTAGTGTTTGTCACTCATTCACTCAAGTGTTTTAGGATAAGATGTACATTCAAATCACCTCAAATGAAAATGCGTTTCCATAGGCTTGTCAAGGGTCTCATTCTCCATTTGTTACACACACATGCATATTGATCAAGAGGACTTGTTTTTGGTTGTGATGGGGTTTAGGTGAAGGTGGGAGAATATAAAGGCCAGTGGAGCTAAACCTCTAGTCAAAGGAGAGCAAATGCATACACCAAGAGCATCAATGTCTAAGGGTACACCTTGTCCGTCTTAACATAGTTACAAGCCTATCTTTTGCAATGTGGCACACCTTCAACCAAACTTTTTCAGAATTTTTTTTTCAATCAACCTTTCTTTTCTTTCTTTTTATTTTTTTTATGTTCTTGTTATGCCACTTGCTGAATTTTGAGTACACATTGTTCATCCTCCACACTTAAATTGGGGCATGTCCTCATGCTCTCCCCATACTTATGCTCAAGCACATATAAGAATTTACACAAATGCTCTCCTAAGCCTAAAAGGTTCGGGTTTTTCATGGTTTTTCACTTTTGGCTAAGGATGTACTAAAACAAAAGAATGGACAATAAGGCTCAAAAGGGTTAAACAATGGTAACATGCAAAAGTTGGCTATATAAACAGGTGGCTAAAAACAAGAAAAATGCCTCAATCATAATTAAACATGCACATGAAAAACATATTTTCAAACAAGATCCTAAGCAAGTTCTAGAATGCAAATCCAAAGAGGGAAGCACACATGAACAAATAAGCATGACATATGATAGTCCAATCAAAGAGGCTCAAAATCTCACAGGTAAAAGTGCATGTACTCAATCCAAACAACACAGTGAATCCACCAAGTATGCAATACAAATAAAGTCAATGCCAATATAGTGCATGTGGTGTGAGCCTATGCATGTGACCTTTAGGGTGCCAAAGGGATGGTGTAAAATACAAACAAAAATAAATATGATGTAAGACACAAACTAAAATAAATAAAATGCAGAAAATAAAAAGGAAAGGTAAGGAAAAACCGCAGTGGGTTGTCTCCCACCTAGCACTTTGCTTTAACGTCCCTAAGTTAACGGTCAAAACCCTCATGGAGGCTTATGCTTGAATTGATCCAGGAATTCCCACCAAGGCTTATGTCTTTTCACTTCACCTGGATCCCATAGTATGCGAATCATGCCACGGGCCTTGAAACTATTAGGCTTCCTAGGCCCAAGTGTTGAAGAGGATGATGCATTCTTAGAAGCCTTGAAGCTCTCCCAGGCCTCACATTCAAAACGCCCACTTCTAATGAGGAGGAATGTGTGTTCCCAAAGAAGTTTTCCATTGTAACATGCTGCCACTAAGTTCCCTATAAGTTCCAGCCATCTCACCATACAGTGCACATAAAGCTTGAAGCTGGGCATTAGTCTCCAAAATAGCATACTCATTCCACTCTAGAAGGTACTCAGGGAGAGGAGATTCCAATTTCAACAAAAGTGGTTGGCTCTTAAGAAGTGTTGGTTGGGCACATGGCACATCCTTTGTATCTAACATCTCAACCATGGAATTTTCCTTTGTAGTATCAACAACATTGTTGACATCAACACTGTCTGTATCTTTACCACAATCAGGGTCATCAAAACTGGCAAGTGGAATGCAAGGAACATCAAATGTCCCCTCAACCAATTCCTCTTGTGGTGTTTCATCCATATGAATTGTGTCTTGTTGAGATATATCACTACTCTGCTGAAAACTTGGCACCACATTTGGAATCTGAGATGAACTCAATTGGTGGAACCATGAGTTATGCAACTCAGTTATATCATTCATCATCTCAAGCAAAGCATCATTGGTTCTCTTTTGACTCTCCATTATCATTCCCATCATTTCTTGCCATGGAGGTTCAGAGATGCTAGGAGGAATAGACAATGGTGGAGGCTGATCCTCCAAGTTATAAGTCTCTTGTTGTTGGAATGGTTGCAAGCTATGCTGATAGAGAGGTGGTGGTGGAATTGCTGTTGGAAATACGGGTGTTGACATGGCTCAACACCCCATATCCCTAATCCATACAATCATACCAATTTGATTGGGACATGCCAGAGTAAGTATCATATCCATGTTGTGATGGCGAGCATGGCTCCTCATGGCATATTGCTCCAACATATATTGCATCTCATCCAGCGACACTCCATTCCTTGGTATGGGTTATTATCAGCAACCTGTGTACCTAACATTGTAAGAACCATATGGCTGGGAACTAAAATGTGTGTTAGTAAACATGAAAAATCAAGTGAAAGCTAAAATAAATAAAAAATAAAAATAAAATAGAAAAATTGAAAGAAAAAAATATTTACAAAAATTAACTAGTATCACTTCCAGGCAAGCGCCAAAATTTGATGCGAGTGTTGCTACTGCAACAAATTAAAATTTTATAAAGTGCCAAGTTGTACCAAAAATGTAGTAAAGGACATAACTCAGTCGTCTCATAAGGAAGTGTTACTAGCCAATTAGAAATTTGGGGTTTTTGAGATTATAGCAAGTAATTTAAATTGAAGGATAATAGCAACAATAGAAAAGGCACTAGTGCAAGGTATTCCTAGGATTGGAAATTAATTATCATTGACCAAATATTAAACCCATTGGTGGCTATTGGTATTAAATTACGGCAATTCTACTTGTGATCAATCGACCTCTAGAATTTGATCATTGCAAATAACTAATAAATAATGATCGCCAATTTATTTAGAAATCATATCAATTTAATGAGCTAATTGCTATAGCCTAATCGCCAATCGAAAAGTTAATTCTAATGTTCTCCCTCAAACATAAACCAATAGATCTATCAATTTATGTCCAAGGGGTTTCCCTAAATGACGATCGCCAATTTAGTTATCCCAATAAAGATTATAGCAATCACCATAATAATTAAAGGAATAGAAACTACAAAACATTAAGAAAACCAATACATTCAATATAAATAAAGGGTCTCAAATGCCATCCCAATCCATCAGGAAATCCCTACACTTAGTAAAGAAATCTACTCCTCCATCTCTGAGGATTACAACGATGAAGATAAGAGAACCTGAAAATAATAGCAACAATCGTTGTCACAATTCCCAAGACAAAGCACTTTCACCAATGGAACCTTTAGAGAGAAAAAGAAGAGAGAAGAAGAGAGAGATGTAGAGAGAGTGTGTGTGTTCTAGAGAGAGAATGTGTTCTCTAGCCAGAATGAGATAGTAGCAGTGTTTATATGCCGCCTTCAAAACCTAAAAGAAAAAATACTAAAATCAGGCCCCTTTTGTAAAATTCGTATCAGAGACGCACTGCTCACAAATGACCGCCTGGGTGGTCTCCAGTGTGAATTTCCTTGACTTCGGTCCCTCTCACCGCCTGAGCGGTCTTTTACCACTTGGGCAATCTCCAGTAACTTCCAAGCCTATTTTGGGGGCTAAAACGTTTGAATTAGCTCTTTGGCCTAGAAGTAGAAGTTGTAGCTCTTTGAATAATATTTCTAACGCCACCAAAATCACCTCAATCGGACATCTGTACCTCCAGATATTGCGAAAATACTAACTGGAGGTCAAGTTGGACAGCATTAGAACCTCAGCAGTGTTCCTAAGTTCTTCTTCTAATGTACTAACCTGGAAGTCCCTATTATCAAAAAACACTCCCACAAAGAGGTTAAAAGCACAAAGCACTTCCAAGAAATGATTATGCACCAAAAACAATGTTTATAGCTATGAAATTAACTAATGATGCATATTGAGGACAAAGTGTAAATTCACTAATTTAACATCAATTGAGTACAATTCAAATGCAAAATGTCAGAGTTAAGACAGAGAATGAGTGCATAAATGCAACTTATCAATAGTGTAGTTGATTTATTTTTATTTATGTAGTTGTAAGAACTGATTAGTTGAAGTATATTTAATCTTTGTAGTTGCAAAAATTAATTACTTGAAAAACTTTTAGGAGTAAACTAATTTTTTTTAGTTTGTAAATTTAATTTAGTTTATAATATAATATGCATCAAACTAGTTACTTGAAAAAGTTTTAGGAGTAAACTAATTTTTTTAAGTCTATAAATTTAATTTAGTTTATAATATAATATGTATGAAACTAGTTACTTGAAATTTAGTTTGGGAATAAACTCATTTTTTTAGTCTATAAATTTAGTTTGGTTTATAATATAATAAGCATGAAACTAGTTGGTGGAAATAATTTAGGAATAAAATAATTTAGTTTATGTAATATGCATGAAATAATTTCTTGAAATAATTTTTGGAATAAACTATTTTTTGTTGTAGTCTATAAATTTAATTTAGTTTATAACATAATATGCATGAAACTGGTTAGTTGAAATAATTTTAGGAGTACACCAATTTTTTTTGTAGTCTATAAATTTAATTTAGTTTATAATATGCATGAAACTAGTTGGTGGAAATAATTTATGAATAAATTAATTTAGTTTATAAAATGCTTGAAACTAATTGCTTGAAATAATTTTAGGAGTAGGCTAATTTTTTTGTAGTCTACAAATTTAATTTAGTTTATAATATGAATATTTAATTAAATTTTTTTAGTTTATAGATTTTAATCTATGGTAAAAAATAAATTAAAAATTATTTAATTTCTTTTGTGCAACCTAGTGAGTGCTGCGATTCGATCTAATTTTATGCATGTTCAGTTGGATCCACGCATTGAGCCTTACATTCAAGCTGGGTTTTAGCATGCCTAGATCCCTTTTTAAGTATGATAACGCATTGCTTTTGGCCTTTGTGGAGCGATGACACCTAAGACGTACACGTTTCCACTTGCCTGGGGGAAAGTGTGCTATCACGTACAGGATGTATCCCACAGCTTGGGCTTAGAGTTGATGGTGACCCGGTAGCGGCTACATGGGGGGTGGGTTGACCATATTGGAGAGGATATATGGGTCATATGCGAGCACTTGCTTGGATTGTGCCATCAGAGGATTACCGAGGTGTTATAAGAATACGCTTTCCATGTCGTGGCTCAAGAATCCAGTGTATCGGCTAGGTCTACAGGGATCGATGCTCAAATCATGCAGTTAGCAGAGCATATATTTTGATGCTGATTAGAGGGATGCTACTTGTTGATAAGTCATTAGCTAGGGTCCATGTGAGATATCTGCCATTTTGGAGGACTTTGCATATTGTGGCAGCCTTAGCTAGGGTTCGGTCTTGTGTACTATACCGGGATTAAGCCGAGCATGTGGCATGCACATCATAGATCTCGCTGGATGTCTGAACCTTTTAGTCTTGGATTTGGTACAGGTTACCAAAGCTAATGCTAAGAGTAGATTATGGTATTTCCTTTCCATTGACCAGGAGGTATGACTATTTTTTTTGTGATTTTTGGTTTTTGCTTTGTTTCTTATTTGATTATTTTTATACCTTATTTAGCCAAAGCAAGTAACAATAAGTAAATGTAAATATTTTCAGGTGGCGATGTAGGTGTCCGCCGGAGTGCGGAGACATGAGTACAGATGTTTAGGATGCTCATTGATCTATTGACCCATCATGATGTGAGTTTATTGGATTTCATCTCAGTTATCCATAGGTTACAAATTATTGGTTGAAAAAATTAATGACTAGGATTCTATACTCTTGCAGTCGTATAGACTCCGTATGACAATCAGGAGGTCCTACACGTGACACAGAATTAGGTTTATGAGGAGTCACGCATTTGGGCTTCTATGACTTCCTTCCTCTACTTCCCGATAGTTGAGTGACACCAAGTGGATCGTGTGCTAAGGTAGTTGGGTGCACAGTAGCCCATAAGCGAGCCATTGGACATTGACGGCTTGATCGGAAGGATGCTCGTGGACAGGCACCTTGGAGGCCGAACCACTATGGTGTTTGGTATAATTTGTGGGGGATAACACAAGAGATGTGTGCCCATCCAGTGTGGCCCGGTTTCAGTTCAGGTCCTATCACGGGAGTACTTTGCATGGTACTACGGAGTTGCACATAGGAGCTTGACCCCTAATATCCCAGCACATACATATTTGCCGACGATGCACCTATGCATATGCCCCTGGTGTTGGTTACTCCCTTGCCCTATCACATCCCTGATAGGCGTGGCCCAACCGACAAGCTCGAGTAGGGACCAGGAGTTAGACATGCCCAGCCATGATAGGCTATTCCAGATGATGGTGATTTTGTTGATGGAGGTCATAACGGCGATGACAGTGATGATGGTGAGGAAGGCGGAGGCGGTGATGGTGGCGAGGTTGGTCATGGTGGGGATGATGCACATGGTAGATTTCACCCGAGTTGGGAAGCAAGGCTGAGCCCGGTGGCAGCACTTCCTATATGGCTAAGGGTAACACCCAGATTTCACACGATTTCACCCGATCTTCTAGCCATAGTTTCAAGCTGGTGAGTCTAGCTCACAGCCTGTTCGCATGCACAGCATCATGATCACCCTGGATGTGAGTGGACCTATGGAGACCTTTATGCTATTTACCTTGCATTAGGACTCTCTCCTGATCAGCCTTCTGTTGGTTTCACAATTCCCCAAATGACAGGGGACTCTGCTCCCTCCATGACTCATGAATTTGGTTTAAATGTTACACTACCGAGGTAGTCGTCGATATCTCCACTGCATGGTTGTCCTTCGTTGCATGTGGCCTTCTCTATTCCGACTTTTGATATCTTCTGGCACTCCACCATCAGTCCACATAAACTAGGGGGAGCCTTCATAGGATTAACAACTAGAGGATCAGGACCGGATCCCATTTGGCCGATAGCCTCGTGAGATCTATCCGTTTGTTGTTACACCGAGGGCATATCAAAGAACCCATTTACCATAGACCACTAGTCCTCGACCTCACGAGTTATACACGTACGTAAATGACTTTTACTTTAGTTGTAATTAAAATTTCAAAATTTTCTTATTATATGAACTCCTAAGTTACATCTAATTTTTTAAATTTTACAGGTATGATGGACAACCTCTTTACAACGAGGCTAGCATACCAGGATAATAATGACATTTATCATGTGTAAATGCTTATTATTATTATTTTTCTTGTTGCAAAGTTGTCATGTGGATGTTAAAATGACACTTGTTTACTTGTGTTAGTCTCACGTGTTAGTTATTACTCTCATCTCGCATCATGTAAGTAATTGCCATAAGAAGCCGGTCAAAATATAACCAAAACATAATAGTAAATAAACTCAATTAAAATATAAATATTGAGAAACAATAAATAAAATCCCATAAAATAGAAATGTTAGATGACAATAAATAAAAACTATTGCGATCCTCCTGCCTAACTCGAGGTGGAACCTAAAACCTGAGGGCATCACCCGCCCGACCTGCCTCCTGCAGGTCACAACGTTTCCATGACCGAACTCAACCTCATCCATTTCATTGCGAATTCTAGTTGAAATCGGTCGCCCTCTTTCACTCGTCTAAGATCGGATTGGGTCAAACTCGAGGACCGTTGTAATGTGGCCAAAAGTTTTCATTTGAAATAGGTTCAAACTCCATCTTGTAGACATTGAAAACATTCAGCAAGCTATACACATCATCAAGAAATGAAGTCCAATCAAGGTGAACCTCTGGATATCCGCACACTGCAAGTACATGATGGCATGGATAATGAAGGCTTGAAAATGCCCGCAGTCACACCAATGCTCCCTAAGTCTTACTCTGTAAGTTCCCTACGGAAACTCCCAACAAATTAGGCCTCTTGTACAACAAATAAGTGATTGGATCTTGAAAAATTAGTAACAAACATAGTTCCTACACCTTTCCTATTGATGTGAATCGCTCGTAATAGGGCTTCCAAGTACCTTGCACCAGTTGCAATTTGGGCCTCAATCGCTGCCTTTTTCAAAAATAGGGCTGCAAGACGGTAATAAGTTGCCTTAACTAAGGGTTATTGGAAGATTATGGACTCCCTTTAAAACAGCATTAATACACTCTAACGGATTAGTTGTCATGTGACCATACCTATGGCCTTCATCTCGGTGTTGTGTCCACTTTTCCAGGGGAATTCTTTACACCCATTCATCAAATTCAAGTGGAAACCCTCTAGGAACCCATAATAATATCAACCTCCGTGTCTTCGAATATGCTGCATTCACTAATGCTTTGCATCTTTGTCCTTGAATTTAAGTGCAAAGTTTGAAACAATATGTTGAATACAATAAACATGGTAGGATGCCACCCACTACCTTCTGCATCTAAAGCAACCTTAATAGCAACATGCCTATCATAAATTATTGGAATTCCCTCCTGAGTGTCACATGGTGTCGAAGATTACTCAAGAAAAATGACCAAGCTTCTCTCCTCTCCCCTTCAATAACAGCAAATGCAATAGGCAAAATATTTGAATTACCATATTGTGCAATCGTCATGAGTAGTGTACCTCAATAGTTTCCATATAAATGTGTCCCTCAACTGAAACAAAAGGCTTGTAGTATTTAAAAGCCTTTACATATAGGGAAAAGTTCAAAACTCGATGGAACATTGCACAAGAACGATTAACCAAATCTCTCACATAATAAGGTAGTGTCGGCCATTCAAATTTTGTACCTAACATACATCAGAATGTAAAAAAAAAAAATTATTAAATGTATCAGGAGTAAAAAAAATTTGGTCCTTGAAATAAAATATAAACGTACTAGGCATAAATGATTGCAAACCAAGTAACCACTTCAAAAGCTCATAGAAGACTCTTCCTAATCTTCAAGTAATGGCTTTTTATTTTGCCAGCCATACCCTCCTATACGAAACAATAAATCCATACTTTTTATGCAGAGATTGCAACACTCTAATAGGAATGGTCGGGTCTACTTTAACAACAGAAAAAAATACAAGAAGTTATCGCATCAACATCCAAGTGAGGGTTGCGCTGTGAAATTCCCTCACCAAACAAGTGTGCTCTCCATTATACTTCCGAACTTCCCAAATTCCCTTCTTCCGTCCAATGTCACACGGATGCTCCAATTGCACCCATTCCCATAATGCTTGCATTTTCCTTGATATTTGTTTGATTTGACTCATGGACCTTATACTAAACTCCCTTCAAATGCTATAATTTTTAACTGCAAGTAGCACAGACTCTTTGTTTGGGAACAGCTCCATTCCTGCAAATGGTGCTTTCTAAATAATTGCACAATATTCCCAAAATCAACAACACCACTAAACCCTGCATCCATTGCCACATGTGTTGCTTCCATATTCAAACTTGAATAATGGCCAATTCGTTGACTTTCAGATCGCACAAGAGACTATGTTAAAGGTCACTGGGTAGGGTATTATCTCATCATCATCATCTTGCGGCACTAACAAGTTTAAAGTACAATGAAAATATCATAATATTCAAAGTAAATAATCAATTGTATTGAATAATAAACTAACCACAAACTTCATCAAAAAAATTAATAACAATAAAAGCATGAACAAGAATTTAAATTATTTACTAAAAACCCTAAACCCTAACCACTACATGGAATACTAAAAACTAACTACTAAAACCACAAAAATTAGATAACACTAAAAACTAAATCCCAAAAGTTACACAAAAAAAACTAACAAGTAACATTGCAAATAACATTTTACCTTCGTATGGCTCCTTTTCAGAACCTATATTATTGTAAGGCTCATAGCAGCAATTGACAGTTAAGTTGAACCTCTACCAATCTAAACGCCAATTCTCTCAAGGTTGGCCCACTCATCACATTATCTACATTTACTTCGTCAAGATTTTCATTAACCACTGCACTTGGCATCGAATAATCTAAAACTGAGCTAAAGACATTTCATCAAATGCTTGGAGTGCTTCTATCAGAGTTTATCTGCAACTCCCCTAGAGCTACGAATACCTCCATAACATGAAGTTTAGAAAATTGGTTATGACAATCAAACCTCATCCTTAAGTCATCGTCACTTTCAATACTGCAACTCCCATACCAAACTGCACCTTACCTAATCAATATAGGTAGCCGATACACCATTTGAACTATTTCTTTATCTATTGCACGCAACTTATGAAGAATTTTGGCATGAAACTTAGAAAGCATCATGGATGAATGAGCATGATAAGTGATGGATTTGGACAGCAAAATTGGACTCCATCTTGTGAGTTTTAAATTATCTCACAGTTATGATGAACAAGCATAAAAAAAACTCCCCTGCCATTTTTTTCACCTACTCAGTCACCAAAAAAAAAAAAATCAAACAAATTTCTCTCACATATGCTTCTCATCCAGTATTCATTTGAGCTATGTTTTATAGGCAGCGTGAAATGCTAAAACGTTTACAGCGAAGCAAGTACTAATCATAATTCGGCCAACACTTAGCCGTTTTACATCTACCATATTGCCAGGAGTTGCATTAATTCATTTGATACTTAAACGTCTAATTAAATAAAACATTTTACAGTGAAACGTTTTACAGCATATACTTCGTTAATGTGTAAGCCGTTTTACTATTATCACAAAAATTATGTATATAGGTAAATAATCTCATAACAGATGGAAATCCATATATATGCATTTTTGTTTTTGTAAAAAAACCATTGCTTTAGCCTATGACAAAATCTTTTGTGGGGTGAATAACTGTAAAAAAAATAATTATGTCCGCCCTGTAATATTGATTCTCAATCTTGCTTTTGCCTCCAATTCATACTTTTCCAATCATTTTCATTATATGACTCAAGATAATACCTTTTCATGTATTTGAGAACATAATTTTTCATGGAAGTATATACACTGTAATTAAGACTTGACTTTTCATGAAATGGCGTCTAATCAAAGACATTAATTCTCATGAAAAGTTTGATATAATTGAGACATCACTCTTCAAAAGTATGTCTCATTTTAGACATTAATTTTAATGAAAATGTAGTTTATTTAAGCAACAATTTTCATGAGTAATGTATATTGCCTAAAACACTTCTCATTGACGGTAATAACTATCTCTTGTAATTAAGAAAATGTTTTTAGTTTTATATGCAAGAAAGTTATCCAATTATATATATATATATATATATATATATATATATATATATATATATATATGTGTGTGTGTGTGTGTTTTTTTTTTTATTTTGTTTCTTAAAAGAATTTAGTTGTGATATATTGTTATTCTAAAATTCGTCGTATAATGTTAGTTTTTTTTTTTTGCGGGGTCCTATACTGTTAGTTAAATTTTGCATTAATACCTCAATGTACGTAATCAGTAAATATTAATATAAGATGTCAACTTTTTTTAGTATGATAATAACGGACATTATTAAATATAAATATAAATGTAAAACATCTAATATGTACGCATAAGATTGAATTCAATTTAAAAGCAATATACTTTTATTATCACTTTCATTCTTTTTCATTATTTAAAGTGTTTTTTTAACTTTATAAAAACTAGTATATGTATTTAATCATATATTATTCTAATAAAGTCAAATTATATTTACCTCTCATGAGTTCTATAGATATTATACTTATCTCTTTTTTAATTTTCATATTGACATTCAATTTCCTTATTCTTTTTAAAAGACATTACAAAAACACCCCTAAAAATAACTGGCCATTAACACTGCTAATTAATTTATTTTTTTCAAAATTAAAAAATAATTGAAAGGACTTTTATACCTTTAAATGTTTATTCGATTTATATTGAATGCCACTCTCCAATGAGTGTTTTTACCAATGTCAATGTTGGAACCAAATCTTCTATTCTTTTTCTGTCACTTCATATTCTCTCAATAAAATTCTACATATGTATAATAGTGATATTATTTATATTTTTTTTTATCTAATTATGATCTTTTAACTACCATAATTTAAATACATGATAAAATTTAATTGAAAAAATATAAAAAGAGACAGAGTGGGAACAGAAGAATTGACTCAGTCAATGTTATGTCTACATAGAATGAATTAATGGTATAAAAAAGTTTACACGGAAAGTAAATGAAAATTCTTCTCTTTTCTAACCTCGTTAATAAAGTCGACGTTAGAATAAATAAATCAAAAAGAAAAAGAAACAATTCAAGTCGCGACCAAAAGTTTTGGCTCAAATATCTTGTATTTATCCATCTACATCACTTCCAACATGTATCATTAGAGATGTCGACACACCTATCCGATCAGAAACATGATAAACGCAATATGTGGGAAAAAGGAAAAGGAAGAAAAGCAAAGTTGGGGTAAATAGTGATGGGTCTTAGTTGCCATGATTAAATTCTGTTTTTGCCTCTTCTTTAATGATTTAACATTTCAAGCTTTTGTCGGGTATTTATAGTATTATACTCATAATATGAACAAAGTTTAGATCCACAAAAGCATAACTAATAAGCAAAGTTATTAACATTTATATATAAAAAAATAGATAAAACCCCACGAGTACATTTGCCTTTAGTTTTCTGTTGGATAAATTGATCCTATAGGAAAAAAAAATTATCCAAAGAAATCTTTGTATTTAAAATGCTGAACAAATTAGTCCATCAAGAATCATGAAAAAAATGGAAAATGATCATTTTACGTACTAACTTACTTGTCTAATGTTTTAAATTCGCAAGGACTTCTTTAGGTATTTTTTTTCTAAATGAATCAATTTATCTTTTTATTTTTTCTAAGAAGCCAATTTATCCAACGTAAAATTTAAGGGGCTCATCAGATTTTGTAAAAAGAATATTTAGATTTTCGTAATGAATGTTTTAAAGGCAAAGATTAAAACAATAAAGCAAGAAACGTTTTCAAAAAATAAAGTTTTTAAGCTTTTAATATATATATATATATATATATATATATATATATATATATATATATATATATATATAACGCCATTGCATGTATCATAGTAATAGGTTTGATATTAAACCTCATTACATCCAAAAATATAAAGAGTTTAATTGGCATGTATTGATAGTTAAATGTCTTTACACTCAATCAATAAAAGTTGTCAATAATTCATTATGTAACTAATTATAATTTAAATTTTAAAAAGTTGCACATGACTGATGATTTATCAATTGTTCATGACTGACCGTGTAAAGATATTTTACACTATTGACGCATGCCAATTAAACTTAAATATAAAATCTTAAATCTAACAGTTCATACTTCATAACTTGCATGTGATAAAATAAAGCCTTGTGGCGCTAAAGAGTCTTGAACCGAATGTGGCTTCCATCCATAGCTATAGTCCTCCATGTATTTAGTAGATCCATTTGACTCTAATAGACAACACGACAAAGGAAAAATAGACGTGAGAAACATAATTTCTTAGTAGAGACTCTACCATAGCACTCTACGTGTCATCATTGTCATCTCATGCCGTTTTGTGTTTATTGTCTAAAAAGGTGGAGAGATATTAGTTTGATTATGAAATTTTTTGCAATTGGCAGCCGAGGTGGAGTTCCTTTTAATTCATCCTCTTAACAATAACATGGCCATCAAGTAGTTGCTTGTCAACTATCTACGTACAATAATTTCATATAAACAATTTATAGTTTCATCTATGATAACCTTTTGTATTTATCCTTTTCATTTACTTACCGAGTGCAATCACCAATCCCTTTGACCACCCTCCATGGAATAATGAGTTCATATGTGGTCATTGTCACAACCTTTAACTTTCTCATGGGCTATACCTAATGGGTGAGGGTTAAGCAATGAGCTTAATCATTTAGTTACATTATCTCATTTCATTTGTCATTTAACCCATGAATATATGCATATCATGTATAAACTATGGCATTAATCAAACCTCTAATAAAATCTCATACATAATAAACAAGAGATATTTCATAAACGGTTCACTCATGTCATTGATCACCTTAAGTGCTTCTAGAGAGCATGGTTATATTAGTGTAGATTGATTATGGAAGGGTTTTTACATTCATAAATTAAACTTTTAACTAGTCTATTCTTTTCACTTTATTAGACCCAAGCTTTAAGATTTCTTAATCATGATGATTATTCTTAATTTACCAAATCACTTAATTATCTTTTATTATGTCTCATTATAGCCTCTTATTATCATTTTATAAAGGAGATTACGCATATTCTTATTAAATTGGTATTATAGTCACTTAATATTTATTTGTCTTAGTATAAGCTTTATTTCACAGTTCTGACATCCCTGCTTAGAAAATTCTAAGAAAATTTATGAGTTTGTTTTTTATTAATAAGATACATTTCTAGATTCCTTCCTATTTCCTCTTTCTATCAAGGATAATTTGGTCTACAACTTCTAAGTGAAATTACAGTTATGCCCTTTTAAAGTAACACTGTCCGAAAGTGCCTCATATTGCAGAATCATAACTTTGCAGACCTACTGGGATCAACATGGTGCAAATAAAATTATGTTTCATATATGGAGTTAGTCCTTTGTGTCCTAACTTTCCGACAAAGCTGAGTATGCTATTTTTGACCTTCGAGACCTCTATATACTTATTTCTTTATAGGTTGCTCAGTTTCAATCCCATCACAGATACCTCCACTTTGAAAAATTATTTTTACCTCTATAAACCTTGGTTTTGTGTCATTCTTTTTTAACATTTTCCTTTGATGAGTTGACTTTCCTTGAAAATTATTTCGATAGAAAATTCTTTGCATACTTTTAAAACCAAATTTTGGAATGCATGTTGTCCAATGTCATCAGATTTTCCAGCAAGTGCATTTCTAAGATTTTGTGATAACAAGCCTTGTAATCCTACTTTTAATATAGTTTTCCACTTAAATCTTATGGAGTTATGTCATTAAAGCCTTTAGGAATCAAAAAGAAAGCTTAGTTTATGGATTTATAAATTTTGTTGACCAAGGTTTAATTTTTTGAACTAGTACACAGGTAGTATCCTTAAAACACATATAGAGACTCAACCAATACAACCACTAACCATTTCCACAACTAAAAAAATAACAGCCACCTTAATCATCGAGAATGATCATTAATAGATAAGATTTTATTTTTATTAAGAACATAATATTTTGAAGGAAAAACATAGTTTGTTCTTGAAGTAGAAACAAAATCAAGACATCCTAATCGTGGAAAGGATTAGGAGTCTTGATGCTTGTATCAAAGGAGTTAGAGAGTCTACCCAAGTGTTGAGGGTGTGTGGAGCTTTGAGTGAAAATCTTCAGCCTCCAAGGAGTGCTAAACCTGCCGCCAAGGTGGGGCAAAATTAAAGCGTGATGATTTTCTTGTAACAAGGAATGGACGCTAGTGTGTGATTTTGATTTGCATGAGCTAAAAGTTGTAAACTTCACAAGGCTAGTGAAGGGTATTTGGTTTGGGAAATAGAGAAGATGGAAATGAAGTTGAAGAGAGGATTGAAGAGAAGAATGAGGAAAACTTAGAGGGGCATATGTCTTCGTGCTGCTAAGGCCCCGTTTGGTAAACCATATAAGACATAATAAGATAAGTTAATATAATACATAACGACTTTATAAGTTGTTTGGCCTAAAGCGAGCAACATATTATATAAATTTATCTATCAAATCTTCTTATACGTTAAAATGATAGATAATTCAATCTTACCTGAAAAGAGAGGATAACGTCTAGATTAGTTTTTTATATATAAAGTTTATTTTACTTATTTTATTAAATCATATTAAATAATATAATAAATAAAATTATTATTAAAAGAAAATAATTAATATTAAATAATAAGTAATTATTAAAATAAATTATATTTAATATAAAAATTATAAATTATATACTATTAAAATATATAAATAAATCATATATGGTATATTATAGTAAGCATTAATAGTGAAAAATTAATTTAATATTTATTAGTGAGTTAAAATTTAAATAATCATGATAAAATACTAAAAAATATTATTTTAGTAATTATTTAATATTTATTTATAGTTAGAATTATTTTAAATAAATAATATATTGTATTTTTAATAAATTTGAATAATTAACAAAAATTATTATTTTATTTTATTTTATATTTATATATAATTAAAGTCATTTGTAAATAAATAATAATATTATAAAATATAAAATATAATATCTTATACAATGTCACACCAACGATGTATATTATTAAAAATTTATTATGCTTTATATTATCAAGTTTAATTTTATTCTATTAAGTTTCATACTATTAAATCTTATCCGATGAGACATATCAAACGGTCCTAATTGAATGTAAAGAGTTAATGAATCATCATCTTCCCTTTTTATAGACCCTTTAGGCCGTGTGACATGGGAGAGAGAGTGAGGAGGATTTTCCTTTCATTTATTTCATCTAGTTAGGTTATTTAGTTATAATAATTGTTAGTTAGGTTAGTTACAATCTCTAGTTAATTATTATGCCTTGAGAGTCTTACTCTTGGAGTAGTGAGTGTTACAATTTTTTATTGGATGAGGCTAGTAGTCATTCTTGAACTAAATAAATATGTCATCAACTTAAGTCAATTGTCATTTTGTGTAGCCTTAAATCAAGTTTTTCTTGTTAATGAAGAGGATGCATAATTTGAAATTCACATGCCATTTAGGAAGCATCATGTTAAATTTCTTTTCATGCATAATTGTTTATGTAATTTTATCATGAGATATTTCTTATTTGTTGAATTAAAACTTTAACATATGATGATGGTCATGGCATGCTAGAACCGAAAATTACATGGCCATATGGTAAGGATGACATGGTTTTACTTGGTCACCAAGTTGTAGTAGTCTTAGGGTTAATTAATTGTTTTTTTTGTCACATTTTAAACATAATTAATAAAACCCATTTTCAGAGATAATTCCATAATCTGTAAATCCTTGATTAATGGGTTCTTATGATTAATTTTATTTCTAATGCTCATATTAGTGATCTAAGCCTCTTTTAATGTGTTAATCCTCGATTAGATTATTTAAACAAATTTTCTTTATTTTTGTTGACTTTTACTTAATTTAGGTCTTTATGTTTCTTTTTATTTGGTTTGGCTTTTCCTCAATTTTTTATTTTAGGGTTGACTCTTTGACTTTTGAAGTTAACTTGTTGACTTTTTGTCCTCATATTAACTTTTGTTGACTTTTGATCAACAATTGACTTTTAGTTGGCTTTTCTTTTATAGGAATAAATTTAGCTGTTCTAGTGGTATTTATGATAACTAAGGCTATTTAATTAATCAGGCTATGCAAAATTCGGGATGTTAGATTGTAGATCTTGAATCATAGCATCATCTTTATTTGTCAACCATGCCTTGCACCAATATCCCCATTTTAACTTCATTTGTCTCTTTTCTAGCTCCCATCTTGGTTTGAAGCCTTCGAACACCGCCCTATTTCTTATATTCCACAACGACCACACCACTATATAGAAGAGCGATATTCACATTTTTTTTCTCCATGCCTTTACATGTAACACCATTCCACTCAATGAAGAAATCAAGTGGATTTCTTGGGCAGCAACATTTTAAATTCTGATCCACTACCATAAATAATTTGCCCAAACACCCCAAGAAACCTCACATGTGAAGAGGACATGTGAGATACATTCAACCGCACAACAATCAAAAGGGCAAATGGCCACCATCAGTATGGTTATCAAAATCACGAGATAACTTGTAAACTCGGATGAGTAGTTTACTAGTTCAAACTAATTCAAACTGTAAAATCAAGTTAACTTGCATTCAAACTCATTTGTGGGTAGACTCAGGTAAACTGGATTAATAGGAGTTTACATCTAATCCACGAGTTTCCTAACAAAGGGCAAAAATGACATAATGGCATCATAGGCATTTTGATGCATTCCTTCAAAATTAAACATATGCTTCCACTAGGGCTATCGTTCATCACCCTTCAATCTTTGATTCATGCCACCGCTATTGTACTTTGTTATTTATAATTATGTATAGTTTGTTATGCATTTATGGCATTGTAATGTACTAATGTTTAACTTTAGTTTGAAGTTGATGTTCTATTTAATTTTTTTTAGTCTATATATACTTTTATTTTTTTTAATATTAGATAAACTCGTACGAGTTTACAAATCAAATTTACATAGGCTTCACGAGTTTATTTAAACTCTCAAGTTTGATTACCTTGGCCATCGGTAGAAAGCTTTTCTCTCGTGTTCAACTTACCTTGTATTAGAAACCAAACAAAAAAGTCTACAAAAGCAAACGCCCATATTTTGAGCAAAATTATCAAAATGCCCTTAAGGTAAAATTAATACAAACTATGGATGACCAAACTTGGTCATCATCAGAGGGTTAGTTGATTGAAGGAGATTATGTGAGGTTTTGATGATACATGGTATGTAATTTGTAAACGCCTACTTTTCCCATGTGCAAAATTATTAAAATGCCCCTAAGGTAATTAAGCACAAAATTAGTGACTACTAGACCTGGTTATCACTCGAGAGTTTGTCATGATTAATTGATAAGGATATATAATGATTAGTTGATGTGTGATGGTATTGGGCTCAATTAGGCTAATTAACTTAACCATTTATTAGCATTAATTAGGCCTAATTATTGAGGTTAATTAAGGATATTAAGCTTAACCAATATTTAATTACGTACCTTGATCAATTAATTAAGAAATAATTTAATTATCTTTGATTAATTATAGCCTCTTAATGATTAATCATGCTTAATCTCATCCTTAATCAAGATTAGTAAGAAAAATACAAAAAATGATTTATAAGATAATAAAGTAAAAAGTAGGGGACCAAGTTACTTTTTGAGTTGTCTTTTCCCAAATATATAGGAATCATATTTCTTTTAAAATTCAAAGTAATAATATTATAATATATGGAGGGAAGATATTTCAATTAACAATTATGTGATAATTATTTTTATTCTACCAAATTGTTTAAATTCTCTTACAATTATTGTTAATTCTATAATCCTAAAAATAATATTTTAAATATGAAGAGATCTTTTATTTCAAGCTTATAGAAAAAGTTTATCTTTTGAAATTCAAAATAATAATATAATATTAAAAGGAATGAGATAAGAGTGCTTTGTCAAATGCTTTTTCCTAAAGTTTAGAAAATGTGTCATATTTGACTTTCAAAAATAATATAAAGTACTATTTTGAGGGAGGATGAATTATTTAATGAAACTATGATAATTCTTCATGTCTTACAGGTCATTTAAATTTCCTTCATAATTATTTTTATATCACACAAAATTATTCTATTTTTTCTATAATTATTTTTAATCTCTCAAAATTATATCTCAACCCTAATTTCAATATTTTAAAAACTGCTAGGCCTACCCTTCCCCTTAAGTGGCCCCACCTAAGCTCCATCTTCCCTCTCTCAAGTGATTTTTTCTTAAGACTCAAAGACACACACACTCACTCACATGTGTCTTTCACTTTGAACCATTCCAAGACTTGGTCCCCAAGTTGGAAGAACATCTCTCTCATTCTGTCATTTTTTGATTTTCTCATTTTCTCTTCACTCTCAAACACCCTTATGAATGAAATATGACCTGCACATTACTTGTGCATTCATGCATTCAAGTATGAGAGAATTGGGCAACGTAGCATGCCACTACTAAATGGGAGGGCAGTCAGGACCCACAGGTATCTGACAAATGCTCTCTCCTCTCTTGACCTTCATCTTTCTTTATCTTTTTTTTTTTTTTTTGCACAATAATAAAATCTTAATTGTGGGCTTTCCAAAACCCTTTGTTTAAACTTTGCTATATTTTTTACTTTGGTGAAGTATTAGAAAGTCAATATATAATTTTACGCTTTCAGTTTTTTTTATATTATCGGTTTATTATACATTTTTAAGTAAAATATTGCAATGGCCATGATGTTGAATATGCAAGTGTTTTGACAATTGGTGTCAGTGCGGAATTACAACTTAGGCGTAGAACTTAAGTACAAGGGGGCATGCGCACTTTGGCTGCTGAAATACGAGCACTATATACAAAGTCAAAAGGCCATACACTTGAAAGTTATTTCAGCTTCTATATCATGATTTTCCATATTGGGACATGGTGATTGGAATAGGTCGGCATTGAACTTAGATATAAGAAGGATTTAATTTGATGCATTGATAGTACACCAAATATTTATCCTTTCATTCAGTCATGTGTAGTTACATAAGTAAATACAAGGATTTAATTGAATAACAATCAATACATTAAATTTAATTATAATATAATACCTTATTTAAATTAAAATTGTATAAATAATCAATACATATGATTAATTAAGTAACATTTGATAGGGGAAGGGAATATAAGAACAATGAAGCAAGTACAAAACATAAATAACAAATATATAAGGGTATTATTGGATGAAAAAATATTAAATTTTTGTCTCAATATTTATACCCACCCACTTTGAAGATATAGAAATTTTATGTTTTTCTATCCTAGGAACAGAAACTTTTCTCTCCGTTTCCTGTCTCCACCATCAAATAAGCTTGTGTCTAAGCGTCTCCATATTTCTGTCCATGTATCACTAATCAAACACCACCTTAGTGTTTTCTATTTTTAAACTGTTATCAATAATTATCTTTTTTACTTTGTATTTTAAAATACATTCCAAATTATTTTGCAAAATGGCATCAAACTCTAATTTTAGAGAGAAGCTAAACTGAGAAGATGAGATAATTTCAGAGAAAGGAGGATATAAACGAATATGAGAAAAAATAATATTACTAATAATAACACCGAATACAAATGAATGTTCTATTTGCATATAATAGCTCAACCAACACTAGCTAGGTAGTTACAATTAAATAAGCTTACATGGATAACTAAATATCAACTACTCTATAAATAGAGGTGGAAGTCACTCACCTCATTACAAGAAAAATAAGTATTTTCAACAATTAAAATATTGAAAGGTCAATAAAACTATTTTCAATAAAAGTAATTTTAATATAATGTGACTGTTGAAAATACTTACAAGTTTTTATTGACATTTAGTAATTACTAATAAAAACTTATAAGTATTTTCAATTGTTATTTTATATCAAAATTATTTTTTTTATAAGACTTTTATTAACACTTTAATTATTGAAAATAATCATTTTTCTTGTAGTGCGTAGCTTTCCATGCTCTAGCTTGGATAAGATGTTATTCAAAGATGCATAAAGAAAATGAATGGTAAGAAAATAGGCAGCCTAATTAGAAGATAAAAATATGATAGTGAATGCCTAAATGGATGATTACTGCCTAAATTAGTTTGTCACGCATAATGTGACAATCCATCTCTATATGTTTGGTGATAGTAGGCTGAACATGAGTAATATAAAGGTCACATAGAAGGTAGAGAAACCATTGAGCTTTACATGTGACTTAAGCCAAAGCCTTATAATTGGGATCCAATGAAAAACAAGGAACATGGATTACTTTTTGCACTTGCATGAAACTTGAGATGGTCTACAAATGAAATAAAAGCCGATAACGCTATAACAAAAATAAATATTTTCAACAATTCAAAAGTGCTAATAAAGTATTATCAAAAAAAATAATTTTAACATAAAGTGATCAAGCTTTTATTGACATTTAATAATTGTCAATCAAAACTTATAAATATTTTCAATGGTCATTTTATATTAAAATTACTTATTTTTACAATACTTTTATTGTCACTTTAATCATTGAAAATACTCATTTTTTGTGTGGTTAGATCTTCTAGCTAGTATCAAGGCATGACCCATAATCCAAGTCGCTATACCCTTTGAGATTGAAATCTGAAGAGGTAGGAAACAGCAATACCCAATAGCTAGAGATTCTTTAATGTATATAACAATTCTAGCTACTGCCTAGTGGTTCTAGTTATTTGGGCAATCCAAATATTAACTTAATATATTCATATTGCAAAAGATATATCTAGCTGAGTGTTAGTCTATTGGGAAAAAATGCCATTCCCCACCTTGAGAACTACTGTTGAACATAGAGAAATAAAAAATAAGAACACAATCACAACATAACAATTAATATGGAAAACTTTAAAACTAGAAAAATCGCTACCAAATGACAATTATATAATAACACTATGTAAAAATTCTTACAACATATAGACTTCATTCTCAAACACCCTCATCGACCCTCAATACATCCACACTCTCCAAAGCAAGTATCTAAACTACATCTCACAACACTTTAAGACAAAGTACAAATAAAAGAAGAAAGTTAGATATAAGCTTAAAATGTTTTCCGACTAATACAAATTGAAATGAAGAACTTGGCTCCATTTATTGGCCTTCTCTCTCACTTGCAATCATGGGCGTACTTGTTCCAAGAAGCTTCCTTCTCCCCTTTCATTTCTAGGTGATGTGAGACTTTTTCCAAGATGTTTTATTTCAATCAACCTCAACAATCTCCACCTTGATTGAAATGAGTATATCTTCATCTTCCATTATTGACACTAACAATCCCTTGTAGTCATTGTCTATAACGACAATCATAGTTCAAAGAACTATTACTCCATACCATACAAATTATACTCACTTGGAATAGGCAATTCTAAAAATTTCACCTTGGCATATGATGAAACCCTGCTAAAAATTTATGGTGCAACTTTCATGTTGGCTCTCTCATTCCTGACCATCAACATAATCTCATCACACATCTTGCATTAGTGCCAACCAATGCCCTTGTACAACTATCCACTAGTAACACCATAATCCCACAACACACCTTGCATAAATGTCAATCAATGCCGTGTCCAATCTGCTAGCAACACCTTATTTTTTTTCTGTGTAATCCTGATTGTGTCACGACATCCTTAACTTCTATTTACCACAAGCCAAAATCGATTCTTCCATCAATTTCTCTATGCAACTGTAGATTGAAATAGTGTAGCCAACTATAAACCATGCACTAGGAAAGTTTCAGGAAGAAAGGTGGGTCATAATGGACATACTTAAATATTAAGTTTTTCCTAACTAGAACCTTTCCAAAACTACACTCATATGATATCACACTTTCTTCCAGGAACCAAGGATAGTTTTCAACCAAGTACCTCACTTCTTTTCTGATGTAGAAGATCAAACAATGTTGCAACCATAAGCATCCTAAAAGTATTCCACTGAACCATTGGCTCTGATATCACCTGTTAAGAAAAAAGCACCATTCCCCCATCTTGAGAACTACCTTTGAACATAAAAAAATAAAATAAGGAATGCAATCACAACATAACAATTAACGTGGAAAACTCAAAACTGAAAAGTGCTATCAAACGACAACCACGGAATAGCACTATATTAAAATTCTTACAACACTAAAACTTCACTCTCAAATATGCCATCGACCCCAATACACCCACACTCTCCAAAGAAAGTATCTAAACTACATCTCACAATACTCTAAGACAAGAGTAGAGAAAAAAAGAAAGTCAAATATAAGCTTAAAATATTTTTGATTATTGCTACAAATTGAAATGAAGAACTTGATATATATATATAGCCTTCCTTCTCTACTTCAAATCCCAAGCAATGTGGAACTTGTTCCAAGAAGCTTCCTTCTACCCTTTCATTCCTAAGAGATGTGGGACTTCTTTCAAGATGCTTTTTTTAATCAATCTCAACATAGTCAAATACAAAAGTCTCTCTATCAATTGCCTATAGGCAGAAATGTCTTCAAGAGGACTACCTAAGCTATGGGACAACTAAGAATACTCCATTGGTGTAAAAGTTGGTTTTGCTTCAAGTAAACCAACATCTTGCAATAGAAATCTAATGCATACTTGCATCGATAAAGAGAAATCCCATGATGAGACCTAACACCCTCCATCATAAGAAAGAACTTTAGCGAACCTCAATCTTTGATTTAAAATCTATCATCACTATGGCTTGAATCTGAGTAACATCATTCATGGCCAGTACCAAGTCATCAACATAAGCTAATATAATAGTGAAGCCTTGAGTAGTAGACTTGGAAAATAGAGAATATTCAACTTTAGATTGCACAAACGTAAATTCTAAAAGTACAACAATGAGTAGTATTCCATTGTCTATTTGCTTATTTAAGTTTGAGAGGTTTTTGTGATTTACACACCACATTGGGTTTAGGAACTTGCAGCTAAGGTGGAGGAAGCATATAAACCCTCCTCATGGTATTCTTTGTGAAGCGGGATTGTGTTGACATAAAGTTGTTGGAGATGTCAACCCCTAGCTGCATCAAGAAAGAACAACACTCTTATTGTAGTGAGTTTAAAAATTGGAGTAAAGGTGTCCAATACTCGATCCCTGTGATTTGGTTGTGCCCCCCATTGCCACAATCATGGCCTTGTCTCTCTTTATAAGACCATTCAGATTGAATTTTGAGTTTGAATATAGTTACCTGGTACTTGGTACGTTTCAATATGGGTATGGGTACACAGTACATTCTCTTATAAAATATAAGGTACGTTAAGGGTATACTTAGTTGGTATGCTCCTGGTGCATTTATTTTCTTATTCATATTTTTAATATAATCAAAGTATTTTTTTTCAACATAATTAATATGAATAATATAACTTTTCTTCTCTTTTCACTAGGGAAGAAAACAAGACCGAAGGCCGGTCTGACCACTTGACCAAGACCAATCACCTGGCCGGTCCAATTAAGCTTAAAAAATCCGGGAAGTCAAAACAAAAACCGAAGGAAGGGTTTAACAGTTTTATTTTTTTAATTTTTTAAAAAAAATTTTCAAACTTAAATACTAATATCTTATGGCAGCCAGAGCAAAAAAAAAAATAAAAATAAAAATAAAACCAAAGAATGACACTAATAAAAATTATTGGATTGTTATTTTTCTCTTCATCATATAGCTACTCACCATAAACCTTCCTGGTCACTAACAAGTATTATTTTCAAATATTTTGTGACCGTGTTGGGTTAAGATTAAAGAAATTTTATATGGATTATGTTTATTTATAGACCTATGAATATTTTTTATTGATTATGTTAATGTTAATGATTTAATATATTTATTTATATTCTAATTAATCATATGTATATATTTATATATATTTTTCATTATATTTCGGTGAACCAATTGGACCTCTAAATCTTTAAACCAGGTACCTTGATCGGTTCATGTTGGTTCAATTTTCTCTTCCTTGCTTTTCACATGCTTCTTTTCACTTTTTCCAATGCCTAGAAGACATATATTAAAAAAGTTAATGAACATTAATTTTGTTAGGTCACTGCCCCTTGTCTACCCCTTTTTCTACCATATAACATTTCATCTTCCTACAAGACAACCATGAGCATTTCTAATCCTAGCTACTATTGCGCCACCATAAACCCTATAGCAAACCAAGAGCGATCCGAGTAAGTGAATGAATTGTGATTCGTGATAGAGGAACTAGTACGCAATTCATTAGGGTTCACGAATTTGGTAACTATGGTTTGAAAACCCATTTACAACTTATCATTGTTTCCGTTCAGGAAATAGAGTTAGAACCCATGTGTTCTTTTGCTAAAGAGTTTGGTAGTTATTTCCTTTCTCCATTCATCATAGCTCCCTTATATGTTTTAGCCTCAACATGGGAAGAAATGACAAGGTTAAAGTATTTATGGGATAGAGCAAGTGAAGAATATCAAAGATAAGTGGACAAGGGATACCTATGAGCAGTTTGTGATTATCGATTTGAAGAGGTGGCAAGTGTGTAATGGCATTGCTAAGTAGCAAAGGTGCTCTTAGTGTTAGTATATGAAAGTTATGATTAGGAAATATCATTGCTAGAAATGAGGGAATTATTTGTAGCAGGTGCACTTGAAGAATTATAGGTATCAGGATTACGTAAGTATTATAACGCATATCAATATTGAGAGGTGATGGATTGTGCGTAGTGTCCTCAATGTTGAAAAAGTAAACTTGCTAATAAATTAATGATAGAAATTATAGGGTGGTTCGTAACCACAATTTCAATGAGTGACGTTGATAAGTTTTAGATATTTTTATTATTAGATAAAACCATTCATTATTTGGAAATGGTAAATTTAGGATGCTTTGTATTATTATATAAACCTTTGTATTGTAGCTATTATATGCAAGACAAGAAAACACGTAAACATAATACAAAGTTTACAGCCTCTTTTATATCTTTCTTCTTCCTTCCTCTGTCTTTGTGTGTGCATACATTATTGTATTTCCAACAAAGTGGTATCAGAGCCACTTATGAAAAATGCCTTCAAAGAGGACCACTTTATCCTTCCAATACCCACAACTCTCTAAGCTCAATTATGACAATTGGGCAGCTCAAATGAAGGCTATCCTTAGTGCTCAAGGTGTATGGGAAATTGTTGAGAAAGGCTATGTAGAACCAGAAAATGAGGAGAACCTAGAAGTAGCTTAGAAGGAGGAATTGGAGAATAAAAGAAAGAAAGATCAATGTGCACTTACCATCATCCATCAAGGCTTAGATGATGAGATGTTTGAGAAGATTGTTGATGTAACCAATGCCAAGAAAGCTTGGGATACTCTTCAAAATTCCGTCATGGGAGTTGAAAAGGTGAAAAAGTGTGTCTTTAAACTCTAAGGGCTGAGTTTGAGTCTCTAATGATGAAGGAGACATAATCCATTTCAGATTATTTCACTAGAATTCTTGCGGTAGTGCACCAAATGAAAAGGCTTGGAGAAAAGTTAGAAGATGTTCGTGTTGTTGAGAAAATCCTTCGTTCTCTCAACTCAAAATTCAACCATGTGGTAGTAGCCATAGAAGAATCTAAAGATTTGGAGATAATTTCCATTGATCAATTAAATGGTTCCTTACGAGCCCATGAAGAAAGGATGGACAAAGGAAAACAAGAACGTGTGGAGCATGTCTTGCAAGCAAAACTTTCGTGGAATGCTAAAGGAGAAGCCAGCAAAAGTGGAAGACGAGGGAGGGGACGAGGACGTGGTCAAGGCTATGGACGAGGACGTGGTTATGGAAGAGGAGTGAGAAAAATCATTATCAAAAGAAGAAATCAAAATTTTTCTTAAGGTTGTGGAAAAGCAGTTGACAAAAGACACATTGAATACTATTCATGTGGAAAGAATGGTCATTATTCTTGGGAGTGTCACACATCAAAAGAAGAAGAGAACAAACTTGTTGTACACAGTGAAGATGTTGAAGAACCAACATTATTTCTTATGCTCAAGGAAAATCAAAATTCCGAAGATAGTACGTGGTATCTTGACAATGGAGCTAGTAACCATATGACAGGTGAGAAAAGTAAATTTGTTGCACTTGACACCAATATGACATGACACGTGCATTTTGGTGATGAATCAAAAGTAGAGATCAAAGGTAAAGGACGATTTTATTTGAGCTGAAGAATGGAAGCCATAAGATTCTTCCCAATGTTTACTACATCCCAAAGATGAAGAATAACATTTTGAGTATCAGGCAACTTATGGAGAATGGTTGCAAAATAGTCATGGAAGGTAGTTATCTTTGGCTTAGAGATAAAAAAGGAAACCTTATTGCTAAGGTTTCTATAACAAGAAATCGCATGTTCTTATTAAACATGAGAACCTGGAGCTATGTGTTTGAAATCTTGTATTGAAGATCCATCATGGATTTGGCACATGAGATATGGACAACAAAGTGGTATTAGAGCTTGGTTGTGAGAATCATGAGATATGGACATCTAAACTTTGGAGGGCTCAAAGAATTGGGAACAAAGAAGATGGTAAAAGGCATTCCAACAATAGATCATCCTCACCAGTTATGTGAAGCTTGCTTACTGGAAAACATTCAAGAAAGAGTTTTCCAAAGCAATCCAAATCAAGAGCTACCAAGCCACTTCAATTGATCCATGTAGATGTTTGAGGGATAATTAAGCCTCTATCACTTGGTAAGAATGCTTATTTTTTGCTTTTCATTGATGATTATTCATGAAAAATATGGGTTTATTTCTTGAAGCAAAAGAGTGAAGCATTTGATGCATTCAAGAAGTTCAAAGCTCGTGTAGAAAAAGAAAACAGTTATGAGATTAAATCTCTAAGAATTGATAGAGGTGGAAAGTTCACTTCAATTGAATTCAAGACCTTTTGTGAGAATTATGGCATTCGACATCCCTTGAGTTCCCAGATCACCTCAAGCAAAATGGAGTTGCTGAAAGAAAGAATAGAACAATTTTAAATATGGCAAGAATGATGTTGAAGAGCAAGTCATTGCCAAAAGAGTAATGGGGAGAAGCAATTGCATGTGCAATTTATCTCTCAAACCGCTCACCCACCAAAAGTTTGAAAGATGTTACACCTCAAGAAGCATGGAGGCTTAAAGCCCAATGTTTCACATTTGAGAGTTTTTGGATCTATTGCATATGTTCAAGTTCCTGAGCAAGAAAGATCAAAGCTTGATGATAGGAGCCAGAAGGTTGTGTTCATTGGCTATGAGGAGAACTCAAAAGGCTACAAGTTCTTTAATCCTAACAATAATAAAGTAATAATCAGCGAGAGATGTTGAATTTGAAGAAAGTGCAACTTGGGACTGGAGTACACAAGTTGAAACTGCTTATGATTTTCAACCCTACTTTGAAAAGGAGGAAGCTCCAATACAAGGAGTGCAAGGTGACGTTGAAACCCCAATAGATTCATCCCCAATAGCATCATCAACATCATCATCTCCATCTTCTAGCTCAAGCAAAGGCCCTCATAGAACGAAGTCTCACTGATCTCTATGAGCAAACTGAAATGCTAGAAGATGAGAATTTATTGTGTCTATTATCTAATGATGAGCCTTTGAGTTTTAAAGAAGCTGTAGGATGAAAAGTGGATACAAGCTATGGAGAAGGAAATTCAAGCAATTGAGAAGAACAACACTTGGGAACTTGCTTTACTTCCAAGAGGTCATCAAACCATTGGAGTCAAATGGGTTTATAAAGTTAAGAAGAACTCTAAGGGTGATGCAAAAAGGTACAAGGCAAGACTCATTGCAAAAGGGTACAAGCGGAAACATGGAGTTGATTATGATGAGGTTTTTGCTCCCGTTGCTTGCTTGGAGACAATAAGGCTATTATTGTCGCTTGCAGCACAAAACCATTAGAAGATCCATCAAATGGATGTAAGGTCTACCTTTTTGAATGGTAACCTTATGGAAGAAGTTTATATTGAACAACCTTTAGGATTTGTTGTTAAAGGTTGTGAAGATAAGGTGTTAAGGCTTAAAAAGGCCTTATATGGATTGAAGCAAGCTCCAAGAGCCTGGAATAATTGTCTTGATAATTATTTTCAAGAAAATGGCTTCACTAGATGCATTCATGAATATGCACTCTATGTGAAAAAGGAAAATAATGATCTGTTATTTGTTTGTGTATATGTGGATGATCTTATATTCACAGGTAACAATCAAATCATGTTTGAAGATTTCAAGAAGGCGATGGCTCAAGAATTTGAGATGAGTGAGATGGGGCTCATGTCTTATTATTTGGGAATTGAAGTAAAACAAATGGAGGATGGAATTTTCATCTCACAAGAAGCTTATGCAAGAGAACTTGAAGAAACTCAACATGTCTAATTGCAATCCTACCAATACACTAATGGAGTGTGGAGTTAAACTTTGCAAAGAGGAAGAAGGTGTACAGAAGGTTGATCAAACATTGTTCAGAAGTCTCATAGGAAGTCTAAGGTATTTGACTTGTAACAGACCTGACATTTTATTTTCAATTGGACTAGTTAGTCGCTATATGGAGAATTTTGCGTTATCTCAAAGGAACTCTTGAGTATGGTATGTTTTATTCAGCTTCAAATGAGTTTAAGTTGACAAGCTATTGTGATAGTGATTATGCGGGAGATATTAATGATAGGAAGAGTACCTGGGTTTGCTTTCTTTCTGGAAATAATGCAATTTCCTGGTGTTCAAAGAAACAACCCATAGTCACTCTTTCAACTTGTGAAGCTGAGTATATTGCTGTCACTGCTTGTGCATGCCATGCAATTTGGTTGAAAATATTATTGAAAAAGCTTCACTTTGAACAAGTTGAAGCTACCAAGATCATGATGGACAACAAATCGGCTATTGCTCTAACAAAGAACCTAGTATTTCATGATAGAAGCAAGCATATAGAGACAAGGCATCATTTTATTCAACAATGCATTGAGAACATGCATGTGGAGGTTGAATATGTGAAGTCACTTGATCAAATTGCTGACATTTTCACAAAGCCTCTCAAGTATGATACTTTTCAAAAGTTAAGAAAGATGATTGGAGTTGGAAAGATGTCAAGTTTAAGGGGGAATGTTGAGAAAGTGAAGTTGCTAATAAATTAATGATAGAAATTATAGGATGGTTTGTAACCACAATTTTAATGAGTGATGTTGATAAGTTTTAGATATTTTTATTATTAGATAAAACCATTCATTATTTGGAAATGGTAAATTTAGGATGCTTTGTATTATTATATAAACCTCTGTATTGTAGCTATTACATGCAAGACAAGAAAACACATAAACATAATACAAAGCTTGCAACCTCTTTCATATCTTTCTTCTTCCTTCCTGTGTCTCTGTGTGTGCGTACATTATTGTATTTCCAACACTCAACTGGTGATGGATGGGAAAGGATCATCCAAGAGTGCGCAGATCAAATACTAGTCATATACTTTAGAGGAATGTTAAAGAGGCCAAAAAGGAAACATGTTCCTAAAGGAATATATCCTTAGAAAAACTAAACTTCCTTGAAGACCAAATCAAATAGTAAAAAAAAAAGGTTCCACGTCTAAAACCAATGAATACACATCTTCTTGAGGAGAAATTATTTTTTATATGGGTTATGAGTGAAGTATTATCAAATATCAATAATATGGGATTTAGAGCAAAATTACACCATTATAGGATTCAAATAAACTGCATTGGAATGAGGATGATGGACTGAAAAGGAGCTGAAAAAGTGGTCAATAGGGAAGGATGTGAGATTTAAAAAAATAGCAAGTGCAAGAAAGCAAGATTTTAGAGATGTCAATCGAAGAAATCTCGCATAGGGCAAGATTTCTTTTTGCAGAAATCTCTCCAACATATTACACATTTTGGGTAAGAAATGTCTATAACATATTACTCATGTTAGTAAGAAAGGGTGTCCATAAATGGGAACATAAAAGGGGAGATGGGAACACATGCAAAGGAGTTCTGCATTCTACAAAGGAAGTAAATAGAGTTGTGTTATTTGTACTCATTTTATGTGAAATATCATGTCAACTCACAACTCATTCACCACTAGATGAGGTGTGAACCTCATTCAAGTAGAGTCCACATCTCATCCAATGATAGATAAGATATGAGTCGACACAATATTTCACATACAATGAGTACAAATAACATTTTTCGAGTAAACATATTGTGAGGATAGAGTTTTTATACTGAGAGAAGATAGATAAAAATGTTTGGTAGAGAATGTGTTTTATAATATATTGATGATGTTGAAAGAAAAATTGAGAAAGAAAAATGACATCTAATAGAAAAAAGATTTAAAGTGAAGATGTATCGAAGCAAATTCATCAAAATATTTTTTACTGATGAATATTTATTTTTTGATAAAATCTTGTTTGTTTATTTATTTATTTTTATGATTGGATTTGTAAATTTTTTTATGAATAATTTCAAATTTTGTTTTTGAAATAATAATAACCTTTTTACACACACACACACACATACACACACACACACACACACACACACACACACACATATATATATATATATATATATATATATATATATATATATATAGATTTTTAAATGAAGGTTCAGTTTAATTATTTGATTAAAAGATAAAAATGTATTTTTTTTAGACGAAGTGTTCTCACCAGTCTAATTTTTTATAAAATAAAAAATATTTAAGAATAGTATAAGGAACCAAAAATTAGTATTTAATTATGAAATATACTATGATTTGTCTTATTTGATTTTGCTAACATATATTTTACTTTTGTTATAATTAGAATGGTGTGAAAAGATAAAATTAATAAATCAATAATAAATATTTTGTTATTAATTAATCCAAAAGTTAGTATTTGTAAAAAGAAAGGGAGCAAATGCGGCCTCGTCACTTATACATGAAGCTACCTAACAGGAGACACACGAGCACCTTGATAACCGGTCTATACCATATTGCACATATTTGTGAAATGGAGATAAACAAAGCTTTTATAAGTGCATTAATGAAAAGGTGGAGACTAGCAACATTATGAAACTTTTGAGTTAACTCTTAAACTCTTACTATTTAACGATCTTACTTATAAAAATGAGTTTATCTAAACTCTCAAGTTTGATAACCTTGCAATACTAAATGATTATTAAGCCTTCGAGTTAACGTTCAAACTCTTATAAGTTTACGATCTTATCACACAAAATGAGTTTATCAAAACTTTGGAGTTTGATAATTTTGAAGACCAAACATACATATTTTGGATTGATTTAGATTGTATTAGGTTGATATTAGATTGAATTTATCTTTGGCCTATAAATAAGCACTGCCTCTTGGTAATATATATATATATATATATATATATATATATATATATATATCAATATCATTTTCATTCTTTTTCCTCTAAGTTTCTTATTATGTACTATAACATGGTATTAGAGCCATGACATCCATGATAAGGGGCATTTATACCATTTATCTTGCTTCTAAACCTTACTTTTTTATATAAGTTTAACTGAGTTACGTTATTGATATAAATAATTAGGATTTTGACAGGTTCTCATTGTACATTTTTATAGAATCATTTACTATTGCCCTAATTTTAGAATGATTAATGGATTAGATCTTGTTGTATTTAACTTATCTCTGAGTATGGTTTTGTACATAGGAGCATTGGATTGAGTGCAAAATATCAAGAACAAAGCTAAGAACTCTTTGGAAGGAGCTTGGAGTTGAGGGGTTGCTAAGAGGAAACAAAAGGGCAAAAGACCATTCTTGACTTAGTGCCAGGCGCCATTTAAAGTTAGCGCTCGGTAGAAGCATAAAAAAGAAAGTGTGAGCTCATAGTTCTGGTGAGTGCTGCAACACTCATTCGCTCGTGCGATGATGGGATTAGATAATTAATCTGTTTTTTGGCTCGAATTTGGGCTTTTTTTATAGAGAGTATTTAAGGAAAATGTACAGACTTTTAACCTAGTTTTAGATTTAGAGTTTTGACAGCTAGGATTCTCCCTCTATCTCTCTCTCTACATCTCTCTACCTCTTCTTCTCTACTTGCTCTCTCTAGGATTCTTTTGGGTGAATTGAATTTGTTTTTGAGATTATAATAAGGATCATTGCTATTATCTTCGGATACTCTTTTAATTTCATTATTGTAATTCTCCAGAGAATAAGGAGTATTTTTCCTTACTTGTGTAAGGGTTTCTGGATAGATTGGGATAATGTTTGAGACCTTTTTTTCATATTAAATGCATTAGTTTTTTCAATATTTTGAAGTTTCTACTCTTATAATTATTGTTGCGATTGTTACAATTTTTATTGGAATAACTAAATTAATGATCGTCGTTTAGGGAAACCTTTTGGGTATAAATTGATTGATCAGTTGGTTTATGCTTGAAGAGAGCATTAGGATTAACTTTCCAATTGACGGTTAGGCTATAGCAATTGGTACATTAAATCAATGTAATTTCTAAATAAATTGGGATCTTGTTTATTAGTTATTTACATTGGTCAAATTCTTTAGGTTGATCAATCACTAATATAATTGCCAGTAAGTTATTACTAATAACTACTAATGTGTTGAATATTTGGTTTGTGATAACGAATTTCAATCCTATGAATACCTTGCACTAGTGCGCTTAATTCTAGATTTATTACCAATTATTTTCAATTGCTTTAATTTAATTCTCAAAAACCCTCCCAATTTCCAACTAAGTGACATAGCCTCCTTGAGAACGACCCAAGTTGCATCATAATTATAGTTTTGGTGTATTCAGTACTTGAACTATTTAATTCTAATTTAGGAGGTAACGACAACTTTTGTCAAATATTGGTGCCGTTGCCAGGGAGGCATTAAAACTTAGTTGTTTAATTGCTGTTTTTATTTTTATAAATTTTTATTTTTTATTGGTCCTTAATTTATTTTTATCCTTTCGATTGTTCCCTGGGAGAATAATCTTGGTGTTTTGATAATTTGTTTACTATTTCAGGTGATACAAGGAATATCAAGGAAAGCCAACGTACATTGAGGGAGCTCACCACTCCTAACTTTACGCAATAGCGCTTGGCAATTGAATATCCCAGGCTTGACAATGACTTTGAGCTTAAGGGATATATAGTTCATGCCTTACCCAAGTTCCATATGTTGTCTGAGGACCTACACCAACATTTGAAGAAGTTGCACATGTTGTGCTCGGAATAAGACCCAATGGGCTGGAGGTGGATGATGTCAAACTTAGACCATTCCCCTTCTCCCTAGAGGGTGCCATAGAACATTGGCTCTTCAACCTCCGGATGACATGGTGAACAATTAGATGGGGATGAAGAGAGTTTTCTGAGGGATATTTCCCTTTCTCGACTTGTGCCATTCGAAAAGACATCAGGGATCCACCAATCTAATGAGACCTTGCATGAGTACTGAGAACGTTTCAAGCTCTTATGCGCCAACTGTACAACCATCAAATCCAGAGCAACTCCTCCTCTAATATTTTTATGAAGGTTTTGTACCTGCTAACAAGTGCATTATCGATGCTAGTGGAGGGCGCTCCTAGATGAGACACTGGCAAAGGCCTACCCTTTGATTGAAAATATGGCCACAAATTTTCAGTAGTTCGGTTAAAGATGGCCATCATACCAAAGGCCTTCATAGGGTTAGCCAGACAAGTAATTCAGTTTGATCCAAACTTTATAGGGGGTCTCTAGGCTCATGAAGCAATTGATGACCAACCAACCTGCAACACCAGAGGTTCCCAAAGTTTGTGGTATTTGTACCTCTAATGCTCAGCATATAGATAGGTTCCCATAACTACAGTAGATGATGAAGATAATAATAGAGCAGATGCAGGAACTAAGGCAACAGAATGCCTAGCTAAGACAAGAGATGACCTGGATCAAGAACAATTAGACTCAGTAGGTCCTATCCTCCCAACTTCCCTCCCAAACCATTCCCATACCAAGGGCCAATGTGAGTGCCATCACCCTAAGATCTGGAACAAGGATTCTTGCAATGTAGAGGCCTGAAGGAGGACAAACTTGATCAGACTACACCCAGATAAGTCCTAAGTGAGCGTTGTAACACTTAAACATGCAAGATACATGCCTATTTGGGAACACCAACAAAAAGAAAACAAATTTGAAAAAGTATAGTTGAAGGTGTGTCACATGGCAACTCAAAGTCTTGTATTTGTGTTAAGTTCGACAAAATGTACCCTTAAGCATTTATGCTCTTAGTGTATGCATTTACTCTCCTTTGACTATAGGTTTAGCTCTACTGGCCTATATATATTTACCACCTTCACCTAAGCCTCATTACAACCCAAAGTAAGTCATCTTGATTTAGTATGCCTGTGTATGTGACAAATGGAGAATGAGACACGTGGCAAGCCTATGGTAATGCATTTTTATTTGAGGCGATTGAGTGTGCATCATAACCTAAACACTTAAGTGAATGAGTAGCAAACGTGACCTAGGAAGGATTTTTATACTTAGTCCATGCATCATGTATGTAGATTCTACCTTATGTGCTATGTCTTGTTTATGCCTTGCTTGTTGATATCCTTTTGATTGTTAATGTGAAAGCTTACTATTGTGCTTCTAGGTCCATTGGATTAGTGTATTATTATTTCTTTTCATGCATCAAGCATTTTTAGAGTTAGTAGGGTTAGGAGTCTAGTCTTTGTGCTGTTGCATCCTAATTCCTTGTATACTGCTTCTCATCCATTCCTTGGCATGATCTTATTTTCCCATGAGGACATATGAAAGCTTAGGTGTGGAGTTTGATAAGGGGCATTTATGCCACTTATCTTGCTTTTAAACCTTAGGTTTTTGCATAAGTTTAACTGAGTTATTGATATAAATAATTAGGACTTTGACTAGGTTCTTACTGTGCATTTTTTATAGAATCACTAACTATAGCACTAATTTTAGAATGATTAATGGATTAGAACCTATTGCATTTAACCTCTCTTTGCAAATGGTTTTGTATATAGGAGCATTGGATTGAGTGCAAAATGTCAAGAATAAGGCTGAGATCTCTTTAGAAGGAGCTTGGAGCTGAGGGTTGCAAAAAGGGAACAAAAGTGCAAAAGACCACTCTTAGTTGAGTGCCATAATGCTCATTTAGCGTTGTAGCGCTTGAAGAAGCATCAAGAAGAAAGCTGGAGCTAGCGGTTCTCCTAAGCACTACAATGCTTATTTAGTGCTACATCGTTTGATGATGAGATTACAGATAATTAATCTATTTTTGGGCCCTACTTTGGACTTTTTATGGAGCATTATTTAAGAAAATTGTATAGACTTTTAACCTAGTTTTAGATTCATAGTTTTAGTAGCTATGATTCTCTCTTTATCTCTCTTTCTACATCTCTCTACCTCTTCTTCTCTACTCTTCTCTCTCTAGGGTTCTTTTGGGTGAATTTAATTTGTTCTTAGAGATTGTAATAAGGATCATTGCTATTATCTTCAAGTACTCTTTTAATCTCGTTGCTATAATCCTCTAGAGATAGAGGAGTAGTTTTCCATACAAGTGTAAGGGTTTCTAGATGGATTGGAATAATATTTGAGACTTTCTTTTTATATTAAATGCATTAGTTTTCTCAATGTTTAGAAGTTTCTATTCTTTTAATTATTTTTTGTGATTGTTACAATTTTTATTGGAATAACTAAATTGTCGATCGTCATTAGGGAAACCCTTTGGGCATAAATTGATTGATCAATTGGTTTATATTTGAAGGAGAGCATTATAATTAACTTTTTGATTGGCTATTATGCTATAGCAATTGGTACATTAAATCAATGTAATTTCTAAATAAATTGGGATCATGTTTATTAGTTATGTACATTGGTCAAATTCTAAAGGTCAATCGATCACCAGTATAATTGCTAATAAGTGATTGCTAATAGCTACTAATATGTTCAATATTTGGTCTATGATAATTAATTTTAATCCTAGAAATACCTTGCACTAGTGGCCTTGATTCTAGATTTATTATCAATTATTTTCAATTACTTTAATTTAATTCTAGAAATCCCAAATTTCTAACTAAGTGATATAGCCTCCTTGAGAACAACTCGAGTTGTATCTTAACTACAATTTTAGTGCATTTAGTACTTGAATTATTTAATTCTAATTTGAGAGGTAGTGACAACCTTCGTCAACCCACCATGAAATATTTCCTTCCACTTGCAATTAGCTCTATGGAAAGAGCAATTTTCTTTTTCCCTTTCTTTTCCTTTCTTTCTATTTTCTTTGAACACTATTAAAGCCAAACACTTCATTTTCTTCCCATCAACATGCTTCTTGAATTATATATGTTTATTTCAGTTACTTTAATTTTCCATTCATATTTTTAGATTTTGGCTTCAAATCCAATATATGTTCTCCATATAGTCCTATCTCTACTCTCTAGTTGTGCCCAAGAGCTTGCCTCTACTCATGGTTACGCCCAAGAGCACAAGCCCATCTCTCTTCCTGCATTACTTCAGGCCTGCCGCTTCTTGGTTCCGCCCAAGCTTGTCTCAGAGCTTCTTGGTTCCGGCTCAAGCCCGTCTTCGCTTCCTAATTCCACTTGTCTCCGTTCCATTATAACAAGCTTAAAGCTTGATGAGCTTTAGCTTTAGGTGGAACATTAGAAATAAAATAACACCTTAGTATATTTTGGATTGATTTTGGTTTATATTAGATCGATTATGTTTTGATTTTATCTTTGGCCTATAAATAGGCACTACCTCTTTGTAAAATATACACAACATCTCAATATCATATTCAACCTTTTTCCTCTAAGTTTCTTATTATGTCTTCTAACATCAACATTTGCTTGGGCTTTGTATCGATGGTTTGTTAGTCACTGGATCTGCTATTGGCAACACTATAACAACTTAGAATATGTGTAAGCGGTTACTTGGTTGTCAGCTAGAGCTAACTGATGTATGTGCAGGTGAAATCAAATTTGAGTGACTTACACATCATTTCATTTCACTTTCCACAATGTTTGAACAATAGATAACATGTCATGCCTAAGGCTACATATTATCTTTGTTGAGGCATTGCCTAATGTTGAATAAGAGGACATTCATGGTGCATGGAAAGTTCCTAAAACTACTTGTGGATTTGGATTAAATTGGATTCTATAGCTAGGGCTCGGCGTCCTATCTATGCTTCTGGGGCTAGATTGTGCTACGTACAAAAGTACACAAAAATTTTCCGTTGCATGGCACTTTACAAGTGTGGGCGTGGCACCGCCTTCCATGGTTGGCTTCATTGCCAAGCATGCCAATTGCTTTTCCCCTTAGTCTTAGGTAAAATCTTTTAAATAATTAGGTCTGTTATCAAAATTGTATCTAAATAAAAAAAAAAATCACAGATGAAAGGAACCATGGCATTCATATAACACTCTATACAAATATCATGGTAGTATTAGATATGCACTCAATCACTTGTAACTTCATAATGTAGACATCAATATATCAAAGACAGGTTCTTTTTAATGTCAAATTAACTATTATTTGTATATCTCATCTAATATTTTTATTAATATAGTTTGTGTGTTAACCCTATGGGATACAGTGATTAATGCTCACATTTTAGATTATATGTGGGTTGAGCGTCTCTTATGGTCAACTATCAACTCATCTATATGTTTTAAGGTCATAAAGTGGCATGTAACTAACTATGTAATATGCCAATTTGGGTTTGCTCAACCTACTCTTCACCCACCCATAATTTAGGGAGATAGCATAATAAAAACTTATGAAGAACAAAACCAACTGATTGGAGAGTTAAGCACCATGAGTGGGTGACATTATGGGAAGCCTGGTATGAATGTATATTACAAGGATAACCTATTGACAAATATTATCCTTCCAATGAGTACTAGGAGTTGTATATATAGTAGACAACTAATTGGTTGTGGCTATTCTCTTAGAATCCGCAGCACCAACAATTCCACACCACCAGCCATCCCTATGCCCTTACCACCCAAGCAGCACATCCTTACATCCTATCTAGTTCCTAATGATAAGGTGGAGCATTGGTTGAGCCTTAATTGTGATCAAATAAAGCAGTTTGTCATTAACAACTTTTCCCAAATATGCCCCCATCAACAATTTTACTCAATAGCCTGCCAACCAACAGTCACCCTAAGTAAGGGTTGACATAGTATGGAACCACCTCAACAATGAATGTCCTTAGATGTAAAGGACATCTATCATAGTTCAAGAAGTAATGAGTTAGGGGAAAAGACCCGTCGGAGCAGTGGCACTAGAGTATCTCATAGAGTAGTGGTTTTAGTATCAATTATGAATTCAATATCAATGATGCTCAGTTTGCACCTCACTTGACTTGACCTAAATGAGGAGACAATTATACAAGATGATGTATCCTGACTAGACTTACATGATATTTCAACTAATCAAATACTCTCGTCAATGGATGACGTCAATGACATAATGGGCTCAATAGAGTAGGGGATGGGATTGAAGGGCACGCCCTAGAAATGGGGAGAGGGAGATAAGGGAATAAGATATGAGGGAGGAGAGATAGTGGTTGGAGAAATAATAGCCTCATCTTGATAAATATTGAGAGAGGTGGGCGGGTATTTACGAGATATTATTGGACTGCCAAAAGATTGCCCATTAATGTTCTTATTTTGTCTTCTCTATATGACATGTAATTATGAATATTTCTTCTGAGTAAATTTCCAGTCTTTCTTTACTTACATATTTTGAAACTTATTTTTTATTTTCAAAGTTGTTAATTCAATTCATAACACACTTTATTTTGAAATTGTTAACAAATAGACTTTAAAAACTAAAAGACTAGCTCAATGGAATTAATTTTTAAAACAAAGCAATAATCATTAATAACAAGGGCATTGATAAACAAGCTAATAAGGACTACAAAGAACATAAAGGAAGACTAACAAGCTATTACAAATAGGATTCCTAAGAAATCATTGATACAATAATACAAAGGCAAGGTAACAAGCTATACCAACAAAACTACAAACTAGGCCTTGGAGCATGCTACCATAGGCTGCAATGATGGCCTTCGCCACTACAAATCCTGCATCGTCAAGGTCCCTATATCTCACACATATCGATTTCGTTCAAGGAACAGGTTGATTTGGGTGGCCTTTTATTGTGCACTTCAATGAAGGCCTCTTTCTCAGTGCCATGTACTTTCATTCCCTATGACCCCAAACTCCTTGTACACTTTCCAAACTCTATCAATCTTATAAAACACTATCGACCTAAGTTTTCTGGGTAACCTTCAAGTATGAGCAACATGCCATCATGTAACAACATGAATATCAATTTGTTTGGAAGTCACCATATTCACAATATTTGTGCCTCAATCAACTTTATATGCTTGTCCTTTAGATGGATCTTGAACTTGGAAAGTCTATTATTGTTTATCTACTTGAGTGATTAAGAGGTTTTTGGAAACTTGCTCATTTGCTTGAAGTCAAGGCATCATAGTGACAAAAAAAAACCTATTGCACATTTTTTCCTACATATGCCTCCCTACCTTTCCTTGCAAACAACTCAACTAATTCAAAGTAATGTGCTCTAACCAAAGTTGCAATGGGAAGACTAGGAGACCCCTTTAATACAAAGTTCATGCACTCAACTATGTTTGTCATGTGACCTCACCAATATCCACCATGGTATGCTAAAACCTATTTTTCTCATGGTATTTCATCAAGTCTCTGCTGTACATATCTCTTCATGTTCCTACCCACTCATGATTAATATTGAATTGACACTTGGTTCTCTGGTACCCTGCAAAACACAATATGTTTAATATATTATTTTCTCAAAATCGCATTAAAAATCCACCAATTCACAATAAACACCAAAATGTAAAGTACCCAAGTTCATGACCAGTTTGTACAAGAAAGGTGCTTTGAATCTCAGCAAGAAATTGGAGCGAAATGCCTTATGCAATACATGTGGAATGCTTTTGGAGGTTCCCGCTAACCATTGCTTCTCCTTATTACTGCATTAATTGACTCGTGGCAATAAAAAATAATGCCAACTTTGTCTCAATTCACTACATATTTGTGCAAATTATCTAGGAAAAAATGTTAAGCATCTAATCTCACCCATGACAATAAGCAATTGGCAATATGTTCTAATTGCTGCCTTGGGCAACTGCCACCAATAGAGCTCCTTTGTATTTTCCATATAAATTTGTCAATTAACCTACACAAGTGGTTTGCAAATCTAAATGCTTTGATGTAGAGACTGAAACTCCAAAATACCCAATGAAATTGAACTATTGATCCTCAAATAACATCACATTTGCTACACATCATAGTAGCAAAGCTTCATATGAGGCGTCCCATTGGCTGAAAACTTTTTCAATTGCCTTTTTGTTTTACCATCCATACTTTATGGTATGTCACTAAGTATCTATGTTGAGTTTTTATCTCTACAATCACATATTTAATCTTAAAAGATGGGTCATATTCTACGGGCTTTATTTATTCTACAAATGTGTTTGAATCTAACTTTGTGGGTTCGTGGGTAATTATTTCACTAATGCAAGTGTGTAGGCCATTGTATTTCATGATTTCCCAAAAGTACTTATTCTTCCTAAAACTAGCCCTAATACACCATTGATAACTTGCTCCATAGCATGTGCATTTAATATAAAACATCATTACTTTTGACTCATACACTTTATAATCCAATCCTTCAAACATGTTGAGCTCTTAATTGCTTGTATAAGAGCCTATATGTCGTTATACTGCATTCTAACATACAATTCACTATTACAACAGGAATACCTATGAAACACCAATTTGAAATAATAAAACAATAAAAATTAAAATGGATATATAAACAATTTCCCTATATAAATCTAATAAAAAAACCTTAAAAATATTATAACAATTTAAATAACTTTTCACTTTCAGATACAAGTCTTTCTATTGTGCTTTAAAATATTATAATGATTTTTACATCAATTTTGTTTTTGTTATATAAAAATTTAATTAAACAATTTTATCAAATTAATGAAAATATGATTATTTAAAAGTAAACAAGTTTGAATATATTTAATATTTATTTATTAAAAATAAAAAATAGCAATATTTTGGTTTTTATCATTTATGCAATGCATATGATACAATAACTAGTAATTATATAGAAGTCAACCAAAATTTTTTTCACCGCGATAATCTGAGTCTAAGCAAATGATTAGATAAAGTACAAGAAATATAAAAATAAAGGTGTAGTGGAACTCTATCCATACTCTAACATCATAGCCCTCAATAATATAATAATATAAACTTGTTATTATTTGTAAGTTTTATGCTGAAGATAACTGGTAAGGTGAAACATAAATGACTACTATGAACATCATATTTTGTCCTTTTTCCAAAAGAAAAATAATTAGAATAATCAGAACAACTATTTCCTACTACACTGCTGATGTTTATTTTTCCTTTTTAAAATAATTAGAACAGCTATTTGCAAAAAGAAGGATTTTAGAAAAAAAAAATTTAATTTTTGACTTGACATGAGTTTCCTGCTCATATATATTTTGTGGTGCAATTATGAACTCAAATACTCCTAATTTTTCTATAGTTGTTGATTGATTGATTTTTATCTATAAAGAGAGATTGAAAGAATTATGAAAATAATTTGATAAAAGCATTTTAATAAAATGTGCTTTTACCTAGAGCTTAAGGTAGTATTAGACTACACAATAAATTCTTATATTTCAAATGATCATGAATATAGTAATATCTACTTAGTCAAAAAAAAAAAAGATTTACGGGAAAAAAATTGTTATTATTTTCACTAAAAGGAAAATTTTAATGGCTAACGATTATTAAATAATTCATGAGATAAACATGCAAGCTCAAATATTTATGCAAAAGGATCGGACTCACAAAAAAATATGACTTGAACATTTCTTTTATTATTATTCTGTTTTTATTTTATTTTTATTTTTTTTGTCAAGATTTTTTATTATTATTCTATTCTTTTTCGGAAAAAAAAAAAGGTGGACTCAAAAAGAAAAAGTGGCGCAGGCCCATGGAATCGAAGGTATAAAGTTTTCTTATAAAAAAATTGAAATAGTTCAGAACTCCAAAAGAAATTAAGGCCCGGCATAATTGAAAGCCCAACTAAAAAGTGGCCCAAGACAAACGAAACAAGCTATCAGATTAAGCCTAGAACAATCACTCTGACCAGTTTCTTCGACCAAACAAGAAAAGCACAATCACTCTGACCAATAAATGAATAAATAAAGATAAGCACTCGTATGTGAATTGAAGCCAGCACATACAGTCATGCTATTTCCCTGGATAAGGAAGACCACATAGGGTGTGTTTAATTATGGATAAAAAAGGAAAAAAATTTTATGAATGAGTTATATATATATATAGTTGTGTTATTTATACTCATATGATATAATGTTGCGATTACACTTATTTATTATTGAATGAGATATGACCTATTTGATACAAATAAAATTTTTCTATATAATTTTATACATATATCTCATTTATTAACAAAAAGAAAAAACTAAGCAATCATGTACTCTGAAAAAAAAAAAAAACACATGTATCCCAACCACCTACATGCACTTCAGCTGCTGATGGTCTTCAAGCTTGTGCCGTAGCATATGGCGGTTCGTGGCCTGGGCTCCTCAGCTCGTTGCTACTGTGTCACTCCATTGATAATGTGTGAACGTTGATGTTTTCAGTTTTTATTTTGGAGCGCTTCTACAATGATGTGTCGCCACTGCTGTTATGCTTCAAGTACAATATGTGCTCTAGGGACTAGGGTTTCTTCTTCTTTCTTTTTTTTTTTTTTAGCTGGGTTTCTTTCTATTGTTGAGTAATTGGGTTTCACTATTGGGCCTACTAACAAGGATTATTATTTTTTATTTAAAAACTAATAGTTTTTGTACCAAAAAAAACCAATAGTTTTCCTCCTAACAAGTTTCTTTTTTTTTTTTTTAGAAACCGATAGTTTTCTTCTAAAACTATAATATTAAACTTTATTTTTTTATTAAGATTAAAATAAACTAAACATTTATAAATAATTATATATATTAATTTAAATATTTATTTAAAACATAATTTATTGTATTATGGTTGAATTGATTTAACTTGAATAATGAACATTTGAACTAGTTTTTTTCAGTTCATGTCTAATTTGGTTTTTGAAATATTAACCTTTTACACAACAATGTAAAGAGTCCGTTTAAATGAAATGGAACATACAATATAGACCCTAGCGTGCATAGTAATAAGTAAAGTCGAAATAATTACCTCATCATCATTTCGACCACAAAGCAAATATTGATACTTCATTATCTTCTTCACTTATAAGTCATTCTCTAAATCTTCCAAAATTGTTAGAAGACATTTCTTTTCTTTGACATGTGTTTCGTTTGTAATGAATGTAAGGTTAAAAACAGAAGTTGCTCTTACAAATTGGCTCGATTTGGTCACTAATTCGATCACAAAATCAATTTCCATTTGACACATTTCTAGTAGTGTTTACAGTCCAGAAAGTTAGTCAATTCATACACTCTTCTCTTGAGGAACACTAGAAAGCTGTGAAGCTATTCTCAGGTACCCGGTTGGTACTCTTAACTTCTGGTTTGACTTTTTACGAGGCTAATTCTCTTCCTCTTTGGCCTTTTGTGATTCGGATTGGGTCTTTGACATTGATGACCGTAAATCTACTAGTGGATTTTGCGTTAACTTTGGGCCAAATCTCATTCCTTGGTCATGTAAGAGGCTAGGAGCGCTGAGTAGGTCCATCATTGAAGTTGAGTTTTGAAGCATAGTCTCGGTGATGGCTGAATTAACTTGGGTTCAAAATATCCTCCTTAGCCACACCGAGCATTTGAGCACAATTTATATTTTGTTCAAGATCGAGTGGTCAAGAAACAGGTGTTGCTCTCTCATCATCTTGGTGCACAAGATGTTGGGGACATTCTTACCAAGCCATTGTCTGTGCATTTGTTTGCCAATTTTTGATCCAAACTCAAGAGTTTCAGTTCTTGCCTATATGAGTTTGCGGGGAATGAAAGGGACAGCTCATAAGATTTGATAATCTTTGTTAAAATGTTGTTAAGTTTGATAATAGGTTTGTTACAATAGTTAGTCATAACTTATACGAGAAGCCTCATCTTAAGGCCTCTATGTATTCCTATATCGCTCTATCAATAATCAACAATCAAGATCATATTCATTCGCCACTCGCTCTCTCTCTCCCTCTCTCTCTCTACCTTCTTCTTCTCTATGACTTGGTTCTAATGCCTTGCAAAGAGGTTGAGTTTTCTCTTATAACAAAAAAGAACTAATTTAAATCACTATTTACAATTTTAGGAATCAAATTAATAATTTCTTAATTTCAAAATAAAATGAATATATATATATATATGTCACATAATTTACTTTTCAATATAGGATAAATGGTTAGTAAAAAATATAAGATATAAATAGAAAATTTTAAATAATAACTTTTCTATTATTATATTGTTTGAATTGTAACACCTTTATAATTATAAATTATTCATACATTTAATATTATTTTTTTATTAAAATATATAACAGCTATTTAATTATATATTTCTTTATATTAACTGTAGTTACAATTTCATTACTTGCCTCCACTTATGTGCAATATTAGATATTCAAATCTTAAAATCGTTAGTTTAATGATTATATGAACAATCATTAAAATAATAAAAATATTAATTTTTCGCTTGAGTTCCTTGCAAAACAAAATGTCATATAAATTGAATATTACCACTCTTTTTCAGTCGTTTCTACAATACCCTTTGTCTTATTTTAATCAAAATAATATATAAAAATTTATTGTTCTTTATTAATAATAATTTTATCTTAATTTATTATTATTATTAGTTTAATTAAAAATAATTTAATTATTTAAAGTATTTACCATTTACCAGGGCCATAAAAATTGATACCTCTAAAATGTTGTTTTTAGTGGATACTGATAGTATTGATAATTAATTTCTTTAATATAATTATCTTGATCTAAACATCAATTTATTTGTTTAAACTTTTTTGATACAATAATTATCTAAATGTTATAATAATGACAATAAGTAGTTATAATTAAATTATTTCATATAATTATGTATCAAATTATTTTCCAAAAGTGTTTTTCAATACAATAATACATAAACAATTTAACAAAAAATTCGTGAAAGTAATAATAAGTAAAAATAAATATCAATAAAAATAATTAAAAATCATGAATACATCAGAGACATAAAAGAAAAGAAATAATAGAAATTAATTTAACGTATCAAGTTATCTTATTTTTAAAAAAATAGAAAAAAAATAAAAATTAATTGGTCTATGGCAATAAATTTTGGTATTATATGTTCCTTTAATAATTTGTTTTTAATTATACATTAGATGTCATAAGAATTTATGTGTATATTGTATATTAAAAAATTTTACGTTTTTTTTATATTACAATTTATTAATTTATCTTTATCGCTATTCAATTTTAGTTAATATTTTCAAAGAAATAGTAATTATTATAATATTTAGATAATTATTGTATCAAAAAAAATTTAAGAAAATAATTCAGTGTCTACAATTAAATAATTATATTAAAGAAATTAATTATCAGTATTTTCATTATCCATTAAAAATACTTTAAATATCCAATAAAACATTTTAGAGAAATATCCATTTTCATGGGTAAATGTTAAACACATTAAATAATTAAATTATTTTTATTTGAACTAATAACAATAATTAGTTCAAATAAAACTATGATTAATAAAGAATAATATTGATGTCTATTATTTTGATTAAATATAAAAAGAAAGATATTCTAGAGAAATTAACTAAAAATCATTATAAATTAGAATGACAATAAACATTTGGAAATGACAATATCAACTCCCATAAGTTGGTAAGTTTAAATTACTTATGAAGCGCATTTCATATTTTACATTCTAAGGTAACTAGTTTTTGATAAATAAATTTTTGGGTTCATTTGACACATTGTATAATATATAATAAGATAAGTTAATATAATACATAATGATTTATTATTTGTTTAATTAGTGCAAGTTGTATATTATATAAGTATATTCATTAGACCTCCCTTGGATATCAAAAGGATGAATAACTCAGTCAAGTATTAAAAAAAAAAAAGTAAGACCGAATTAGATTTTATCGCATAAGATCTCTTTTAATTTTTTAAAATAAATAATAAATAATTTAAAATAAATAATTTAAAATAATACTAATAATATTTTAAATATGTAACATTTAATAAAAATAAATACTCAATCGGATTAAAATATATTATAAATTATTAACTATTAAAAATATGACTAAATAATAAATAAATAACATTTAACATAAACTTAATTATATAATAAAAATAACCAATTTTAGAGTAAGGAAAATAATAAATATATATTTTAATTAATATTTATTTTTAATTTTAAATTAAATAATTATGACAAAAAGTATAAGAAAATATTAAACTAAGTAAAAGTAAGAGGATACTTTAAATTTTTATAAATTACTAGACCAATAAATAGTTATAAAATGTTAAAATAGATAATAATAACATTTAATATATAATAAAATTTTATAAATTAAATTTAATATATTTTGATAATAAATATAATTTAATTGATAAATATATAAATAACAATATATATTTTAAAATATATATTGAAATAATTATTAAAGTTTATTGGTTTTGTTTTCTATTAAATATTTACTCATAATTAGAATTATTTATGAAATTATATTTTATTATTGTTTAATATAATATCTATTAAATATTTTATGATATTAAAAATTTATCAATTGTTAGATCTTATCCTATTAACATGTCAAACGTGCCTTTAGTGTCTCAATATAATTGAACTGTGCTAAAAAAAATTATCCTCAATAGATAATGATCTCTGTCTATTTTTGTTTTTTCATATTCAACGGAAAAACAATATCATTCAACATAAAATCTAGCAAAGGAAAGGAGAACCAGATAAATTATCATGGTTGACTTTTGATTATTTATTAGTTTTTATCTGTTATTTTTTTCCCAAAAGTTAACTCACCGAGTCTGTTATATGATGAAAATCCTTCATAATATAAATGTGATATATCCAAATTTTAACACATAATTTGCACTGATATATAACTTCATGATTGCCGTTTAATTTGGCCATCTGTTGTCAGCATCATTGTGTCATTGACCCTTCAGATTATTATGTGGCTAATGAAACAATCTTTGTCAAATTAATGCAAACGAATTCATGTGATCGATGTTTATGAGAAAGATAGAGGGGGAGGAGGGAGGTGTCTCTCCTGTGTCTTGTCCCAATTTCCCGATATAGATAACAAGTTCGAGTAACAATAGATCAAATGATTGTGTCCAAATAAGTTAATGAACAGAACTAAATGTAGGAACATGATGTGAATGGGGCTGTGTGCCATAGGATTCAATCAAAGAAGACAAAGGAATCTCTCTTTGGCCACAAAAAATCCCCATCTGCTGTTGAATTGAATTGAATTTATGTGCAGGGCACAGGTAAGATCTATGTATGTATGCATGTATATATCACTGGCATTCATCGGACTAGAGAAAAGGAGATGTGAGGCTCAATGAGAAAAAGGTGACCCCTTGGGAAAGTGGTAATTTATAAGCAAAGAAAGGTAGGGGCCTCAAGTGAAGGGATAGATTTGTTTCCTTGTTTGGCAATTGTGGAATCGTCCCATCACAAAAGGACACCCCATCTCCTGGCTTTGCCCCTCTTAAGTCTCATTTCATTTCTACCATGATAGTGACATGTGACTCCTAGCAGCTGTCCCCTTCACATTTCCACTTCAAGCGCTGCACCCACAAAAAGGGGGTTTGGGTAACAGGGCCCCTTCTCTTCACTATCTTTTCTCTCTTCCTTTCCCTCTATAATAACTCAATTTCAACTTCTCCTGATATCATCATTCGACCCTTGCTGTAGCTTGGTTTTATATATCTTATAGTTTTGCCCTTTTTATAAGTTGGTTTCATGTGTATCAATTACTAGAAAAGAATTTCTTAGTAGCTTTTTGAGCAAGAGAAATTTGTTACTCTAATCCATTTATTATTTGGCACATCATGAAATGTCGATAACCATTATCTCATCATAAGTTATCAACATTTACTTATGTATTAAACAATGGAGCATGAGAAATCTCTTGCCTATGCGGCAACTAAAAAGTTATTTTGTTAGAAGCATGTTTCAAATCCTAGATCGCATCATGTGATTAAGAATATTGCAATTGCAGTTCCTCGCAACCACATTGCATTGCAATTGAGATATGATATAAATTCACATAAATCAACTGTAACTTAACCATATCAAGATCACAACGAATCATAATGAGTTCTATTTCATGTTGCAGACACATAAAAATTTCATACCTCATCAACCACAATCACAGCTATTACAACTGCAGCTGCAGTTTAAATATGTTGGATCTGGATTTTTTTTTCACTTATTTTATTAGCATGTATCATCATGTTTAGCCAGGGGACTTGCCTAATCGTAGGCTCATTAATTTTCCATTTTTTTAAACTAATTTCTGTTTTTGATCAAGATGGGAAAAAATGGATAAATTTGATGGTTTTTTAACAAATTCTATCAAATCAAATTATGGATTTACTTCCTAATGTGTTAAAGTTGACGTATCTTTGGGTACATGTTTATGTTCAAAGAAGCAGTTATTTAAAAGTTTTAGTGGTATTTGTTGGAAGTTCTTTACTTCTCTGGGAGATTTTTTTTATTTTTTTTAATATATCTCATACTGCCATGGATTTCATTGATCAGTTTCCCATGTTTACACGGTGAGCTTCTAATTCCGATGAGGTTCATTAACATCCACTTTAGTAGCTGGTGCAATCACTGCATCAGACAAATATGCATGGGTAGCAAGGTGGGAAATGGGAAGCAACTTGAATAAGCAATGCATTGATAATAACCGGACTGTCCTATCTTTTCTTTGCCTCATTTGAAATTAGAAGCATAATGGGTTGGGTTGCAATTTGTGGGAAAAATAATGAATAACATCCAGAGGAATTTATATTGGAAAACGTTGAATACCACGGTTGCTGGGGTACTTATGAAGTGAAAATATGATGGTAAAAAGGGGAGCCAAAATGTTTAAGGTTTGTTTGGTTATGGAAAGAGTTTTTTTTTTGTTTTTATTTTTTATTTTTTTAGTGTTCTCTTTACAGGATTCTAAAGGAAATAATTTAACAATTTTTGTAATTAACAAAAAGATATAAGCAGAAAACGCTTTTTGAAGCTAAATGTACTTGGGTGAGTTGAAGTTCGGTGATAGTCTAAGCAAGAGTTTATAACGAGAGATTTAAAATTATTTTTATATGTACTACTTCGACTTACATTTTTTATATTATAAATTACGTACATAGTTAATGACAGAGAGCCAAATAGACCTCATATTCCAAGAATTTCTTTAATAATGTACTTCCATATAACCTACTAAGAAATTTTGTAGCAAGAATCCAACTTAAACCTTTCAAGTGATTATTCTAACTATTTGAACCGACCCGCATGTTTTTTGAAAGTACAAAGGAGTATGTAATAGTCAAACAGTTAAATGTAGTTATGCTTTGCCAAAAAAAATAATTTTCAATACTTTGCATGTGTAGTGAAGTAGTTTTCTCATGGAATTGTTGTTCATCTATGTGATTTTTAATTTACATTGATTATAACTAAGGACATGGGAACTTGTACCTTGCCAAAAAATATATTCTGCATGGAGTGATGGAAGTTTTCACTATGTGATTTTTAATTTACATTTTATAACTAAGGACATGGGAACTTGAAAAGCTATATATTATTTCATCTCCTAAACAAGTATTATAGCTCTATTTAAAGCTGCAACTTTTTTCTTTTTCACTAGGTGCTGCATGTCGTCAATATAGATAAAAATATCGTTAGTTTTGATTATCAATTAGGTTATAAATAAGTCATTAAAATTTAAATATTTTTCAATGGTTTTGTCAATAATTTTTCTGTATTCATCTACCTGTATGTATTGACTACCATCTATATCCAATTAGCTCTTCTTAGGGATAAGTTACTAAAATTTAAGTTATTTTAATGATTTTGTCTATGGTTTTGCTTTAATTAGTCTTATTCCACTTCTATTCTTCTTACCAAGATTTCTATAAAACTTCTAAACGTACAACCAAATCAACTAAGAAGGAACGGCATCGTCTAGTATTCCACTCTGGTTAAAAGTACAGTAGTAGTAATTATTAAAAGTACAATACCAGTAATTAAGTCCCTCAGTTGTTCGAAAAACCAGCTTATCCAGATATTTTTATCAAGATATTGTTTACAGACAACTTCTTTTAACAATCATTCATTCCATTTTTATCGAAATAAAGTTCCATAAACTAAAACAGATTAAATTGAAAATTAAGCTTTTAATATTTCCTGCCGATAAAATATTAATACAAAAAATGCTATAGACTCGATATAGTATTCCATGAAGTGCCATGGGAATAATCAAACTGTTAACTGTACATTTATTTTATTTTTTTTATTAAAAAAACAACAACAATAACAACGTACAACGGTGTTATTTCAATTCCTAACATTTTTAATTTAATATCAGTTTGGTCCTATTAAATCTTAGGTTTATCTAACCAATATCCTTAGGGCACTGGTTAAGAAGTTAAAAATAGAAAGTTTTATTTTGAAAAATTTATGTTTTGTGTTTACTAAAAAACTTTGAAAACTGGAGGTTTTAAGTTTTTGCATAAATTTAGTCATTTTTTCAATTTTCACATTGATGAAATACCTAAATTGATTTTAAAATAAAAAATATTAGGACTAAATAAACTGATATTAAAAAAGCTTATTATGATTGGATTGATGTTAAAAATTTTATTAGCATTAAATTTATGTCAAATTGAAAATATTAGGATAAAATGTTGTTTACTCAAGTAATAAGTAATCTTAGATCATTTAGAAGGATGCAAAATTGGACTTATAAGAAAGCAATTGCAATATAGAGACCACATGACTTCATACTTCCACAAGAGAATTGTTATGAACGAATGAAATAAACCAATTCTTAAAACTACTTGGTCTTGCCAATTTTTTAAAAGTCTCAATGAAATGGTAAAATTATTGAGATTTAGTTCATAACTCTTTTTTAATCGGAAGTTGTGAGATTAATGAAATACCCAATCATAGATTAACATAATTAATGTTCAATGTAGATTTAAAATATTTTTATAAGAGTTTCAACCTGTTGTATTCCTGTTTTGGACTAGGACACTATTCTCTTATCTTAAATTTTTTCTTTATCATAAAAAATTAGGGTGTGCAATTGCAATATTATGGTTTTGAGAGTGTCTACAAATCTGTTGTGATTGTAATTGTGATTGCTTCAGCTACATTTTTCACAATTTTTGGCAATTGCAGTGGTCACAATGCAACTGCCTTTGGACCTTATTTCACACCTTATTTACTTAATAATATGGTTTTAAATTGTAATCCCTTACCATAAATGTGGCTGTAATATTACTTGTATAGTGCTATCTGTAATGCATCACAATGACAATTGCAACAATACTAATGGTACTTTTTCATAATTTTCAGCATGGCAGCTAATGTAACCGTGATCACTACTACAATTTAAAATCTTTTTGCTAGCCAACAAATAATGTTTGTGAGGATAATTAAAATATGCGCGACAAAGTAACGAGATTTTGGGCCATTATTGTTTTCATTAGTGTCAGTGCTTCGTGCAGATGCTCAAGTCTGCAAATAAAGCATGCAAATATAATGCTGCAGTTGGTACTATAAGACCAAGTGATTAAAACCATCTCTTCTTTTTGACGCAACACTGCACACAACTCCATCTATCTATCTCCCTATTCCTATATATCACCCCACTGACCCTTTCAATTGCTATCATAAAACCCTCTATCGTTTTTTCTTCCCTCTAGTTCCATAGAGAGCTAGCTATTCTCTCATATACACTCACCCCTCTCCGTTCCTCTTGCTCCTTTGAAATATGAACCACGAGGAGAAAGTCGCCATGGACCTTGTTCCACCCTCTGAGCACCTCTGCTACGTTCGTTGCAATTTCTGCAACACTGTGCTTGCAGTATAACTTCACCTTTGGACACTATAAACTATCAAATATTCCAACCATATATCATTTTAAGAGATTCATTCCTTTGTTCTTTATTTATAGTATCATTATATGACTCCATTTACACGGAAATATATATATATATATATATAGTCCTCTCTTTTTTAGCAACAATTTAATTATTAATTATCAACAATATTCTTTCCAAGAGATATTATATATATATGTATATATAGCATCTTCAGGGTCATGATGTTGCTTCTGCTGTTGATTGTGTAGGTTGGCATTCCATGCAAGAGGCTGTTAGATACTGTGACAGTGAAGTGTGGTCACTGCAGCAACCTCTCCTTTCTGAGCACAAGACCCCCATATTCTCAAAATCAAACCATTGATCACACACTGAGTCTCCAGGTTCTTTGGTTTGGTCAAGACATTCATGATATAAAATATACAATAATCTTTGCCAACATGGCATCTACTGTATTCTGTTTTTGTTGGCGTCTACTATAATCTTTGTCAATAGCTTCTGTTTTTGTTTTCTTCTCCTTACTATGCTACATTTCATATTTCATATATACATATGTGTTGGTCTTCTCTTTTGTTGGATAGAAAAGTGATAAGAGCAATAATCTGTTTGTGTCCCAAGCAGGGGTTTTACGGTGATTCCAAAAAGGGGCAAGCATCATCTTCATCTTCTTCACCAACTACATCTACCGAGTCAGTGTCCCCTAAAGCAGCTCCATTTGTTGTAAAACGTACGCATATATAGTTTCTAACTAGAACTGCTATCCCCTCCCCCCCCCAAAAAAAATATATATATATATATATATATATATATAAATTGAGACTTAACATAAGTATATATAATGCATTTCTGATCTACCTCAACCACTTTTATGCATACTTCTATTGTGTCCTTATTTGTTTGATTTGATTTGATTTTTTAATTTTTGCAGCACCTGAGAAGAAGCATCGTCTTCCATCTGCTTGCAACCGTTTCATGAAGTAAGTGCAAAGGAGATGTGTATTTTGTCTTTTACTCACTGCACAACCTTCTCCACCTTTAGGGTGCAACATCACATTGTCTTTAGTCTTTTTACCCTCTTTTTTAGTACTATACCATGTACAACTTTGTTGATTTGATGTGCATGTCAGAGAGGAGATACAGCGCATCAAAGCAGCCAACCCTGAGATCCCACATCGAGAAGCTTTCAGCGCTGCAGCAAAAAATGTAACACTTTTTTCACTCTTACTTTTAGCCTTTAGGGTCACCACTGCACATGCTTGCATATATACAACTTTTTGATTTATTTTTCAAAGTTACAATTTCATAGTCCTAATTTACTTGTGTGTGCTGCTACAAAATTGCATCACAGTGGGCGAGGTTCATTCCAAATTCACCAACCAGTTCAGTTTCTGCAAGTAAAAATAATGTAAGAGCAGTATCTTATCACTATAATTTCCATGCATTTCTTCAAGATCTTAGATTCTTATATGCTCACTGAGTACCAGGTAATTATGCTCATATCCAATAATAAAATGATATTTTAGATAAAAGTGTAACTTAATGTGAATTTTAGCAGAAATGTCAATCTATAATTGAATATAAGCATAATTCATCTTATACTCCATCAAAATGTAATAATTTCTTCAAGATTAATTGGTTGACTTTTATTTGGGTCATTTGTCCAGGCATGAAACAGCTATGGCAAATGGTGGTGATAATGGTAGAGAAATGGAGCAAGTCAATTTGGAGTCAGTTTCAATAAACTATATGTTGTTCTTAATTATATCGCTATCTTTTTAAATTTCCTTTCGGTGTAGAAGTGGCTTATATGCCTGCATGTACGAGATCTGAAACCAGTTTAAGGCAAGACTTAATGTATGCTGTTTGGTTGTTGCAAAAGTATTATATTGACGCCAAAACCAAACGTTAATTTCTGTTGAGTATCACCTAAAAAGCTTGTTTATTAGCGATGGTGAAATTGTAATGGAAATCCCACTGGCAATGTTGACAAGATAATTGATTTGCTAGGGTTTTAATGTAATTTTATATTCTTATTCAACAATGTGCCTTCTAATATTGAAACCTGGAATTGTTGCCTGTCTTTCGCCAGAAAAATTGTCATCCCTACTCTCATCCCAAGAAAAAAAAAAAAAAGTCTTAACACTCTTAAATAATTTGTTATTGAGTTTTATCAATTCGATCATTAAATTAAAAGTTCGTAAAAGATTTTAAAATTTGGAAAAACGATTTTTTTACTTTAACTTACAATATTTGTGAATGCTTAACTTATCTTCAATTTGATTAGTATAATCATTATGACAATGTTATACTGTTCAACTGTATAAGTAAAATTAATAAATCCCATCCCCTATCATAAAATTAGGGTGCAAAGTTGCTGCGAATTATATTTCAATATGATAAAATGTATTTTATCTCTAAATTTTAGGTTATATGCATTTATCCCTTAACTTTTAAAATATACATCATGACAACATAAACTTTCAGTGCAAAACACTCATCAATATAATTTTAGCAATTGATGAATATATAATTTATGTGCACTTAATATCCCTTATGTTTATAATTTGTGAAATTCGATATCTTGTTTGTGAATTCTCATGTCAATGTAATACCCTAATTTTTATATTGTATGCAACCGACATCCTATTATGACCTAAGGTTTTTCACCATTTGAAAAGTCAAGTTTTTTGCACTTTTTAAAATGTTAAGGATGTCGCGATATTCGTTTTGAAAAGTTAATATGTAAGTATACGATCTAAAGTTAGGGATATAATGCATATAACCCTATTTCAATATAACTTGCAGCAAGGATCGAGTAATGTTATTTTTATATTAAAAATAGACACTTTTGTTGAAACACTATAAAACAGATAAAGACAATATTTGGTTGCAGTAGTAGTCAATAGAAGTGGTCAAAACTCGATCCCTTTCTCTCTATATTATATACATTATGACTCCTATATTGTGTTATTAGTCCATGTTTTTATTGATGTAATAAATTTTTCTTAATGTGACAACTTTAAACTATGCATATAACTTTTCTATCTCTATCTCAAATTATGAGTTTTCTTAAAAATAATATAGTAATATGAATATACTAGAGATAATGTCCAAACAATCTTGAGGCCTAGTATAGTTGGCAGGCTTAGTCAAGGATTCAATTCTTGATGGTGTATGAAGAGGGTTTAGTGGCCCAAAGCAAAACCCAAGTTTGTGAGCTCTATGCCTCAAGAGGATTGGTCATTGTTTCTGATAAATACGTAGGTTTATCTAAAAAAGGGATAATGTCCATACACTCTACGGGTTTATTATTTTGTGATAATTGTATTTAATAAGCTAAGTAATTTAAAAAAAATGATATTAATTAAAAATAAACATAACAAGAATTTATTGAATTTTATTTTGTTTAATTGTTTTTACTATAAGTCTAGTGGATCATTAGGATAGAAAAATTATATTTTTTTAGGTGAACCAAAGATATTTTCTGCCAGAAGCAATTGGTAATCCTCTTGAGGTGTAAAGCTAAAGACAATTTTGTCATTGACCACAAGATCCTTTTATACACCACAGAAATTGACTCATAATTATATGTTTAAGAAGTTCACCAACTCCTAGTTCTTGATGATAGAAAAAAATACTTATGTTAATAAATAAGTACTTTTAAACATAATATAATGTTACTTGTTTATTTGTGCTTCTATAAATCACAAAACAAATATAATATATTTCTACTTATTCATATAAGCTGGTAGATAGTTGCTTTTAATTTTAAAATAAAGCAATGAAAAAGATAAAAGTTTAGCATAAAAAATAGAATCAATTATGTTTTCAAAAATGTTCGTAACATTCTTTTAAAATGGAAAATAATGTCCTTGCCTTCCCTATGAAATCCTATCTAGTTCTGCACTTAAAAAAATAGAGTATTGTCACTTTTTATTGATAAATATATTAAAAATTGTATAAATATAAGATTATATATACATATAAGCTAATTGGGCTTTTTATCCCCACACTATATATATATATATATATATAAAGTTAATGTACTATTTTTATATGAATTTATGACACACACACACACACATATATATATATATATATATATATATATATATATATATGTATATATTGTAAAGTGATTTTTCATACTCTTAATTGTAATTTTCTAGAAAAAAAATTTACTTCTATATATGTCACATACGATATTTGGTTGTGATTTTGAAAAACTTTTAAGAATATATTAAAATATTCAATTATATTATAAGTCAAATATCTGAAAATACTGTCGTAATATGTAGTACAAAAAATCAAATAGTTAAGTGATTGTTAAAGTTCATTCGCTTCTTGTATATATGTTAACATATAAATCTTGATTAACCTTGCTGACCAAATAAGACAATTCACTTGTAATTAAAAGTACATTGTTATTGAAATTAAAAATGTGTAAAAGCTAGTTGTTACATTGGTATATCTTTACTTAAACATAACATAGGATCATATTACTTTAAAAATCCTTAATTGTAGTTAATTAAAAAAATCAAAATATTGGACGGGGTTTGGATTGGATTTGTTTAGTGATTTTGATTAGGTTGGATTTGATTGATTTAAAGGTTTAGTGGTTTTTTATTTGAAAACTGAAATTGCGTTAGCTTTTATTTAAAAAAAATTAAGCAGATTAATTCCTAAAGTTAAAATTAAAAAAATCATGTTATCCTTGAAATAAGATATTACTATAATTATTAAAACTTTAATTTAATTAATTTCAAATAAAAAATTAATATTTACATCCAATTGAATTATTGTAATCAAGCAGACCCCCACCTAGTAGTACAATATGGGGTTTGTCTAAGGTCCTCACCAAGTTGTTGTAAAAAATAAATGAATAAATAAATAAACAAAATGAAAATCACGCCAAAACGAATGATTTATAAATCCCAATGATTTATAAAAATATTTCTCTTCAACTAACTTTCAACACTTCTAACAGACCATTAAACATCAATTTCAATCAAGTAAAGAAATATAGATAAGTGGGAATCATGTGTATTTGTTAGCTTAAGAAAAAAAATTAAAAAATCATACAAATCAAGACTAGCAATGAAATCTAGCATGCTAAGCTAATTCACCTAACCTCATCAAAACTAAACTTCACATTTCTAAGTTTCTCTTCGTTCGTGTTTTGCAATAAAATTAATCGTAAAGCAAAAACTCCACCATTATTATTTACTTATGGTTCCATTCCCTCTAGCTAGCATAAAACTTAAAAGTTGGGGAAAAAAAAAAAGAAAGAAAAAGCTGCAATATTCCATATGTCTTTCTGACCATTTTGTCAAAATCCAATCTATGTACAGCACCACATTGCACGCCTTTGGACTTGCTTCCCAGAATCTTGCTGGACACACCAGTAGACTCCATTCCAACACTGAAGACAAACATTAGTGCCATGTGCACTCCAATCAGTACACTGAAACAGGATCAGCCAAGAAAGCCATCGTTGTCAGCTGAAGCTGTGCATTTAGTATATCCCAAATATTTACATGTGTTGTCAATAATGGTGACCTCAAAATAAACTCTTCTCTGCAACAACAGCCTTTAACTTATTTACTTCTTTCAAAAGAGAAGAATTCCCCTCACAAGCCTCAACCAGCACTTTTAGCCTGGGCTCTAACCAGCTCTTTTCCTGCATTAAACCATCAACCTGCCCCGCCGTGCCGGCTGTTGGTGGCTTGTTATAGTGGATAAGGTTGAGTAGCATTCCCTGTAACGAAAATTCCATTCGTAAACATGTTTTTGGGGTAAATCTTTTTGGTCCTGACATTTTCAATTTGATACCAATTTAGTCTTAACAAAAATTTTTACATTAATTTAATTCTGGCATTTTTAATGTTGATATCAATTTGACCCTAACAAAATTTTTTACTTCAATTTGATCCTAACATTTTAATTTCTACATCAATTTAGTACTAATATTTTTTATGGAACATCAATTTAGTCATTCATTTAAAGTTGGAATCTAACAAAATAACTAAAATAATATCAAAATTGAAAATATTAGGACTAAATTGATGTCAAAAAATATGTTGGGACCAATTGATGTCAAATAGAAAATGTTAGGACAAAAGAGATTAATAACTCTTATGCTTTTGCCTACATCATCATCATATAAATCTAGATGCAATAGTGCCTATTAGTATTAAATTAAGAAGGAAAAAGATACAACAAAAAATTATCTTCTACTTCATCAATAGCCCTAAACTCTTGGTCACACAAATACTGCAATTATGGTTTGCCAAGCCCGTGAGGTCCCCTAAACACTGGTAAAGCCATTCACTTAGTACGTCCCATGGATACACACAACATTTCCTTATTCAAAGTTTTTGAAGTAATTGGAATATGCATGGCATCGCAAATTCAGGATGGATATTTGTCTACACAACTATGTCATCAGGGTAAAAGATATCACAACTTGCTCACCTCATGTCGCTGTTTCCCAGCATAATCTCGCAACAGAGACCTAGCAAGCCTGTTCCGCAACAATGACTTATCCATGGGACAAGCATGAAATATAAAGGAGGAAAGATGATGAACAACAAGAGTATATGCAACTGATCCTCGAATCGCAGCCCTGTCCAGAGCATCGGAAACCCACGACTTGGCATAAGCCTCCAAAATCCCTTCATTATCCTGCAGATAGAGAGTAAACTGTCAATATTGATTCGAAAACATCATATTGTGAGTCAGTGACTACTGGCTAGTATGCATTAATTGTGACAATGCAGGTGCATCCCTCCACTGACAATAGTGGACGAAGACATGCCCATCAACCCATTAGATTCCAAGTGTTGCTATTGACAAATGTTACAGATAATATAACCACAGAAGGGGAAAAAAAGTGTTTGTAATAAGGAAACAAATGATGAACAATCCACATTCCTTGCAAGGGTAACTTGCATGACAAGCCATTGATGTTAGGCACAAACTTTCTAAGCGTTTAAGATCCAATGCTACTATCTACCCTACTAACCTACTAAAGATGCAAACTCCAAAAAAAAGAGAGCCATTGTAACGTTACATGCATGTTTGGCAAAATTACAACCAATAAACATGTCAATGGTGGTTTATTGTAATATCTGTAATACATTTAAATCCTGCAACATGACAAACCCAACAATAGATGAACACAACTATATCCCTATAAAATAAGTGCTAAAAAGGATCAGTAAATGCTCCTCTGTGTTGCTCTTCCTTATAATCTTTGATTTCATTATAAATATTTTCTCTACTCAATGCCTCTCCCATCTCAGAACATAATAAGGAACAACATTATTGTATTATTATTAATCTCTTCCTACTCTTCTGTTACATTTTTCTCTTTTATCTATATTGGTTTCACTGACGGCAAAACTTAGGGCTAGAACATAACTTACAAATTTGTGCTGGAGAAAAAAACATAAGCCAGATAACACTGCTGTCATGTGTCATCATTTCACCTTTTGTAGGTGAAATTTTGGACCAAATTTTATATATAGTTTTTGAGATTCCATGTCCGAACAGATCTACAGCAAATGACCCATCACTTAACCCTTAACATGGAGAAAGTAAAGGAGCATTAAACATGCATGAAAGCATTCCTTTAACACTTCCAAGAATGCTTCCAATCAACTTTGTTGATTCTTGTTTTGGTACAAAAGAAATTCTTTTTCCGTGATTAGTATCATGCTTTTATAGCTTTAATGTAACACTTTAAAGTACAACAACTTTTAAACATTTTACAAAACTATGATGACATTTATATCTTCAACCTAAAACAAAAGAAAAAAGATATAAAAAGCACAAGTAAGATGCTCTACATATAATGCTCGATGGTAAATCAGCTGATAATTGATGATAAAGTTTTACCTCAATAGGTTCAAGGTATCCTTCAGCCCCAGAAAAACATTTCTCTAAAGGTGGCAGAAGCTCAAGAACATGAGCATTAGATAGTGTATTCCATGCAGCAAGTCGAATAGAGGATTCAACACAACGGTGTAGATAGAGTGAAACTTGCCGGCCAAAGATCAGATCACCATAAGAAATAGCAGAAAACTGCTCTACAAGGTCTTCAATAATTATTGAGTAACTTTCATGAATCTCAGATTGAAACTTCAGAAACTCAACATGGTTTTTATCATGTGAAACAGTTTCTTTACTTTGATTAAACCTTGCCTTATCAAGAAGCTCGCCATAAAGATCCTGCAAAGCTTCAAAAGTTTCCCTGCTCTGTTCTTGTTCAAGTATTTCCATTCCAACAAGGAAATTGACAGATAAGGAATGCAACTTCCACGTTAATGATACATGCTGAATGGGAGAAGGAATGTCCGTGCCTTGAAAATTGGACATTGCTTCAACACCTAAAACAAAGAACAATCCAGATTTAGCAACTTCAAGCATATCAGAAGAATCTTGTATGCTGCTATGTCCACTAACAACTTTTTGAGGACCAGACCGCTTGCTATGGAATATCGTTGATATTGGACTAAGGTAAAAGTGGACTGGAAGTGGTAGTTTCTGGTGAGCCCATTCAATCATTAGAGAAGCATGGGATGGACTTGTCATGGGTGACATGTCCGAGTCCTCATATATGGTATCCAAATGAGTATTACCCTTCAGAGAGGTGCTGGAGGAACCACTGCCATCCACAGCTTTGGATTTCATCTTTACAGATAACCACCTGCTCCTAAAATGCGAAGATAACGTTCTACTGAAGTGCATGTAATCCTCTTCTTCATATTGCCACCCAAATGTTTTACCCCTTCTATTGAGGAGAAAATTCCATGTACAGAGATCAAGGTACTTCAAGACACAGACATGGAACAAGAGATCCAATGCCTTATCCACAACATCCTTATCCCTTGGTCCTGCAGTTAAACACAATCCCAAGGCAGAATTAATCTTCTGTATGGTGAAGCTTGTTTCTTCAGTTATAGGAACATCTTTAGATGCATTTTGAAATGTTTCCAGCAAACAGATGAGAAATCTCGCATCCATTTGTGACAATAAAACTGTTTTTGACCAAAATCCTCCATGACGAGCACCCCAGCCAATTCCCACTCCTGGAGCTGGTCCTCCTCTTCCAAATATCTCAATGGACTGCACACATTGCCACCCTGAATCAACCAAATGTACGAAAACATCAAGCATAGACCTTAAATCAACCAAGCACCTGCTAAGCATGCCATTCTCAAGCACTTTTCCTTCTTTCGAGAGACTTTGTTCTTGGCATTGGAGACTACAGATGCCGACCTTGGCAGACTTTATCAGATTATCAATTGTCGAAATAATCTTGACCATTCCATTCATAAAACAGGTGGAAGCTAGAGAAATTTCAACATCACCCTTCTGCCTCAAATAAATTAGTTCCTTCATAAAAGATTCACCACCTTCAGGATCCCCTCCACATTTTGTCCCAAAGGAAGCTGAAAAGCACAAAAGCCAATATTTAATCAACTCAAGTCCAATCTTAGGGACAAATTCTGGAAGCCATGGCACACGCCCATCAGTTTTCTGTAGGCTGATAGCATCCCCCAAAGCCACCCTTTCAAGCACTCTGAAGAGCATGTGAGTCACAGCCGAATACACCCACAACAAGGGAGTGATGGAGAGTTCATGAGAAGCAGAGTCAGATCTCCCTTCTTTCTGTCCCTCAAACAATTTGGATACTTCAGGGTCACATCTGGTTGCTATCCACTTTATGGCTAAGTCAACCATTGGACCAACATAACTCCAAGACCAGACCTCCATGCGACCAGCAGACTGAGGAATTTGATCGTATAGAGACTGCTGTGAAAACAAATTTGGCAGTCTTCCAGCCAAAGATTCGAGAATAAGGTATGCCTCCCTAGAGATGGAAGTAGATTCATACAGAACATTCTTCTCAACAAGTTTTTCAAATGAAGGCGGATTCAACCAAAAACACAAGGCAGGGAACAGTTCCGAGAAGTAAGACACACAATATCCATATTGAATGCAAACCCTCCAGAAACGCAATTGTTCAACAATCAGAGCTGACCCAAGTTTGCATTTTTCCTTCCCCAACATCAGCCAGTGGTCAATGGAGGAAGGATATTGATATAAATTCCATGTCATAGACTGAAAATACCCATTCTTTATAAACTCTACACAAGTTTCCTGATCCAACCGAGCTAAGACCTTTACCAATATCAAGGGAAACATTAGTGCTGATTCTCTAACTGCAATTGCAGAGATAATTCAACATATATAACAAGCAAGGAAAATTTTATACACACAACCTATTAAATAAAATTGAAAATTGTTGATCACCTTCATAAGGTTTACAGATTTTATCATGGAAGATCGAATTTCGAAATTGTCAATGGTAAATCTGTGCACAATTGTCTGAATAAGCCTTTCGCACTTCAAGACTGCATTAGCACATGAAGGTGAATGCCTCACTATGGCAATCAGTATAGAAATAATACTTTCTTCCAAAGCTGCTGTAGGATCTGTCTGCAACCATTAGCAAATAGTGAATTTGACATGGACGTTAATATAAAATAAAGCGAAAAAAAATATCGTTTATGATTAAGTCATTCTACACAGGATCTAATGACATCAAATGCTTCATCATGATTAATAATATTTTACCTCTAAAAGATAACGAAGTCGAGGAAGGATTCCCATGCGAACTAGACCTGCAGTAAAATCTTGTCCGGCAACTACTACATCATCCTGAATCGTATGTTTCCCTTCAGTCTCATTATCCATAGAATCCTCACTGAAAGGGAGAATGTTTGAAGGTTTTGCACTGTACTTCCAGTAACCCCCCTGAAGGAATCCAAGATTAATATCTGGTCTGCTCCTAAAAACTGGAGCTGTACAAATATCCTTGTCACAAGTTGCCATCTTCTGGAAGTGAAAAATACAAATCACAGATGAATCTAAAGTGAAACACAGATATCAGTATAAGATTAAAGACAATAAATATAGATGAGAACCGCTGTTACCTCTGACATATCAACGAAGCACTCATTCACATAACAACTCAATACACTTTGAACAACCTTTGCGCAGGCCAGAACTACAGAACTGTGGTTATCATCAAGACACATCCTAAGAAAAATCAGAGTAAATTACTGTCAAAAGAGGCTCAGACAATGGGAAGAATAATCATAAGACACTACAATTTTAAATAAATGAAGTATTCATCAAGCAAATATTAATCACAAGCTACTCAAAATAGCATATAAGAATACAATCTATTGGAAAAATCTAAACATAAAGATCAGGATGGGTAGTCCCCATCAGGGATAAGATCTTTTTGCATTAGGTAATTTATATTAAATGACCATTCTAGTTTCGGCAACATGTCTCTTTGTTACTAACAACAAAAGAACAAAACCCGTGTGAGCAAAGAAAGCAATCTATATTTTCACTCTTCCCATTTAAATTTTAGGCACAGGTGGCAATATTACACAACAGACCTAAGGCCACCAGCATCCAATTTTAATGTATAACTGTATAAACACCACTAGAAAAGTCACATTATGGAAAGCCAGATCATAAGAGGTTATCACAAATTGAGAAACAAAAACAATGGTAGTTTTAAGGAAGCCAGTGTGCATAAGATATGTGCATAATAAATTATGAGCAACATATTTGTGAGTTCTCTGGCTTCATTGGGTCCATGTCACATGTCAGATGGTATTGATAACGTATAATAGCCAGGCAGGAATTCTAGTTACATCTAACCAAACAATTCACCTGCTTAATGATTAACTGCAACATAGACAACAGAATAATTTTCTAATTTTTTTTGTTAAAAAAAACATATTTTTTCACTCAGTCATTGCAGGTAGTTAATAAAACCAATAACTTGGGCAACAAAACTCACCTAAGTGACAACACGAGCTCAGGTTCTGGACCAAGTGCAAAAGCCCAAACAGCCTCCCAGTCAACTGATTTGTCAACTTTGTTTTCACTTTTCAACATATGCCCAGTTCTATCTTTGCAAATATAGTGTAATGCCTTATCAAGCACAGATGAAATGAGATGTAATGCAAGCGACCTTTGTCCAGGAACCTAAAAAGTAACATTGGCACAAACACTGAGTTCCAAAGGAATAACATGCAATAAATTATTTTAATTATACATTCATAAATGCAAATCCATCGAAGCTGTTCCAGGCATATCACACTTCTAAGTATAGCTGCATCCAACAGAAAGATACATCAACTCAAAACATACCACACTTCTAGTGAGCGCCACGGCTTCTTTGATTGTGTAACCAGCAGCACCAGGATCTCCCTCAGTTCGCAGATAGTCACGTTCAGTGACATTATCTGTAGCATGACAGATTGAATTGTCACACAAACAAAATTCAAATCTTATGCACAACTTTATCTTATTTCCAGAATAATCAGGATATCAATCGAAACGCTTTCCAGACAGAAAATGCTAACATCCAATATGTTGAATGTATAATGATAAGCCATAAAGTCAGTAACCAAGCAACCAAGTCTAAGAACTTGGAAAGATCAGATTCAGGAAGAAATCAACAACCAACAGGAAACCAAAGTATAGAAGGAACCAAAACAAAATTCTAATTTATAGCCGAACAAAAAAAGGGGGATCCATAATTTGCTCAATGCTTTAAGACAGGCAAAACCCTGCAAAGACATTGAGCTTAACCTTTACTGTATTTTCCAGCAATATAAATTATAATCCCTACACGGTACACATACAAATGCTAAGTACTTTTGGAGCATGTGCATTTAGAAGTAGTCAACCAAAAATGGCCCATGGGTTTTCGGAAGAAAAATAACTTCAAATACAAAATTTCAATATGTAAGCTGCAAAAAAAGTTGATATTTCATGAAGAGAAGTATTCCAAGCATTAACAAAACATACTACTAGCATTACCAAGTGTTGATTTACTACATACCCAAAAGACATAGCACAAGTACCTAGAGTTATATCTATATACACATGCAACCATCATACAAGCAATCATCAGGTGACATCAGAAATCATAGGGATGCCTAAAGAACATAATAAGAATAAATAAGGCATACCATACACAGGTATGCGATCTGTATCAACAACATCACCAGCCAAGGAAAATCGTAACTCCCTAACAGCCTCAACTCTATTGCTCCACGCATTCCAAGAGCTACTATTTCCAGAGGTCAAATTACTTGTCTTATTTTTCCCATCATCCAGCTTATTTTCTGATGGTGGAGTCATCAGCATATGGGAGATATCATCCTCGGTATGGAGAGGTTTTGCATCTTGAGTATTCTGAGCACGTTGATTCACAAATTCAGAGCCACTACCCATTTCTGATTTTAAATTATTTTGTTTCTTCATTTTTTCCTGTCCTCTTTTCTGCAGTACTTTCAGTAATGTAGGGCTTATCTTCTCCATTATTTCAGCCTGGGCTTCAGCAATATCCTCAGGTGACATTTGCTTGATCCGAGCTCGATTCTCAGCATCAATTTCCCTCTCAAGAGACATGGACTCTTGCTCACCAGAACTAGAAACCATACTTTTAGTCAGGTTATTTTGCTGTGGTCTTAATGCATCTAGAGATCCAAAATTGTCATCGTGCATTCTATCATAGCAAATTTGGTCCCTTTCAGGCACAAATTCATTTTCTTCCTTATCACAAAAAAATCTTGCATGTTTATCTTTTTCCTGAAGATCTACCTTATTTGACGTATCCAGTTCCATGTCAGCAGCTGAACTGGAAAATCCTCCATCTGAGTTACATAACTCCTGCTTAGCATCCAATTTAATAGAAGCAAGGGCACTGTCATCAGCAGAAGGTGAGGTTGTCTTGATTGCATTATTATTGCCTTTTGCACTCTTCTTTTTCGCCGTAGTTCGGCTAAAGCGACACACATCCTCTTCTGGTTTCTTCCCCAAAGAAGAATTATCATCCTGAGTAATCTCTTTCCACCTTCCAAAATCCAAACCCTTTTTCTTCTTCCTTTGTACCGGAATAGCAAATTCAGAAACTTTGTCAAACTCCATGAATGCTTCATCTCCTTCATCCTCAACATCTTTGTCACTATCATCGTCACCATCATCATCAACCCCTTTACCACTCAAAGGACGCCAATGCTGTAATCAAAATCTAAACATCAGTCCATGACACTTATGACCCATTAAAGGAACTCTATACTCTCACCATGAAATAAAATGAGTGAATGTAAGAGAAACTAATCCAACAACCCCCCACCCCCACCCCTTCTCCCAAAAAAGAGTTAAATTAAATTTTAGGGGACACCCAAAATGAAAAACAAAAAATGTTATGTGTTGATTTCACTCACAAATACCCAGAAGACAGTGAAAAAAAAAAGGAAGACACACTTGGTATGTGTCTCCCATTAACATTCAACAACTCTTACCAGAGACAGTTAAAGGATTTTTTTTTTTGTTTTTCTTCCTTACATTACTAACCATTCTATAGGAACACTTCATTATGGTACAATAACACACAAAATAACCAAAGCTTTTTTACAGTGAAAAGGGGTGGTTGAGGGAGATTAAGGGGACTTACAGGGCCATGGGAACGGTGGCGTGCAACAGGGAAAGGGAGAACAGTGGGTTTGGGAAAAGGGTATGGAGCAGTGGGTGGGTTACTGCTGTGTGACTCAGAGATACCCTTTTCAACGATGGAACCAACCAAGCGAGACGCATCTTCTTCGTTTATTTGGAGCGAGCTCGTGCTCAACACTTTCACCTTCTTGGGTTCCCCTTTTCTCTCGTTTGGCTTCCTCTCCATGCCTATGAAGTTGGAACTCGGAAGCCTTCAACAACACCACGAGGGAAGGGAAGAAGAAAAGAAGTAGCACACAATGAGAAGAACGACTTCGGTTTCTTATATTTTTGGTCGGAGGGAAGAAGAGACTAGAGTTTTTGAGGTTTTTTGGGCCTGGGCATTCTAATAAGCAAATTATAAGGTGGAAGTGATATGTTTGGATTTATTATGAATGTCAATATTATTAGTGATTGGATGATTATTATTTTGATTGGATGGTTTAATCCAACTATCACTAATGGATCATCCATAAAACCCACCTTTCTTATAGGCTTCTTTTGTTGGGTAAACTTCACCAAACTAACGTTACATGCTTGACATTGACATTCTACAAGTTTGCTGGCTCGATTGTTGAAATTGGGCTTCTGCTCAAGGTCAAACAAGAAAATGGGGGCTTCTGGTCATGTTGGGACCTTAATGAGCCCAAGTGAAGTATGCCAAATTCTAAACTTCTTCTTGGTTTACGACCAATAACAAAAAGATTAATAGCGCAAAGAAGGCTATCGGAATCACTAAAGTACGTAGTATTCAATGCTTACAATTCTTTTTTCAAGTATTATAATACTATAGATTAGTATTTAAATTTTAGGAGAATCTTAATTATAAAGTGGAGATATAAAAACTATTCTCTCCCTAACTTTTCTCTCTCTAAAATTAGAAAGAGAAAATTTTGAAAGGGTAAAATAGGGATTAGTGTTTAATTTTTTTGGTGAATTAGTTATGCAATGGGTATTTAATAACTAAATATTTGAGTATGTATTTGAATATATGATATCTTCTGAATGGGGATTAGTATTCAATTCTTTGAGGAATTAAAGTTATGCATTCTCTTTGTCGTTGATGTTTGTTGTAGGGTAAAATACATTTTCCCTGAATTTTAGGTCATATGCAATTTAAACAATGACTTTTCAAAACGTACATTACGATATTCTGAACTTTCCAAACTGTGTAAAACACCCCTATTATTCAGGCAATGCATTATGACACCCTAAACTTTTCAAACTATGTAAAAAATCCAAAAAAATTTAAGTCATAGTAGGGTGTCGGGTTGCATACAATAAAAAAATTATGGAGGTTAATTGCACGTAGTATTCACGGACAAGGTGTCGAGTTGCACAAATTAGAAACTTTAGAAGAGTTAAGTGCATATAAATCTTACCTTTATTAGTTGTCAAAATTATCCTGAGGGGTGTCTTACACATTTTGAAAAGTTCAGGGTGTCGCGATGCACATTTTGAAAAGTCAGGGAGTAAATTGCATATGACTTAAAATTCAGGAGGTTAAAATGCATTTATCGCTTTGTTATATTTCTTTGGTGAAAATGATTGAATGAAGCATCTTAATCTTGATTTATCAATAAGTATTCTATGTTTTTTATTATCAAGGTACTCATTTTGAGGCGAGTTTCAGTGATTGTGTCTATTTCCTTCTTGTTCTTCTTCTCTATCTAGCGTATATATATTCATCTTCCAAGAGATTGTCGTTATGAAATAGAATGAAGACTCAAAGGATAAAATATTTATAATACCTGATGTATACGTATTAGTAGAGGTTTAGCTCTAGGGTCCCCAGGACCCACCCGAGTAGTCGAAGGCTGAAGGAGGATGTGAAGGGCCAAGGGTGAAGAGCTGGAGTTGCTCTTGCGAGATTTTGCAAGAGACTCGCTCAAGAGAGTTTTGGTCGCTGCAGCGAACTCTGTCACTACAACTAGCGGACCTGATGTCGCACAATGCAAAATGACGTTTTGATAAGTAAGACCCCTCTTCCCTTCAAAACCCCAAATTGGGCTCCCCTTCTTACAAAACCGAAACCTCACTCCCAAACCCTCCTTCCACCCTCTTCCTCTCAATCTCACTCAAATCCTTTTCCTTCCAAGATCAAAAGTAAGGATTATTGTTGGTTTATGTTAGATATCTCTTCCCTCTTCCTTCCATATGTGTTGGGTGTCTTTATGTCTCCATTGACATCAAATGGGGTACTCCCCAATGTTGTTAGAATAGATCTAGGGCTATCTAGAGATACCCATAGAATATTCATGAGTTTGTTTGTTTCCATGGTAGATTTTAGTGTCATTCATGCTCCATGGAGCTTAGTTGGTGTCGACATTGTTCCTTATTTTCTTGCTATTATGAATATGTTATGCATTATGTTTTCTAACTATAAGGCTAGAAATGATAAAATGTATAGAGTATGATTTTTACAATTATGACAAGCTAGCAAATATTATGATTTTTACTATGGCATGAAAAATGTGATTTAAAGAATCACGGACCATAATTGATGATGTTGTGTGCTATGGAAAATATTTTACATGTTTGAGAAAGGATTTATTAAAAATTTATGTATGGTAGCAAGATGGCTATTTTATTTTATCAAATATGTTTCTATGGATTTCTTTGACATCTCCATGTTTTCAAGTTTAAGATTTCAAGCTATGTTTTAGAATATTCAGTTAAGATATTTATATATGTTAGAGAAATGTGAAAAGGAGTATGACCCAGCTTTATAAATAAATATGTTATATAATTTCCAAGTTTTATGATTATAAAACCCTATTTTGAGCTATGATATTAGAGTTATCAAGTATATAAAAATATGTTAGTTTAAGATATGAATTTAGAACTACAGTTTTATAGTACCAAGAGGTATAGAATTCAGGATGATTTATAGCAATTGGCATATACATACTCTGTGGGCTTGAAATCAGAATGCCTACAAGTGGGTGATCCTTTGGGCATTTTTACAGCCACAGTTATGCAAAAGTCATGTTGTTAGAGTTATATTGATCCAGAACTTTAGAGTACTTAGAATTTAAGGGCTCGCGTTTGCGAGGGATGAGCACCCACCCTTTAGTTATGTAATTTCAGTATTATTGTTTTTATTTATTTCCGTTGAGTTATGTATGATGGGTAATATAGATAAACATCCATGAAGGCAATATCAATAAACAACCATAGGGGCAATATCAGTAAATAGCCATGGAAGCAAACCCAGGAAACAGCCATGGAGGTAATCCCTTGAACAGCTAAGGTTTGCCAAGAACCGTAAGATTACAGAATCTCATGTTCGCTAAGGACTAAGCATTACTTTTCAGATGATAGAAACAATTATTATATTTACATATATATGTACATATGGAGAATGCTTTGGAGTTTATTTATTATTTACATTAGTATTATTATTATTATAATGTTTTTATTATTGTTGTTGTTATGATTTCATACTTCCATTGTTGTTGTCCTATGAAGAAGGTACATGTGAGAACTCACTCACTAAATTTTATATCAAACTCACCCTTATCTTTTCTTCCTTTAAAGATATAGTAGCTACCTAGGTCTTCCGACCCTTCTCTAGTAGTAAAGATGCCAATTGGTGACCTCACTTCGGAGTGAAGCGCCCTTTTGTGTTCTTAGAGTGCTCCAGTGTCAATGCGGGAGGGTCCAGATCGTAGATTTAATTACGTGATTTGCATTATGATTTAAACTTATACTGTATTTACATGAATATAGTTATTTTGTACAGAGGACAAATATGTTTTGTATTATAGAGACAAATTTAGAGAATGGTTATGAACTTGTTATCCATGCTTTTTTGATTTCTAAGAGAAAGATTTATATTAGAAATGTAATGATGTTTTATTTAAATGGATTTTATTATTAAAATATGCATATTGAGAGACTCAAAGGTCACGAGGCTTACATAGGATGAGACTCCTCATATGCCGTCACGTTCCCAAGTTGGGTCGTGACATATTTCAATTGGTCTTACACTCATAAGGATGAGAGATAAACTTTCCTTCTAATGCATAACTTGTGAGACAACATTTGAAAAACTTGCTTCCTTCTAGTGTAGATTGTTTTTTAAGGAAAAGATATTTTTTCTAAGATAGCTTTCTAAAGGTGTTTTCTCAAGTTTTCTTTCTGTAGCCTTTGCTTTCTAGAGCTTACTTTATGAGGATTGTGCTTTTTGAAGATTTCTTGATGTTAAGTTTCTCCAGATCTTCTTCAACATCAATCAAGTCTTAAGCAAAGTCCTTCTTATACTCTTTGAACTTGATGTGGATGGTCTCTTCAACATGTAGTGTTCTTTTGTTGTATACCCTGTAAGTTTTAGAGACTAAAGAGTAACTAGGAAGATACCATTATTAGATTTGGGATCAAACTTTGTCAGCATGTCCTTGGTGTTAAGAATGAAAGTTAGATCCAAAGACATGAAAATATGATATGTTGGGTTTTTTCTTTTCCAAAACTCATAAGGAGTTTTCTTGAGATGGATCTTAGAAAAACTCTATTTTGAATGTAGCAAGAGGTATTAACAGCCTTGCCACTTTCTAAAAGCATTGTTCTTGCTATTTCTTGCAAGCTTCCATTCTTCCTTTCAATTACCATATTTTGTTAGGGAGTTCTAGAGGAAGAGAACTCATGAGAAATGTCATGGTTTTCACAAAAGTTTTCAAATTCTTTTCCATGATCTAATCTAATAGAAGTGATTTGAGAACCTTTTATCATTAGAAACTTTTTTTTACAAAAGCTTTAAATATTTCCACCACCTCATTTTAGAAGCCAAGAAAATAACCCATTTAATTCTTGAGAAATCATCCACTATGACAAGACAATATTTCTTTCCAACAAAGACTTGTGGTCTTGGTTAGTCCAAAAAGATCCATATGTAAAAGCTCTAATGGCCTTATGATTGAAACCACATTTTTGTTATGGAAAGAAGCATTGGTTTGCTTGCCTTTCTCACAGAACTCATAAGTTGAATCCTTGTCATAACTATCTTTGGAAGACCTTTAATAAGCTCTTTCTAAAATAACTCAAAGATTAGCTTCATATGAGCATGACCAAATTTCTTATGCCACAGCCACTTATCATCCATAAAGGATGCAAAACATTTTATATCATGATCTAGAAGGTCATACAAGAATAACACATAAGTGTTATCATGTCTCTTACCAGATAAAATAACTTATCCAAAAACTGGCTTCATCACATGGCATGCTTTGGCATTAAACCAGACATTAAAGCCTTGATCAATAAATTAACTAATGCTCAACAAGTTGTGGGTCAAGCCATCAACTTATAATACATTATAAATTTGGTGAGAATCATCCTTAGCAACATTTTCAGTGCCTGTGACTTTAGCTTTACCTCCATTAGCAAACTTTCCAGAACCTGAGTTCTTTGGCCTCACGTTTTTAAACCATTTCTTTTTTTCCTGATATGTGTTGGAGCAACCACTATCCATATACCACTTGTCATCCTTCTCAACATGTGTTCTAAGACACATATGCAACAAAAGTGGTTTTGGTTTTAGGTACCTACACTTTCTTTGGTTCTTTTGGGTTAGCCACTCTTGGAGGATGGTTTCTGACATGTTTATTTGCTTTGTTTATCGGAAAGCATTTATCAACTAGATAACCCTTTTTTATAGAAATTTCAAGAGGTTTTAATCTTTACTTTCTTAGATGAGGTTACTTTTGCTTTCTCATCCATTTCCTTCTCATAACCTGTTCATGTGTTTTGAAATAAGGCATTTGACCTCCAAGCATCATATTCAGAACCTTTGAGTAACCATTTTCTCCAAATCTATTTTGAGAAGTTTTGAAGTTCACTCAAGTTCAGAAATATTTCTGAGCTTTTTGATCTTTGTCAAAAACTTTAGTTTCTAAGGACTTAAGTTTGACATTTAAACTTGTTTTCTCGTTGAATTCCTTCTTTCTCAAGTCTTAGATTCTCAAAATCATTTTACTTTCTCAAGCTCAGAAGTTACTTTCTGATGATTTATTTTAAGAGATAAGTAATGAGTAATTCGTGTTTGAGGATTCTCAAGCAACTTATCATATAATTTCAAAATATCATCATAATAAAGTTTAGTTTCAAAAGGTTCATCTACCTCATTTCTTTTTAGTTGTGTAATCAGTCATAAAGCAGAGATTGGCAACATCTTCTAATTCATCTTGGCTTTCTGAACCCTTATTTTCTTCTTCAAAATCACTTCATGTGGCAAGCATTCCTTTCTTCTTTGGAGTGAACTTCTTTTGTGGACCTTTGATCTTAGGACAATCTATTTTGAAACGTCCCTTCTCTCTATACTTGTAGTAGCTTACATTTTCCATTTTTGCTTTGTAAGGAGCCCTTGGAAGATGGGTGGATCTATCCTCCTAAAGCGCTCTAAGGTTGAGTCATTAGGACCTCGAACTAGGGTTTGGACAATAGGCTAGATTGGCTACATCCTAGCCTCTACCTATTTGGCCAACACCTTAGAGAAGTTGGCCATAGCCTGCTTCAAGACTCTAAATTGAGCACTGGTGCTTGAAGAATCGCTACTATGTCAGTGACGTAAGGGAGTGCGACATAAAATAGTACAACGTAGAGGCAATGAATCCTGAGAAAGATAAGCGCATGGATAAGATACTGAGAAGAAGGAAAGACAAGACTCATTTAGAACCTAGACATAACTAACCATCCTAAAAGCCTCAAGTAATGCTTCGTTAATGCAAATAGGCACACTTCCATTTACATAAACGTCGTGCTACTTGTGGACACTTGCTCCAGTGACATGGGGAGAACCTATGACTCTAATACCACTTTGTCATGACCCGATTGGGAACATGATCGGCACCGGCACATGGAAAATCCCATCCCTACATAAGCCTCATGGCCATTGAGTCATGCTAAATACATAGTTAAATATAATTTCCGTTTTTAAATATAAACAAATTCATAGTTTTGTAACATAATCAACATGTATAAAACCATTTCTAGATCAAGTCTGAATCCATAATCGTCAAATAAAATATAAACTAATTTGCTCTATAATAACCATGAAAAATCATAAATTTATAATTACAATTCTAATCTAAATCATGGTAAACAAAATAAATATGCACGGTCCAAGAACCTTGCAAAATTATTGGAGCACTCTATGACAAAACTCATAACACTTCATTGCAAAGTGAAGCTCACTCAAGCTAAAATACTAAGCTCTAGAGGAGCTAAGAAATATCTGAAGCAATAGATGTATCTATAATTAAGGGAGAGGAAAAAATAGGGGTCACTTTCATCTAAAACTCAGGAAGCAACCTTTCATCCGTAACCCCCACATGGGATAACCAACGGAAATATATAACTAATAATAAATGGCATAGCTGTAAAATAATTTTCATATTTAAATACATAATAATTCAAAAACCAATAATTCATCCCAAACATGAAGAATAGTAATCAAATAGAGAAACAAAAATCTCTGAATACATATATAGCATAATAACAATTATCTATATATATATATACTCTTGAAATACACCCAACTAACCAGGTTTTATTCTCTAATATTATGATAGAGGCAAGATTGTCCTCTAACAGACAACCTATACTAGGGCTAATGATCTTACATCCGTTAACCACTGCGTTTCTCTATAGTTACCATATAAACTAAAAAGCATGAAACCTGAATAATTTTCTCTAAATTTTGTATCTAGGCTTTAACTCATATCCATGTAAACAAAAACTCATGAATGTATATAATTCCAAAAAGCATTGGGATAAATATAGCATTTCTAAATACTCATACTCATAATCAAAATCCATTAACAAAACAATTTGAGCAAAAAACATAGTCCCATGAGTTTTCTAACACATTTTCATGATTTGCATTTGAAAGCATGAATTCTAAACTTAACATAAATTCATAAAAGTTCATGTAATTTCATACTTTCCAATAAAATAATTTCTAAAATCATGCTTTAGTATCATGAAGCTAAGAAATTAACACTAATGACAAAATAAAGGTCACATGATTGAACCTACTCACTTAAAGGGTGGAATATGAGGTGTCAGGACTAACGAAGCTCTGGGGAGTGAAAATGGTACCAATGTCTTCTATGGAGGCAAAAGAAACCATGAATAAATTATAGTCATACTAGAACAACTCTATGAATATTGGGTACCCAAACTTGACAACAATCATGAACAACAACATCCAATCACATGGAAAAGGAAGAAAAGAGAAGAATATAACATAATGCATAGACAAATCCTTACCTTGAACCTTGGAGGAAGTAGGATTGGAGAAGGAAGAGAATGAATGGTGGAAGAAAGGTTTGAGAGCTTAAGGTTTGCGATTTTAGGGTTAAAAAGTATGGGGGAGGGTTTTTTATAGAGTTGGAGGGAACTTAATCAAATTACGTCGTTTTGGACATGTTCTGTATCGCTAACACCATAGACCGCTATGGCAGTTAACAGAGAAACAACCACCACACGTTGGACTACCTAACTGCTATAGCGATATCCCCATAGCCACCATCGCTATAGTGGTCTATGATCGCTATAGCTATCATCCACAGACCAACAATGGTGCAGTTGCACCAACCACCGCTATAGTGGTCATAGAAAAGCAAGTTTTGCATTTTCGATGTTTTTTATATTTCTAGGCCTTTACCAACCACACGGGTAGCTCCTAGGGGACTCTAAGGCCATACTAGACTTATCTAGGGACACGTGGACTTAAGGCATCATAAAATGGACCTGAGGCATCATAAATAATCAAGCGCAATAAATAGTCACAAATTATCAGCAGATAACCAATAGTCATTAATATATTCAACGTACAGTTAAAGGTCTCATTAAATAAATTGGCTTGAGTTTGATAGCATAATTAGTTTGAAAAAGACATATCTCTTCCTAAGATATATGAAAACCGTGGCTAATTTCCCTTTAAACTACAAGTTTTAAAATTTATTTTTAAGGACCTTAAAACTTCTAATTTTGCTAAAACTGTCAAACTTTATTGAAATTGCAAAACAAACCATACACTTAATTTTACATTTAAAACCATATTTGGCATCCTCATTCTATAGAAATATAGTTCTGCCCTTGAAATTCCAAAATTTTCACAAAAACCCCCAAACTTTTCAGAAATTACATTTTGACCTCTAAACTTTATTAAAATAAAAAAATAATCTCAAAACTCAAATTTGCATTCCAGACATGCCCTTCATTGTTCCATAACCCACTTCACATATTTCCACCCCAAAATTTTAGTTTTTGCATAAAAGTCTCTAAACTTAGTAAAATTACATTTTGACTCCAAAATTTCTATAAAATTATAAAATGCCCAAATTACATATACAAGCTCTATTTTTCCTGAAATTCCAAATATATGATTAGTTTTATAAACAAAGCAGAACCTACAACCCCTAAAATCCAAACTTTACTCAAAATTTTGAAACAAATGAATGAATTCCTTTTTGTGTGTAGTTTCTAAATATTAAAGTAGTTTTTTGAACTAACATTTCTACCTTGGGAACCTACACAAATAGACCCTAAATCAAAGGAAACCAAAGCTTACCCAGAAATTTTAAAAAATATATAAAAGTAACTCTTTTTAAGTGTAGATCAAAGATATGTAGTTAGATTTTGAAGCAAAAATCTCTATCTATATGAGAGGAAGGATGTGTTAGCTTCAAAACCCTTCAAAAAGCTCTAAAGACTGAGTTTTGAGTGACAACAAAATAAATTTTGTTAAAATATTTTGAAGAATGGACTAATGTTTCACTTGATTTTTCTGGAGCATTTAGCAGGACAATTCTCGAAAGCATATAAGTTCCTTTAACGAATATTTTTCACAATGTCATGTTTTACTATGATCATAATCTCCTTCAAAGAGATTCAAAATTTCAATGATGTGAAAAATAGTTTTGAAAATGAAATGAAATAGGTTAGAGACTCAAGGAAGCGCTAGCGAGTATCAAAAACCAAGCTGACATTATTAAAGTATCACGCTCATCTAGAAAGCTCAACAATCAATGAAGAAATGTTTTTATTGAGATCAAGATCTTCAGTCTACATAAAGATCAACTCTGAAGATATCCTACATGTTGAAAGAATCATTATCAAGCTCAGAGTTGTGCAAAGAAAATCAATACAAAGATTAGAAGGAGTAAAGATACACCAGAAAGTGCATCACACAGTTAGAAAGTACTACATCCTTGAAGACATCAATTTTTTTGAAGCAAATCATGATCACAGCCTTCAATCATGATGGAAGATTCCTATCAAGCTCAAAATGAAGCAAAGAAGATCAACAAGAAGATTAGAAATTGGAAAAGCTTAACAGTAAAGCATGTGTTTTCAGAAACAAGCACTTTGTAGAAAATGAGAGAAAATTCAAATTCAAATAAGGTCAACTCTCAAAGCACTTATAGGAACACATTACTTTTGTACTTGGTAAGTACCAGCTTCTAGAAAAAAAGTTCAAAGATTATGTTCAGAAAGTAAAAAGCAATTTCTAAGATGTATTCAAAAGCCACAAAGGATCTACAACTCAAAAGTGGCTCTAACATAGCTGCGTTACTCTGAGAAGACAGTTCCTAGGACACAAGCAAAAGAAGATCAATACGAGTCAAGAGGAAAGGAAATCAAGGGGCAATGGTCCATTTCAATACCAAGTATAAAAGGAGGTGACCTTCATACAAGAGATGAACTTTTAGAAAAATCCTTTGTGTTTATTTGTTAAAGAACCAACCATTCACAAAATCATTGTACCATGGTCCAGGATTGATCATTATTGAGGCTAGTAAAAAGACTACTTGTATTAGTTTGGACTAGAAAAAGATTAAAAATACATGAAGTGAGAGCAAATCAGAACCATTGGCACTAGAAATAGCTTGAGAAGACTATCCAAAGACTATATAACTTTCTCTGGTTTAAGAAAGGTTTGTTAGTGAAATTTAACAGGTTATTGAGAACTATGAGGTAGGATTAGCCAAACTAATATAAAATCACTGTGTAATATATCTCTCTCCTTATCTCCTTTATTATTCAGCTGTTTATTATTATCTACATTGTATATTTCCTGAAAACAATTGCAAACAGTTTGAAGTTTTCATGTAGTTCAGAAATAAAATTCTTAACCATACCAACAAAGTTTTATGTTTCCTAAAAACGTTTGCAAACGCTTTTAAGTTTTTCACTTAGTTCAGAAAGTAACCTTATGAACCATACAAAGTTTCCACTGCCTTCAAGTGAAAACTTGATAGATTTTGTTTAGAATTTTCAGAAAGCGGAATGGATTTAAAGCACAATTCAATCCCTTTTCTCATGCTACTTTCAACCTTCTAGTGGCTGAAACTTAAAAGGAAGGAGGAGATGAGTTTTTCAAATATTTTGAAAAAAATATGATTTTGAGTAAGAGGAACAACTTTCATATAAAAACTATAATCAAAACTAAACCGTATAAATAAAAGATGGAAAGACCAAGTGCAAATGGAGCTCCTTGAAACTTCCTAGCAAGGAAAAGAAATAAAAAACTCTTCCTTTTCCCAAGCAGACCCATTCGGCCATAATAAGAATTGACAAGGGATGCTTTTTCTTGAAAAGTTAATTGTGTATTTGGATTTTTTTTTTTATAGGAAGAGGTATGGAAAAGTGTATTTACATGTTTGATTTGGTGAAGAAATGAAAAAGTTAGAGGCTAAAATGTTTATGGAGGATGGTAGAGAGGAAGGTTTAAGATGAGAAAGTTTTTGTTGAGTCTTATGTGTGTGTGACAATAAAGTGAGAGTATATGTGTGTTGTTGTGGCCAAAATTATGATAGGGAGGGAGTGGGTGAGTGTTTGTTTGTTTGTGTGAGTTGGTAGGATTAAGTTTAGGGGCATTAGGTGTATTAGGCAAAAAGGTTACGTAAAAAGGTAAGGGTAGATTAGATAGAAATTGTACTAATTGGGATGGTTTAGTAAAAGCAATAGTCAAAGTAGGATTAACTTAGTCTAATCAAAGTTAATTTGAATTAATCAAATATTATCACTATTAAGAGTGTCAATAGTTTGAATTAAAGAAGTACTTTTCTCCTTAATGGTGTCATAAACTTGGACTCACAAAAGACAAGTGTAGTAGTTGGTGACATTATGATATCTCCTTGTCCTTTTGTCACTACTCTTTAATTAATTATGAGATTAGTAATAATTGGGTAATTAGTGACTCATTTGAAACTCTTAAGTAATTAATCATGGATGGTTTCCTTAATCAGGATGATTAAGTCTTAATAAACTGGTTAGTCTTAATTAAGCTTAATTAGTCATAATTAGACACGATTAAACTTGATTAGTGATAGATAATTAGTCTAGGGTGTCTAATGACTACTAATTAAATTAGAGTGATTAAATATTAATTAAGTTTAATTATTATTTAATTAATCATAATTAATGCCGATCAAACCTAATTAGGCCGATTAGCACTAACTGAGGTCCAATTAGTCATTAAGAACACCAAACCACATAGAATACATCATACACCCTTAATCAACTAAAGGATGCTAATGGCGATTTGGCATACCTGATTAGATTAGAGTTGATAGTATAAGGTGTGATAGTATAATATTTGATAAACTTTTAATGTTATATAATGTTTGGTATAACACTATATAAGATATTACATTTTATATTCTATAATATTATCATTTATTTACCAATAATTTAATTATAAGCAAATAATAAATTAAAATAATAATAAAATATTTTTATAAATTATTAAAATATTTATTAATTAAAATTTTAATTTATATTAAATGTTATTATCTATTTCAATATTTTATAACTATTTATTATTTCATTATGTATTAAATATAAAATACTCTATTTTACATATTTTAATATTTTAAATTTTTTAATTATAAATTTTAATTTTAATTTAAAATTAATATTAAATTAAAATATTTTAATTACTAATCATTATTTTTACATATTGCATATTATTTAGTACTTATTTATAACTTAGTTTACTAGTTAATAATTTATAATTGACTTTTATACTATATATTATTTACTTAAAATATTTAATTTTTATTAAACACTTATTATTTTATTTATTATGAGTTATTTAGATATTTATTTTAATAAATAATAATTATTTATTTAAATATTTATTATTTTATTTTATTTATTATTAATTAAATAATTATTTTTATTATGTTATTTATTATTATTTAAGTTTAAAAAATAAAAGATTCCTTATTTGTTAAAGGTTAATTAGGACTAATACGACTTCCCTATGCATTATTATTTTAACGTATAAGAAGGTCATCATGAATAAGTTTATACAATATGTTGTTTGCACTAAAAAATAGATAAGAGTATAACATATAGTATTAGCTTATTTATCATACCTAATACAACATGTCAAACACACCCTACTATAGATAAGAAAAGCACAAATTGGGGTATTACATTCTATAGCTAGTTCAGTTGTTAAGCCAAGTTTTGTAGTCCTTAATTCTTCTTTAGGAATATTTATAAACTTTTATATTGGTCTTTGTAGATCAAGCTGAAATTATTTATGAGAATTTACTGTTGATTTTGAAGTAGAAGGTATGTCTTTTGGTATGTTTTGATTTTATACTCTATCTAGCTATTCATATATAGTATGTAGTGTTTGATTAGCATAATTGAGTTACTCATGAACCTTTTGAAATTCTTTATTTTCTTGATTTGTTTTAAAAGTTGTTGCATCTACTTCTATTCCACTATGTATTTGAGTTGATGTAGGGCGTGTTGAGGTTATATTCTTTCCTTCAGAAGTTTTCCAATTTTTTGTAATTTTAGTATTAGTTTGTACTTGATGCCAAGATATAAAAGGGTTATTGATTTTATTATTGACACAAAAGAAATTTTCAAACCATTTAAAGAAATACATATTGATTCTATATTGCTATAAAAAGGCATAAAATTCTTGTAAATACTTGGAAGTTTCTTCTTTATTAAAAGTATTAAAATACCATTTTCCCCCTTCATTATCAGGCGCTTCAAATTCTTTTCTTATCCAAGATTTATATATAAAAAAGGGGTAAGTTTTTTGATATAGTGTTGATTACTTGTGATGTTATAGGAGAATATATAGAAGATTCAAATTTTTGAGATTCTTGATAATAGGTTTTGGAATATTAGGCTCAAAATTTACTCCGCGTAAACCTGAGCTAAAGGTAGATCTTTTACCCATAGAATGTATAGTCATTTGTTCATATATCTTTAATTTTTTTTAATTCTAGACAATTCTGTCATGGATCTTGACCTTTTCATCTTAAAAGTAACATTTCCATCTTTATCTTGAATTATTTATTTTATTTTAGTGGTTTGTACTCTTTTTTGAAGCATTACTTGTAGGTATAAAAGTGCACGACAAAGGGGGGTTGAATCGTGTTTTGCTTCTTTTTGCATCTGAAACATTTAACAAAAGAACTATCAAACATTAAGCTTAAAGTGCAGCGAAAATGAGATTAGTTGTTTCAAAAGTAGATTTCTGAAGCATATAATATATAACAAAATCACTAAATCAATATATCAGTAGATAAAACAACATAATAGATAAAGTAAAAGAGATTGGAAGAAGAAGATATGACACAATAGATTTTATGCTTGTTCGGCCAAACTGCTACATTCAGGACTCAACGCATGTTGAGGTTCCTCTAAACATCTTTCTCAAACCAAAGAAAGAATATGGATAGTCTTTACATTAGCCTTCCCAAGCTCTTCGTGTGATCAGGATATAGCCCTACTATTACAACCTAAGTAGTTATTCACCAGCCTCTTAGCTTAACCTTAAGTAATCTTGTATGAGCTTCTCCAAGCTAATTCGTGACAAGTAGACAACCTACTGTCATGTTGAAAGTAGTTATTCACAAGCCTCTCCAAGCTAAATTGAGTAGTTTTCTCCAGCTTCTCCAGTTGAACGTGACCAGGAGACCACCCTTACTATCATGTTGAAAGTAGTTATTCACCACCTCTCAAGCTAATCCAGTAGTCTTTTAGCCTCCCTAAGCTTAACCCGTGACCAGGAGACAACCCCACTGTCACATTGAAAGTAGTTATTCACCAGCCTCTCCAAGTTGAACCGAGTAGTCTTTCTCGAGCCTCTACAAGTTGAACCCGTGTTGGTAGACAACCCTTACTATCACATTGAAAGTAGTTATTCATCAGCCTCTCAAAGCTAAACCAGTAGTTTTCTCCAGCCTCTCAAAGCTAAACCCATGACCAGAAGACAACCCCTACTGTCACATTGCAAGTAGTCTTTGACTAGCCTTTCTAAGCTACTACACTGATCACTATTGGATCAAGGATATAAAGGTTTGTGTTTGGGTTGCCACTCAAACTAACTTACGCTCAAGTTTCCTTAAAATATACATGAATAACCTGGGAAAACTTGAATGACATTTTTCTATCATTTCTTCCTAGGAAGAACATATATCTATTCAAGAACGTAGAAATAAGATTTTTACAAGTAAGGAAACTAATTACATGATGTGATGAACCTTACACGATGTGAGGAGATTTTCAGAGTTTCCACTCTTGAGTAGGGTCAAATCTATTCTTTGAAAGAATAGCATCTCTATTTATAGAATGTCTTCCTTTGACCGTTGCCTTTGATCAGATCTCCAAGTGACACGTGTTGATCATTCATTTGAGTCTTGAAAAAGCAATCTAGAAGAGTAGCCTATTTGTTTATCAAGATTGTTGCAGAAATCGTTGCAAGACTGAGGTTTTTATGCTACTTTAGAAATTACTATTACTTTCTGAACGTGGTTTCTAAACTCTTTCTTCTAGAAGCTGAGGTTGTTGATCAAGTTGGAAAAGAAATGATTCTAGTTTGAACCAGTTTTAATTTAAATTTGAATTTCAAAAATTCAAATTTCCCTCATTTTCCAGGAACATTCATGTTCCACACTGAAGTGAGCTTTCTAACATGTGGTATCAGTTCCTTGATGATCTTCGATCTTCTGATCTTCATTCCAAACTTTATGATAATGAAAGATTTGCGATCATGATGGTTGAAGATTATGTAACACGTTGTTCTCAGAGTTTGCTTAATATCTTCATTTTGAGTGTACTTTGTGATGTCCAATGTTACTTTTTGAAGTCCTGTGCCTTGGTTTCTTGCCATTGTTTTGATTTCTATTCATCTGTATGGCATGTATACGTACTTTGCACAATATAACGTTCACTTTCTATTAAGTTCAATCTATTTATATGAGATAAATCATGTTTGCACATGCAAAATGAAATTATTCTCGTTTCAAGTCCATGTTATGCAATTCAAGAAATACCTCTATGCTATGTCAAGAAACTCAAGGTAGACATTAGTCATTCTTCAAAATATTTTCTTTAAATTGGTTTTGTTGTCACTCAAAACATATTGCTATGAAGTTTTCTTAAAGGTTCTGGAGCTAACATTACTGCCTTTAAATTTCAATATTCAGGCATTCTTACTAAAGCATCTACATGTCTTAATCTCTTAGGACTTATTAAATTTGATTTCTTTAAATTTATTTCTAAAGCTATTATTTCATTTTTTGGAGAGGATCTTAAGGCTTTGAAATTGTAATATATTTTTAACAATTTGTAATATACTCTATATATTACATCTAAATTTTTACTTTAGGATGTAATATTCAACTCTATTACTACTTTTGTAGGATTGTTACATAAATCCATTGAATAATTTGGATAACAATTAAAGAAGGATTGACCATCATGAACAATTGATTCTAGAATAGCTAATATTTGATTATCAAATTGTTTTAATCTAATATTTCTTAATATTGCAACTACTGGGTACTTATTCCTAATCGTATAAGAGGTTTTATTGCAACTTGTATTAATCTTAGATAGATATAATGATATCCATCATAACATGCTTATCTATTAGATTTTCATTTAAAAGCTTTATTGTAGTGTAAGTATCTTATATTGATTGTGTAGATTCAATGCAATAAATATCTTGATTAGTGTTAAATTTCAAAATACTTCTCTTGTAAATTTCTCTATTTTTTACCTTAGGTATTGACCAATTTTGTAACTTATTTTATATATTTACTATTACTAACTCTTTATTTTGGTAATTATCTTGATCTTGACTAAGTTCAGCTAAGGTTGACAAGGAGGGATCTTGTCGAGGAGCTATTATTATCTCCTTACCCTTAACAAGGTTACTAAGTGCTTTTATTAATCTTGCCATTACTATGTTCTTTAAGCCTTATTAACTCTTAACTTTCTTCAAGACCTTCTAATGGGAACACCTATAAAGAAAAGACCTTATAACTATAGGAACACCTGTCGGAATGCCTAAACTTACCAATAGTCTTAAACGCTTACCAACATAGCTAAACCAAGGCTTAATTTTCACAACTTGCTTAGGGAACATGACTTGCACGTGAGATTGGTGTTAGCTCCAGAACCCTTTAGAGAGCTTCATAGCAATATGTTTTGAATGACAACAAAAATAATTTAAAGAAAATATTTTGAAGAACGACTAATGTCTACCTTGCGTTTCTTGACATAGTATACAGGTATTTCCAAATTGCATAACACGGACTTGAAACGAGAATAATTTCACTTTTCATGTGCAAACATGATTTATCTCATATAAAGAAATTTAACTTAATAAAAAGTGAGTATTATATTGTGCAAAGTATGCATACATGCCATACGGATGAAAGGAAATCATATCAAGGGTAAGAAACCAAGGTCTAGGACATCAGAAAGTAGGACGGACTTCAGAAAGTACATCATAAATGAAGATATCCATCAACTACTGAAGCCAAAATGTTCTACTATCTCCAATCATCATACTTGCAATGTTTGGTTCAACAAACCATGATTGAAGAGAAGAAGACCCAAGAATCATTAAGGAAATAATACGCACATTAAAAAGCTCACTTATAGTGATAATGTGCACTATACAAGAAACAGAAGGGAATTTTTTAAATTCAAATTTGAATTTGAAAAGTCAAAACCCAGGATGAATTGGCATGTCATCTCTTTTGCCACCATGGTCAACTACCTCAGCTTCTAGAAGAAATAGTTCAGAACCACGTTAGAAAGTAAGAGTAGTTTTTAAAGTAGCATCAGAAACCTTAATCTTGCAACGGCTTCTACAACAACCCTGCAGGGTTTCTTCTAGATTGCTTTTCCAAGACACAAATAGATGATCAACACGTGTCACTTGGAGATATGATCAAAGGCAACATCATAAGGAAGACCATCTATAAAGAGATATGTGCTTTCAAAGAATATAGATTGACATGCACAAAGGCAAAAAGTCTGTGAAAATCTCTCCTCATTTGCTTGTAGAGTTCATTACATCTAGTAATCATTTTGTGGTAGTAAAAATATTCTTTCTATGTTCCTTCATTGTTCATTACATTCAAGTTCTAGGAAAAGAAGAAACAGAAGATCAAGAGGAGATGGATGTTGCTAACCTATGCCTCATGGCTGGCTACTCATCAAAAAGTGAACCTAAGGTAAACAACTCTAGTATCACCTTTGATGAACTGTTATCATTATATGAAGAGTTTCTAGAAAATTCTCAAACTCTTTCTTCTCACCATCTTAACCTGAAAAAAGGAACATAAAAACATTGTTCTAGAACATAAAATGCCCAAGAGAAGTTGAGAATCTAAGGCTTCAAAAAGAAGAACTGGAGGAGAAAACAAGATTCTAAATATAAAATTCAATACCTTAGAATCTGAAGTTGCAAGTAAAAGTAAAAACACTCAGAAGGTTATTTATGAGCTTGAAAGAACTTCAAAGGTTCTTAAAGCTGACCTAGAAAAATGGTGAATAAATCAAGGAATCTTGATTTGATGCTTGGAGATCAGTGGCCATATTTTCAAAAGACCAGGTTGGGATATGAGGAAGAGTTTGATGAGAAAAGAAAATCAACTCTCTTCAAGAAAGACAAGAAAAAAGTGACTTGTACTTTTTGTTTTAAGAAGGGACATCCACTTGACAAATGCTTCATGAAAAAGAAGTCTTGTAAAAAAGTTTGGAAAACCTCCTTCTAGACTAACTCAAGAGGACCCAAGGAAATCTGGGTACCTAAAATAAAAATTGTTTGTTGCAGGTCCGTCTAAGAACACATGTGGAACATGACAACAAGTGGTATATGAACAGTGGCTGCTCAAGGCACATGTCTGGATCTAAGAGGTGGTTCAGAAATCTATGACCTGAAGCTCTGATCAGGAAAGTTTGCTGATGGAAGTAAGGCTAAGGTCACAGGCATAGGAAATGTTAGTAAGGATGATTCTCACCAAATTTCTGATGTCTTGCTTATTGATGGTTTGGCTCACAACTTTTTCAATATTAGCCAATTCTGACCAAGGCTCTAATGTTGTTTTTAATGCTCATGCATGCAAAATAGTAAGTCCTATTTCCTGGACAAGTCATTCTGCCTGTAAGAGGCATGATAACACATATGTGTTTTTCTTGGATGATTTGAGAGATCAAACTGTAAAATGTCTTGCATCTTTCACGGATGATAAGTGGCTATGGCATAAGAAGTTAAGACATGCTCATATGAAGCTCATTTCAGAGCTCTCTCAAAAAGAGTTTGTTAAAGGCTTACCAAGGATCAAATTTGAGAAGGACTCAACTTGTGATTTATGGGAGAAGGGTAAGCAAACCAAAGCTTTTTTCCATAATAGGCATGTGATTTCAACCACTAGACCACTTGAGCTTTTACATATGGACCTCTTTGGACCAACCAAGACTGCCAGTCTTGCTGAAAGAGATATTGTCTTGTCATTAATATTATGGATGACTACTCTAGATTCACATGGGTTATCTTCCTAGTTTCTAAGGATGAGGTATTTGAAAGATTCAAAGTTTTTACAAAACGTATTTGCATAGAAAAAAATTCTCAAATATGCTTTATCAGATCTGATCATGGAGGAGAGTTTGAGAATCATCTTTTGAAAAGTTTTACGAAAAACATGGCATCCTCCATGTGTTTTCTACCCTAGAACTCCCCAATAAAATGAGGTTGCTAAAGGAAAAACAAAAGTTTGCAGGAAATGGCCAAAATAATACTTTTAGAAAGTGGTTTATCAAAAGGTTTTTGGATAGAGGCTATAAATACCTCATGCTATTTACAAAACAAATCTTTCTAAGGTCAATTCTCAAGAAAACTCCCCATGAGCTATAGAAGAGAGAAACCCAACATATCATATTTTCACATCTTTGGATTATCATGTTTTATCCTCAACACCAAGGACAAACTTGCACAATTTGATCCTAAATTGATGATGGTATTTTCCTATGATACTCTTCTATCTAAAGCTTACAGAGTGTACAATAAGAGAACGCTATGTGTTGAAGAAACTATTCACATCAAGTTCAAGGAGCTCAAGAAGGATTTTACTGATGATCTCAAAGAACTGGAAGAGTCTTGAACGAATAAGTCTAAAGGAAATTTCTGATAGCAAGAAGATGAAAGACAAACCTTCAAAAAGTAAGCTCCAAAACACAAGCACTTCAGAAAGCTTGTTCAAAACTTCAAAGCAATCATATAGTAGTTTTTCTGAACACAAAGAAAAGTAATATGAAGATGAAGGAGAAGCTGAAGACCTTCAAAGCCACAGAAACTACAAAAGAGTTTCTGATTTAAAGGCAGTTTCAAAGAGAAGTTATCATGACATTTCCAACTATATGAGAACTAATCATCCCTTAGAAATATGTCAAATTGTGCTTTCATCTCCACCATCGAACTAAATGCATTGATGAAGCTTTGAGTGATCAAAGTTGGGTGGATGCTATGCAAAAAGAACTAGGCCAGTCAAGAAAAGCAAAGACACTTGTTGAAAGACCAAAGGGCAAGACCATCATTGGTACAAAGTGGGTGTTCAGGAATAAGCTCGATGAAGCAGGCAAACTCATTAGGAATAAAGCAAGATTGATTGCACAAGGTTATAATCAACAAGAGAATTGATTATGATGAAATCTTTGCACCAGGAGCTAGGCTTGAAGCTATCAGAATGCTATTTGCTTTTGCGCTTTCAAGAGATTCATTCTCTACCAAATGGAAATTAAGTCTACATTTCTAAATGGATTCCTCTTTGAGGAAGTTTATGTGAAGCACCTCTAGTTTTGAGAATGAAGACCTTCCCAACCATGTCTTCAAGCTAACGAAGGCTCTCTATGGTTTGAAACAAGCTCCTGGAACTTGGTATAGATTAAGTACCTTCTTACTGAAGAATGGGTTCAAGAGAGGTACTACTAATCTTGGCTTGTAGTATGAGAAAGGTACTTTTTGTGAGATTGTAGGTTATTGTGATGTTTCACTGGAGACAAAGTTGAGAGAAAAAGCACCAGTGGTTACTGCTACTTTTTGAAAAAATTCTAATCACATGGTCATGCAAAAAGCAGAATACAATTGCTCTTCTACGAGGCTCAATATGTAGCCGCAAATTGTTGCACCCAGATGTTGTAAATAAGGAACCAGGTAGAAGATTATCACTCGAGGTATTCCAAAATTCCTATGTTCTGATAATACTAGTGTTATTAATCTTATTAAAAATCCTATTCAGCATCTAGATCCAAGCACATTGACATTAAACATCATTTTATCCACAATCACGTTCAAAAAGGAGATGTTAAGTTAATGTTTGTGAATACTGAAGACCAAGTGTCACATATTCACAAAGCCATTAGCTGAAGATCATTTTTGTGTCTTGAAAAAGCTTTTAAACTTAAGTGTTTTTAAATCTGCATAAGCATTCATACACAAATCGTCTCTGGATACTCTTTCTCTCTCATAACTCCAAGCTAAAGCCCAATAAAAGACATCTTGCAAGACCATGTATCAGATTGAAGAATTTCAATTTGCGAGATCAGAAAGAAGATGGGATGTTCAGAAAAAGAGATGACAATCAAACAATTAATGTATATATATGGGATCATACTTTCAGGATATGAAGATGAGTTATGATGAGTAAGGGGTGAGTCTCTAATGGGTCAAAAGTGGATAGTGAAGATCAGAAAGAAAACTCATCAAAAAGTGCTCTTAAGAGCTAGAAACCACTTTTTCTGAAGAAGGATGAAAATGTGGGATAATTCCTACTCTTTTGAGCTTTCTCTCCCCCATGTCATTTCACCTTCAGTTAGTAACCTCACATCACAACCCCCACTTCTTACACATCACTTCTTTACCTTTATCCTCTACCTTATGCTATTTCAAACCATTTCGTTTGCTCTCATCTCAAAACCTCTCTTTTACAAACCAAACATCTTCCCTCTCACAAATCTTCATCTCTAAATCTTTTTTCAAGCCTCAACCTTCTTGCTTTTTCCTTATACACAACCCTGAAATATGGTTGAAGGAAAACCTTGCTCCAGGCATGTTGCTAACATGGGGACATTTTTCATGTTTGATGAACCTCACCACTAGCAACATTATGCTGACTTTTCCTGCCAGGAGCCCCTGGAAAATGCTTCGATAGGAGTTTATGGTTCAAATTCTTATCCTTCTGGAAGTCATTTCCTTCCAAGGATGGGAAGGGTTCCTAAACTTCTGATTGAGTATTTATGGGAACGATTACCGCTTTCTATTCCTAATTGATATAGGTATCAAGTTGGTGTTGACCTCCTATATCAAGAGGCATTGATATAGAGCTAAGCATGGCTGACTTCTCCAATATCATTCATGCTCCTGATAATGGTGTCATCTGGACGTCAGAAAAGACTGGTGGATGGGTCTTGGAGTTTTAGCAGAGGAGGTCTCGAGACTTATCAATGACTCTCCTAGACACCAACCTAGTAACATAACTACCGCCATGTTGAATACCAAGGCACGACAAGTCTTTACCCTCATCTAGTTTTCTCTACTCCCAAGGCTTGGAAGGACATATCTTTTGGTTAGGATGGACTGCATGTTACTATTTGTCTGGCAAAGAAAGGTAAATTTGCCTAAACTAATCTTTTACTACATGCTAAGTACCATCTTTTTAGGGAAAAAGAATGTTGTTCCTTATGGGATTCTATTGACCAAGATCTTTGAGTAACTACAATACCTATTGGAAAATGAATGGTACAAGTATATGGAAGGAACTAGTACTCTCTAAGCTCTTTCAAGACCATACAAAGACCAACCAGTGCTGTTTCATCTGGTGTCAAAAGACAGAGTCTAAAAATAAGATGCAGCTCTTGAAAAGGAAATGAAAAAGAATGATGGAAGAGGAAGAAAAAGAAAGATTATACTCCTTGAAGATAGCTCTGATGAAAGTAAAAGGCCTGAAATAATTATCAATATGGGGGCATCCTGGAAATGTTGCATGGCCTCAGATTTCAAGACACAAGCTGAGAGTCTTCTGCTTCAAATCTACTTCTAAAGAGGAAATATCTTCAAAGAATAAGTCAGCTTATGGCAACCTTAGCAAGAGCTCACCTCAAGTAAATGTTCCTCTCTCAATCCAATTATTCAAGAACTATCTCCAGCTCAGGTGCTGAGCCCTCTTCAAGCCAACAAGCATCAGGGCACATCCAAGCTTTACAGAAGTACAAGTGCTGCTCGAGAACAACACCTAATCAACAACCGGCTGGATCAAATGGAAGCCTTATCATGATGACATGAAGCACTTCTATTAGAAATTCTTTATGAAGTCAGGTGCCAATGTTGATGATGGTGTTCCTGGTTTCCAACACACCTCCTTTTTGTTGATGACAAAAGGGGAGAAGAAATAGATAGAAAGAAAATCTTGTGCTGAAGAAAAACAGGGAATATGCACTGGGGGAGAAAATTCAGAGATCTTTTTGCATATGTATTTCTTTAAGAACATTTCTATTTTCTTGTCATTTTTAATTTGCTGTGGTTCTTCTATTTAAGTTTGATATATATAATATGTTCTGTCTATTTTACTCTAGTTTATTCTACTATGTTTTTATATGTAATATATTGATGCTTGGTTACATGTCATATATATATTAATGTGCAAACTTATTTAAACAATCTTATCCCTACCTTGTTTGCTCAAAATACGCTAATACATCCTTATATAAACATGAGTATCATCTTTCAAAAATAAGTTTGGATAAAGAAGTGTTAAATAAGGAAATCAATCAAGATAAAGTATCATAAGTATTACTTGTTATTTATTCATGCACGCGAATCTTTAGAAGTTTTTTTAAACTGAAAATCAAGCTGGTTGCGTTAAAAGAACTTAAACGATAATATCGTTCATTACCACTCTGATATATCTCAGAAGTACTTGAGTAAATTCAAAATTTTCATAAGCAACAAAATCAGCTCTAATTTAAGTTACTTAAGGGTTTAAAATGTTTGAGAACCTATCCAAATCATGCCTTAAGAAAATAACTTCCTGAATGTTACAGCCTATGATGTTTTGAAAGAATAGCTATTATCATGACATATTCAATTATATTTCTTTCAACATCTTCAAAAGATTTTCTTCAAATTGGTTTGTCATCATAAAAAAAAGGGAGATTGTTAGCTCTAGAACCCTTCAGAGAGTTTCATAGCAATATGTTTTGAATGACAACAAAACTAATTTTAAAAAATATTTCGAAGAATGATTAATGTCTGCCTTGAGTTTCTTAACATAGCATACAGGTATTTCTATTGCATAACACGAATTTGAAACAAGAATAATTTCACTTTGCATGTGCAAACATGATTTATCTCATATAAAGAGATTGAACTTAATAAAATGTGAGTATTATATCATGCAAAGTATGCATACATACCATACGGATAAAAGAAATCAAATCAAGGGCAATAAGCCAAGGTTTGGGACTTCAAAAAGTAGGACTTTAAAGTACACCATAAATGAATATATCCATCAACTACTGAAGCCAAAATATTCTACTATCTTTAATCATCACACTCACAATGTTTTGTTCATCAACAAGCCATGATTGAAAAAAAGAAGGCCTAAGAATCATCAAGGAAATGATGCTGCACATTAGAAAGCTCACTTATAGTGATATTGTACGTCTACAAGAAACAGAGGAAATTTTTTAAATTCAAATTTGAATTTGAAAAGTCAAAACCCAGGAATTAACCCGTGTCATCTCTTTTGCCACCATGGTCAACTACCTCATCTTCTAGAAGAAAGAGTTCAGAACCACGTTCAGAAAGTAAGAGTAGTTTAAAGTAGCATCAGAACCTCAATCTTGTAATGGTTTCTGAATAGTCTAGAAACAGACAAGCTATTTTTCTAGATTACTTTTTCAAGACATAAATAGATGATCAACACATGTCACTTGGAGATCTGATCAAAGGCAAAGGTCACAAGGATGACCATCTATAAATAGAGATGTTATACTTTCAAAGAACATATATTGACGTAGCACAAAGAGCAAAAACTCTATAAAAATCTCTCCTTATTCATTACATCTAGTAATCATTTCCTTTGATTGTAAAAAGCTTCTTTCTACGTTCCTTCATGTTCATATGTTCTTTCTAGGAAGAATATTTAGAAAGAAGTCATTCAAGTGTTTTCAGAACTTTCTTTGTAAATCTTATGAAACTTGAGTGTAGATTAGTTTGAGTTACAAACCTAAATTCAAACCTTTGTATCCTTGATCCAACAGTGATCGGTGTGAGCTTAGCCTGGAAAGGCTACACTACAAAAAAATGGTGTTTAGCGGCGGTTGGCTTTTCCAGGTTTTTCAACCGCCAAAAACGTTTACCCGGTTTCAAAACCGACTGACAACGGCATCCTTAAGCCATTTAGCGGGTTTTGAGCAACCACTAACGACCGCCGCCAAATTATATTTTTCTCGTTCTTGGTTGATTTTGCGGCGGTTCATTAGATTTAGCGGTTTGAAAACCCTTCTAAGGGTTGCTTATTTTTTTTTCCGCGTTTTATCAATATCGGCCACCCGAAAATGGATTGTTGCTGCCAAATTATCTAATATAGTGGCAGTTTTGAACCGCCGCAAATGCCAATTATTGGCGGTTTGTAACCGCCGCAAAAAACCTCAGCACATGTTCTTTTATCCTTTTTACCGCGGTTTCAAACCGTCGCAAATAAGCTTAATGTTAACAATTCTTTTTCCTTTTTTTCTTCACTTTTCAACATTTTATTTTGAACCATACAAGTAAAAACAGGAACTAATATCCTGGACAACAATAGTAGTCAATGATCATAAACATAAAGGAAAGTTGCATAGAAATTCTTAAACTTTTAAACAAATAATGTGTATATCAAATGTCATAACATAATATTGACTAATAGTTAAATAGATCCAAGTTTCTCAAAAAGTGAAAGCTAAAAGAGCATAACAACAACAAAAAAAAAAGTCTCTCAAGTGAAAGCTAAACAAAGTAGTAACCTAAGCTATGATGCATTCATTTTGAACTTCTGTTGGAATAATGACCATCATGGTGTTAAGCATCATGACTAGCTAGGAAGACGGTCTTACACCAGGTGAAATTGGTGCACTCCCTTCATCTGGGCCCTGAAATTATAAATAGAAGATAAATTGTAACATTTTTTTTCACTCCGTAGTGTACATAGTTTTATACAACACAAAATTGCAAAAGTAGTCTAATTAATTTTAGAAGTTCTAAAATACGTACCATCACATTAATCAAAGCAGCCAAGTCAGGTGGCAAATTGCTTCCTTACATTTGCAACATATATTTAACGCTCCCTCAATTGCTTGTTTTCTTAATCTTTCTATTTCAATCATTGATTCCAGATTTTGCACCCTCAATCGAGAAGCTTCTAATTCAAACTTCATCTCATTTATATTTGTTTGGAATCCATGATCAACAGGTGCATTTGAACATGTGGTTTGACCAAAGACTTGAGTAGGACATGGCCCAGAACCTACACCTCAAACTCCCAGGGTGCTCCTTCCCTATAGCTTGAGAAAGTGAATCGTTGTGAAAATCCCTTAGAGGAATCATCTTCATTCTCAATATTCATAATTTTTTCCTGCATACATATAAGATTTTATCCATTAAACATTAAAAATTAAGTACTTTTTTTCTGAAAAAGTAAGGTATGACAACTTTAATTAATAGAATACTTACACCAATGACTTGAGCATTGTCGTGAATATAAGAACCATCCTTTTTCTTGTGCAACATAACCCATAACTCCCCTCTACTAATGCTGCTTCCACGTTGTCGTTCCTGGATGTCATTATTGCATATAGTCAATAATTAAACCAAAAAAAAAAAATTGAACCAATAAGTCATATAAAGGGTCTATCACCTCTTCATGTTTTCTCCTTGCTATGGTCTTTGAACCACCAGTGTGGGTGTATAATTGCTTCTTTCGATTTTCAGCATTTTTCTTGCATATGTCCTATTATTGCATAATTAGAAATACAATTACTCGCCAAAAGTATCAATGTAGAAAAGAAACAAAAATATCAAGGATCAAAGATAGGCCCAAAATTGCTTTATACATAATTTCCATATCATGCTTAAAAAAACATCAAGCAACAAGCTTTTTCAATTTTCTTCATAGTGCATGTCTTGGTCATTCAGGTTATGTCACTTCATTAACAAACAAATAATAGTCAATTGCATGCACCATTCGTTAATCAACTCCTCACTTTCTCCTTATGATATGCATGGAATGGTCTTCATAATTCTTCGTTAACCAGTTAACTCACCAACAATATTTCAGTGTTTTAAGGCTTTAAATTTTCATTCAGGATGTTGTATTATACAATTAGTAAGTAAATCACACTTACTTAAAAAGTCATTCAAATTATCTTGGCTTTTCTAGTCTTCTTTCTCATATTTATACTAGGTCTTACACATTTCTAGTTAAGTTTCTAAATTCCTTATGCTATATCTATTGTCTCGTAGCATGCATTAATTTATATGATATAATACAGGTGCCCTCCAAGGTAATCCAAGGACCACTAGTTCATGAGGTTCATTAGAAGTTTAGTTCTTAGATTTACCAGGTTAGCAAATCTTATATATTCTTAATTGCATTGTATGTATAGATTTTGTGACACAATAACATGAATGTTTGTGCTTAGAGGAAGTGAACACAGCTCCATTTCCTTAGGTGCATTAAGTGATATGCATATATACAGCACTAAGTGTCAAAAATGCATTGGATGCGTGCAAGAGGACAAAACAATGTGCCATATAACATTCTCTCTAGGATCTCAGTTGATGGCCACTTTGTAGCATTCATTAGCAAGCATTTAAAAGTAAAGATAACAACATAAAGTGAAAAAAAAAAGATCATTGTAGTGGGGTAAGCCTAAAACTTGGTACTTTTGTACTATCCATAGGTAACTTATTATTATTTGCTTATTTCAGGTCACTAGGCTTTACAAAGACAAAGCGCATGCTGAGATATATCTAAAGCATGTGACCAAGAACAAAAGCATCCAGCTCTTCCAAAAGACTTTGATTATAAGAAATTTTGACTTTTGAACACAGGACAAGCTAATCTAAACATACAACATCAACAAACACCCAATCTAATACCAAACATGTAACAACAAACACCTTAGATCCAAACAATAAGAGAAGTTCAATACTGAAAACAATCATAATTGGAATCCCAATTGAAATAGATCTAATGAGCAAGAGCGAATTAGGATGTCACCTGGGTTTTCTCATTCAAGCGATACTCAATGAACCATCTCCAATGATCTTCATCAATTCCAAAGGTCGCTTTGCAACATTTTCCTCCATGCTCAAAGTGCTATTATAGAATTCATGAAACAAGCTATACCTAGTATCTTTCCATACTTTCCCAATACGTTTCATGATATTATTCTTGAGTCGATTATCCACTATATGAAATTTCTTCTGCATACGAAATCAAAGACATTAGTATCAAAGTCACAAAGATATTACAAAAGACATGGAAGAATAAATTTGTTTACCTGTATAATGCTATTATACACCGTGTCCTTATATGATTTAGGAACCTTGCACCAAGAGATATAACAAATGGGAAATTTGTTGAAATCACTTCCCAAAACTCCTAAGAAGCCACCCAAAAGGCCACCTGCATCACCTATGGCTTGCCCTAACTCATTGCATGGAACTATAATTTTTCTACCATCAGGAATTGACCAAACATCTTGCACCATGTATCGTGCTTCTTTTGTTGTGTCATCTAGCTCATCTAAAACAAATATAATCTTTAGCTTGCTAACTTTACAAAATAAATAGGAAAAAACAATATAACTACCAATTTTACAAATTCATGCACAAAAGGGTTCAAATTTGAAGCTCCAAAAACTTTAACCTATCAAACAAAATTGATCATAGTAAAAGTTAGATTTTGAAAAATAAAGGAAGAAATTTTTTACCAATAACATTAACAACCCAATAACTTTTCTTCCTACTACCACTAGAAGTAGTGTCACCAAATAGAAAAAGATTGTCTACATATTCTTCAAATGAACCAACATCTTCATCCACTAGATCATCCTCTGATCAGCCTCTTGATCATGTAAATGGTGGGATGGAATAGAACTAGATGCCCTATGAGTAGATGGCACTGAATTAGCTCCAATCTGAGTTGGTGCACTCAATTGAGCTCTGCTATCAATTTGTGGCCTTGAATGAACACCCACATTGATGATGAGTCACTATGAGCTTGTTAGCCGTTCTTAGATGGAACAGGACAAGCCCTAGTATGAGCTTGTGGCATACCTGAGTTGATTTCTGGAATTGATGGTGCAACTTTAAAGCGTTTATTCCTAGGCATGGCTGCAATTTTGAAAAAAAAAATTAACAATTTTAGGAAATGACAAACATTAATGAAATGACATTCTTAAAAAGGCTACTTAGAATATGAACAACAAGGAACTATATTCTAATACTTGAATATAACTATATTTATAATAATAAAAAAGTATCAATGGATTGGTACACTCATGAATTGAGATTATGGATCTTGTTTAATTCTAAAAATAAAGTATCAAACTACATTCACAAGAGAACTTAGGCCATAAAGAAAAAGGAATAAAATGAACCCTCTTTCTTGTCTTGTTCCTTCCATTGTTTTCCTTTTATGTATCTCCTTCCACCATTCCTTCCTTTCATGTAACACATTTCCCAATCAAACTACAAAATGCAATATTGGTGAAGATAGTATAAAAGGCCATTAAGTTTTGCAATAACTAGAGATTGGAATAAGATTAGTAGTTAGAAATTGGAATAAAGACAAATAAACATAATAGCCAAATATGCTTTAACTTCTATTCAGTTCTGAACTTCTGCCCTCTCGTGACTCATATCTTTTGTCAATCGTATCTTAAAAGCATACATAAACATACTAGCCAATCATATCAAAAAAGCACAATAGAAACATAGAAACACATCTAATAAAACTAAATAAAGTCTTCAGCTCCATCATTATTGTCAACAACAACATCATTTGTAGGTCCATCTTCTATATTATCATCCCTTGCCAATTGTAAATCTGCATTGCCATCATGAAACCACCTATCCAAGTTTGATTGTGAAGAAGAAACAAGATCATAAATTGGCTCTTCTTCTTTGTCTTCTCCCATGTCATACAAGTCTCTTGGTTGTAGATGTTTTACAATACTCCATCCTTTTTCAATCTCATCATCCACATAAAATACAAGTTGAGCGTAATGCAAATATATATGGCTCATCATTTTCTCGATCTCCAACATGTATCAAATGAGAAAAATTAACACTAGTAAAACCCGAGTCATCTCTTTTGATACCTCTATCAGAAGTGGTGTTAGCCCACTTACATTTGAACAATGTAACAATAAATTGACCATTATAGTTCAATTCAATTATGTCCACCAATTTTCCATAATAAGGAACACCTCCAACTCCACATTGTTATCACGGTTGCTTGCATAGCTTCTAGTATCAAACATACCAAATACTCCACTATTTTGACTTTTCAACCCATGCTCTCGAGAAAGAGTTCTAAATTTAAATCCATTCACGTTGTAAGCACTAAATCGTTTGGCTTGATCAAGTGGTCCAAGTGCAAGCCACCTTAATTCTTCTGAATGTCTAGCACCTTCATTGGAGATCTAGCATCAAGAATTACCACACTTAATTTTTACTATTAGTTAAACCTCTAAAATTGAATAAAAAATGATAGCATAACTTCTACTCACATGCTTTGAAACCAGCTAGGAAATTCCCTATGTACAACTTTATCTATCTCTGAACTTGCAACCGTGTACAATGCCTTAACATCCTCTTTGTTATTGCCTGAATTCCCTAAAAGTAAAAACAAATTGATGTAAAATACTAAGACCATTGAATTGCAATGAGGTTTGTGTAAAACTTTATGTATTACTTACTCAAGAAAAGGGTCTACTACACATTGACCAACATGTGACGATGTGCTTGCAACTTCTCCATTGGTGTTAATATAAAATATGAGAAACCCCAACTAATCTACCAACTTTTGGGAACATAGTATTGCTTTCATGGTGTTCAGGACTATTCCGTTGATCATCAACATGCTCTGTCAATTGATTCTTGTCTCTATGTTATCCAAATATCTTGAACAAAAGGTGAGAATTTCTTCAACCAAGTAACCCTGAACAATAGAGCCTTCTGGTTGTGCCTTATTACGCACATAAGACTTCAAACGACCTAAGTACCTTCACATTAAAAAGTTTGTGGATTTAGCTATAACAATCTACTTATTTAAAGAAAGTGAACAAAAGAAATTTGTCATATTAAGTTCACCCTCTTTTACTTCATCAACTAGATGAACAACCAAGTGAACCATGACCGTGAAAAATGACGGAGGAAAATCATTTCCAAGTGACAAAGAGTGTGAACAATTTGATCTTGGAGGTAACAAGATCAATGGGGTTCAACACTTTACTACATATTTGTCGAAGAACGAACAAAGGTCAGCTAAAACCACAAACACTACACCAGGCATTGCATTCCTCAAAGCAATTGGTAACAGTTGTTCCATTAGAATATGACAATCATGACTTTTTAACCCAAACAACTTACGTTGCTTCAAATCACACCTTGAAATGTTGCTTGAGTAACCATCTGGAACAACCACATTCTTCAAGGTCTTAAGAAATATATCCTTTTGTGCATTTGACATGGTAAAAATAGAAGGATATTTCCCATTCTCATTTGGCCAAAGTTCAGATCTTATGCCCATAGATTGTAGGTCTTTTCGAGCATTAAGATGATCTTTTGTCTTTCCACTTTCATTGAGCAAAGTGTACAGGTACATTGTCACACACGTTTTTCTCAATGTGCATTACATCAAGATTGTGGCGCAATGCATTAAACTCCCAATATGGAAGTTCAAAGAATATACTCCTCTTTCTCCAATGCGATTCATCTTCATTAGCATTCCGCTTCACGTCCTCTTTTCCCTTTAACCTCAAGTGTCTTCCCAAATGAAACTTGGATATTCTCCACCTTGAAAATCTGAGCCTCATAATTTTACTGGTGGATTTCTTTTGTCAACCTTACCATCAAATCAACCTTATCCAATCTAAATCTGTGACCAGGATGTAGGAAATGACGATGACCCATAAAACACCATTTTCTACTATGATGAAGTCGGCATGGTTCAGGATCAATATTGCATGTAGGACAAGCTAGCTTACCATAAGTGTTCCACCCAGAATGTCCCCAAACCAGGAAAATCACTAATTGTCCACATCAATGGTAACATTTTAAAACTTTCATTTGATGAAGCATCAAATGTTTCAACACCATCCCACAACTTTTTCAACTCATCAACTAAAGGTTGCAAGTAAATGTCTATGTCATTCCCTGGCATTTTCTTACCTGGAATGATCATCGAGAGAATGAAGTTAGTTTGTTTCATGCATGTCCAAGGAAGGTATTGTAAGGAATGAGAATCACAGGCCAAATGCTATAATTAGTACTCATGTTTCCAAAAGGATTAAACCCATCACTAGCTAAGGCTAGCCAAACATTACGCACATCGAAGAAAATTCAGAAAATTTAGAGTCAAATCTTTTCCATGCCTCACATTTTCCTATGCCTCAAGAAGCCATCCTTATTACTATCCACAGCATGCCATTTCATATCATCATATGTCTTACTAGACATGAACAATCTTTGCAACCGTGGAATTAGAGGAAAATAACGAAGAAACTTTGCTGGTTGATTTTTTTCTTTTTAACAATTTCAAGCTCAATTTCAATAGAAGAATTTTTCCATCTAGATGTGCCACATCACTTGCATTCATTCAAACTTTTATCAGGTCCCCAATATAGCATGCAATCATTTGGACATGCATCTATCTTCTTATAACTAAGACCAAGTTTTCTTATAGTCTTTTTGGCCTCGTACAATGATTTTGGGATCTTTGCATGCTCAAAGGCATCATGCAACAACTCGATTATCATCGACAAGGCCTTGTCACTCATCCCACAGATGCACTTGATGTGATACAACTTTACTAAAAAGACAGCTTTGTGTACTTTGAGCATCCTTCATATAATTCTTGTTCCCCATCTTTAAGCAAATCATAAAACTCTTTAGCTTTACCACTTGGACCCTCCTAAATGCGGCATCCTTCCTTCACCCTCATTTATTGGATCATGCATTGTGGAATCTTCACTTGCAAGTGGTCTAGGGAATATGAAAGCATCGTGAATCATGTCATGCATCGAATCTTCAAAAGATTTAGTATGTTGCGCTTCATGCCTATAACTAGAAGTCTCTCCTTCACCTCTCTCACCATGTAATAGCCAAACTGTATAACCTGGTGGAAAGGGTCTTAACAACAAGTGATCATACACCTCTTCTCAGTTGGAATAGTCTAAATCCACAACGAGAACAAGGACACTTTATCCTATTATCGAATGATGCATTAGCAAATGCGAAGTCCAAAAATTTCAATAATCCATCCATATATTTGGGAGTATCTCATGGCTTCAAAATCCAGGTTTTGTCCATATCTAATTCAATAGTAGATAATTAAATTAAAGGCACGCTAGAGTGGGAGCTCAAAAAGAACACTAACTAAGGCATACAAGAACTTGAAAGTACATGAAAGACAATTCACAAACAACACAAAAGACATAATCAACCAAAAAGATAATTTTCTTCAAGTACATGAAAGATAATTTTTGGATAGGAATCCCCTGAATGCGTATATGGTTTACCATTTTTTATGTTCAGTTCGCAAAATCCAAATAACAACCTTTCTCATACAAGTATATAACTATTCAAAATAATTTCACATTTATAAGCAGCTTAAAAAATAACTAAAATAATTTCTGCTAAAACAATTATTCTTCTGAGAAAATTAAACCAAAAGAAAAGGATGAGTCCAAAAATTGTTAAAGAGGCAACAAGCAAAAGGGGTTGTATATGTTAAACAAGAACTAAGAATGGATAATGAAATGAAAACCTAAGTTTAGGGCTTAGAAAGAGAATGACAGGAGCTACAAAAGGGAATACTGATTATTCCTCCCAAACACACCACAATACAACAATGATGTATTGTATAGTGATCAGAAAAACCTCTTCTTCCTGCTAATTCCTTCAGGAACAGGTGATCAAAACCCTAACAATGATGAAAAAAATAGATCAAAAAAGGGAAAAATGAAGTAGGTCAAATTATTTTTCAAAAAGAAAAGAAAAGCTTAAACAAACCCATTCCAATCCAATATCTAATATACAGGTGTCAATGTGCACAATTAGAGTACATCATAAGTCTCAACTTTTACTATTTGTGTTCAAGAAGTTAATTAAACTGAGTATATCAGTTATGGATCAGGATTTAAGCTTAGGCCATATGTAAATATATTTATTTTGCATGTAATATTTAAAACTATTAATTTGGTTTTCTACTATTGAACAAAATTAGAGTTTGAGACTTATATTATATACATTAAAATAGCTCTATGACTAGAATACTTCTTTAGATTGATGTGTTTTCAACTTGAGAATGATAACTTGTTTTAGTTTTTCAATTTGAATTTGAATTCCCATTTCAACTACTACTATTATCATTATAGAGTTTAAGGTCCCATTTATTGCATTAAATACATGACCCAAACCTCTAGTTTTTGTTTTCCATAAAGGTACATTCATGGCTTTCTTAAAAGTTTACTTTTCCTCCTTCTATTTTCTTCTCAAGAGATAGCTGAACCAAGTTTATTCACTAGGGACTAGTACATCTTACTAGTACTATACTAGACTTGAAGTAAATTCAATAAGTTGAAATTTTCTAGAGGGAACATGTGAAGTGTTAACTGGACTCTTGAGTGAGTAATGTTGGAGTAATGGCATGAATTCAACTTTGAATGGCATGGAAAAGCCATAGAAAAAGGTGTTCAACTATACAATTGGCACCATGTGTACAAAATCCATGTTTAGGGATTTTTATGTTTGACTTTCAATTGATTAATTGTGTATTACTAAAAATGGTTATATGTCCTAAGACCAGAATTCATTCAAAAACAATCTTGATCTGGACTTGTCAAATTACAAAGAACACAACTACAGCTAATAAAGATTATAAGAACCATTATAATTTACAAATGTTATGAGATTGTAGTATCAAGTGAAAATTGGAATCTAAATGTTTGAAGAATTATGTGACCATTCAACTGGACATCAATGCAGAGGGAAAACAAAAGAATGACTCTTAACAATTTTGCCCCCAAGATACAAAAGTTGCCTCATATTCAATGGAACAACAAGAAAACTTTATGCAGAAACTATATTCAGATCCAACAAAATCATTAAGCTTTCTCCTTTCTTTTTTTGCATCTTTCTACCACCAATATTCTACTTTAACAAATCTAGGTTCCAGAATTGTTTAACTTAAAATCCAAAAGCAAAGTGAAAATGTGTTAAATTCAATCACTAAGTTTACTGAAGTGGAAGTCTCATTCTTTACATGCCTTCCTCTTCGATTGGTTGCAAGATGGGGGTTCCATTTTTATAGAATTAGTTGACAGTGTATCATTATTTTATATTAACATTTATGAAATAAATCTAATAGTTTGAGGATTTAATTTATACCATAAGTTATTAAAATTAAACTCATTAAACTCATAATTTAAATGAAAAAACTTCAGTAAGAACTTTGAAATATCGACAATTGAGAGAGTAAAAAATGACAAGATTAAAACTTGAGTAGAGAGACATAGCATGAAACTATTCAAAGTTCTTCCTTTCTTTCCTTGGTTTCACAAAACTCTTTCATAAAGAAATGAAGAACAAATAAAGAGGCGTCAACGGTCTCACACCATGTCAACCATGTACCGGTTAACCATATCACTTAACATGGCTACACTCCGCAAAGCCATTAAAGAACAAAACAAAATAATCTCATTCACTCAACACGAGGATGGAGGATCTCAGCCACAATTAGGAGAAGAGGACATGCTCTAACAAATAATAATAATAAAAAAGGGAGCCCTTGTATCTATCTTTGCCTTTCGCTTCCTTGCTCATCACAGATTATAAGTAAAAACAAAATTATGGAACAAATCCTAAATATAGAAAAGTAACATACCTGGCCTGAGTAAGGGAGCCCTCTTCGTTAGCCTTTCTACCAGGAGGCACCAGAGGTAGCACCACCAAAAACAGGGTATGTTCTTCCTTGGATCCCACCACTCCTGTTAAGCCCATTCTTCAGAAACCAGTGCTAAACAAAAGGGGATGGCGGTTACGCAGACGGCGAGGCTGAATGAGATGGAGATGGCCGCTGAACGGAGATGGTGTCGCTGAACGGAGATTGTGCCATTGAATGGAAACCGTCGCGGAACTAGAAGGCTGAGAGCAAGCACCGCGAGAGAAAGAAGAGAAAGTGGAATTTCAGAGTTCTGAAAAAGTGAGGGGGAAACTCTCTCTCTCTTCAATTAGGTTTAACCCCCTAATTTTTCATTTTTTTTCAATTCTCGGCGGAGCAAATAAAACTGCCGAATCTTAAACCGCCTCAATTCCAAAACTAATCGCCACTAAATAATTAAATTTGCGGCGTCAATCTAAACCAGGGAAACACATAATATAGCGGTGGTTTACGACCTCGGAAAAAACCACGCTGAAGCAGCGCTTTCTTGTAGTGCTAGTCAAAGACTACTTGGTTCAACTTAAGAGCTTGATGAATAACTATTTGGTTCAGATTGGAGAAGCTACTGAATAACTACTTAATTTATGACAGGAGGGGTTGTCTATTGGTCACTGGTGAGAGTTTGGAAAGGCTATTGTAAAGACTATCCTTGTTCTTTCTCTAGTAAGAGAAAGGTTTAGTAGAACTCAATGGTTGTTGAGAACTAGATGTAGGCAGGTTGGAACCAATATAAAAACTCTCAAGCAGGTATTCTTTTCTCCTTCATCTCTTATTTTATTTCTGTATTTGATTTGTTTACTGTATTAGTTCTGGAAACTCTCTTTCACGCTTTTATTTCATATTCAGTTAGAAAGTTCATTTTCTAAAGTCACTAACGTTGTTTCCACTGCACTTCAAGCTCGTAGATTGATAATATCTTGAGTGATTTTTCAGAAATCAAGCAGGAAAGAAAAGACAAAGCACGATTCAACCCCCCTTCTTGTGCATATTCTTAACTACAATTTGGGTCCCCATGGAAGCTTCTGGTAATGTGACCTAAAATGCATAAGTAAAAAAACATATATTCCAAATATCTCAAATTTAGCTAAATTCCATAATTCTTAAAATGCTTCCAAAGCATAAATCCTGAACATAAAACTGTACAATAATCATAATATGGTAAGGCCAAACATAGTTAATAAAATATCTAAAATTCTAAAAATAAATAAAATAATATTATGCATGTCTGGCCTTCACAATTACTAGAGCACTACTAAACTAACATAACATATAATTAGCTTCACTCTAAAGTGAACCTCACTAAGGATGCTACAACACTATTGAAGTAGATCCTGGTGCAATTGAGCCTGAGCTATATCTGAAGGAGGAAAAGAGAAAGTGTGTTTATCAAAAATTAGTGAGCATATTGCCACCCATAGCTCACATGGGACAACAAGGAACTACATAATAATAATACATACAACATGGACATACAAATAATTATATAATAATAGAATTTATAGACATTCAATTCAATCCTTGTATTAACTAAATAAAATCCAACTTAAGGAAATTAACTTAAAGCTGAGTTCATATTCAATAACCATTTACTTGCGTCATAAACATTTACTTATGGGATTGTCCTCATAGGGACCGTATCCCTGGTATATCTAATCATGAAAACCTGGCCGTGGCCACTTGACATACGGCCTCCATGGCCGCCAAATATGGCACCATGGCCACTTGGTATGCCGCTTCCTTGACAGCTAGGCATTCCAAGGTTAACATTTCATAAGAATACCTCTATGGCTGCTTGGTACATGCCTCCTGGCAGACATACCAAGGTTAACGACATTCCAACACAAACTAATTATACTAAATTGATCTCAAGCATACATAAGTTTACCAAATCAACAATAGATTCAACACTGAATCACATTCCATGTATTCGTTGCTACTTATGAGATAACAATTTAGATATTAAACATTATGTCATAGAACTGTTCATGCCATGTTGTCTACTCATCCATTTGTAACGTCAACAATCATAATTATAATAACATCAAAGATTTAATTGTGAACCTTTAATTATTATTTACCTATTTCATTATTTCTAAAAAGTTGGGTTCCCTCATGCTATATATGTAAATTAATTTTAGACATTGGTAATTGTTAGATAATACCCATAAAATTGAAGCTAAACTTGCTATACTTGAATACTTATTATACTTTAATAACTAATTTATAAATTCAATCGTAGAGGCTGCAAAAGCTATTAGTTAATTTTTTCTGAATTGATTAAGTCATATCATGTTACCTAGTAACTATTATTTAAACTTTAATTGTTACTTACATCATTCTCATTATTCTGTCGTTATTCCTACAATACAAAATAAGTATGTACTAATCTATTCGTATAACTTAGCCGTTGCTACTCTTCATCAACTGGCTAAATCTTATCATGCTAAACATTACTATTTCTTATTTTGATTGGGCACTGGACTAGTTGTTCAACTAGTTCTAATATTAGGTTGGGCTCTATATATATAACTAAAAGTTACACAACATCATATCTGTTCCTATTATTCTAACAGCTATTCATATGGTAACTATCAAATAGTTATGAGCGTTTTATCTCCTTAACCATTTTTTGGTAACTTGTTGGGTCATATAGTACTAAAAGATAATAATAATATTTTCTAATATTCAGATAAATTGTTCTATGATACCTTGCCTATTGTTCATATCTGATAATTAAAATAATTTTTTTTAATTGTAAAATCATCATAACTGTCAATCTATTTTCTAACGAAAGACTCATATCATGCCAAACAAATCACATATTGCTAAAATATAATATGACTTGAACTGTCGCACCTTTTAATATTCATGCAACAAACAATAGTCCCATGAGTTTTCCAAACATATGATTTTCATGATAACAATGATAATGATCGTTTTCTAAATAATTTTAATGGCTAAAATATAGCCATAAGTAACTACCCACTCACCGTTGGTAGTTGAGTGTACTTCCACCAACAACTTGACCTTGAAAGGTTAACATTGGTAACTATTAAATAATATAATGAAAACATAAACAATTTGGTTTTATCACGAAAACTGAATTTGGAATGATAGAGGAAAGGGAGTTGTAAGAAATCCATGTCTGAGTCCCAAACTCATTGACTAGATAAAAAAAAGGTAATGAATTGGCTAAATTTCATAAAAATCACTTACCAGAAGATTAATCGGAAAAATTGAGAAAAATTATGTTTTTTTTCTCTAAGGAAAAATCCTTAAATGGTTACAATTCTTAGAAAAAATTTAAAAGTATTATAATGTATTAAATATATAATGATGATAAAAAAAAAAAAAAAAAAACCTAACAGAACGTGTTTCGCATCCGAGCGTGCCGCGCAGCGCTGTGCTTCTTGACTTGAATATTTTAAAAGCCAAATATATATATTGCATACCTTTTGCTATGTTCCAAATGAAAAGCAATCAGCAGTCAAGGTTTTGGAATAAAATATACATATATTCTTTTGAATGACCAACATGGGCTTATCTTAACGCTATATACACTGTTAATTTTGGAATAATAATAATAATTCATATGACATTCCTAAAAGCATTCACTTTTGAAATATTAGAATTGATGTTAAATATTTAGAAAATTATTTTAGTTTAGTTAATAAAACTTACTGGAACAAAGAAAATAAAAAATCTTTAGATACCGGAACCTTTATAGGCTTTGATACTAGACGGGACAAACATGGAAAGATTAGTTCCAGCAGAGTATTATTGCAAGATACTATTGAAAATCAAGATTCCTCCTAAGACCTATATATAAGACCTACGCACTATATGCTGCATTGAATAATGGAAAGAACTACAAGGCCTTCTACGGTTTCAAAAATGTCTATAAAAGGAAGCAGTACTAAAGATGGATAACATTGGAAGTTTTAGTTCTGTTTCTTTAAAATATTATAAGCACTTTTATAGTCTATACTTTTTCAACATTTTGGTGCGGTTTACTCTCTCAATATTTTGGATCAACTTTCTTACTTTTTCTTTTACTTAATTTATAATTATGGATACATTTGTAATTACATTTCATCTACATGAATTACTCCTTTAACTTTTTCTCTCACTTCTAATTAATATTCCCTCTCACTATTCTTCTCTACTTAAATAATATTAATTTTCTTTTCATTTCCTCTCATATATATATATATATATATAAAGGTGAAATCTCTCTAAGTGTAAGTTATGGCATGCTTACCCTATTCAATAATTTTTTATAGATATGAAAATTCATCAATCTAATTGTTGAATTTAAAGTTCCTATCAAATAGATCAAATATATAAAATTTCATATAATTTAAAAAGGATTTGGTACTTCAAAATGTCAAATTATTTTGATGGATAATATATTTTTAAAAACATAACTTAATATCAATTGTTAGATTAGATGCATATTGTTATCCATTTTTTTTAAAAATTTTGTGTACTTGATTATCAATATAATATCATATAATTTAATAGGTTGGATCGATTAAATTCAATTTTTGAAAAGAACCATTCAATAGAGTAAGTGTACAAGATTTATTACTATTGAAGTAAATGGATCTACACTCATATATAAAGAGTTAGGATCAAATTCTATCGGTATATAATTATGTAAATATTATATCATTGAATAACTTTTTATTAGTATTATTTTTTATAAAACTCACTGTTAAATTATAAGTCCACATCATATAAATTATCTCTATAAATTTTCAACTTAATCTAAAATCATTTTGCATCATTTCCATGTTCATCAAAATCAATATAATACATATATTTAAATTAAATAAAAAAAGGAGCTATATGATTGTATTTTTATTGACACTCAATTTTCATAAAATTTGGTACAATTAATATTTATGATATTAATTATAATTCAATAGTTGGATTGGCTAAAAAAATTATTTTATAGAAAGTTATTGAAAGATATAACTATACTTAAAGTTACACATATTCTAAGCCGTATATATATATATATATATATATATATATATATATATATATATATATATATATATATATATATATATATATATTGATAATTTGGCCAAACTTGTATTGGGATGCTTAATAGTTAGAGTAAATATAATACTTCCAATTGAAAAACAAATCTAAAAAATTACGTGTGATTGAAAATCTAAAGTTGTGTTAAAAAATTGACTGGGTCCTTCTCTATCGATTATGAATGTATGGTTTATATTTGAATGCAAGATTCTCCTATCAATGTGCTGTTTATAAACTTTTGCCGCAATTGTTCGTGTATTCTTAGAGCTAGCTTTGATCTTAAACAGGAAAGTCATCCCTCAACCGAATTTTTTTTCAAAAATCATAAAAGCAAAAGTTGTAGTGCGTTATTCTTTCATATAATTTTTGCAATATATTCCAGCTGTATAACTGTATATGCGTCCAGCTACAACCATTAAATAATGTTAAAAACTATTCTTCCGAATCACTAGGAGAAAACTTTTAAGTCATTAAGGATTTTAAAAATAAATATATAAAGCCGTGGGTATTTGCGTATATATATAATTGTTAACTATATATATAAAGTATGTGTTTTAGAAATTTCAACGTGGCTCATAAGTTTTCAATAAATACAATAAATTTAAAATTTGTCTTATTAAAGAAAGTATATAACTAAAAACAAATGGAGCAATGGCATAAAAAAAAAACTTCACCTATTTTCCTTCCTTCGTTCCGTTTCGACAAGATACCCATCAATCACCAACCAAAGCAAAACTTTATTCATGGATTTTTCACATTTTATGTCTAACATGCACAAGCCACACTACATGCGGCTATGTGCCATATTATTATTATTATTTATTTGACCCTAAAATAGAGAGTCGTGATATGATAAGATTTAAATTATTTTTAAGAAAGAAAAAGAAAATAAAAGGTCAACAAATTGATGATTGTATAGTTTAAAGGCTATACTATTCACTATGCATGATGGCAGAGAAAATAACATCAAAATATATTTTATTCAGATTCTCTAGTCGGTATACGTAGACTAGACCGACCACACGTGAACTTGTATGCTCAGAATATTTTGCATTCATGATTATATATTGCAACCAATATGTGCTTTGTGATGATGGAATCCATTACAAAGAAGATCAAGTTGCATTTCATGCAAATTTAAAAAAACACAGCGTTGCTTCTGGGAATTTTCTAGCTTTATTCATGCCAGTTTCTGGATGGCTACTCTAAGCTAATTTGTTGTGGCAAGTGGTGAGGCTGTAAAGGAGATTCCCTTAGTGCAAAAAACCATAAAATGGTAACCCACTTGGAACAATTTCTTTCTATTTTGGCTTGGTCAAGAACCCTCTTAAAACTTTTGGGGACCATTATGGGCAAAAATGATGGTAAATTTTGCAAAAGGTGACACCCCCCTCAAAGTATATAAATACTCATGCTGGGGTATGTTCTTTAATAAACATTAAGTGTTGAAAGTTTATCCAGTCTTGAACATGCTTATCTTTTTCCCTTGGACCACCGAAGAGCCAACTACCTGAATAAAGAACCTTAAATTATAAAGTTGAGTTAACCTCAATTATATCTACTTTTGTGGTATCCTGATTCCATTTTGCATCTTTATTCGGGCCCTTGGAATGTACCTCCGAAGCCTGAACCTAACCAAAACCTTTACAGCATTCTAGGATTGACAGTTGTTTAGAACTTTCCTGTAGGGAATAATCTATAGCTTAGTGCCATATATATTGCATGAAATGAAAATCCTAAGAAGCACAATAGTAATATTCGTCTTCCTTTCACTTTGAACTTCTAATAAAACTAAAGATTAGAATGTTTGTTAAAAACTCGTTTTGCTCCCTTATCAAGGATTGATGTGAGATTTTCTTGAAAATATTATATTATTTTACAGAAACAATGAAATAGCTGCTAAACGACACAGAATGACATTTTCTAAAGCATGAGTTTGAGTTTCCCTTTCAATAACTATCCAAGGCCAATAAATTATCCTTGTTTGCACATCACAACCAAATGGCTCAGTATTTTCTTTTTCATTTTCTTTTTTTTAATGTGCCAGTGGTCTCTGTGCTATACAGTTGAATTTTCTTGGCTTTCCTTTTCCTCAATCTGATCATCTACTAACATGGTTGGTTAAGATATCCCTAACTCCTCTACCCATCAGTGATCCCAAACAATGCCCTAAAATGCATCAGTTCACACTAAGAAAACAGCATAAGTATCAACAAGTTGGATATGTTAATGAAACTGCAAGGCTGCCTTTTACATGGTTGAGAAACAACAGTCCTCATTTTCCCACTTTACCAAAACAGAATTTCTTTGCTGCTCCACCCTTTGAAGATGTGAAGACAATTGGAACAGATCAACACTGGCTCCAGGTTCGGAGGAAAGACTATGTTTGACATTGAATACGTCCAGTGGTTGGCAAACATCATCGCTGCAGACTTGATGAGCATGACCGGCTTCAGAAAGTATTGCAGATTCATCCTTGATAACTTCCTTGGAATTTATCCCACATGGAAAGGAATCATCTGGTACATATCTATCCACATTGCTTATCCCCAGTGATGTTTCAGAAACATGGTCATCTCCATTGAGCGTGCAGATGCCTTGCAAAACATGGGAACTAGTGAACAGGTTTCCTGCTGAGTGGCGTGACGGAATCTGTGACTGAGCTGACAGAAGAGAGAGAGCACAGCTAGATAACTCCTGACCATGTGTGATGGGTGCTGCTGCTAGTTGAGGACTGAAAATTGATTCCTCTTCTAATTTGACAAGTCCTCTCTGAGAGATTTGGTCATACTTTTCTGGGAAAAGGATGCCACTTCGAAAAATGTCTTGAAAGGAAAACTGGGGTCTCTTCTGTGATGAAGACCCCAGATATTTTGCACCTGGAAACACATCCAGTGTAAGAGAACACCAAAAATCTGAGAGCAGTATTTCCAACACAAATATCTGATAGACAAGAACACTAAAAATCAAACACAAATATACACTTTCCTGAAGACAGAGATCAGAGAGCTGTATTTCCAATTATTTTCTTAATCACAATTTCACAACAGAAAAAAAATTATTGTCAGAGACTATTTAACTTCATTAAAGTAAACATAGGTTAATCTTAGGGTGCGTCTCACATTTCTCATCCAATTTTTTTATTTATAATTCGGTAACCTCGTGCAACTGCTCCACCAGTTAAGTTTTATTGAAATTACAAATTGAACGAATATTTTAACTAGTTGTGAAAATGCAAAATATATAAGTTCTACCATGATTGACGAAACCAGGCTTCAACAATGTATGTTTTGCTTGAACTTTGCGCATAATTACATAGGTACAAACAAACACTTGTTAAGTGGTCCACATCATTCCTTGGGACCACGATAATTAAGAGATAGAGTGATAACATATTTTAAAGAACCTATAAGTGCCTCTTTTTTCTGAAATCTTTTTTTCAAAAAAGAAAATGATAAAGAAATGTTTGAAAACTGCATGCCGTCTTTTCTAGAATTAATGGCTTTAACTTCAGTTCATGGCAGGAATTGTATCACTATCTTAGTATCTTTTGAAAGCTCCTCTGATGTTGCCAAAATTCATTGGTCAGGGAGCATAAAAGAAGCTATAAGTGCAGTTAATATGGCCACCTTAGCTAGAGTTGACCCAAATTTCCTATAGTATTTGACACGTTTCGTTTTCTTCTGTGGATGACTTCATTGTCATTATTGATACTTGATGGAACATTGTTCAGAATAAATTATTTTTTCAATAAAAAATTACAGAATAAATTATAACATAATCAAACATATGTTACCAACTTAGTTATGTGCTATTGTGCTATTTGACAAAGTTTTTGACACATCTGCACTTGTAGTGACAAAAAAGTATGATATACATTATTTATGTCTAAAGGCACCTAATACAAAATGCCAAAACTGATAAATGCTTGTGCCATGAGGATCAGGGAAAGAGATTTCTGCTATACAACCGGTGTAGCACACCCTCATAGAAAAATATAACAACCATGGACAATAACGCATAGAAGGAAAGAGAAATATATAAGCAAAAGACAAAACCTAATATACCTAAATGTCATGCAGGGCAGCATCAGCTGACAAAGTCAAAAACTTATACCAGTATTCAAAATGTTTTAGAAATTAATCAAGAATAACTTTATCATATAGGAAGTCCTCCTATAAGTAGGTATATTTGTAAACAAACCACCTTCACACTAAATCTTAAGAAATATGGCTATGAATTCCTCCTGGCATAGAAAGCTTGCAATCTGTAAACTACTTTTGGTGGTAAAAATTCAAGGTATATCTAATAATATACAACCTACTTATTTTGTGCACCTATTTATCAACTCTGATCAATATTTCTAAAAGATTGAATATGCTGAGAATCTTGCTTCACAACTTAAATTCCTAAACTTTATTAAAAACTCAAATTTATGTAATTCTTCAAAGATCCTATGATCAAATGTGATGCGAAGTATGCTACTAAAACTCGAGAAAAGGAGTTTCATCATGATAAATTTAAATGTTTCTCGTTTTCTCACTATGCTTAAAGCATGTTAGCTCACCTAGTGGGTCCTAAATTTAATGATCTCTATACCAATATCTCATTCCATGCCTGTTAGGTTACCCTTGGTTCTTTGTAACATTGAACTTTAAGAATATGTGCAACAAATATCAGCTACATAAATCCCATTAAGAACCAAAAAGGAGTTGCTATATGCATTTTTCTTCTTTGTTCTTTCCCTATTTCTTTTTCTAGCATACTCCTCTATGAATTCTCTTAACTCTTCCATACCAGAGCATTTGTGTCTAAATATTATGAATGACTCAGCCTTCTTGATTGATTTTCTATGTCTTTAGTTAGTAAGCGCACACTTGAGTATTTATTTATTGTACTTGGGCCAAAGAGGTTAGATATGAAAATGGTTCAAAAAGAAATATGACAAGTGCTTTAAAAATTGGACATGAAAACTATTCATAAGAGCTGCTAAATGGAGAAATACGCATCAATAACTTGCCAATAACATGGGCTTTGGCCGTCATTTTACCAAAAAAAAAACCTGCCAATGCACTCAGACAATAATGCTGAAACTTTAAGTTGTAATTCTGTCTTATGTATGTTAATGAAGGTAATAGTTTCAACAGAATGGAAATTTTCATACCTTGATACGACTGAAGCATCTTATGTTGTTTACCACCAGACATGTAGTCAAACTGAGGTTTCCTTCTGCGTTCATTGTGTCCTGCTAGTCGCCTGCGACAACTGCGCTTACCATCATCAAACTCAGCTAGCAAGTGGAACCTAATATAAGTACACAAAAAAGTGTGATTCAATCAATAAGTGATAATCAAGTTCAATCTGCAAACACTAACCTCAAATCCAGGAACGTATGTCACCTGGAACGCAACAGATAGTTTGTGTATGCCAAACCATATACAATGACTGATCAGAATTTAATTAAGTAGGTATTTTTATTTTTCATATTAACTTGAACAACATTCATTGAAGGTAAAAAAAATATATATAAAAAATCCAATGCATCAACCAAAGGAACCCAGAAATTACTAACCTGCTGCATTGCTGACAAAACCTCTGTTCAATGCCATTAACAATCACTTTAGCCGTCTTGGAGTGAACATCACAAACCTTATGCCTTTTGTGGTAATCTTTTGAGGAGCTAAGATCCATGTTGCAACCATAAACTTGACATACAGGAGTATGAGTTGGCGAGCTGGAAGAGCGAGCTCTCTTTGCAAGCAAGGTAGGATGCACAGGTGTTAAAGTGAACCCTTCTTTTGCAACTGTATCGCTGCTTGCACCTTGAAAATCTGCTAATCTCCCTAACTTCAAATCGATCAGGGAAGAATCGTGAGTTTTCGATTCAACTAGAGCACTTAAATGCTTCGACTCAGATTCTTCTTCTCCAAAGAGGAATCCAAAGCAATAACATGGGTGGAGGAATTCCCTCTTCTACTAGAATTACTATCTAGCTCACAGCTAGATGTCTCCACAAGCTGGCTACCATTAAAGGGCTTTCGGAAAAAATCAGGAAATCCCAAATCAACGAATTCCATGCTCTTAAATACCTCTCTTTCTGAATTAAATCCATCTCTCTCAAAGTTGCAGGAGGCTTTGTTGTCCCATTCAACCAATGCTTTTCTACCTCTCATAAAAGCATCAAGTGAAAAATCCATTTCATCAGAAAACAAGTAGCCTTTCTCTTCTGGAACATAACTCCAAGGCTCCATTAGGACAACTGAATTGAAGTTGCAGAAGCTATGGAACGCTGAAGAAACCTACCATAACCCAGAAGAAACAAATTACTCCTTTGCTTAAACCAAAGGTTGCATATTGAATTATTGAGTTTAATTCTATAGCAGCAAAAACTCAGGCATACACGTGTTATTAAAGACACACCAATAGTTATAGTGAAATCAAGCACATGTACTAAATGAACACTAGGGAAACAAAAAAAAAAAGCAAACAAGCATGATAGCCATGCCCAAAAAAAAAATAACAACCCCAAACTACTATGAGAAAAAGAATTTTACCCCATAAAAGAAGAATCAGATCCCGCTTTGTTTAAAAACAGAAACAGAAAGCTTCCAAAAATCTCAACTTTATCTAAAGGATCATTGACACTAATGCAAACCAAACCAAAAACCAAGGAACCACAAAGACTAATTTTAAACCACATCAAACCAAGGTTATAGGAGTAGATATCTTTCAAGTTCCAAGTCTTGTTAAGTATTAAACCCCAATGGAACAAAGTGAAATGCTGGGAGCTCAAAACTGTGCTGCTGAAGAAGAAAGGAAGAAGAGGAGAAGCAAATGAAAAAAAAAAATGAAAAAATGCCCCAAAAGGAAATCAGTTGGAAGGACTCATTTTCATTTCTTATTTTTTTCCTTCTTAACAAACCACTTCAAAAATGACAAAACTTTGGCTTCTTAACAGATTAAGGAACTATCACTATGCGATGCGTGGGAACCAAACAGCTAAAAAATGGTATCTTGAAGTAAACCTGGCAGATGGGGTGGCACCTTGTTAGTGGTTTTGACACACAGCAGAGTGAACAGTGAAGAGAGAGAGGGAGGGGGAGAGAGAGGGAGAATGGGTTGTGTGTTGTGTGTTGTGCGTGGGGTGGTTGTTTTTCTCAGAATAGTGGCAACGTTGAAGGAGAGACAGCGTGAGTCAACATGATTTCCTCTACCACCGAAACCAAAAGCATGTTGAGGTATTTTGTCGCTTTTGAGACACAACTGCATTTCCATTCTTGTACATTTGATTTGCTTCTATTTACGAAACACCCCAGAGAATGCCATTGGAAATATTGGAAATAAATAGAGGAGACTTGGATCAAATTCTTTAGGAAATTACACTCACTCCCTCTCGAAAAATTAACTCATACCCTCTATTTGTTCACCTAACACTTACACCCCTTTATTTATCAAATTTTCAGGATTTATATTAGTTTTATTCATCATAACATGACAATAAACTTAACAGAATGATGTTTTTATGATATTAACTTTTTAATTAATAAAATTATAAAAAATACATGTACCAACTCTGTTAAGTTTAGGATATTTTTATAATTTTATTAATTAAAAACAATTAATGTCGGACAAATGTCATTCTGTTAACTTTGTTATCAGTGTTCTGTACGAAGAGTGAAACTGGAATATATATACTGAAAATTTGATAAGCAGAGGGTATAAGTGTTAGGTGGACAAATAGAAGGTGTGAGTTGCATTTCCACAAACCTCAGGGGTAGTTAATTTACCCAATTCTTTATTTAAGTGAACACAAAACATCATTTCACTTGCTAAAATTGTGCATGAGTTGTGAGTAAATTTGCAAATCAACTTTTTTAGCATTTGGAGTTGTAAAATGCGATCAGTGAAATATATTTTCAGGAATATTTTAAGTGGCACGTATGATATTATTCAGGTGGCAGTTTAGGTTACTAGTGGTTGTTTATCTTTTGTATCATTGAGTGGGTTATCATATATTCGACTTTCACCTTGTCACTCGCTCCTCCCCTATATTAACTCCAAAACCTTTGAGAAATCTATTATAGCCTAAAATTTTGAATGATAATAATGCAAATTTTGTTAAAATATTTTGAAGAATAAACTGAATGGTTTGTTTGAGCTTCTTTAGTACTTAACGTGTTATACATACAATTCAATTCTTGGTACAATTTTCACATTATTGTGATTTACCATGATTAAAATCTTATTCAAAGATATTTAGATTCTTAAAAATATGAAAAATTATTTAGAAAGTGAATTACAGGATGTAAAAAGCTTAAGAAAGTAGGCTAGAATATCGAAAAGTGAGACCGTGACTTCAAAAAGTGGCATAACTATCAGAAAGTGATTTCTCATTATCAAATCAAGCACATCATCATCAATCTCAATTATAGTCATCTTTGAAGAATATCAACACTATTTGAAGACCATCATCCATCTTAAAAAAAGTTCAGATGAAACATAAAAGGTTCAAAAAGTGTAGAAGTACATCAAAAAGTGTAGCATGCATTAGAAAATACTCTAGGTCATCAAAAATGAAAAACATTTGAATTTCAAAAGCAATCAAAACCTCAGAAAGTAATGAAAGTGACATATCATCTTTTTACTTGGATATTCACCATCTCCTATAAAGTCTTCACAAGAAGAAAAGTTCAAAAACCATGCTCAGATTGAAGATTAGTTTCTGGAGTATTCAAAAACAATTAAAGTCACATGTCTAGAAGACTAAATCCTAGAACACACAAAGTTGATCAACACATGTTATGAGGAGAAAATATCAAGAAGGTAACAGATTCATTCAAATTCAAATATAAAAAGAGGAAGCCTTCAAACTTGAAGAAACTTTTGCACACTCAACGTTCAAGCAATATTTCTGAAGTTCTTTCTTATACTAAATTCAACTTCTGAAAAAGAAAAATCTTTTTTCTTGTATGTCTTAGCAAACATTCTTCATTAGAAGATTAGAAAGAAGTCTCTCAAGTTGTTTTCTTATACATTTTATATTTTCTTAGAGTGGTAAACACCAAAACCTTATATCATTTGTACCTTAATCCATTAATGATCCGTGTGAGATTAGCTTGGAGAAGCTAGCACTAAAACTACTTGTGAGTGAGGTTTGAATGTACTAACTACTCACTGGAAATAGCTTGAGAAAGCTAGTAAAAAGAATATTTCTTCTTAGGTTGAGAAAGTGATTGATAGTAGAACTCAGGAGATTTGTTGAGAACTGATGTAGGCAAAGTTGGCCGAACAAGTATAAAATTATCTATGTGATATTATCTTCTCCCATCTCTTTAATTGCCTTGTGTTTTTATTTTCTATTGTGTGAACCTTCATATTTGTTTAAAACTATTTTCTAAATTTTACTAAGTTTCTTAACACTTCAGAAGTAACTTTCTGAAACATATTAACTTATGTTTTCTGTTGCCTTTAAGTTTAAATATTTGATAGACCTTGTTTGAGTTTCAAAAGTAAAAAGATTTGAAAGAATGATTCAACCCCCTTCTCATGCTACATCTTCACTTACAATTGGCATCAGAGCTTAGTCCTCTAAGGGGTTGAGCATCCTAACCATTATAGAGGAAAAAAATCCTTGAAGAAAATGGCACCGAATGTTGTATACCTTAACAAAAGCCGCCTACCTCCTCAAATTAGAAGATTAATTTAATACTAAGTTGCACAAAAATGTAGTAAAGGATACAATGTAGGTCATCTCTCAAGGAAGCTTCATCACTTAGTTGGAAAAATTGGGGGTTTGAAGAATTAAGATTTAAAGTAATTGAAATTAAAAGCTAATAGCAATGAGATAATAGCAACAATAAAAAAGGCACTAGTACAAGGTATTCTTAGGATTAAGAATTAATTATCATTGACCAAATATTAAACCCATTAGTGGCTATTAGTAATAAATTACTGGAAATTATACTATTGATTAATCGACCTCTAGAATTTGATCAATGCAAATAACTAATAAACGAGATCTCAATTTATTTAGAAATCATATTGATTCAATGAACTGAATTGCTATAGCCTAACCGCCAATCGAAAAGTTAATTCTAATGTTCTCCCTCAAACATAAATCAATAGATCTATCAATCTATACTAGTAGGTTTCCCTAAACGACGATTGCCAATTTAATTATTCCAATAAAGATTGTAGCAATCACCACAATAATTATAGAAACTCAGAACATTAAGAAAACCAATGCATTTAATATCAAAAGATGTCTCAAACATCATCCCAATCCGTCCGGAAACCCTTACACTAGTAAAGAAATCTACTCCTCCATCTCTGGAGGATTACAACAATAAAAATAAAAGAACTTGAAAATAATAACAATAATCATTGTCATAATCTCCAAGGCAAAATACCTTCACTAATAGAATCCCTGAAAAAAGAAAGAGAGAAGAAGAAGAAGATGTAGAGAAAGATGTAGAGAGAGAAAGTGGAGAGCGAATAATAGCAACTAAAAGTGGTAGCCTAAAAGTGAGTCAAAAACTAGGCCAAAAGTTTGTCAATCCCTTAAATACCGCTTTAAAAATCGGCCAAAGTAGGCCAAAAAACAAAATAATGAGTTGATATCCCGTCATCGCACGAGCGCTGGAGTGTTTTCTAGAACGATAAGGCCAAAAATTGGATAGCTATCACTCTGTAGCACTGGAGCACTAAATAAGCACTGGAATGCTCACCGAATGTGAGCCTCATACTTACTTTTTCTTCCTTTTTGCTTGCAGCTGCTTACCAATAGTTTCCAGTCTTGTTTTTTACATTTTTCACTTGATCCAAAGCTCCTATGCACAAAACTATACTCAAAGAGATAAGTCAAACGCAATATAGCGTAATTACAAATTATTCCAAAATCAGTGCAAAAATCAATAATTCTATTAAAATCACACAATGAGGAATAAATCAAAATCATTATTAATCAAATTAATAACTTAGTAAAACTCAAGAAAAAAACTAAAATTTGGTAGCTAAATAAGTGACATAAATGTCTCTTATCAATAACATTTTGGGCAAAAGTTATAAACACCTCCTGCTATATTCAAAATAAAGTTTTTATTAGACCAATCCTCAAGAAAACACCTTATGAGCTATGGAAAGGAAGAAAACCTAACATTTCTTTCTTTTGTGTATTTGGCTCAAACTATTTTATCCTTAACACTAGGGACAAGCTAGTAAAGTTTGATATCAAATCTAATGATGAAATATTCCTAGGATACTCCTTTATGTCTAAAGGATACAAGGTTTACAATAAAAGAACACATTGTGTTGAAGAGACCAATCGCATTAAATTCAAAGAACTCAAAAGAGATTTCTCTCAAAAAATGGCAACTCTTGTAAATAGTTATGAGAATCTGAACATTGTAGACAATTTAGAAAGTAAATTCAAGATTTCTGAACCTTTAGAAAGTGAATTCAAAGCTTCTCAAACTTTAGAAAGAAGACTTAGAGTTTCTCAACATTTAGAAAGTGACATTTTTTAAGTTGATCCACTTTTTGAACATGTTGTTGAGCCCTCAAATAATCCAAATGTTGCTGGAGAGCAAGTCAATCAGAGAAACTACAAAGGAGTTTCTAATCTCAAAGTAGTTTCTCAAAATCAAGTCATTGAGGACATCTTTCAAGGAGTTAGAACAAGGAAATCACTCAAAAATAAGACAGAATTGTGTTTTTCTATCAGCATTTGAGCAAGAAAATGTTGAAAAGGCTCTAAGTAATCAAAGGTGGGTAAAGGTCATTCAAGAGGAGCTAGATCAATTTGAAAATAGCAAAGTTTGGACCTTGGTATAAACCTAAAGGAAAATTCATCATATGTTCAAAATGAGTATTCAAAACAAGGTTGATGAGGCTTGGAAAAGAGGTAAAAAAACAAGGCTAGATTAGTAGCTCAATGGTACAATCAACAAGAAGGAATTTACTTTGATGAAACCTTTACACCAGACTAGATTGGAAGCTATCAAAATGCTTCTACTTTTTGCATCCTACAAAGGATTCATTCTCTATCAAATGGATGTCAAATATGTTTTCTTAAATGGCTTTCTCGCTGAGGAAGTGTGTGTAAAGCAACCTCCTGGATTTGAGAATGAAACCTTTCCAAACCATGTCTTCAAGCTTACAAAGACACTTTATGGTCTTAACAAGCTTTAAGAGCTTAGTATGATAGACTTAGTTCCTTTTTGCTTAAGAATGTGTTCAAAAGGAGTAATGTTGATACTATTCTCTTTACTTTATTTCAAGATAATGACTTTCTGATTGTGCAAATTTATGTTAATGATATTATTTTTTGTGCTACTAATCATTATCTATGGAAGAAGTTCTTCAAACTTATGCAAAGTGAATTTGAGATGAGCATGATGGGAAAATTAAAGTTCTTTCCTGGACTTCAAATCAAACAATAAAAAGAGAGAACCTTAATTCATCAAGAAAAATATACAAATGAACTCTTCAAAAAATTCAACATAGATCAAGCAAAGCTATTGAGCACTCACACGCATTCTTATCAAGTCGTAGATGCTTATAAGAATAGTGATTCATATAGAGGTATAATTGGATCATTACTTTATCTCACTGTTAGTAGACCTGATATTCAATTAAGTATGAGAATTTGTGCTAGATTTCAATCTAACCCAATGCATCACATTAAATGTTATCAAAAGAATTATGAGATATCTAATAGGCACTACTAATCTTGGACTTTGGTATGACAAAGGTACTTTTATTGATATTGTAGGATATTGTGATACTGATTTTGCTTGGAGATAGAGTTGATAGGAAGAGTATTAGTGGTTGTTATTGCTTCTTTGGAGATTGGTTAATAACTTGGTCATGGAAAAAGAAAAATATAATTGCTCTCTCAACTGCAAAAGCTAAATATATAGCAACTGCAAATTGCTACACTTAAATGCTTTGGATCAGAAGCCAACTTAAAGATTATCACTTAAAGTGTACCAAAATCTCTATCTTACGTGATAACACTAGTGCTATAAATCGTGCTAAAAATCCTATTCAACACTCTAGATCGAAGCACATAGATGTAAAACATATTTTCATAAAAGATCATGTATAGAAAGGTCATTTAAGCTAAAGTATTCACTAACACATTGCATATCATTCATAACATTCATCGCACTTTCTAGAGTCCCTCGTGACTCTTGTCTAAGGCCTTCTTTGAAAACTCTCAACCTACAAGTTCATAAACTACTTTTTGAGGTCAGAAAGTATTCATCTGCCTTAGAAATCTCTTTAGAAAGTTCAAGACAAGTTTAGAATGCTAAGTACTTCACTTGATAAGATCAAAAACCATTAGAAAGTTTTCAAGTCTTTAAAATTCAGAAAAGGATTTAGAAAGTACATCAGGATTTGAAGATTTGAAACCCTTTCAAAAAGTACTTTCGTTTCACTTTTTGATGTATGTGCATTTAATGGTGGGAACAATTTCTAAACCCTTTTTCCACTCCTATGATTTGACAGTTACTAAAATCCTTTTTTCTTTCTTCCCTCCTACAAATACTATAAACCCCACTCCTCAATGTTAATCACTTCATTAACCTCCTTCCACAACCTTAAATGCTTCTGTTACTTTCTTCTTAGTACCTTAAACACCTCTAACCCTCACAAAGACAACCTTCTACTCTACAAACACTTTTCATTTTCTCCTCAAAGATTAAACCTCCTTTAGCATCCTATTCGCAAACACAAACCTTCGTCATGGGACATCAATTACAACTTACATGCAAGAAAACTAAGTTTAACATGAATAATGAAACCAGGATGGAAGAATTTTATAAAGTACACTTATCAGAGAGAAAGGTGGCTCTTAGGAAGACCTTGAAGCCTGAATTGCTTGAGTAAGTGCCTATCCTTAAAGAAGTTTTCTTTGCTCAAGGTTCGAAAGATTTTCTTGCTATCTCAGAGTGTTCCCTAGGATAATGACAACCTTCTATTCTTAACTTCAAGAAACTCTAGAAACTCCCATTTCATCAATCATCAGAGAGCACACTTTAGACCTTGCACCTTTTGACATGGTTGAGATCACCAAAGCACTATATGATGGTGTAGCTTGCTTACCCTATGATGGATGGTAGCACAAAATTAGAGTAAATGAAGTTGATTTTTCACATACTCTTACCAACTCTAGAGTAAATAAAGTAAGGGAGATAAATAATTGCATGTTGAATTCCAAGGCTAGGGTAATATTTTCTATAGTTCAATTCACTATACTACCTAGATTAGGAGGCACAAATGAACTAAGAGGGATGGATTCAATGTTATTGTTTTGCTTGATATCCAAGAGAAAATTTAATCTCCTTAGGCTCATTATGGATTATGTGTTAAGTGTTGTGACTAAGGAGAAAAGAAAAACTACTGCGTGCTCATATGGAATGTTGCTAACAAGGGTTTTCTAACATCTTTGATTCCCTCTTGGAAATGATGAATGCTATGAGTACATGATTGGAATTGAATTCACCATCAACTCATTCAAGACATTAGCAAATGGATGAAAAGGAGCCTTCAGAAATGGAAGAAGGAGAAAGAAGAAAGAATGAAAAAGTTTAGAAAAGGAAGAGAAAATTGGTTCTCCCTTCAAAAGTGACTCTAAAAAAACACAATCTAAGGAAGAACCAAATAGGATAGAAAGAAAGACCAAGAAAAGAGAAGGCAAGAAGCTAAAAAAGTAAGAAAGTGCTTCAAAATAGAAGAGGTTGAAGATGAACCTCATAGAAGACCTAGAAACTTTTTCCCTCAGAAGAAGGGAATTTCCCAAATGTCAATTTAGGGGATCCATTATTCTAAATGAGAAATTGGCTAGAAAGAGATGGAATAGAGGAAGATGAAGATTCTGAATTCTCAGAGGATGAAGAAACTAAACAAGCCTTCAAAGATAGTTAATTGTCTCAAGAGAAAGGAAAATGGAAGAAGCTTAAAAATTTTATATGGAAAAAGGCATTCAAAGCTCAAGTAAGGGATAAGCCACTTCCTTTTCTAAACCTTTTGTGGTAATTCATAAGCTAGCACCAAGAACAACTTTTGAGCAATTTGGATAGACCCGTTTTCCACTTTTGTATCCCCACCTGCTCCAGAAATTGAGAAAGCCATATTAGAATAAGGATCACTTGAGAAATGAATTCTGATGATGAGGGAGAAGGAACTTGGACAAAGAGAATTCCAATACTGAAGGAGAAGGAACTGAAGGCTTAAATCAATTCGTGATTGAGTTCTCCAATGTTTTGGAGTTAATTATTGAAGAACCTGAGGAGCCCTGTACTACTCTCATCCTCAAAAGACAACCTCAAAATGATGCTTCCATCAGAATCATATCTTTAGAGGCTGAGGCTTCAAAAACTAACTACTCCTAATGATCAAATTCAAGAAGGAATTTTTGAACACACACATGGATCTAGTGACACTATGCCTCTCCATCTATCTGACACTGATCATGACTCAAAAAATGAGGCTGCCAACACCTCTACTTACCTCTTTGAGACTCAAATTCTCCTACATAATTAGAGAGGTCATGCTGCAAAGATGGATAGAGTTAAAGCAAATAACAGAGACCTTGGATCATAGATGAAGAGACATGAAAATCTTTTGTTCCATATTCTAGATGCAATTAAGGATCTCAAGAAGGGTGGTCAATGATAGTGAAGACTTGTACACCTTCTTTGTTGATGAAAAAGGGGAAAAGAACCTTAAAGAAAAATCTTTTGCACAAAGTCGAGAAAGTCATGGTTTAAGGGGGAGCACAAAAAGGGCATCAAATATTTTCATCCATTATCATTTCATTTTATTTTGTTTAATATTGTTTCATTTTATTCTGTCCTTAGAGTTTTTATCATACTTTTCTTGTACATTATTCCTTTCCTTTGTAAATGCAATGAACTATGATGTTTCTGTCTTCATCTTTTATTCTTGGATTCTTTGTGCTATATATTATGCTTAGTTACGAGGTTTAAAATTTGCCTGTTATCATATTTGATATACCTTGTGACTTATTTTTTTTGGGAAACTTAATAAAATTATAATTCACAACAAAAAGTCCCAAGGAAGTTTACTTTATGAAGACCTATGTTGTAATCAAAATCTTACTAAGTTTTAGAAAGAAAGATTCTTCAATTTTTTGAACTGAAGAAACCTTCTTTCATTGATCTCTGAAGGTTTCTCAAAATTTGGTTTGTCATCATAAAAAGGGGAGAGTGTTAGCTCCAGAACCCTTGAGAAGGCTCTAGAGTAAGTTTTGAGTGATAACAAAGCAAATTTTGATTAAATATTTTGAAGAATACACTAATGGTTTATATGAGTTTCTGAAATGTTAAACAGGAACTTCTCATGTCATATGTAACTAGTTTCATGAGATATCAATCATACTATCACGATTTGACATGATATAAAACTCATTCAAAGAGTTTACATTTTTTTGAAGTATGAAAAATAGCTTAGAAAGTGAGTTACAATGTTTGAGATACATTATAAAATAGATTGAAGCATTAGAAAGTGAGTTGGAACATCATAAAGTAATCTGTACATTAGAAAGTGACATGATAGCATTAAAAGATGGTTATTCATGATCAAATAGAGCACACCTCTAGCAAATTCAATCATGTTCACCAAAAGAATAATCCAACACTCTCTAGAGATTCACATCTACATAAAAAAAAAAAATTCAGGATGAGCTAGAAGAGATCAAAAAGTAAAAAGCATTATCAGAAATTAAGATTTTATATCAAAGAGAAGATAAAGCCTCATAATTAGCTTTTACTCAAAAGACATACATCCTTGTTGAGAATTTCATGACTTGAGAAGTTCAGAAAGCATATATGAGGTTGGAAGATTTTTCTGAAGCATCTATAGTACACAAGGAACAAAGGACAAATTAAACTATTTTTGTACTATGACATTGTCATTGATGTAACATCCTTCAAAGTACAACAGCATCCTTAAGCCACAATATTATACTTGGGAGTTGTTACTAGTAAGTTAGCAAACCTTCCATAAGATTTACGATATATTTGAGCGAGTTATGCAGGAAGTATTTTATAGTTCTACTTAAGTATATAAAAAGGAAACAAAGTAGCTAGAGAACACATAATGTGTATAATATGACAGGAATAGTATGTAGTACATATCCAAATACATGAAAAAAAATTTCTATGAGCCTTAATATAACATCTGTCTTCTCAAACATTTATACAAAAAACTAATGGTCTTTGGCTGTCCAACTATTATGAATCAGGCACCTCGAGCATGGGCAACTTTGTTATTCTTGTGAGCTATCTGGAGACAACATTGGAACGCACAAATATATGGGGTGAGAATTATAAAATTCTCAAGGTATCCAAAAATACACAATAATAAATGTCATCATAGTCATCCCACCTACTTTGATTTCTTTAAAAAATGTGATCATGTATTAACATAATAAAGTTCATGTCAAAGTTCAAAATCATTCTCTCGAAATGGGTTTATTTTAAAAGTCAATCACTTAATTAACATATTTCATAACATTCAACCTCACAATAAATCATCATAAACAAATAATTCAGAATAATACAAGTATGCATATGATAAATGCAACAACTTTCTTCACTTTCTTAATTAACTTCATTTACTTTCCTTTACTTTGATATCTTTCTCAACCTCATGTGTGTTAGCTCTAGAACACTTAAGAAACCTCTATAGCTTGTGTTTTAAGTGATAACAAAACAAATTTTGTTAAAATATTTTTAAGAAAATACTAATGTTTCAATCGAGTTTCTGGAATGTTTAACAGGACTATTCTCACTTCATATAAGTTCAATTACTGACATATTTTTCACAATATCATGTTTTAACATGATTATAATCTTATTCAAAGAGATTCAAAGCTTTAATGATGTGAAAGATAATTCAGAAAGCGAGCTAAGATATATTAGAGACTCAGAAAGCAATATCTAGCATCAGAAACCATATATGGATCTTCATAAAGTGTATCATACATTTAGAAAATGCTACATCATTGAAAAAATCAATTTCTCTTTAGCATATCATGATCACAATCTTCAATCTTGATGGGCATCAACTCTGAAGACATTTTGAGTGATGGAAAGATCCTTATCAAGTTCAGAGCTAAGCAAAGAAGATCAATACAAAGATCAGAAATTGCGAACCTACATTAGAAAGCACGCGTTATTCAGAAATCATGCTGAGTTAATAGAAACATGGAAAATTTGAAATTCAAATTTAGTCAACTTTTAGAAAAGTATTGATAGTGACACATTGCTTTTGTACTTAGTCAAATAGCTCGTATTTTAGAAGAAAAAGGTCAGAAACTATACTTCAGAAAAAAGTTGTTTCTAAATGTTGTGTATAAACCAAATTGTCAACATCTTTACAAGGACAACTTTGACACAGGTCAACTACTCTTTTAGAGGACAGTTTCTTGGACACAAAAAGAAGATCAACATGTGTTAAGAGGAAGGAAAATCAAGAGGAAACAATCAAATTAAAAATCCAAGTATAAAAGGATGAGATCTTCATTCAAGAAAAGACTTTTGCACAACTAATGCTGAAGCTTTTCAATACACTTTAAAAGTTCATCTATTACTTCTTGTAATCAGTTTCTACACAAAATCTTCTTCTTGTTCTAATTAGATAATATTTTCTTCTTAGGAAGAATTTAGAAAGAAATCTCTCAAGTTTTCAGTTTACACACTATTTTATTCCTACAAAAACTTAAGTATTCTTAGTTGGAAAGAACCAATCCCAAACATGATTCTTGTACCCTAATCTAGTAGTGATCAAAGTGAGGTTAGCTTACAAAGGCTAGTAAAAAGACTATTTGGTGTGACAGGAAATTGGAATTACTGCTCATTGAAAATAGCTTGAGAAGACTATATAAAGACTATCTCACTTTCTCTAAGTTGAGAAAGGGTTTTTAGTGAAACTCAACAAGTTGTTGAGAACTGGATGTAGGCGGTTTGGCCGAACCAGTATAAAAGCACTAAGTAATCTCTCATTCTCTCTTTACATCTTCATTATTCAATTTTTGTATTTGTCTTTGTTGTGTCTTTGAAAAAGTTTTATAAAACAATTTCTGAAGTTCCAGGATTTACTTTTGATTCAGAAAGGCACTTTCTGAAGCTAACTAACTATAATTTCTATTGCCTTCAAGTGAATAGCTTGATAGATTTTGTTTAAAGTTTCAGAAACTAAAAAGAAGTAAGAAGCATGATTCAACCCCCACTTCTCGTGATACTTTCAACCCACAACATGCCCTTGACATAAGTGGCCTTGCCCATTCTAGGATAATAGACGCTGATTAAGACTGAACTCATTCTGATATATGATTATCGAATTTACTTTATCCAATTCTCATATAGGATTGTTCCTAGCCAGATTTACTTTCCATGATTCATGTCGAAGGGGACCCAATAAGTGGTTAGGTTCACTTTCCTTGATGATTCAATCTTTATAAGTGGTCAGGTTCACTTTCCCTAACGATTTAATCTTTATACGTGGTCAAGTACACATTCCCTGACGATTTAGTCTTTTATTTATTCTGAAACACTTTGACAACTCATGTTTCATGCTACATGTTATATGCAAAGCATCATAATCATATATGGATAGCATCAACCAAATCAACATAGTGTACAAGGCACAAAATCATTTGGATGTTCCTTTTAATAATAATTTAGCTTATACAACACATATCTAGAATTTTAGTCTTATAGAAAATTATGGTTAATTGAACAAATATCATTACTACAAGGTGAAATAATTTACAGAGATACTTCAACATGTCTGTTAAATCTGGAAAAAATTTGACTCAAAAGGGAATTTCTGACTATGTTAAAAAAATTATACAAAATCAGTCAAAATCCATAAATTTTTAAAAATAGCAAATGGGCCTAAAAATCTCTTAAAAATTAAGGATATACTTCAAGATGTCCATAATAACATATAAAAATTTCAACTGAAAATTACATCATTTGGTATGATAACAAAAATAGACAAATTCAATAGTCAAAAATAGGTCATCCAATAAAATAGAGTTTAGTCATGGTTTTTGAATTTTTAAAAATACTAAATGTTCACCAATAATCCTAGAAAAACTCACAAAGGCAGTCCATATGTTAGTTTCAATATAAAAAAAAATAGCTCAAAAGGATATCTCCAATTGAGTTTTAAAAATCACATAATCTTATTGTCAGACACAAAAATCCAAGTTTTTAACATACTAAACCAAGATATAATTTGATCAAAGAAGATTCCTAACAACATATACGACCCTAATCATGCATGTTTATCAATATTCAAACTCTCAAATATGATAACAAAAGCAAAACCTAGCCTCATTCTTTGAAAAATTTTAGAAAACAAAAGTTAGATTGAAAAAGGTTTTCATGAAAGCCCTACACTTAGCTACCAAGCCTTTCCACTTGTAATGATTTCTCCAAGTGTATTTTCACCCAAAAGCTCACAAAACCAAGCAAGACCATTTCTTTAACAAAGGAAGCGGTGGAATCTTCTTGATAATGATGTGGGATGATGATCCTTTTAGGTTAGAATTGAAGGTGTCAATGAGTAGATTAAACTTTGTACTAAAGGATTTGATCTTGGAAGTAATAGAAATGGAGTTTTTGAGTTGTTCACTTAGGTTTTGAGTTTTTGAGCATGGAGGGCTGCAAGAAGGGGAGAAGGCTAAAACTAGAGAGAGAAAAATGAGAAAGGTAAGTGATTGAGTTAAATTAATAAAGTGTGTCAAATTAATTTCACAAGGATGTATTTTTTTCAATGGAAATTAAACTAAAATTTTATGTGGTTAGGTTTTGCTCTTGACAAATGGTGAGATATGACCACTTTCTTTACCATACACTTATCAAATGTAGGGTGAAATAGAGAAAATTGCTCTCCAAGCTTATCCGATGCAAGAAATTGTGCATCAAAATTTTATTGAATAAACAAGGTATTAGCCCCTGGTGAAATTAAAATTAATGAAAGACCAATATTAAAACTTATTAGCTAAGTTTTAATCTATGTCATCCACTTGGTAAGATATGGTTAGTAGTGGTTACTTGGCCACAAAGTTTCTTTCATAGTATTGAAAACCGCACATCAAAACTTACCAAATAGGTAAAATATCTCTTCTAGAAACTTGAAATATCTTTATCCTAGCCCCGGGCCTAATACTCTATCCCAACCTCTGGGTCTAAGTTCCCCTGCCGAGGACACGCTCGGTCCAATTTCAGAGTTCTTATTCATCAATGGGTTGAAAGTTACTATTTATCCCTGCCCATATTTTTTTTAAAAAACTTCCTGGGCTCATTTCTATTGTTGCCCAATTTCCAAAATTGTAAAATTTTATCCATTTAATTTTTAATTTAATTTAAAGTAAAAACCAGGTTGTTACAATTGACATAGCTAAGCATACAGCTTCTGGAAAACTAATCATAGACACACAACCTATAATCAACATGTGTATGATGGTGATCAAATCAAGGACAAATGGTCTTATTCAAATTTCAAGTATAAAAACACAATTCATTCAAGCTGGAAGGAACTTTTGTGCATTGAAATATTCAAGCTTGCATTATACTTTTTGAAGGTTTGTTCTTCATAGAAATAAAGTTTCTGAAGTCCAAAATCTTCTTTCTAGGAATTATTAGCTAGTATACTCCTGTGAGAATTTAGAAAAAACTCTCCCAAGTATTTTCCTTACCCTTGATATACATCTTTGGAAAGTTATGTGAGTTTTGAGTGATATTACCAAAACCTCCAAAAAAAATTATATCTTGATCCATTAGTGATCATTTTGGTAGCTTGGAGAGGCTAGTTAAATAATACTTGTGAGTGAGGATCAATTGTATTGACTGCTTACTAAGATTAGCTTGAGAGGCTAGTTAAATAAATTTCTCGTGTAATTTTCTCCATACCTTACTCCTTATAATCTACTTTGTGTGTTACTATTTTATTTGTATGTGATTTTATAATTATAAGTTCATTACTTTTTGAACTTATTTATTTTTCTAGACACCTTAAAAAGTCACTTTTTGAAACTAATTAATTTGCATTTCCACTACTTTCAAATCTTGCACTTGATAGAATATGTTTTAAAGATTTAGAAAGTAAAAAGTTTTTAGGTTGTACGATTCAATCTCTCTCGTATTTCTCTTCCTCACTTATATAAAGACCTAATCACAACATGGAAAGCAAGGGTATCACTATTCTGTGGATACTAAAGGAAAAACCTTAAAATTATTTTTAAAGGATTAAAAGAATTTGGCAAAACTCTTTTGTATTAGTGCATGAAGTGCATTGCTTTTCTTGCAGCTATATTGCTAAGATCCTACACGTAGAGATCTATTTTGAAGGCCACCCTTTCATGCTTCCTGTCATGACTCGATCATGTAGGGTTCATTGCCCTTGCTTATTTATCGACAGTTTATTAGAGCACATTAGTGGTGGCCCTATACACAGGGGTTGATTGCATCTAGTTTTCTCTTGTGTATTTTAATTCCATGAATAATTGTATATTCACATTTTTTTATCCCATATGTGTCTTTTTTTTTTCCATTTCGAAATAGTATATTGTATGAATACATTCAATATGTTTCTTTCAATGGTAAAAATATTGTTTCAAGGTTTTCAAGCTTTTTCTCTAGTGAAAAAGTTTTGTTATTTATACTCACAATACATAAGACATCATGTCGACTTACCGTTGGATGAGGTGTTGACTTCATTCAAATAGGGTGCACATTTCATTCAATGGTGGATGAGATGTCACGCCACGGTATTCTATGCATTATAATTACAAATAATATTTTTTCTATCAAAATATAGAGTCTTCCCTAAAAATTACAACCCCTAGTTTATTAGTTAGTTTTCTCCTTTGAAAACCCCAAATTCAATAGACACTATGTGGGGCTCTACCACCTTAAACTCGACCCGAAGATAATCTAATTTATGATTGATAAACTGGATCAACCTAGCTTTTAAACAATCTATAAGGACTTTGATGCTATCCATAGTAAAGTTATAAAATTTAATAAGCAAGAAACAAAATTCAAGAGACAATACATATTTCAAAGCAAATCAAGTGACTTAAAAATAATATCAAGTTATCTAAAATCTATTAATTGCCATATAAAATCTTATAAGTTATCATTAATTATTATAAAAAAATATAGCTGTAAAAGAATTATTTAACTTAGGGTTGAGTTAGGTCAATCCAAAGCATGATATGAACCTGAATGAAAAGTGCATCTCAAATTTGAGGATCCAAGCAAACTCGACCCAATAAGATTTGAGCTAGGCCAAATTAGCTAATTATTTAGAGAAATATTCAATTCAACCACAATTATTTTCTTATACTATGGAGTTTAACAAAGTCAAATTTGCAATTTAACAACCCACATGTGTTTAATTTTTCCAATAAGTATTTGAATGATAAGTTAACAAAGTGGCCAATGTTTCCCATATTATAAAAGGTGAGGGATCGCACAAGGACTTTTAATAAGTGCTAAAGCACTAAGTTGTTCACTTCAGTATTAGTCAATAACAAATTTAGGATTTTGGTCCCTTTCTTAATATTACATGTTCAAAAATTGTAATAAAAAAATTCTCTATTTTATATTCATTATTCTGTATTTATTTTTTATTTTCTTATTATTTGTTTAACTCTTAAAATCTTTTAATATTTATTTATGTATAACTTGATTTGTTATTTTATTATGATTTTTTGACCATTTTCTTCTATTCATTTATTTTCCAAAAAAAAAGATTATTAAAGTACTTTTTTGAGTTTTGATATCATATTGTAAAACGGCAAGGATAAAAGAATCGAAGAAACAACTTATAAAACATTGCTAGAAGCCCATAAGCTTTGTTGTTGGGGTTAGCTGCCTGAATTGGAAAATCTAAGACAATCATGTAATCTGTTACATTGTTTCATTATGGTTGTTTAATGATTTACGGATTGTTTGGAAGTGTTTTGTGTTTTGTGTTTTCCAAAATAGTTTTTAAAACAAGTTTAAACTCAATTTTCAAAAATAAAAAACTATAGAACCTATTTGACAACTATATTTTTAAAACCGTTTTTTAAATGTAAAAAATAAAAATCTATTTGAATAATCTACCAAGAGTGAGAACCAATCCCAAATGTGTAGAACACCCAAATGTGCAGCAAACATCAAGCCCTAAATGAACAACAAAAGAAAAAGCCCGAGAAAGCATGAGAACCAGTCCCAAATGTGCAGCACCAAGCCTGAGAAAATCTACTACTTGGATCGCCTTGATATAGCATAATAAGAAGAGATTTATACATATTCCTTTACAAAGAGTGCAACATCAACTTGAAATGTCCAGGAGCTCCCATAATGATAGGTAAAAAATGCTTCAAAGGAGGAATTATGATGAAGACAAAGGACACAGGAGAGCGTGATGAAGCAACATCATGGACACGCAAGGGATGATGCAGTGGCAATTTATCAATGGTCATCAAATTTGATATAATATGTATTCAAAGATGGGTTATTGTTTTCAACTACAAGGGAGATTATGAGGACAAGATAGCTAGTAGAAAAGAGAGGGAGATGATGTAGTGGAAGTCACTGGTTAGGGTGACTTGCAAGGATGAAGGTTGAAAGGTGGATAGGAGTGATAAGAGAGAAAACATTGACTTGGAGGAGAATGCATTAAAAGTTTTGATTTTGCCTCATGTGAAATTCAAAGAGGCTCTTAAAATAATGGGACAACTTAATTTCAAAAATACCACCGTGTGTTTTCCAAAACATGTTTAAGTTGTTTCCTATCTTTTGTTTTTAAAATGCAAATTGTGTTTTTTATGTTTTAAAATCAACATTGACAAAACAATTGGTGAAATAGATTTTTCTCTTTTCATTTATAAAACTAAAAATTGTTTTGCAAAATACTTACTAAACAACCCCTTAAATTTTTCAGGTAATTGAATTGTTTTTCCCTCTAGCCTTCAAAATCAAGATATTATTTTCTCGTTGGTAGGAAACTTGTAATTGTCTGATATACATCAGACATATCATACTCATGTCATTTATGATAAGATTAATGGAATCTTCAAACAAGCCAGAGGCACAAGCATAAAGGAAAAACAAAGATGAAAAATATATTTAGTTATAATTACCTATGATTATACCTATGATTAATGAGTGATAATTATTTAGTTATGAATTTCATTCTATTTAAATATATTTTACTTTTTTATTAAAAAAATTTATATAACTTAATCTTAACCATGAATTCTTATAAGAAGATGGTGACATATTTTAAAAATAAATAAATAAAGGTATCAAAGAAACTTATAAAAGAATATATATTATGCATAACAAAAACTTCCATTATTAGTTTATTTGTATCCTTTTTGATTTGTCACTAGTAGAGTGTGACATATATAAAACACATTTTTTTCAGTGACACACAACATATATTAAAGTGTGATTCATGTCTGTTCGATAACCCTACTAATTGTCAAATCAAAATGTGAAAGGTGAAGATGGAGAGGGTGTGCTTGAGTAGGAGTGTGATTCTGACCTTTAAGGTATATTACACACTATACCTAGTAGGGGTATTCGTAATAGCATAATCAGTGAAGTAATTTTACTTAGCAATCATACAATCACATAACTAATCAAAGGTATGGCTAACATGAATACCAAGAAATTACAATTGCAATCCCTAAATGCTTACAGTAACTTAAATGCCAAATATAATAACCTGATTCTTATCAAAATTAATTTCAATCCCCTTATCAATTAAACATACTTTAAATTATCAGTTAAATTATGCCTAATTGGAATGCTAACCATACATGACATTTATAATCGCAAACACACACATAATCAAAGCTGACTCTCAAAAATATGATTATATCAAACAAAACAAAAATATAAGAAAGAGAAAAAGGAAGAAGATCGGAAAGTCAAACCTTAAATTACATTAAAATAATGAGAGTCTCAAAATATAATACTAGAATCCTTTGGAATTCTTGCGCTAGGTAGAAAAACTACTCCATAGATGGAGGATTACACTCAGGAATGAAAAGTGTAATGAAAATCCCAAATGGGAACTAAAACGGAGATTGGAATAGCTAAAAATCCTAGAGAAAGAGTAAAAAGAAGGTAGATAAAAAGTGTGGAGGCAACCTTGGATAAGGTGAAGATCTCTTTTTAACTTAGGCTAAGTGGGTATATATAATACATCATCATTATGTCAAAAATGAGCCCCAAAATAATAAAAAAAACCTATTTTACGAAATGATATTGTTATGGGTACCCTTATAGCAATCCAGGACTGCCATAGCAGTCTATGACCAATTTCCGCTCTCTAGTGACCTTTCTATAGCGGCCCAAGACCGTTATAGCAGTCAATACTCACGCAAATACTTCTCCACACATTTCCAAGTCCGTTTTGAGCCTTAAAACATTCGAATTAGCTTTTGGACCTAGAAATAGAAGTTGTAACCCTTTGAGTAAGATTTCCAACACTGGAAGAAGCACCTCAATTGGACATCTATAACTCCAAATATTGATAAAATACAAACTACAGGTTAGGTTGGATGGCATCAGAACATTAACAATCTTTTAATATTGCAACTCGATTTACACCAAAAGACTCTTAGAACTGGTTTCTTACTAAACATGAAAATTATAGAGAACTTATTGAGCTTTCCAAAATATCTTTATTTGTATTAATCTAATTTTGTAGAGAAAGATATGAATTTTCCATAATAATACTTTTTGCAAAGGTGCTCAAATGAGTTCCAAAACTTTTCTATTTAGCTCCCCATATTCTCCCAATTTGATCACTACTTCAAGCTTCATGCACCAACATGGGATGTCCCTATAAGCTAATAACACTAACAAAATAGGATTAAAAGTAGGAAATGCTAAAACATATTTATTCATTTAATGGTCCTATTAAACATGATTTTACTCAATGATGCACAATGAGGATTAAACAAAAATAAACTAAATGTCAATTATTCTACCAAACAAAATGATGCAATATGTCTAGAGTTATAAAGGAAGAAAGGGGCATGAATGCCACCTATTATACCCCTATTTAAGTCGTCCCTAAGAAATCTGGGATCATGTCATTAAGAATAAGCATAAGTTAGTGCCCACACAAATACAAAACAGTTGGAGAGTGTTCATTAACTACTCCAAGTTAAACCAGGCCACCATGAAAGATCATTTTCCACTTCCATTTATTGATCAAATGGTGGAGATTCTTGCGGTACGCACTACCGTTTCTTAGATCGCTTTTCTAGGTACTTTCAGATCCACATAGCTCTACAAAAACAAGAGAATACTACCTTCACATGATTTTTTTGGCACATATGCTTAAAAGCATGTGCCTTTTGGGATGTGCAATACCCTAGGTACCTTCCATCGATGCATGGTCAGTTTTTTTCTAATTTGTTTTAGAAAGTTGCATGGAAGTCTTCATGGATGACTTTACTTTGTTTGAATCTTCTTTTGATGCATGCCTAGATAGCTTAGCAAAAGTGCATGATAGACGTATTTTAACTTACTTGTCCTAAACTTTGAAAATGTCATTATATAACAAGGCAAGGTGTAGTTCTTGGGCATGTTATTTCTAGTTCTACGTAAGATTAAGGTTATTGCCTCTCTACCTTACCCTATATGCATACGGGACGTGTGTTCCTTTCTTGGAGATGCAGGTTTTTCTAAGCAAATTCATCAAGGACTTTGGCAAGGCAGCTTTTATCTTAACCAAACTCCTACAGAAGGATGCTGACTTTCACTTTGATGAAGACTATAAAAGTGCGTCCACCCTAAGCACCACCTAACCACTGCCCTTATCTTGCAGCCACCTTTCGAAAGACTTCCTTTTGAGTTGATGTGCGATGCTTCCAACCATATAGGGGGATAGTCCTAGCTCAAACAATAGATAAGAACTCTCATGTCATCTACTATGCATTCAAGATCTTGGATGCCAGGATAGTCCAACTACACTACCATAGAGAAGGAGCTTTTGGCAATTGTGTTTGCCCTTAACAAGTTTAGATCCTATTTGCTCACCCCCAAGGTAGTTACGTATTTCAACCATGCAGCTCTTAAGTACCTATCAAAGAAGCCAGAGGCCAAGCCTTGTTTGATTTGGTGGATGCTACGCTTACAAGAGTTTAATTTAGAGGTCAAAGATAGGAGTAGTGCTCTGAACCTGGTTATAGACCATCTAAGTAGACTTGAGCATCTCTCCCTTAGCCGCATCCTCTGGACGATTCATTTCCTGAATGAACACTTGATGATAGTTGATATTGTTCCATGGTATGCAGACGTCATGAATTATTTGGTTACTAAGGCCACTCCCACACACTTTTCAAAGGGACAAGTTGCCAAGCATAAAAGTGATTGCAAATATTATTTGTGAAACGACCCTTATCTTTAGAAATTTCGTAGTGACCAAATAATTCGTAGATGTATTCCTAATCTTGAATTCCAATCCATCATTCATTTTTGCTATTTGAGGTAAGTGGTGGACACTTTGGGCCCCACCGCATGCAAGGAAAGTTTTGGGATGAGATTCTAGTGGCCATCTTTGTTTAAGAATGCATATGAATACTGGAAGTCATCTGAGCAATGCTAGAGAGAGGAAAATATTTCTTGGAAGAATGAAATGCCCCAACAGTCCTTGTAGTTTGTGAGATTTTTTATGTTTAAGGTATAGATTTTATGGGTCCTTTTTTCGTTTCTCATGACTATGTTTACATACTCCTTACAGTTGATTATGTGTTAAAGTGAGTGGAAGCTATAACTGCCCGAACTAGTGATTTCTCTATCATTGTTTCTTTTGTTAGACAGAACATTTTTTACAAGTTTGGCTCTACTCGAGCTCTCATAAGTAACCAAGGCTCTCATTTTTACAATCGAACACATGGAAGCTTTGTTTTCGTAGATATGAAGTTGTTCATAAGGTCTCCACTCCTTACCACCTCCAATCTAGCGGGCAAGGGAAAATGTCTAACCGAGATATCAAATGAATTCTAGGAAAAGTGGTAAAGCCAAATAAAAAGGATTGGAGTGGCCGTTTGCGTGATATTGTTTAGGCATATAGAACTCCTATAAGACACCTATTAGGAAGAGTCCCTTTAGGATTGTCTTTGGAAAGGTATATCACTTGCCCATTGAGTTAGAACACAAAGCTTATTAGGTCGTGAAACAATGCAATCTGGACCTCAGGAAGGCTAGTGCTGAAAGGAAATTGTAATAGCATAAGTTGGAGAAATTACATCAGGAATCTTATGAGAGTTCAAGGATCTTCAAACAGCAAACCAAATGGGCAATAACTACAACCCCGCTCAAACTGATGGTCAGGAAGTTGAGGCCAAATAGGATGGTCCCTTCCTAATCACTCATGTACACCCCTATGGTGCCACTAAGTTGTAAGACCATTAGACAAAGGCTAGGTTTAAGTAAATGGCCACAGACTGATAATTTTCCATGAAGGGTCCAGGAAAGTGATTGCCGAGTCTGAGGTATCCTTAGTGCTAGCAATCTACCCCTATGAGGGCTCCACATGCCAAACATAGGGACGTAAAACCAAAGTGCTAAATGGAAGACAACCATTATTTTTCTTCTTTGCTTTTCTCAATTTTTTTTTTTTGGCATCCATTATTATTGAGACTTTTAGTGTTATACATGAGTCCTCATAGGATTGTTGAGTGTATAGGATTGTTGAACTGCTTAGAATAGTGAGAACAATTGCAAGCAGTCCTCCTGCATGTTGCAGGATTTATAATCCTAGTGCATCGCTATGGTAGCCAATCACCACTGGAGTGATGCATCCTCCTCACCCATTTCAGAGGCCTCAGAGGACCTCCGAGAGGTCCTTATGAGGTAAGTGTTTGAGTCGTGAGGGAAAAAAAACTATTTTAAATAACCACGCCATAAGTGACACTTAGACTATTGTTTGTAGCGGTCTATGACCATTTTAATGGTCTCCTAAGCACAGGAACTTCTAGTATTTGAACCAACACACACACACACATACACATCACACCACCTGCACACCCACCTCCTTCCTTACTCACAAACCATCTCACTCTCTTTGTATTTCCACACCCTAGCACTCATTCACATTCACACACAAATGAAGAGGAGATGGGGTAAAGATTAAGATTGAAGTTTGGTGGCAAGATCCCTAGCAGAGGAAGAAAGGGAAGGAGAAGGTGAGCGGGAAGGAAGAGATGATTTCTCTTAAAATGCTTTTCAATTTTTTCTGAAAAATGATGGCCCATTGTATGTATAAGACCAAAAGTGTACGTTAGTACTTAGTAAGGCACTCAATTCACTAAACTATCATATAAGTCAAAAAAGATGCGTTCAAATATTATTACTTTTAGATAAGGTTTTTACGAGCTACAGTGATAGCCCAATGTTTGAGATTTTTTTTATTTTTTCCTCTAAACTTTTATTTCCCTTTCAATTTCTTTTTCGGTCGAAAAGCTTTTCTTTTCATTGTAAACATAGTATTGTTAGCCCATCTTGTTATCTTCGTTTTTTAGCCTACTACTATTTCCCATTGTTATCATTTTTTTATTAACTTTAGCCCACTATTAATGTCCATTGTATTTTTTTAACATTTTTTAATTATTTTATACCATATATTTTATTTTATATTTTCATAGATTTATATAAATATATTTTATTATATTTCAATTAAATTCCTAATTGAACCAATTGAATATCTAAACCCAAACCTTGTAAGGTTCGACATCATTTGGTTTTAGAACCTTAGATAAGAACCTCCCAATTCTGAAGTATACTATGAATATGAGGCACCCATTTACTGGTTCCTTTTGTGACTACTTGGAAATTATTATTATTATATTTTTCGGTGAAGATCACTTTTCCTTTTTTTGGGTCATGATCAAAGATCACTTGGAATTACTCTCTTTTTATTTGTTTTTGTGGTAAAGGAAAGTACTCTATATCCACCATAACTTTGGCGGACCTTTCTAAGCCCCAAATGCCAGGCCCAATCAAGGCCAATCAAGAGACCCCAAAGCTCAACAATAATTTGACCAAAAACAAACTTAGCAATAAGAGCAGAACAAAACCTAATACTCATGACCAAAAAAAAAAACCCAATATGGTAAGAAAAAGACTCCCATGATTCTCCCTGACATTGCGAAATGAACCACTGTATTTGGCTTCACCCAGATTGCCATGAGAAGAGTCATCAGTATTCAACTTGAACCGACCAGAATAGTCACGCACTTTAAAATTCACTTGTTATACCTTTTAATTTATCATTCGTTTATATTCACAAACACTACTTAATTTATTTATCTCTTTTTTTGAAATAATTATATCTTTAAACTTAATTTAAGCACATCAAATTATCCAACCTTGATATCAAATTTCTTTCTATACTTAGTCCCTAGAGATTTTTGTATTGGACTATTTAGTTTCCCAAGAAAAGAAATTGATCTTGTGGTAGATTGAAATTGATGGACATTTTGGTCCCTCCTTAATTATTATTAGTAGACTTACACACGTGACACAATATAATGATATTGTGCCATTAAAACATTGAATGCATGGAGTTATTTTGGAACATATTACACGTACTTTGGTATCTAAAATTGTACAAAATGAATTATTTTATGATCTATAATAGAGAGTTAAATGACTCATTTTATATAATTTGATCCACCAAAATGAATCATTTTAAACTTCATTCTTGCTTTAGATGATACAAGTCTCACTTAACATCATGTTAATGTGTCACATACGCAATTTTGTTAATATTTAAATGATCAAATATACAAAGGGACTAATATATCCTATTATTAAAATCTTAAAGGATTGCAAGTCTAGTTTTAGATTTTAGGGGACTAAATTGTCTTGTAAAATTTTCTTGAAGGACTACCTGAGTATTTACTCTCTAATAAATTTAACAATCGAAATATAAGTATAATATAAATAATTTTGTGACCCGGAAAAGATTATTCTATTTATTGGGCCTTTATGGATGACTCAAAGTTAGGGATGGGATCAAGAGTCCAGAAGATGGAGAGCCGAAAATGTTAGAGGCGGGCCACAATGGGGAACAGACTCCCAATGGAAATCAGACAAACCTATTTTGTTCAAAGGCCAAGAGGTTGCGGCTAACAATCGAAACAGTTGGGTCCAATAATCTCAATTTTCGTGACAATTCTTTTTTTTTTTGTGGTGGTGAAGAATCTCTATTTCTAAACTAAAACATGGTAAGTCGCTTGCGCTAAGTTTCGACCCAAAAAAAAAAAAAGTGCGTTAAGTTTGGAAAAAAGATATTAGGCCAAGAAAAATAAAAGACCAAAACGAATTTTGAAAAGGAAAAGTCGACAAAAAATGGTTTAAAGAAAAAGTGATGGTAGGAAGTAAAATTTGTTTTGGGTTTCAACATAATTATAAAAATATTTTTATATTTTTCACAGTTTAACTAATTATTTAAGAAATTATTCTTCTGTAAATTTAAAATTGCTGTGTTTTCAAATATTGCATGAATAAAAATTTATGTTTCATAACTTATTTTTTATTATAGAAGTGTTTTACTAGAACAGAACAAACATAATAAAGAGAGAAAGTATCCATCAAAATAAATAAGCACATAATATCTTTACCAAAAGTAAATAGATAAATGAGCATAGAATATAATAAACAGAAAAGCACATAATTCCTAAAGCCAATGTGGTAAGTGCACCCTTGCTTTTCTTGAATTCATCTCCACTTTGTTCCCAAAAGCAAAGATTTTTTTGTTAAGGATCAAAATGCACCACGAATGGCTTTCGTAGGCATCAATGAAACTTTATTTTATGTTAAAAGCTTAAGTTCCGAATAAGTGGGCTCCCGGACAGTTTTTTTGGTATCAACAACTCACCCCCCCCCCCCGTGTGTATTATTGGAGAATTGAGTTTTATTGTTAGTATGAAAGTTCTTTTATATAATCATGCAGATAGTTAGGTTAAATATAGGTTTAATTATTCTGCAAGATTATAATTTCATTTAATTTTCATCTCCCTTTCTACTCTCTCATAAAAATAGAATATTAGATAAATATTATGTTTTTTATAATGATAAAGACTTGATTAAAAAATTTATACACTATAGGGATTTAATTATAAATTTTTAAACTGTTGAAACCTAATTATAAATTAAGTAAAACTGTACAAACCTGTAGAATAATTAAACCTTAAATATACTTCAACCTTGTGCATTAAGTTTGTGCATATACTTTAAGAAAATCTTGATGAAGTGTTTGGAATAAAAAATTTCAAAATTATTTAATTTGTAAATTAATATTTATATTTGGATATTTAAAAAAAAAACCTGATTTCTATAGTATTCGTCACAATCTTGATAGAAATTGATTTGGTTTTAAAACCTAATTAAAAATCAAATTAATTTAATTAATATATATTTTAATCATTCCAAAAACTATTTATTTTATTTTAAATATATAAATTGATAAAAATCTTCAGAAAAATATTTTTTATTAAATAACTCATTTTTCAATTGATTGATCGAAATAACTGTGCAAAAATCTTTTTGCCTTTAGGTAGATCATTTAAATTTTAAAGTGAACATATATGTAAACCAAGAAAATGAAAGGTGTCTTTAGTTATTTTTAAGATTGGGCGTAGTGTTTAACAAGCGACCGGAGGACCCTCTTTGCCTCTTTAAAGGCAATAAGATTCTGAAGATGCTGACCGAGTGATTGAAGAGATACAGTATAAGCTACCCTATTCTTCCTTTATTTTGTTGTTTCTAATCTTAATTATTGTTAGGATAGCTTTGCTAGTTGGAACCTTTTCTACTTTCGATCTATTTCATGATTCATCCATGCTAAATATGCTTTTTACCTATTTTCCATGCTCAAAATATTGTCGTTTAATTGGTGATACCAATAATTTCCTCTGAATCATTAATCCTATGTTCATCAAGAATAGGAAAGGTTAAAAATGACACAAGGCCTTATCTTGCAACAGTAACTGAGTCGATGAAAAGACAAATTATAACCGACTCAAGTACAAATAATCATAAGAAAGAAACATAATTATTCTTGTTAATCCGTTATCATGAAGGGTTTACTAAGAAACAGTTTTAGATTTTAAGTTTGATTTAAGGGTGTTAAGCATGATACATGTTCAGATATACATCAAGTGGTGCAAATTGTTTTTTGATACCTTGTTTGGTTGTAGTTTAGTGGGTTTTTTTTTTTCTTTTTGAAAAAAGAGAAAAGAAAAGGAAGGAAGATTTGATTGCTCTTAACAAAAGATGGATATGTCTCTCTTTCTCTCTATCACACACTCTGTCCCTATCTCTTTCCTTCAGGCCTCAAATCTTGTGCACAGTATCAGGGCCTGACACACAGTAAACTTTGCAATTGCAATCCAATTTTGAATTATAACAAAGTTTGGCCCCTCCACCCAGCACTGATAGTTACATTGACCCCTTTGGTTCCCCATGCATCATTTGTTTGCATCAATCTTTCAAAAGGCTACCCTATTAGTCCATCATTTAACTCCATACCAGCCTCCAACTGTAAGCCATAAAGAGAATGCTAGAGCCTAGATCATACCCCGCGGCCAACCCGGCAAGAAATTGGAAGTACGCAAATCGGTTACTTATTTATTTATTTTTTAATCTCAATCAATTTATTATTATTATTATTATTTTTTATATTACATTCACCTCTCTTTGTATGAAAAAATACAACTCACATCCCTCTATTTGTCCACCTAATACTCACACCTCTCCTTATCAAATTTTAAATATTTATATTAAATTTCACTCTCATTCATATAATCCTGATAATAAACTTAACAAAATAATATTTGTGTGATATTAACTATTTTTAATTAATAAAATTATAAAAATACTTTTAAACTTAACAGAGGTACATGTATTTTTTATAATTTTATTAATTAAAAACAGTTAATATCACAAAATGTCATTTTAAGTTTATTAACATATTTGTGTGAATAAAACTTAATATAAATACTTAAAATTTGACAATGAGTGTGTTAACAAATAAAGGGTATAAGCTATATTTCTACAAATCTCAAAATAAGTGTAATTTATTTTTTTTATGGCAGATGCCACCAACTTTCTTTCGTTTGACAAAATTTAGTGTCTACTGTTCTTTATTTGTAAACTGGCTTATTACCTGTACGCATGAGATAATTAATAGTAGAAAATTTTATTGAATATTAAATATATTTATTTGCATTTAAAAAAATTGCACTTCATATATTTATACAGTAAAATAAATTATTACATTCTTTAAATAAATATATTAATTATTATTAATTCCTATCCTGGAAAATAAAATACTAAATAAATAATTAGAAAAAGTGGGTACTATAGTAAATATAGTATGTTTGAGTAGATTAGTTAATATTTTGTAAATAAGTGTAGTCAATCCATATAGAAATACTTTGCTATAAATAGGCATTATAATTAATCAACCAAAAATTGGAACCAAGTATAATCAATTAGATTTAATAATATAGATAGTATATTCCCTAAATAAGTAACTTGAACAAAAAAAAATTAATTTTACATCTAAATAAATAACTTAAGCAAAAATTAATGATCAAAATGAATTCAATTGAAATCCATTGTAATTAATTATATTTATTATTATAATTGTTATAACTTGTATTTTTTATAAATCAAAAACCTAACCCCAAAAAAATTGTTCATAAAAAAAATAACATGACTGAAAATTACTGATGATGTAATCTCAATTTCAACTTTAAAAATTTTAAAATATTCAAATATATAAAAAGGAAAAATATTATTGTTATGAAACTTTTTTTGTGATTTTTTCATTTGAACATTTAGTGCTTTGTTTGGTGTGATTTTCTCTTATTTTTATTATATTTTTTTGGTCAAGTGCACAAATGATCTTTTATCCAATTAGATTCATCATTTTTCATACTCATCTTATTCCGGTCATTTAACACCTCTCATAAAAAAAAATGTATTGCTCAATTGGTTATCTGATTTAATTGAGAAATATGAATCATGATTAGCAATAAATTATAATTAATAATTAATTTATTACAATTGCTATGATTGATATATTTCCTGAATAAATGACCTTAACAACAAGTGTTCACATTTAATTTTCAAAATAATATCAAATTTAATTTTTTTCATATCATATTTCAAATATTAGTCTCTAAAGCTAATATCTAGCTTAAACATTAGTTATCTGATTTAATTAAAAATTAGGAATCATGATTGATAATCAAATCAGAATTAATTATAATAAATTATATTTATCATTATAATTAATATATTCCCTTAATAAATATCTTGACCGAAAAATATTTTATATGTAATGTAAATAAATAAGTTAAATAAAAAGTAATAATTAAAATTAAGTCAATTGAAATCACTTATACTAATTAATTGTATTTATTATAATAATCATTGCAACTGGTATTGTCTATAAATTAAAACCATATCCAAAAAAATTGTTCATATCAAATCAAAATTAATAGCATGATTGAAAATTATTAATGTTGTAATCTAATTTTAAATTCAAAAATTTTTAAATGCTAAAATTTTTTAAAAAATATTTTTCAACTAATTATTTGATTCAATAAAAAATTATGAATCATAATTTATAATAAATTAAAAATAATTTTATTTATTAAAATTATTATCATGATTATAATTGATACATCCTCTAAATAAATAACCCAAAAAAAAAGTGTTCATGTTTAATTTTTTTAAAAAAATTTATTCAATTTTTTTTCAAATCCTATTTGAAATATTAGTCTTAAAAACTAATATATAACTGTAATAAAAATTAATATATTTGATTTAATAAAAAAATTAGGAATCATTCTTGAGAATGAAATCCAAATCAACAACAATTAATTATATTTATTATTAAAATTAGTATGCTACCAAGATATCTTGAGTAAAAAAATATTTTATTTCTAAATAAATACGAGAAAAAATTAATAATCAATTGAAGTCCATTAAAATCAATTATATCAAGTATATTAATTATATTTATTATTACAATTATTATTTCTTATAAATTAAAAACCTAACAAAAAAATGTTTCATAGCAAAATAAATAACATGAACAAAAATAACCATTGATTTAATCTCAATTTCAAAAGTTTGAAAATGTTCAAATATAGAAAAATAACATATTGCTCAACTAATTATCTAATTTAATAAAAAAAATGATGAATCATATATCGTTGGTATAATTTATTATCCTTGTTATAATTACTACAGTTTGATATATTCTCTATATAAATAATTTGAGCAAAAAAAAATGTTAATATCTAAGTATAATTAATATAATCGATATATTCTCTAAATAGAACTTGATAAAAATGTCCATTTTAATTTTTTTAAAAATTATTAACCTAATTTTTTTCAAATCATATCTCAAATATTATTCTTTAAAACTAATATCTAACTTAAAAGAAATTATATCCAATTTAATAAAAAATTGAGAATCATAATTGATAATCAAATCGAAATCAAGTATAATCAATTATATTTATTATTACAATTATTATAATTAGTATATTTCCTAAATAAGCATCTTCAATCGCAAAGCTTTTATATCTAAAAAGAATTACTAATCAAATTCAAGTCAATTGAAATAAATTACAATTAATTATATTTATTATTATAATTATTTTGTTTGGTATCCTCTATAATTTAAAAACCAGGTAAAAATCTTAAAGACCGAACTAAAAAAATCATTTCGATAATATAACATTATTATCTTGGCTTGTCTTGGAGTTCGATTATCATCATCCATTTGCTGCACGGAGATTGTGAATAGGAGGGTTATATACCTTACGATTCTACATTTAAAAAGAATGTAGATAAATTAAGACAAAAACAAAAGCTAACTAGTATAAGATATCATTAAAAATTACATAGCATCTTTTATACCATATCACTTCCAATTTCTGGAATTGATTATAGTAAAAAAATTATAGGCACGTAATTCATATTATGTAGAACTTTCTTATAAAACCAAAAAAGTGATCAATGTAGCATAACAAATTTGTTTGTACTTAATTATAAAATATGTGTACAAACAAAAAGGCAAGCATATAAATAAAGAAGTCAAATTTATTTTTGTGCACAAAATCTTACCTCAAATTACCATAGAAATTGCTTCCCAAAAAAAACTTCAAAGCTTCAAAATCCAATTAAAAGTGTTATATTGAAAATTTGCTTAAAATAATACAAAACAATTGCTTTAACATCTCTACATCAAGATGCACAATAAAAACAAACTGAAGGTTAAATATGCAAAAAAAATAGAAAAACTAATGAGAAAAGTATGAAAATAATAATAATAATAATGGTAATAGAAGTGATTAGTTTCACAAGTATAGATAACTCACCATTGTAGTCTATATATCTAACAACGTTACAAAAGAGTATAATGAAACAAAGAAGAGGGGGGGCATTACAACCACAAAAGAAAAATTAGAACTTCAAACAAAATTAGGAAAATATTAAAATAACGGTGAAAGGAAATTTTCTTAACAATGAACACAAAGGAAAAAAAAAATGAAGAGAAGATGGATGGAGGTAGAGGATAAAAATCAGATAGCTATATATATAGAGTTGAAAGGATAAAAAAATAATTACCTTTATGACAAATGAAGCAACGAAATGTTAAGAACAATACTGAAAGCAAGATTGGTAGCAGAATAAAAAATAAGAGAAAAATCAAGAGCAAGACTCTAACGATAAAACTATTACCTTCAATCCATAAGATAGATAGACTTTTTCTTTTACAAATAATATGTATAATAATTGAAAATGGTTGAATCAATTTAGAATTCAACTGATTAATCAATTTACGAAAACAAATCTACTTTGATTGAGTTATACATGAGAGATTTGTTCACAAAAAACCATTTTTAAATCGTATTTCTATAAAAAAAAAATTTGATTTATTTGAAAAATATATTCCTTTTAGAAAAATACATCTCGTTTATATATATAATTTTTATATGTAAAATTCAATCTATTCCAACATACAGCCATGCTATACTATAATTATTTTGTTGATCATTTAAAAATCAAAATTATTGTTAACATTAAATGTTATCATATTCTTTTACATCTTTTAGGCCCGTCAATGAATCCTTAGTTGTTGGTAATTAGACTGACCTAATTAAGTGTCTAACTAAATCTATCAATTAGATGAAATCAAATACTAATACTCATCATTTACATTTTCAAATATGGTTTTATTAAAAATGTTGTAATTCAAATCATTTGCATCATATTACTATAAATTAAAAATTATATTTTTATCACCAAATTATTTTGTTAATAATATTTTAGATTTTAACTAATATTTGAATCCTATTCCTATTTAGATTTTAACAATATTTAAGATTTTTACTAACATTTGAATCCTATTCCAATTAAAAAAATTCTGAATCCTATTCCTACAAAAAAAAATCTAATTCATTTGAAAATTAGATTCCTATTAAATTAAATATTTAGTATGTGATTTTTTAATTAAAAAAATTTGAATCTTATTGCTATAAAAACTAACACAATTAATCTCTTTTCATAAAATAATATTTGAATCCTATTCATATAAAAAAAATCTGATTAATTTGAAAATCAAATTCCTATTAAATTAAATATTTAGTATGTGATTTTTTAATTAGAAAATTTTAATTCTATTCCTATAAAAGCTGATGCAATTAATGTCTTTTCATGGGTGGGAAACCAAATGGTTTGGTTGAATGACAACCATTAACTTTTTTTCAAAACCCAATTTTAAAATTATATGTGTGTGTGTGTAATTTATTAATAAGATCTCTAAATTTATCAATTCATTATATCATCTATCTTTGCCCTTGCATTTATAAAATCACTATATCGCTCTTCTTTTTGTTGTACATTAAGCTATAAATTGGTTGCAGGAAGATAATGTCATCCAAATAAATAGAAGAGAGTAAAAGTGAATTTCATTAAATTTTGATAAAAACGATATTATTTATACTTATTATGTGATACTGGAACGACTCACACTTCATCCATTATTGGATGGATTAACCCCATTTAAGTAAAATCAAACATTATTCAATGATAGATGTATTGTGAGTCAACACCACATCCTACATGTACAAATAACACAAATCTTTTACAAAGTTCAATGTAATCTGTTATATTTTCTAATGTATATATTGATATTACAAGAAAAAATCACATTTTGATTCTCTGGCATCGCAGTTCTGTAATTAATTTAATTCGGTATAATATTAAGGAATTAAAACTGAGGAATTGGAAGGTGTCACTCTCCTCTGAAGATGAAAAACCAGTAAATATTTGCCAACATGATAATGTTTGATAGGAGTATGTTTTCATTTATGTTTCTCATCATTTCACAAGACTGCTCTCGCTTTATTTTATATATTTAGCTTAAAAAGCTGAGCCTATCGCATGCAAAATCTAGGATCATGTGTGGATTCTGCCTCCAACACCAACAAAGTATGTTAGCAAATAAGATTTCCATGACTTTTCTATGTTTGATAGTTTGATTGGACAGATATTTCATTACACATAACAACCCCGCTAATTATTGAGTTAGCTACTAGCTAGGATAGGAACTGTAACAAGTAACAACCATGATTGTACGGATTATTAACTTGTTCTTGTGTTTTTTAACTTTTTTTTTTACTTCAGAGTTCTCGATTGATGAGCCATTAACGGGGCACTGTTATGGTTGTAATATTGATAAATGTCACATCATCGATATTAATTAGTTTGGAGGAAGAAATGATAAGATCTCCAATTTGCTTACTTTTCAAGTTCCCAAACCCTTAATCAACCACCTTCCATTACATTAGCTAGCTTGTCAATGTGACACATGAATAATTAAGCATCACTGCCTTCTAAGTGACTCAAATTTCCACGTAAAACTTTCAAATTGCAGAACTCAACCCAACTCTTAACATGAAAAAAAAGCTATAACAATTAGAATGAAAACCTTTAATTCATCACCATCAATATGGAATCATATATAGTATATACATACAAATATGAATCGTATATACAGGAGTTGACATATACCTATTGTTTTGTGTTTAGTACCATTACAATAAAAATGCAGGATTGACCTGAATCAGATCAAATTAATACATAAAAAGGTTTGTTTGAAGGTAATTTTTCAGTATGATTAATCATATTGTTCCATCTCCAAGGTCAATTAAGGCTGATAATTGCATCCGACATGTGTTCTTGATGACTTGCTAAGCCTAAAATCACGGCCAAACATCTGATCAAGCCATTAGTAGTGGACATTTTTTGTTTTGTTTCTGCACGCTTAAACAAAGGTCCAAAAGCTAAGAAAAGCAGATAAGCTAGCTTAGATAAGACAACCAAACATTCCAAACTGTACAAAAACCGAGAAAAGCAATGAAAGAAGTTTGAAAAGAAACTCAGAAGGAAACAGGCAAATCCAAGAGATTTTCTTTTGCTTCCTCTTTCCATAGCTTCTAAACTTGCTAGTTCAACATCAAGAGCCAATCAATTAAGGAGGAGAGAAAATATACAGTAGTATCAAAGAGGTCCATTGGAAATTGGTGCTCCTCTCTTGATGTTATCCATGTTGGTAGTTTCATAGACAGGTAGACCACTTGAATAGTAACCCAAGTCATAGTTTTGCAGTTCAAACAGATCAGAGCTTGAGTCACTATCTGCACCATCATCAACCTCACTGAACTTTCTGCTGGTTTCCTTATTCTCTTCTGCTGCTGCTGAGTACTTGTCCAGCCACATCTTTTCCTTCTCAGCCAAGTCACTGATCCAGTTCCTTTGTTTCTCTAACAGCACATTACTGTTGTGTTTGTTGGAACTGTCATCCAACAAAGCTGGCTCCCTCTTTTTCTTGTCATCCAAAAACTCACTTTGCAAAGTGGTTGGTTTTGCATGTCCAGTGTTATTGTACTTTGTTGACAAGGACACTGCATGCTTGTGGTCTGACATGGCTCTGAACTCCTTGCAGCTCTTTGTTGGTGTTTGTACATAAGGAGGGGTTCTAAAACCTGAACTTAGAGAGGAATATGTAGACTTTGAATTTGAATTTGAATCTGCAGTGCTTGAGCTTCTGAAATGGCTAATGCTGCTCCTCCTCCTCCTCCTCCCACCAGGGCTCTCATCTTCATGATCCTTCATGGACTGTGTGCTTGATTTTGACTTCTTCTTCTTGGATGCTGATTGGCTGAAGAGGGAGTTCAAGAAGCTTGCAAGCCTGCCACCTGGGGAGCTAGGCTGCTTGTGTTTCTTCTCCTTGATTTGCTTCTCCACCACACCATGGAATTGTTGAGGAAGCAAGCTTCTCATTGGCATGTCTAAGCTGATCCTGGCCCTGTGTCCATGCCTCTCTTCTCTCATGATCTTCTGTGTGTAACTGGAGGCATTGTAGTTGTAGCCAACAGCTTCGTTGTATCCTGAGAAGTACCTTGCAGCTTCAAACACATCAAGCTCACCAGAGTCATTCCTGCGGTGGAAGGACTTCTTGTAATTCATTTCTGGGTCCATTAGTCCCGCTATGGACATGGTGCAGCACTCCTTGGTATATTATATGTTGTGCAAGCTTGGAAACTTGAATATTTGGAAGCTATATATGCAAAGAGATATGTTTCAAGGGGTTTACTAGGTCTAGGGTGAAGTATTGTATATAGCAGTGTGTTAACTAGAGGGGGGGCTATTTTAAGGATGCAAAGAGATCAAAGGTTTTGGAATGATTGAGAGTAGTGGGAGGGTCAGTATAGAATAATCAATAACTATAGCCATAATTTTATATGATGAGGAAGTTTTGGAGGTTTTTGTGTGAGACCCACATGATGTGAATATGTGCATTAGTAATGGAGAAGGAGGGTGGGGTATTGGGTGGGAAACAATGCTTTTTAATCCTCCTCATGCTGTGAAAACCAGAGGTTTGTGTTGGGGTTTGTGGGGAGCAGAGCGCTGTGTTTCCTTGGATTCTATATGCTTCTATTGGTTTGAGTGGGAATTGGGTGTTAATTTGTTGTTGGCTATGGTTATATCCGATGGACATGAGCATGCAATACTACTATCTTACCTTCTGTGTTTATATCATCATACAGATGGGCAACAATTATTATTGAGATCCCACCATCATTTTGAGAGCTTAAAAGTCACTCCATAACAAATTAAAAGTAATTGCTTGGCAAGTAATTTCTTTTGACTAGGATAGATTTACTATGGCCCATTAATATCTCACTGCCTCCTCTTTAGGTAGTTTTCATAACAATGACTTTTTCATCATAGTAAGAATATTAGTGGGTAATATTTCAATTTCCAACCACTGGCAGGTTCAAATAGAGAGAATCCATGATAGGAGAAATTATATAATTCAGGTTGGAAGATTTTTTAAAAAAGAAAAACAAAAAGTCCTGTAAAATTCCAAAATTACAAATTTTCGCAAATATCATCATATGGAGGGTAATATATCACCTAGCCCCACCAATAGAGCAAAGAATAATGGTGGAGTGCCTTTTCTTGTGCATAAGAGCTTTATGAACTACACATGCATACTTAGTATAAACAACTTTAATTTTCTTTATAGATTTTGATGTTAGTCAATAGTTGATTTCGCCCATTAGACTCGGTGCCCATTTCTGGTTGTCTGAGTGTAGTGGTCACAACAGGCGTTGTATGTTGACACCAGCACACGAGTAGGTGTTACCATATGAACCAAAAGTGACACACCAATGGATGTGCATCAAAACCATGCCATATATAAGGCTACCAAATTGTTGTACGTATGAACGTGAAATTGGTCAAGGCCATTTGAGAGAGGTAAGTAAGTGACCATGACAGTTCCATTGAGATCATCTGGTCTAGTCAATTTTATCAGCTTCAGTACAGATTTGAGAAGTTATTGGTCCCCCTTTATTTGTGTAGCTGCCACAGTGGTGCAGTTAAGTTGTGTTTTTTGAACTTTAAATATTATGTTGACTCATCTATTATTAGTTATTGAAAATAAGGATTTTTCATCTTTTATAAAATTTAAGAGATGATCTTTATTTATTTATGGCAAAGATTGTGTCATGTTTTACTAACTCAATTTATTAAATAATTACAAAATATTTTAAACAAAAACTTCTATTTAAAATGGTGGATGATGGATGAGTGGATACAGTGTTCAAGTGAAATGAGGACACTTAATATTTCTTAAAAAAAAATCATTTTCTTCCATTTGATAATATCAGGAGCAAGATTTGAAAAAAGTACTGGATGATGCCACTTGTTATGGGAGAGTCCTTGCCCACCACTAGTTTTGAAGCAGAAGAAACACAGTTTTGTTACATAGACACTTTCCGTTAAGTGAAAAGTCATGCTAAGGCCTTCCAAGAAATCAATGGTTCTGATTTTGGTAGGCACCACTAGATATGATAGATCATTGTAAGTTACTATCACAATTCTTGTCAAGTTTGCTTCAATTTTGGAAATTTGGGCCTCTCATAGAATAAGACTAACAGAAAGGACACACAATTAAAGCATATAAACTGCAAAATTTGACATCTACCCAGAATTGTGTGCATTGGATGCTTCTTGTTGCCTGCATTTTGGAATGTGTTAGGTTATTTTCTTCTGACATAAATTTCAATTACATATGTGGCCAAGGTTATAGTAATAATAGTAGGCAGATTTTGTTGCTCTATTATTGCTGAAGCTCAATGCAAGGCCACAAATTACATAGGGAGAAATCATGTATGTTCAATTAAATGTCCTGGTTTATATCCTGTGCCTCATATCTTAGTTCCACGAAAGGCCTAGATCAAATGAAAAACGAGAACCTGATTGGACAATGGCCACAAAATGCTTGGCCCAATCAGCTATGCGACGGATCAAATCTAATGCCGGGGCATTGCAACATTTGTGGTGACGATGCCACAGTATATCCTATCTTCTTCATCCTCATCTCGAACAGAAAATTTTCTCTATAATCTTGGAAGATACACGTGTTTTGTTGCTTTCTTTTAACATGCACCATGCATTCCTAAAGTGGGGTTTAATGGACATGGTTGCCCCAAGAGTCCCATCTTTTTTTTAACTAAGTAGATGTTTGAATTCTTGCGACCTTTTTCAATTGGATCAGAAAATTCATCAGTGAAATCTTAGTGGGGTGTGACTATGTATGTGGTGAGTTGTCTGGTGGGTCTGAAGATTTTGTTGTGAACCCAGAGAGAAAGTCTTAGCTCAGATGCTGTCAAGGCTTTTTTGAGAGTTGCAACACAGATCCAACACATTAAATGAATTGTGCTTGTTTTTAGGCCCATCAAGGGATTGAAGTGGCACACAAATGCTCATTGGTGTCCCTACAAGGCTCAAGCTTGCTATTGGCATCAGGGGACAAGGTGGGACTGCAGAAATCTGGAAGTGCCCTTAAAACCCTAGCCCAAACTGCAAATTAATCTCCAATGGGGTGCCCCCAACATGAACAGGGTCCTCAATAATAAGGGAATAAAAGGATAAGATAAGGAAATGAAAGAGCTTTGCATCTTTGGGGGTGCAAGAGAATGTGCAAGGAACCTGACACTTAACAATCTGAAATAAATCTAAACCAATGGGCCTCGTACATTTGGGTTTTGCATAAACAATGTTCTTAGACAATGTTTTTATTCCCTCAACTTTTGAAGATATATTCGATAAACGTGGTCGCACTAGCTTCATAGATGGTGCCTTTTCACACCTGGTGAAGATGGCCCTTAGCTTCTTCACCTTAAAAAGGGAGGGGGAGGGGGGGGGGGATGGAATTATTGTGTGCTCTCTTAAATTTTTAAAAACTACTTTGAATTTAATTTTGATATAGAGATAGTGTAATTTATTTTTTACTACTATCTAATTATATATTATCATATTATTAAGAGTGTTTAACTCTTATCATAACTATCTCAAAAGTTACACAAAAGATAATACATGATTGATCAATAAAATAAAATTATTTACCGTGATAATGTATAGAATTATGGGAAAATTTCACTTTTATTTCCTCAAATATTAGTCATGTACACTTTATTCCTAAACTTAAAAAATAAAAAAGTGTGCAACACCATCTCTAAAAATTTTCTAATTGTGCATTTTTGCTAAATTTTTGTCCAGTGTTGTTGGAAAACAATTGAATTACAGTCTCTTTAATTTTGGCTCATGTGCTTTTTAATCCTTGAAATAAAAAAATAATACTACTCTATCTCCCAAACTTTCTTGAACTATTATATTTCTATTATTATCGGGTAGAAAGTAAATAGCAAAATTAAAGTATACATTGAATAAATAGTTCGCACATTATTTTTTAATTTGGGAATTTGAGTTCACATGACCAAAAATTCAGGTGAGTAAAATGAAATTTTCGCTAAAATTAATCCCAAGATGTTACCATTGATTTTAAATATATCTTAGAAAGCTACAATTAAATGATAGATTTTTTTTTTCAAAATATGTATTAAATAAGATTTAGGACTGCATTAAATCATCTCCGCTAAGTATGTATTTGAATTAATTTATTTTATATTTAGATTAAACGGTTTGTTTTAAGAAAAAACACAGTTATGTTCTAAAGAAAAACGTTTTCAGACATGCCTTTAGATGTCTTTGTTGATAAAATATCTATTTTCTACTTTATAAAAGTTATGCATTGGTAAATATTGTATCTGATTAATTGGCATGGCCATACACACATGCATGCTCTTATCCACTTTAGGTCATAAGTTGCCTTCATGTCTCCCTTGGCTTCTCTTGCAGGAGATCTTTACTCCACAGAGCACTTCACTTCATTCTATGAGAATTATCTCTTGCGAGTGATCTAGAAGCAGTGACCTATGCTCATAGAGGACGTTTAAAAAAATCTCACAAGACCATGATAGCTTTAGTTTATGTGGTATAGATAATGCAACAATATAATTGATAATGAATCTTCATCCAAGACCTTCAATTTTCTGATCTTCATTTCCGTCCATAGAAGTTTTCTAGCATTTTAGTAAGTGGAATATATAGATAGCATTGCTTTGGTTTAAAAGTGATTGAATCATCTGCATTTCTTTTTGAAGCCGCACAAGATGCTGTTCATAATTCAATGGTTTACATTTTATCTAATGTTTATTCTTGATATTGTTCTATCATAAAACAATGGATGAGATCCTGTAAAGGATCTTGATTGGTTAAAGTGTACTCTCTGGACTGGACGGCCATGGTTAGACCAATACATGAGTAACAAATAGTCTCTTCTGGCTTTACAAGCCTTGAGACTAGAGGGCTTGTGAGCTGGACAGCTGTGGTCCGATCCATGTAAATGAGCAACAAATAATCTCTTCGACTCTACAAGCTTTGAGACTAGAGGCCTTGTGGACTGGTTGGTTATGACCTGATCATTGCCCTCGAAGTTAGGCCATGCACAGGCCTTTGGTTTTAAGACTCCCCAACCCGCATGGCCCAACCGATGGATTGACTCATGATAACCCAACCTACACTTAGCCCAATCCGGCATCTCAAAAGTCGTCCACAGATCCTGGATCACCTCTCATAAAGCCAACTCATTAATACCCAATGGTCCAACATCAATGACTGGTAACCGCTTCATCAATGCTCGAACTGGTATATACGCTCGACCTTTAGAGGTTGAAGGGCAATTGCTTTGGAGACCACACACATGAGACATACCCTCTACCCTAGAAAGACAACAACATTTCGGCACCATCTGGAAAATACGTGTAAAACTTTTCCACTTCTCTGAAACTTCCCAAGCTGCACAATTTTCACCTCCATAATGGTCAACATGCATAGTAAAAGGGAATATCCACAATGACATTATCCCGCCAAACCCCAACCCCAATAATGCTCGCACCAATCCAAACCAGGAGAACAATGACAATACTAATGCTAACAACGATATACCACCACCATTTCTCGATGACATGCACTGGCAAATCAATAACAGGAACAATCAATGTCCTAGTGATCGCCAGAAGAATCTCAATCCTCACTCCTCATTCGCAATCCCAACCAACACACTCCAACCACCAATCCCATGGACCCACCCAATCAGTTAACCACTTCACTTCAAATACCAAAACACCGATCTCTAATCACCCGGACACCCATTCACTGAATTTATCATGATCGAGCCCGTTCTGATCTACGACCTCTAACTCACCTTTGACCTTATAACAAGTCATCTGACCCAGAGCCACATGGATGCCTTTGAGAACGCCTTGCTGGTATGTAAGGATTTGGATGCTCTTATCTGTAAAGCTTTTCCCTCAACCCTGTTAGACGTTGTACAAGGATGGTTTACATCTCTTCCTCTGTGATCCATTACAAGTTTTAGCAAGTTAATTGATTATTTTTTGAATCACTTAATAGCAAGCAGAGCCCACCAGAAAATGGTCAGAAGCCTTTATGGTCTTGTCAGGGAGAAACTGAGCCTCTAAAAGATTTCGTGGTCAGTTTAATAAGCAAATTGCTCATATTAAAGATCTGGATCAGAAAATTACAATGTATGCCTTTGTGGGGGCACTCAAACTTGAACCCTTTACTGAATCCCTAGAAATTATCCTAGTTTATAGCCTGGATGAGCTTCAAAATAGAGTAGTCGGGTACATCCATGCTGAAGAAGGGCAAAGAACTGAAAGTGGAACAGAGAGGAACCTAAAGGAAACCAAGTCGGTCACTTGGAGGGAAGCTCATTCAACATTAACCCCAAGGGTCCTATCCCCCGACCGTCTAACCTGATGCTTAAAAAAGGACAAATATTTTGAAAACAAAGCCCCAACAGTTGTTTTCCACACTTACACTCAATTTAATACTCCTAAAGATGTGATATTGCATGATATCCAGCACTAGCCTTATCTCCCTTCCTCAAGCACTAATATTTCAGTCCCACTATGTTGACCTCCGTAAGAGGTGTGAATATCATTGGGCCTTTGGCCATACCATAGATGAGTGTAAAACACTCCGAGATCTCTTAGAAACTCTCGCAGAGTGGAGGCTGACAAGATACCTGATGTAATACTCAAATGAGGAAGAAAACGCCAAGCACCAAGGTCTGACCGATTAGGAAATTCTGGTGGGAAATCACCTGACAGGCACCTTGAATTGACCATCATAGGGTTAATTAATACAATCACTGGAGGATTTGCCTGGGAGGGGTCAGAGAGTTCACCCGACACAAACACTTACGATCTTTAAAAGCTGATGAGCATTGGGCAAGAAGTTCTTGATGTTTCCACCACCTTTTTGCAAAGGATTTCTAGGGAATAGAACTAATGCGATGGTAATACGGGTTATTGTGGCCAACTTCAAAGTAAGAAGGGTCCTGGAAGACCAATGGAGCTCAGCTAATATAATCTCTATGGAGGCCTTTACAAAATTGTTGGCCTGCCCTAGGAGATATTCTCTTCCTCCCACAATGGAAAGAACGGGTTTCCCCAAAGGAATCCATAGAGTTACTAACGACCTTTTGACCAAAACTATTCCAATGAAATACCTTATCATTGATCACAACTTTAAATTTAAAATCAAGAGTAAACACTTAAATTGGTCCTGAAAATTTCTTTGATGTACAAATTGATCCCTAACAATTGTAAACACCCAAATTGGTCCCTCATAATTGTTAAAATAGGACATTATAGATCCTTGACCAGGCTGTCAATGCTCGGCTAGGAGGCGAGATGACAAAAGAGCTCGGTTTGGAGAAGGCGAAGCTTATCTGAGAGGAAATATAGCTCAAACAGGACAAGAAAGAGTCGGCTAGGACTAGGTAGAGTTCTTTGACAGGTGGCTGAGACTGATAGGCATGTGACGGAGTCTAGCCACCTGTCATCCGAGCTCACCCTCCTCAGCCAAGCTCCGCCTCCTATTGATCGAGCTTTATTTTCTCAAGACGAGCTCCACCTTCTCATAGCTGAGCTCATTTTTCATCTCCGCCTCTAGACCGAGGCTTGACAAGTCCTTTAGGACCTATATGTCCTATTTTTACAATTGTGGGGGACCAATTTGGGTATTTACAATTGTGTGTTTACAATTATTAGGATCAATTTGAGTGTTTACTCTAAAATCAAATAAGTTGCACGATAGCATAATGAGGAAATATACTTAAATACAGTAACTGATTTCTATCCAATGTAATTGATTTTTATTTATTTAGTTTTTGGTAGTTGATTGTTAATCACTCATTGTTACAGATAATATATGCTAATTGAAGAGGATTATTTTGTCCGATGCAATTTTGTGAGAACTCTATCCATTATAATAAATGAGAGTATTGAAAATTAAATCAATTTGAATTATACGACCATAGTCAATAGAATTTTAAATAAAATTATATTTGTATAATTGTATGGCAATTACGCTGGTCATTAATAATTCGAAAAAAAAGGTTATTAAATTTAAAGACGTAACTTTTTGTTTCATTAAGTAGATTTAATTTATTTTTATATGGAAAAGACCAAGAAAAGGCCGAAAAGCCGAGTCCTGTTTTTATGTCAGGCACAACAAAATTATTAGAGTAAACACTTAAATTAGTCCTTGACAATTTTTTTGATGGACAAATTAATCTTTAACAATTGTAAACACTCAAATTGGTCTCTCACAATTGTAAAAATATGACACTATAGGTCCTATCGGCCTGTCAAGAGTTGCTTGGGAGGCAAAGATGAAAAATAGTTCGGCTGGAGAAGGTGGAGCTCGACTGATAGGTGGTTAAGCTCGTCACACGCCCTCCACCTCTGACCTGCCAGAGCTTTGCCTAGTCCTAATCTAGCTAAATTTCCTCTCAGATGAGCTTTACATTCTTCTAGCCGAGCTCTTTTTTCATCTATGTTTCTTGGCCAAGGAGAGACCTATAGTATCTATTTTTTAAATTGTGAGGAATCAATTTGGGTATTTACAATTATTAAAGATTAATTTGTCTATCAAAAAAATTGTCAAGGAACCATTTGGATATTTACTCAAATTATTACCTTCAGACCCAAAAAGTAAGATATATCCTTACGCTACTACTTAATGAACACTGCTAGTTAAAATCATGAGAATCGTTTCACGGCCCCAATCAAGATCATGAGGAGAACAGTTCCATATACATGTCACAACCTTAATTATATTGGTCTTCACACCGCTTGCGATTATTGTCAAATTCGAATGACATGCTAGGTCAAAGAACGTTGCAACCAGTAAAAGTCGACCCATTTAAAATGCATGAATTAAAAATTGAAAATTGCATTAGCAAGTTGAAATTAAAATAAGCTGCTTAAAAAGTCCATGAGTTAGGAACCCATAATTACAAAATAGAAGCGCTCACAGATTATTGTCAAGTGTAGCTGGTGTCCAGAGGGCCAAGAAGTAGACCGCCCAGGCGCATCACCCTCATCATCTGCCGCGAAGCATAGCGTTGACACCCGAAAAGAACGGCATGTCCGTCAGAGGAGCACATCAACGAGTTTGGTTGATCCACTGGTCCTGCATTCTCTAGGTCCATTCGGATCGAAACTCTCCATCTTCTACTCGAAACATGTTGCCTTGTATTTTGCTGTAGATGTTGGTGTAGCTATTGGTGTTCTATGTACTGCACGTGATGGCCATGGTGATGGTGCAGAGCATACAGTTCACAGGTATAATGAGTGTTTAGTGGGAGAAGTTTTCCCTTTCCTCATAGATGGCCTCAAAATGTCTATCTGGCTCAAGATAGAGGTGTTTTGACTAAAGAATGAGCTCTCCCCTTTTATATATATATATATATATATATAGAGAGAGAGAGAGAGAGGGGTATATATATTGTTAGGGTATATTAGGGGCATGATTAGAGGGGGATAATTGATATGCAAGTAGTAGGTCATATCACCCGAGCTTAAATAGTCAAGCAGGGAGCAAGTGTTGGGTCAAGGGGCGGCCTGACCAGTCCACAAGCCTTTCAGCCTCAAACTTAAATATGAGCAAAGAGACTAAAGAGTTGAACATGTGAGGTCGGTCTTTCCAGCCAATACACTATGTACATTTGAATTTGGATTTTAGATTCCTTCAAAGATCCTTGATCCAGAATGGAATAATGGTTTTATTTCTTTTAATCTTATTTTGATGGATAATCACTAGAATCTATTTGCAAACCTGATCAAGGTTTCTTCAACAATATGTTTGGCCTTCAACAAGGTGTCAGTAAATTACAAAGTTGGAATAGGTGTGGAAATAAGTCATGCGATTTATTAGGGCATTCGACTTAACATATAATTAATTTAGTTTTACCTAACCCATTTAGTGAACAAATTAGATCAAGGTTTTGTAAAACAAAAAAAAAAAAACTTGTTAAACAAGGTTGCAAATAATGAATGAAAAGTCTATTAATTGGGCTTAACATGCTGATTTATTTATATTATTGTTATTATTTATTAAAAAGCCTGATAATAACATAAACATTTTGGTATATTTTAACCTATTTAAGAAGCCTTTTGATATCCCATAAAAGAGAAACAAAAGGAAGCTTTTGGACCTATTATTTTGACATAATTAAAAGCTTTTTAGCCAATTTAAGAGTTGGCATTTTGGTTTGTGCCCTGATTAGTGGCTCTAAAGGCTTTTCACATAAGTAATGCAAATGACTTGATTGCCCAATCACGTGTGATATGTATATAAAGGAGGCAATCGCCAAAATGCTACCCATTCCTGAAATATATAGTATTCATATGTTGTTTCGTATTTTAGTTTTCGAGTCATTTAGTATTATTGTTTTGGTTTATTTCAAAATTGTATCATCAAATAGATTGCTAAATATAGGCTTTCAAGCTATATCCGGGTTTTTAATTTTTTTTTCGCTGCTATATCAGGCTTTTAAATGGCCAAGCTAAGGTCATAAAAAATCTATATTAGATAATAGGTCTAAATTCATACTTTTTTTAAAAAAAATACAAGTCAAGTCTATTAAGTCAAAATCTAACATATTTCCATGGTTGGAACACAAAATGAAAGTTCACTCACAGGAGCTATTAGAGAATAAATAAGTAAAGGTTCCTTTTATTTCTTGAAATTACATCCGTATTTTATTTTAGTCATTGAAGCTAATAAATTAATTATTTAATCCCTCGAGTTATGAAAAATTATTCAAATTAACTTTATAGGTAATTTTAAATTAGTTCATGTGGACATTGCCATTGCCCTGGAAACTAACTCACATCGTTTTTTGTAACTTCAAGAAATAAATTAAATTAATATTTTCTTAATTTTAGAAGAAAAATAAAACACTTATATAATTTTAAGTATCAGAATAAATTTTTCTTCCGGAATAAATCCCAATCAAGACTATTCCTATTCCAGCTTATACAATGTCCACAATTAAATTCCCAACTAATCTATGTGCCTTTCTTTATGGCTTTTTTATCTATAAAAAAATAAAAAAATATGGTTAATTATGGATGTTCATCCGTTTTGATATTATTTACCAATATTATTCACATAATATGCTTGATTGGTAAATGAAGTACTGCATGTGTCAGTTAAGAAAATGGCTAGCTGTGTAGCATAATGCGTGTTGTCAAAATGATCATTGCAGTGACAAAACCACACAACACGTTTAGCTGTTAGCCATTTTATCATTACGGTGTAGAGCCAAACGTATTACTAATGCGTTGCACAACCAAACGAATTAGGCGTGTGGAACACAAGCAAATCTAGTTCATATAATCATAAATAAAAAATTATTAATGATAATTAATAATTATGTGATTATTTTAAAATATTATATAATTTTATATTTTAATTTTGACCATTCATATAAGATCTAACAATTCAATATACTCATTTCACTCTTACAATAAATCATCCCTCTCACATGATTTTATATATATATAGACTAAAATATTAATTTAGTTTAACAATTTAGAAATCTAATACTAGTCTTTCAAATTTTACAAATAGGGACAAGTTAGTCTTTGCGAATTGTCATTCTAGCTTTGTTCTGTTAATTGCTTACATGTACTAATAACTTGTTTATGTGTAGTGTTAATTTTAATGACGAGTCTTAACTGTCTCACTCCTCTAAACAAGATCTTTTAGACATTTTTCTTCATCTTCTTTCTCACCATAACTCTCTATTTAGAAGAAAAATTTTGACTTTAAATTATCATTTATTCTGATAGAAGAGGAGTGAGGTGAGTTAATACCCAATATGAAAATTAAAAATATACTTAAATAAGTTAAAAAAATATATAGATATTTTCATTAACTATTTAGACGGAATTTGATGGAGGGACTAATTTGTTCTCATTTGTGAAATTTGAGAGACTACAACAAAATTTTCTAATATAAAGAACTAATTTATTGCCCACTATAAATCTAAGGAATTAAATTAAAATATTAGTTTTATATATATATATATATATATATATATATATATATATATATATATATACTTTTCCTGAACCACGAAGTTATCTAAAAAATATTGTTAAAATAAACACAAACAAAGAAAGCACAAGCAAAACCAAATTTAAAAACATTTTTATTTATAATTTTTTTAAGAAGAGTTTATTATATTGATTAAAAAACCAAAGTCCAAGCCTCGATATAAAAAATCCGGCAAAAGTATTTATATAATGCATCAAATTTCATTGACACCAAGAGTCCAAGCATAGAAAATTGGTCAACGATGATTTACAATATTAAAAAGACGCTCAGAATTAGGATGTTATCACATCATAGTATGTATATCCTTATGAAGTAACATAACACTATACTCTCTAACGGTATAAAAAAACAACATAATTATGGGAGTTTTTTTTCGCATATGGAATTTTAGTAGTATATTTATATCAATATGATGTTTTAGAAACAAAATCATACAATATGATATTTTTCAGTATAAATCTGTCAAAAGATAGATTAAAGATAACTCACCAAGGATAGATCTAATGCAAAATGAAAATTAACATAGAATCCATCAAAGGTAAATTTAGTGTAAAATAAAAATTAACAAGAATCTATCTTTGACATATTAGAATCCACCTAAAATAGATTTAATATAAAATGAAATAACACAAAATTCACTAAAGACAAATTTCATAAATAACATATATAAATAAATTTACTTATTATCTTATATAAATACAAATTGTCTACCCAACCACCGTACACAGACTATTTTCCCCATAACTGTGGCTTTTTTAGAATTAAGTCGTTAAATACGAGAACGTCTGAATTTATCAAACACGGTGACATTCAAGTTTGTATTCATTTTGGCTTGAGCCGTTGGGCGTGTAGGTGTGATGATTGTAAGCACAGCATAGATAAATGACGTGCTCGCTTCCATGGCCAAAATTATCGATAGCTTATGGTCTGTGACCTAATATGAGAGGCATGACCGTCGCAATTCCTGTGTCTGCAAAATTAAGTTGCCAATGCAATGGAAGCGAAAGGCAACCAGTGAGACATCGACAAGTTGCTGGTAGTCGTACAACCTTTCACTTTCATTGCTTGTCTGCTTTTGTGTCTCTGACGATTGTCAATGTCACGGTCAAGCTCAATCATTTATTTCTCTTTATCCCTACACATCGAATAGCCCTCTCCCTTCGGCTCTTTTTTTTGTCCTTTTCTTTTATTGAGTGACTAGTAAATAAATCCGTATGATATACAGAAATGATATATAAATCAAAATGAAATACATTTAATTTCATTAACGAATAGTAATAAAAAATTATATAAATGAACAATTTTAATTAAATAATAGCATAAAAATATTTTATATAAAAATATAAAATAGAGTAAAGATGCTAATTGTTGTCATCTAATAAAGATGATTGTAGGGTAAGATTTATGATTGAAGTATTATAAGATTAAAAAATTAACTAATAACAATTTAATTAGTTAATAATTAATATTTTATTATCAACATAAAAATTATTTATCTTTATATTAAAAATATTAAATTATAATTTATTCATTAAATATTAATGTAAATAAACTAATGCTTAGTCCATTATTAGTCCAATTTAAATAAAAATAAGAATAAAAATAATTTCATTTGGTTAACATGAGAGACAGATGCAATTGACTAGTATAAGATTTTTAAAAAAAGATGAAATAATTGGTTGAATGGAAGTGAGAGAAGTTTATGAAAGAAGCTTAATCAAAGCACCAAAAGACACTTGGCCCAACGAATTTGTCCCATTTGCTGGAAAAAAAATTACTAAATGAATGCCAATTGTTATATTGTGAATGTTGCTACTAACTGTGTTTTACAATAATAAGTAGATGATGTAACCTCCTATAAATCCCCATATAAATCAACTTACATATTTAGTAGAGTAAAAAATTAAATGCAATTCATTCATATATTGAAATTTTAAAAGTGATCGATACTTAGTTTTATACTTAGAAAGATTTGTCGGAGAATTGAGTATGAGAAAATATCATCTTTCTTTCCTATTTTAATTTATTAGTTTACTTTAAGCATCAAGGTATTATTCTAGATAAAAAAAAATCAAGATATTATTAATAACTTTTTACAAAAAGATCATTTGACCCTATTAAACTTTCACCTAATTGTAAATACCTTAATTTTTAAATCTTTCAATTGAATTTTTAAAAAATGACATGAAAAGATTTATAAGCAACACATGCCAAATCATCACCTTTTAAAAATTTTGGCTTTTATCGTATCATATACATTTTAAAAAAATATATTAACATATTAAATAAATTAAAATATATTGTGACAATAGATTTAGAATAACCATATTTAATTCTCTCATATTAAATAGGTAAAGATCATCCCAATGAAATCAAACCAGTTAAATTTATTTTAATTTTTTTAAAAAATATATCAATGCTTTTTACTAATAGTAGATTTGAAAATAAAGGGATCTTTTTTTAAAAATAATGGGCAAGATTTTGATACTATACTCAAATCTTGTCCTGCTGTAGTTATCTAAGGTAGTTAACTCCCTCGGTAATTATTAATTAACATTTTAAAAAATATATGCTTAATAGTTAGTGGTGGATTTTCCCTCATTAAAAGGTATGTTTTCTTTTTTAAAATACTTTTCCCAATATTTTATTGAGGGAAACTCCATTGGTAACACGAGCGCGTGCAATGACGCAAACTTTATCGAGGGAAAATCCCCCAGTAATTACTATATTCTGATTTTTTTTTTTTTGGTTTTCCAATTATTTCCCCAAATCTGCCAGTAGCATCATGAGGCCGGAAAATAAAACTCGCCGATAAATTTGCTAGTAACCTACATGTTTTTAGTAGTGTATGTTTTATTTTCTTCCTCTTCCTAATTCATAGTAAGTTTTCTTAAGTATTAGAAAAAGCACGATTTTGTATGTAGCAAGAAGTGTCTACAACTTCTGCTTAAAATCTTTTGATAAACCACTTTATGAAAGGATGAGTCTGGCCATTTCTTGCAAGGATCTATTCTTTCTTTAATTTCAATAGCCTCATTTTGTTGAGTAGTTATAGGAGAAGCAAAATGATGAGAAATGCGATGTTCATTGCAAAAACTTTCCAAAACATACGATTTTAACACCACTATAATCAAATCTAATGGACGAAATACAAAAACCTTTTTCATTTTCAACTCTTTTTCAAACACTTTAAAGGCCTCACTACCATTATCCTTATGGGCAAATAATATAACCCATGTGAATCTGAAAAGTCATCCACAATGACCAAGTCATATCTCATGCCACCTAAACTAGCAATGGTGATCGGTCCAAAGAGATTAATGAGTAAAAACTTATGTGGTCTAATAGTTGAGACTACATTTTTATTTGGAAAGAACTCTTGGTTCGTTTTACCCTATGGCAGAACTCATAGGATGTGCCACTGTCAAACTTAATCTTGGGTAAACCTTTTACTAGCTCTTTTTAAGAAATCTCTGAAATTAACTTAATTTGAGTATGATCAAGTTGTAGGTAGAAAGTAACACGAGAGGGAGGCTGAATTATGCTTTAAACTTTTTTTCTAGTTTTGAAAATACTAAAACAAAGTCTATCAAGTTATTCACTTGAAGGCGAAAATTATCGTTAGTATGCTTTAAAAAGTGACTTTCTAAGGCAAGTGAAAAACTCAAAACTTCAGAAACTATTTTGAAATAGTTTTCAAAGAAGCATGCAATATCAACAAACATAGATGCTGAATGATAAAGAGATAAGGAGAGAGAGAGATATTACTCAGAGATTTTATATTGGTTTGGCCAACATTGCCTATATCTGATTCTAAACAACCTTTGAGTTCCACTAACAACCCTTTCTCAACCTAGAGAAAGTGAGATAATCTTTGTATAGCCTTCTCAAGCTATTTTCAATTTACTCTCACACCAAGTAGTCTTTTTACTAGCATCTTCAAGCTAACCTTACTTTGATCACTACTAGATCAAGGTACAAAGTTTTGGTTTTGGTTGTTTTTTTCCAACAAATGAACGCTCAAGTTTTTCTATGAGTGAAACAGTGTATAACTTGAAAACTTGATAAACTTCTTTTTGTATTCTTCCTAAGAAGAAAATATTATCTAATAAGTACTAGAAAAAAGATTTTGTGTAACAGAAACTGATTACAAAGAGTAACAAACTTTCAGAATGTATTGAAAAGTTTCATCATTAGTTGTGCAAAAGTCTCATTAAGCCAAAGTCTTTTTCTTGTATGGAGATCTCATCTTTTTACACTTGGATTTCAAATATGATTGTTTCCTCATGATCTTCCTTTCTTAATTTTAACACATGTTGATCTTCTTTTTGTGTCCTAGGAACTATTGTCTAGAAGAGTAACTAAGCTATGTCAAAGTTGTCCTTGTAGAGATGTTGGCAATATGGTTTCTAGACAACCTTCAGAAATAACTTTTACTTTCTGAACTTAGTTTTTGAACTTTTTTTTCTAGAAGATGAGGTACTTAACCAAGTACAAGAGCAATGTGTGCTTTCTGATGTAGCTTCAAAATTTCTGATCTTTGCATTGATCTTCTTTGATTAATTTTGAGTTTGATAAGGATCTTTTCATCATTTAAAATGCCTTTAGAGTTGATTCCCTTCGTGATTAAAGACGTGATTACGATGTGCTCAAGGGAATTTGATTTCTTCAATGATATAGCACTTTCTGGATGCATAATGCACTTTTTGAAGATCTGGACTTAGTTTCTAATACTTGATATTTCTTTCTCGTGTTTCTAACATATTTTAGCTCACTTTTTGAACTAGTTTTCACATCATTAAAGCTTTTAATCTTTTTGAATGAGATTATAGTCATATTAAAACATGATATTGTGATAAACATGTCATTAGTTGAACTTATATGTTATGAGAATAAACCTTCAAATGCTACAGAAACTCAATTGAAATGTTAGTGCTTTCTTCAAAACATTTTAACAAAATTTGCTTTATTGTCACTTAAAACACAAGCTATATAGCTTTATGAAGGGTTTTGGTGCTAATACATTTTTTATGCTACATCCACTTCTCATCCACAATGGAAGTCAAACATTTTACATTTGATCTAAGAGGTCATCCAGATATAATACATAAGTATTATCATATCTTTTAGTAGTAAGAATGATTTGATAAGATGTAGTGTCTTTTACAATACATCTAGAAGGTTCCAACATAGCCTTGTAGGTCACAAAAGTAACTAAACCTTAGAAGAATGTGAGTTAATAATTCTGTGTACAAACATAACATTAGTAATCAAGTCAGAGTTGTTCTTACCAACATTACCTATTCCAATATTCTTTGACTTGATTCTAGTAGCAAACTTTACCACCCCACCACCTTGGGTCTAAGGTTTCTAAACCATGATCTATATTAGTCGTGTGTTTGGAAAAACCACTGTCTAAATATCACTTATTTTCTTTCTAGTGGTGTGATCTAAGACATACCTACATTAGAAACAATTGTATGCCTTGTCTTGCTCTTTTTGTCCTTTCTAGGGTGGGGACTTTTTATTGTTCTTCATTAAGATCTGTGCTATTGCGATCTTCTTTGCCAACTTGGCTACTTCATCTTGATTTTCCTCAGCATCATCATCACAAAACTCTTTGAAGTTTGAAACTTCTGAAGCTTTAATAGCTTTGGAGGTGATTGCTCTTCATTTTGTGGATTTGAGCTAGTAAATGTCATAAGTCTTTAAGAAACTCAATGAGAACACCAAGACTTAACACATTTAAGTCCTTTGCTTCTCAAATGGCTATTACTTTGGGCACCAAGATTTTGATAAGCTCATGTGGATCTTTTTGACCATTTCAGCATTAACATACCTCTTTCTCAATGCCTTTAGTTGATTTATGATGTGGATAAATCTAGTTGTTATCTCATCAATAGTCTTATGTTTTGACATTTTAAACATTTTATATTGATAAACCAACATACTGATTTTGGCCTCTTTAAATTGATCTGTTCACCCAAGGAGCACTTGGAGTTTGTTCCATATTTCTTTAGCGTTTTACAATATATAATCTTATAATATTCACTTTTGCTTAGAGCAGGAAGTGAGAAAATATTTTGATTTAGAAATCATCTGCATGTTGTTTTTGTGCTGCTCAATCCACTAGTGTCTAGAGATCAATTTGAGCATTATAGGAGGAGGTTGATATGGATTAACAACTTTATTAGGTGCAGGCTGCTTAGACATTAGGACAAAGTTTATATTCTTAATTATGTCCCACATATAAAGACTTGTAGACTTAATAAAGAGTTTCTTTCTATCCTTCCAATATGTGTAATCTTTTCCATTAAAATATGGATGATGATTTATGGTGCCATATCTTAGGTATTTTACCTTTACAACTGTTAGGAAGATCAACCAATATGTCAAACTTTGATATCAATTGAAAGTGAAGGTTGTCACAAGAAATGAGTTGAATTTGTAAGTTCCAGAACCTTTTAAAAAGCATTAATACAATATGTTTTGAATGATAATAAAATCAATTTAAGGAAAATATTTTGAAGAATGGCTAATGTCTACCTTGAGTTTCTTGAAGTAGCAAACAGGGTTATATCGTTAGCATAATACGGCTCCTATAGTGAAGATAATTTCACTTTACATATGCTAGTTTGTTTCACAAAAATGCAATTTTCATAATATGAAATATTTTTGTTTTCAAAACTAGCAACTTGATGTACGATATTTGGCCTGTTTCAAAGTAAGGAATGAATTGGGAACTGGCAACCTAATATATGATATTTTGTTTGTTTTTCAAAACAAGCAAGTTTTAAATGTGAAGTATTTGAAATCTTCATTAATTAATACTTACATATGATATAAACATAGTGTTCTTGAAACGTTCAAAATATCCTTATTATTTGCTATTGTTTCCTTATGGATTTTGTTGCCTATGGCCAATCATGAACTCTAGAAAACCTATATGTTTAGTGTTATTTATGGTATGTAATTAATTTTGTAAAGGGTTGTAATTTTTTAATTTATCAAGTTGTATTTTATTTATTTCAGTTAGAGGCCTTTTGTATTAGCTCCAAAGCTCTTTAGAAAGCATAAGTGCCAAATGTTTTGAGTGATAACATAACCAATTTCAAGAAAATATTTTAAAAAAGACTGATCATTTCCTTGAGTGTTTTGAAGCAACTAATAGGTCTTTTATGTTGGCATAACATGGCTTTTAAAACGAAAATATTTTCACATGACATATACAAACATGTTTAATCTTATTTGAAGAGATTAAGACTTAATGAAGGTGAAAAATATATCGTGGGATGAATGAACATATGCTCAATGGATTAAAGAAAACTCTCAAGTATAAGAAACCAAGGCTCAGATCTTCAAAAAGTAGCACGCGACTTCAAAAAGTATATTTCAAGTGAAGATTTTAATCCAATTTTGAAACAAGTGTATACTACAGCCTTCAATCATCATGAACGTAATCGTATCATCATCAACAAGCTCTGATTGAAGACTAGAAGATAGAAGAAATATCAAGAAACTATTATTGCACTTTAGAATGCACATTTCATAGTAAAACGGTGCACTTTACAGGAAAATAAGGGAATTTTGAAATTTAAATTTAAAGTCAAACTCAGGAAAGGACTAACGTGACATCTGTTCTATCAACTTGGTCAACTGCCCTAGTTTCTAGAAGGAAATGTTTAGAAACCACGCTTAGAAAGTAAAAAATAGTTTCTAAAGGTAGCCTCAGAAATTTCTGTTTCACAATGGCTTTTGTAACGTTTTGACAACATTGAGCTACTCCACTAGACTGCATTTTCAACACACAAAAAGAAGATTAACAAGCGTTACTAGGAAAATAGATCAATGGAAACGGTCATAAAGGCAAGATTAAGTATAAATAGAGATGCAGGACTTACAAATAAAGAGTCTTTTGCTAAGAAGAGTGGTGAAATGCTGAAGAAATTTCCCTTCATTCTTTGTAAAGTTTATTACTACTTGTAATCAGTTTCTTATCTAAAAAATTCTTTGTACATTCTCAGGAGTTATACATTCTTCCTAGGAAGAATAGATAGAAATAAGTCATTCAAGTTTTCCAGGTCTATTATTGTTTATTTTATGAAAACTTGAGTGTTGGTTAGTTTGAGTGTTTAAACCTAAACACAAACCTTTGTAACCTTGATCTAGTAGTGATCATTGTGAGTTAGCATGAAGAAGCTAAACAAGACTACTTGTAATGTGAAAGTAGAGTGAGCTCCTGGTCACAGTGTAAGCATGGAGAAGCTGGTTAAAGACTACTCAGTTGTGATGGTAGAGTGAGCTCCTGGTCACGGTGTTAGCTTCAAGAGCCTGGTCAAAAACTACTTGGTTATGATAGAGTGAGCTCCTGATCACTGGTAAGAGCTAGGGAAGGCTACTATAAAGACTATCTAACTTTCTCGAGTTGAGAAAGGTTTTAGCGGAACTCAACAGTAGTTGAAAACTAGATGTAGGTAGGTTGGTCGAACCAGGATTAAAACTCCTACGTAGTATATTTTTTTCCTAACTTTCTTTTATTTTTTTGCCTAGTGTTTTTTATATTGTGTTTTTCTGGAAAACTTTTTAATCGTGTTTTTACATCAGTATTATAGTTCAAAAAGTTACTTTTTGATGTATTCTAACATTGTTTCTGTTATACTTCAAGCTTAATACTTGATAGTATTTGTCCAAGTTTTCAGAAAAGAAAAGGAAAGAAAAAGCGTAGCATGATTCAACCCCTCTTTCTCGTGCACCTTTCTACTTACATTTTGGTGTACCTATTTTCTTTTGTTCTTGCTTTTATATGTCAAGGATAAATTCTTGTAATATATGAGATATTAAAAGGAGACGTGAAAGCCATGAAAGCCCAATGCCGAAGAAGGAGGTTAGAGTCTAACAAGAGATTGAAGATTGCTTATTTTTCATCGTACCCATTGGCCCTAAACTAATCCTTGTGACTAGGCTTAGGCCCATTGATAATTATATCTTTGTATACATATTTACTCTGTATTCTTAGTGTCATAACTCTCTTTTATGTTTAATTGGGTGCATTTGTATCATATTTTGTGTTTGGCATCAATTTGAACATTATTTAGAATTTTTTTGCGTAATTTGCTTCTAGCAATGTTTTGTGTTTTGATCATAACTAGAGTTTCAGATCTCTAAAATTTGTGTTCTTTGGCTTGTAGGAAAGCTAAGGGTGCTAAAATTTCACATTGAACATGTTGCAAAAACTAGGCCATATTTCCCTCATCTAAAGTCCAAATAAGGCAAACAAAGTGCCCATTATGAATTAAGAAAAAAAATCTACAACTTCCATGAAGAAACCAAGACAAAATTCTGAATGCAACCGCCCGAAGACAAAAAATGCTTGGATGCTCATTTTGGAGTTTCAGAATGGTCCCAGGATTTTGCATACACACATCTGTGCAATAAAAATGCATGTTTGCATGATTTGGGCTCTATCAGATCTATTTTGGGTTGCATTTCGATTTTAGGCCCCTTTTTGGGTGATTTTGATGATGTACTCATACTCCAACCCTCAACTCTGAAAATAGAACTTCATTTAGTACTATAGTTTAGGTATTATTTTAGTTTCTCTCTAGAAATTCTCTCCCCCTTCCCTCTACTTTTCCTCTCCTTCTCTCCTCTGATTCTCTTCTCTTTTCTTTTCTCAATTCCTTATTCACTTAGGTTAGGTTTATTTTCTATTTTTGTTGTAATTTCTCATGGAGGAATAGAGATTGGAAGCTAGCTTGGAATTCTCTAAAAGGCGTCAAGAGTTGTATCTTGAAACCTCTCTTGTTATTAATGCATATTATGTTTTCTTAATTCTCTACCTCTCATTCTCTTATATGCTTGCGTTGTAATGGTGTTGAGATGAGGGTATGTGATTAAATGATTAGTTAGGTGATTATTAATTGGTTAATTAATATGATCTTGACTAATTGAGGGTTTCTAATTATGAAGTTTGATTGTAATGGTATTGAGATTAAGTTTTATGATTTGGGATAATCTTGATTGTGCATTTTTGTTGAATGGTATTGATATGAGAATGTATGTTTGAGATGTTAATTGAATATATGTTGATTGGTTGATAAATGTATGTTTGAGTAACTAAGAATTGAGAGTTAGGCTTGGATTAAGACTTAGGCTAATGTAATTGGTGATAAGGGTTAATAGTAGTTAACTGAAGGTTAAAGTCTCGATCATCTAGTTAATTTGTATATGTTAATCAAATGCTTGGTGGTTGTTAAGTGACTTGCGGAGTTGTTAGTATCAGTTGCACAAATAACTTAAATTTACTGCATTCCATGTGTTTGATAATATGTGTATGTGTGATAGATATGTCTTTGACTCTTGAAAATCCTTGAGCTAGTGTAGTTGTTAATTTCTTTTCCTATCTTCATTTTAATTTTCTTAGATATTAAAACCAAAATCCCCCAATTTTCCTTATCTTTGTACCTCCTGACTAAATAGTAATTAAACATCCATGTGAGACGATTCGAGTTGCATCACTATGCTACACTTTCCTTACAATTCGTTTATTACAAATTTCTAATTTGATAGTGAGCTAGAGCTTCGATACTCTAGTTAGCTACCAAATTTTGGCATCATTGTCGGGGATTTTGATGTTATTTTGCTTTTATATATTTTATTTTCTTTTGCTTGTTTAGTTTTTTACATATTTTTTATTAGCTTGTTTTTGTTTACTTATTTAGTTTTTGAGTTTTCTACTTGAGTTAGCATGGCTACTAATCCAATTTCTAGTTTCCAATGGTGTGGTTATTTGAATTTTGCAAGGTATGAAACAACACATAATCCTCATCAAGGAATAGAGTGCCAACCATATCCACAACCATACCATCAGCCACCTCCCATATTACTAACCACAATGCTACCCATCGCTATCACCACTTCTTCATCACACACACAACCACTCCCTGATCCACATACACTTCTGTATCCTGAGCTACTAGCCCCTCAAAGTTCATTTGCAAAGCTCTCTTTGGTGGATCTAGTAAATCAAATAGTTGCCTATGTCCTGAGCATGTTTTGTTTGGAATTGTACTTGTTGCATTTTTGCTCTTGTGCATATGCATTTTCTCCTTCTAGCCTTAAGATTTTCCCTTGCTTTCCTTTTGACATTCCCCACCTTCACCTAAGCCTTATTAAAACTTTGAAAAAGCCCTCTTGATTTGCGTATGCATACATGTGACTAGTGGAAAGCGAGATGACTTACAAGCTTATGATAATGCATTTCCATTTGAGATGAATTGAGTGTCAAATTTTGAGCCTAAACACTTGGAAAGACTTGAGTAGTAAACACTAGCCTAGTGAGGTCTCATGTACTTGATCCTTGCATGCTTGTGTGAATCTTGCCTTGTTTGTTATTAGCTTTTCACTTATGTCTTACTTGTTGGAAAGTTGGTGCTTGTTGGTGTGTTTTAGGCTCTTGTGGTTATTTCTTTATAATGCATTGGAATTGGCATTTTAATTATCTTGTTTGTTTTGAGTTAACTCAGGATTTGTAGGTTTTTGGTAGTTGGCTTTTGGATGGCACAGGTGTTGTGATGCTTTGACCTTGTTTGATTTTCAGTCTTGAATGAGGATATGCAAGAAACTTAGTGTGGGGGTATGATAAGTATGATTTTGTATATATATTTGGTCCATATTCTTAGTGTCCTAACTCTTTTTAATGCTTAATTGGGTGCATTTATATCATATTTGAGCTTGGGCATCAATTTGAGCATTATTATGAATTTTCTACATTATTGTGCTTCTGACAATGTTTTGTGTTTTGATCATAACTAGAGTTTTAGATCTCTAAAAGTTGTGTTCTTTGGCTTGTAGAAAAGCTAAGAGAATTATTTACAACTTTTATGGAAAGCATAACAGTAGAATTAGATCTCTAGCTTGTTGATATAAGTCAAGAACTTAGAACAAGGGTGCTAAAGTTTTAGGTTGGACATGCTACAAAGATTAGGTCAAATCTCCTTATCTGAAGTCCAAATAAGACAAATAAGGTGTCTATTTTAAAGAGGAAAAAAAAAATACCTACAACGCAACTCATGTCCACGAACACAAAATGTGTGAAGGCGTGTTTTGAAGTTCCAAAATGGTCCCAGGATTTTGCATATCACGTATGTGTAATAAAAACTTGTGTCTGAGTGATTTCATCTCTGTCAAACATGTTTTGAGCTGCATTTCACCTGATTTTGGGCCCATTTTTGGTGATTTTGATGACATACTCATACCCCAATCCTAACTCTGAAAATAGACCCTCATTTATCATAATTTAGATATTATTTTAGTTTCTCTCTAGAAATTCTCTCCTACATCTTTCTACTATCCCTCTCCTCCTCTTTTTCTCTTCTTCCCAATTCCTTCTTCACTTAGCTTAGGTTTATTGTCTATTTTTTGTTGTAATTTCTCATAGAGAAGTAGAGATTGGAAGCTAACTTGGAATTCTCAAACGATTCAATGGTTGAATCTTGAAACTTTTCTCTTATTATCAATGTATATTGTGTTTTCTTAATTCTTTGCCTCTCACTCTCATACTTGTTTACATTATAATGCTATTAAGATGTGTGTATGTGATTAAATGATTAGTTAGGTGATTATTGATTGGAATATGATCTTGACTAATTGAGGGTTCCTAAGTATGAAGTTTGATTGTAATGATATTGAGATTTATGATTTGGGATAATATTAATTGTGCATTTTTGTTAAGTGGTATTGATATGAGAATGCATTATTCAGATGTTAATTGAATATATGTTGATTAGTTGATTAATGTCTATTTGATTAACTCAGAATTGAAAGTTGGGTCTCGATTGAAACTTATGCTAATGTAATTAGTGCTAAAGGTGAATATCAGCTAATTTGAGGTTGAGGTTTTGATCATCTAGTTAATTTGTATGTGTTAATTGAATGTTGTCAGTTGTTAAGTGAATCGTAGAGTTATTGGTAGCCATTGCACTAATAACTTAAATTAGTTGCATTCTATGTGTTTAATAATATGTGTGTTTGTGATAGATATGCCTTTGACCCTTGGAAATTCTTGAGTTATTGTTGTTTTAGTTAATTGTTGTTGTTAATTTTGTTTTTCTATCTTCATTTCAGTATTCTTATTAAAACCAACCCCCCCCCCCAAATTTTCCTAATTCTTGTACCTCTTGACTAAATAGTGATTGAACATCCATGTGAGACGACTCGGGTTCCATCAATATGCTATTCTTTCCTTGCAATTCAATTTTTGCAAATTTCTAAGCCACAATACTCTAATGAGCTGTCACCCATAAAAGTCCACGATCATGCCTTTTATGTTTTCAATTTTGATATTATGGATGCATGTGATGTTTGTGATATTAAATATAGATACATTTAAGTGAAACCAAAATAGTAATTATGTTATCCTAAGATAATCTTTGAACAAAATTATTAAGTCTAAAATGGTATAGTTTTGAACACTATCTCTAGGCTTTCCACTAAAGCATTGGCCAATAATTTTAATCAGTTCTGTCATTTGATATGGTTAGAGAGTGGTGCGAACATTTGTTAAGATATTTTTTACATAAGATAAAAACATGAGAAGATTATAGATGGTCAATTACCAAGAATAGATGTACCTAAGGTAATTGATATATATCTAAGGTTTTGTTGGTTGGACTTAATTATGTATAATGGGACTAGAATAGATGTGCCTAAGGTCCAAAGTACTAGGACTTGAATTAGATTGTGTTGCCTATGATGAGGTGTAGAGAACAAGAGTTTTTCACTTAAAGGATGTTAAATTTCCAAGAATGGATGTTCCCGAGGAGGGTTAGTATTTTAAAAGAATTAAATCACCTACTATAAATCTAACTCAACTATGGTTCCTATTTTCTATTTTAGAATTGCAAAATTTTAAAATTTATTTGGAAACCATTTCAACTATAGGACCATGATCATTATAATATATGCATATATCATTAGACTAATCTAATCTTGTTATTTTGTATATTACTATGCAATATGGAATCTTTAAACCTCATTCAAAACTAGTCAACATGAACAATCTTATTGAGCCTAGTTTTGTAGATTGGTTTCACAATTTGAAAATTATTTTGAACTCAAAACATCTTGGATATATTTTGGATAATCCACAGCCTGCTTAATTGGACAGAGGAGCCATAATAAAATAGATGCCTATTATAAATGACAAGCTAATGATATGCAAGCATGATGTTATATGTAACTTCTATGACTAGCTTTGGTCAACTTGGCAGTATAGTTTGCATTGGAAACAAAGGGAAAAACAATAGAAATATTGACTTAAAGGGAAAGATAGGTACCATATCCATTTGAACCCAGTAGTCATGAAGCTAGAATATAACAACATGCTTACATGTCATCAACTTGCCATTTATTATAGGCATCTATTTCATATTTTGTGGCTCCTTCAACCAACAGATCAAGCTATGGAGCATCCAAAACATATCTAATACATTTTGAGTTCAGAACAATTTTCAAGTTAATTATCAAACAAGTCCACAAAGTTAGACCTAATAAGCTTATTCATGTTGAGTATGCTGGTGAAGGTTTTCAAAGATTTTATATTTGATAATATTATAGAAAATAACAAGATTAAATTACAGCAAAGTTATATGTATCCATCATAATGATCATGGTCTTATGATCAAAATAATCTCATACTAACATTTTTTATCTTGCACTTCTAAAATAAGAATTGAGACTCTTAATCATTGTTAGATTCCTAGTTAGTGTTTGAATTTTTATAAAATACTAACCCTTTTCTAGACATCTAATCTTGGAGAAATAATATCGTATAAGTAAACAACTCCTATTCATGCATACTAACCCTTAATCTTATTCGACTTTTGATATTCTAGACCTCAACTAAGTATCCATTCTTAGCCGATTATATGTAGTTAAGTCTAACTCACTAAACCTTAGATATCAATTATATTAAGTACAACTATTTTTGTTAATTGACCATCTATGTGTTAGCTCTAAACCCTTCAGAAAGCCTTATTGTGAAATGTTTTGAGTGGTAACACAACCAATTTTAGAAAATATTTTGAAGAAGGGCTAATATTTACCTTGAGTTTCATGAAGTAACAAACAGGTCGTTATGTTGGCATAACACGACTCGTAAAGCAAAATTATTTTCACATGACATATGTAAACATGTTTAATCTCGTTTGAAGAGACTGGGATTTAATGAAAGTGAAAATAGATCGTGGAATGATAGTATATATGTTTAGCATATTGAAGAAAATTTTCACATACAAGAAACCATGGTTCAGATCTTTAGAAAATAGCAAAGACTTTAGAAAGTACATTTCAAGTGAATATTTCAATCCAACTCTGAAGCAAGTGTGTACTACAACTTTCAATCCACATGATCGTAATCATATCATCATCTAAAAGCTCTTATTGAAGACTAGAAGATCAAAGAAATTTTCAGAAATTGATACCATTCTTTAGAAAGCATGTTTCATAGTGAAACGGTACACTTTATAGGAAAATGTACCTCTATAGTTATTTTCATAAAAAAAATCTAATTAAAACCTGATTTTAGAAGTTTCTATTAATAGATTTGAGATTTCTAATGTTTATAGCAAAGACTTTAGAAAGTACATTTCAAGTGAAAATTTCAATCCAACTCTGAAGCAAGTGTGTACTACAACCTTCAATCAACATGATCGCAATCATATCATTATCTAAAAGCTCTTATTGAAGACTAGAAGATCAAAGAAATTTTCAGAAATTGATACTATTCTTCAGAAAGCATGTTTCATAGTGAAACGGTACACTTTATAGGAAAATGTATCTCTATAGTTATTTTCATAAAAAAAATCTAATTAAAACCTGATTTTAGAAGTTTCTATTAATAGATTTGAGATTTCTGATGTTTATTCAAGTTTATGGAATCATGGTTTTCTGCATAGCATACTCTATATATTTTATGTAAAACCATGGGACAAATTTTGTTAAAATGAGTTTATAAAGAGCTAGATTTTGATGATGACTGTTTAGAGATGTTATAAGTATAATATGATTTCCGAAATTGTTTGTTTTATGCGACAAAGCTTTTGAACTTTAGGATAGAAGACTTTGTGAAATTTAGAGAAAAGATTAAGATTTATGGTTGAGCTGGCAATAACCATAGAGAAACAGAATGTATGTTAATGATAGTTAACCTATTAATCTTAGTATTAAGTAGCCCAGGACAGAGATAGAGAATTCATTGTCACACTAGGGACGGTACGTAACTCCAGATGTTACAGAGATTTATATTCAGAGTTTTGTTACATCACATACATTGTGCGTAACTAGAGTAGAGATTTCTATTTCTCTATTAGGGTACTGTTAGGTCGGTTGATATAAAGCGTGACTTTGATTACATGATTATAAGTATAAAATGCTTTAAAACTTTATTACCATTATTGTTACTATAGTGTTGTGTATCTTCCCTTGGTGTCCCATGAAGGGGTTCTAAGTAAGGACTCACTTATTGAGTTTTGGTAACAAAACTCATCCCTCCTTCCATTTCATTTTTACAAATAGAGGCAAGCCCTGGATTCTTCTCAACCTCCTTCCTTCCAGCAACCATAGATTTTAGTTGGTGAGCTCACTAGATTAAGTGTATGATGTTTTGATTTAGGGTGCTCCAATGCATTGGGGAGATCCTGACTGTAGAGCATGTTAATGTTTTACATGGTTTTGTGTCCTGAACGTTATTTGGATTGTATTTGGATAACCTTTCTTCTTATGGTGTTTTTATATAACGAACTCTAAACATGTTTGATGATGTTATGAATTCCACTTTTAGAGAGATATTTAGAGTTTCAGCTTGATTATTATGATCTACCATAACAAATAACTAATTTCTAACATAGAAACCATATTTTATACAGTTCTATGATTAACTGTGCATATAGAGTACTCAGGTCATGAGATTTTCGTGGGAAAAGGGATTTCTCATGTGCCGATCACATTCTCAAATCGGTCGTGACAATGCACCTTCTTCTTGACCTTTGGGGCTTGATTGCTTTCACATCTTCTTGCTATATCTCATACATTACAAGAATTTACCCATGAAATACTAAGGTGAAAGTAAAAGAAAATCAATGCTCCAAAAGTACTGTAATTCTAGTTAATAAAATACAACAAATATAATGAATAAAAAAAAGCTTAAATCCAATACAAAATTAGTTACATTCCATAAATAAAACCAATCATATTGGTTACCTATAGTCCAAACATGCCATAAAATCAAATAAGAAAACAATAGTAAATAAGAAAATTTTGAACGTTTCATAAACATTACGCTTACGATATGCAACTAATCCATGAGCATTTCAAACGTACCACATTTAAAACTTGCATAATTTGAAACAAACCTCATATTAGATATCAGGTTACCAATATCAGATTCACTCTATATTTTGAAGACCACCTAATTTTGAAACAAACCAACTATCATATATTAAATTACCAATTTCATAAAAATTCCACATTATCATATTGTACCATTATCATCAGTTCATCAAAATGTTCTAATAAATACATTCATCAACTTTGGGATGGTATTGGTAGCTATGCTATTACTAGTGACTTAAGAAAGCCAATAGCATTTAATTTGGAATTTACCTTAAGTGCAAAATGAGTTTTTAGAAGTATAACAAAAGGTTCCTTTTATAATCACATTGCCAACTAGTGATGAAATTAAGCTAGTTAGTGACACACAATAGAACATGTTCCAGCCAAGAATGAATTGATTTTAATTAAGATAATAAATTAGGATTCAATTATTGAATTAGACTTGCAAATCGATCATTGAATGCTAGAATAAGTCAAATCCAATGTGGTGATGGATCTTCATATAGAAAATTTTTATATATTAAAGTTCACATTTGAGAAACTTGTGTCAAACACACTTTAGTCTTTTCCATTTTCGAATTAATGTACGACATAATATGACTTACATAAGTGTATGATAATATTGGATAATGCCAAAATTACATCAACCTACTTAAAATAAGACCTACTTGAGAATTAATTCTATTTGAATAAGGAAGTGATTAATTGGGAATTATTGATTTGGAATTGATTAATGGCATCAACCCAAAAGGAAAGTAACAGACATAGTAACATTTAATTATTCTATAAGTCTGTATAGTTTCACTTAATTTTCAATCAGGTTCCATAGTTTAAAAATTTGTAATTAGGTTCCTATAGTGTATAATTTTTTTTAATCAGCTCCCTGCCATTATAAAAAAAGAATATTTATGAAATATTCCATTTTTGTTGCCATCTTCACTCTCCCTTCTTTTTCCCATAACCCAACACTCCAACCATTCACCCTTGCACAAAACTCACCATTGAAACTCCTTTTCTTACTCTATGGCTTCCAATGAAGCATCCATGGAGAACCCTAATAAACCAAAATAAGAAACTAAAATGCAAAATCCCCAAGTACTACCATTCATTCACTATGCAAAAAAAAAAAAAACCTTGAAAGTGCAAGGTCACTTGAGAAAGGGGGTTGAATCAAGTGACTATTAAATTTTTCCTATATACTTAACACACCAATTAACACTTGCAAGAAAAGTCTCCTGGATACACAAGAGATTTACGAATAAAAGTTTCTTAAGGTTTTTAGAACAAAGTCCAAAAGATGAGTTTCAGAAAGAGGTTTTAACTTAGTATTGAAAATAAAGTTATTTCTGAGTGATATTTTAAGTGACTGATTGAAATAGATTGAAGGGAGCAAGTTTAGCAAATCTAAGAGAATAATAATTTTGTATTTTTATAGATCATGATAAACTAAAAGAGCAATAGAAAGTGTAGATGAATATGAGAGAATGGTTTCAGAGAAACTTAATCAAAATATGTTCAAGCAAATATATGAAGCAGAGAACTAGCAATATGTCAATAATATAAGAAGACAAATGGAAGAGAAACTTGACACCAAAATTTTATATTAGTTCAATTTCTTAACTTGAAATCTACATCTAGTACTTACCATCTGGGTGAGATTTCCACTAAAACAAAGTTCTTATAGAACAAATACAACCAAATAGAAGCTACACTCAAATCAGACCTAGCGAAACCAAAATCACAAAGGAACCTAGTTCCTAAACCAAATCTCTTAGACAAATGGCTTTTCTCTCACAAGACAACCTCACAAAATACAGCCTTTTTAGTGATTTGTCTCTATTGTTCCCTTAGAAGATGACTTTCTTTAATACAACAGAATAAAAAAAGACTCTCAAAAAGAATGTGAAAGCTTAAACATATTAGCTGAGAGGAAAAAAGAGTATGTAGAGGTATTCTTCAAGGAGTGTTAGTATTGGTGTCTTTTCTCTTAGAATTTCTACTTATCTAAATGTTTTCTTTAATAGGAAATTCTTTTTCTAACTGTTGTAGAATCCTTGGAAGGTTAGTATAGCCTTGGTTGTCCTTTTTTATGAGCTGTCACAAATGAGTTATTTTTAAATATTATTCTTTTGAGCATTTGTCCTTATTCCCTTGTCCTTTTTTCTTGTTGCCTACTACTAATGGGCTGTCAATAAAAACATTCCTTGTACATAGTATTCCTTAGGCATTCCTTGTTGCCTACTATGTTTTCCTCTCTTGTGAACAGTTACTTAAATCTCCAATTCGCGTAAGAAACTCTCCATTCAGGAAATGTTACTTTCTAATAAAATACTTGAAACACTTAATGCACATATTAGAAAGTTTACAAGGGTGCTTGTCATCATTTAATTAGGATCAATTAAGCAACAATCTCCCCCTTAGGACAAACACAAAAGGCAAAATAGAAAATAAGATATTTCTATTTGGCACAGGTTCCCTTTATAGTAAACTCCCCCTAAGTTAAACTCCCCCTTAAGATATGTACATATTTCCTTAACTAGACTTGTATTTCCATTTCATTTGGAGTACATTGTCATAGTAGAGGAATTTTAATATGGTCCATAATTTCAATTCCTTTATTTGAATGATTAAAGTGCATGATATTTTTATGGAATATTGCCTTGAAGTTGATCTCCTTCTTCCATAGGAAAGAATGATACAACATAGGGCCACAAACATGTAGTCATGTAGTAAAGAAAAATCATGTAGCAGACTAGTAAGATTAATACAAATCGAAGCATATTATCCAACATGGTAAGCACAATAATGACCTGTATTTAATCTTCACACAGAGGGTATCAGAGCACATATACATACGTTAGAAAACAAAATAATATAATTAATGCATTAGACATGCATAAGATATCATATCCAAAAATAATAAGCACAACGGGTAAGCACAATAGGTAAGTATCAAATCTAAAATAGCATATTGGGTGTAAAAGAGTTACCTCAATGACTTAAGAATTTTAAGTCACATCAGGGTATAACATTTGATTTTGTTTGCTATTTCTTTATCCCCTTTTTGTCACCAAGGTATGAGAAATGAAGGTTAAGGAGGAGAGTTAACAAGAAAATATGAATAGAATAGATAAACTGTGAGTGTAGCAAAGTTATAGAAGTTTTTATAGTCATCTATCCAAGCTAATAGCTTTTAAATTAAAAACATAAAAATTTGTCCAGACATGAAAAGACATAGATAAAGATGATCCAAAAGATCCATGAGATGCTAGTAAAGGTCTTTAGGAGTTGGAATATAGATTCCTTTCTTCACTAGATTCAAGCCCTGAAGTCAGTTTAGTGTTATAGGGCACTTCTTGTAAATGAGATTGAACCATTCACTACTTAACTTTAAAGTCATTGAGCTGCCTAGCTATGGTGTTTTCTTCTTTTGCAATGGCTGACAACATCAGCCTCTGCAAGCTAGTGAAGACAATGAGTTCATTCAGAAGTTTAGTCATAACTTCTTTCATTTTTCCATTTCTGCACCGCTTGAGACTAGGCTGAGACTTGTCCAAGAAGGAGGATAGATCCTCCTCATCATTTTCTGCAATTTCTTCTGCAATCTACTTTCCTTTCCTGATGGTTTTGGGAGCAACAACAGGTTCCTTTTCCTTAGAGGGCTTCCTTTTCCTCTTAATATAGGCACCACTTCCTCAAAATACTCATTTTCTAAATCCATATCAAAATGCTTAAAAAAGCATGTAAGAAACATTGCATATGAAAGGGAAAGGTCATGAACACTAACCGGCCATTCATTAATAGCATTTATCATGAAATGACCAACGTAGGTTGAAAGTAACATGAAAAGGGGGATTGAATCATACTTCTTAAACTTTTTCACTTGTGAAAACTAAACAAAGTCTATCAAGTGATTTTCACTTGAAGGCGTGGGAAACAAGCATTAGAAGCTTCAAAAAGTTACTTTCTAAAGTAGCTTAAAACCTAGGAAAGCTTCAAAACTGTTTTAAAGATATTTTTTAAAACCACACAACAAAATAGATCAAGTACAAAAGGATAAAGAGAGAGAGAGAGAAAGAGAGAGATGTTGCTCAAGGTTTTTATACTCGTTCGGTCAAACATTGCCTACATCTAATTCTCAACAATTTGTTGAATTCCACTAATCAACCACTGTTTTAACCTCAGAAAGTTAGATATTCTTTGAATAGCCTTCTCAATCTATCTCCAGTAAGTGGTAGTTCCAATTTACTCTCGCTAACAAGTAGTTTTGTCCTAGCCTTTTCAAGCTCGTCTCATCTGATCACTCCTGGATTAGGGTACAAAGATAAATTTGTTTTGGGTTGGTACACTTCAACAAATAACATTCAAGTTTTTCTAAAGTCAAAATAGTGTTTGAGCTAATGATAAGAGAGACTTCTTTCTAAATTCTTCCTAAGAAGAAAATATTAGCTAATGATTACAAGAAAAAGATTTTCTATCCAGAAATTGATTTCAAAGAAAATGGTGATCTTTAGAAAGTATTAGAAGATTTCAGCACTTGTTGTGTTTGAAATGCTGCCCTCATAAATTCTTCAACACTACTATAAAATTTCGATTTAATCTCCCCTATATTAGGATGCAATCTATCGTACATCCATGGCCGGTTTGAAGGAAACATTGTGCATGTGAGTAACCCTAGACCCTAAGTTTTTTTAAAGACGTCAAATTATTAATTGCAAATACAAATTCAATTGCTATTTAAATTTCTAATACAACTACTTTTAATCTTATTGCCTTAACAAAAATTTTGACAAAATTTCAACATTATCTTCGCTTATATTAGGAGCTTCCTTTCTCATATATTTCAATGCAACCATAGACATACAATTTTTTAATGATGTCAAATTATTACTTTCAAACACATTCATTTGGTCTTTAAATTTTCTTAATACAATTACTTTTAATCTTTTTTCCCTAATAAAAATTTTAACAAATTTTGACAGCATCTTTGCTTAACTTAGGAGTTTCTGTCATCATATATTTCAGTGTAGCCCTAAACCATAGGCATCCAAATTTTCAAAGATGTGAATTTATTACTTTCAAACACATTTAATTGGTCTTTAAATTTTTTTAATGCAGTTACTTTTAATATTTTTTCCCTAACAAAAATTTCAACAAAATTTTGACAGCATCTCGTTAAATTAAGAGCTTTCGTCATATTTCAGTGCATTCAACAATTATAGATATTATTAAAGGTCAACAACATAAAATAATAGTTAAACAATTACATATTAACAATTATATACAATTTACATAATCCTAAAAACCATTCTAAAGTGCATCCCTTTATAACTCCACAATGTACATCCTGTAATCTTTGCAAACACAAAGAATCACACAGCAAACAATGTAAACAAGTCGGGGAAGGACCTCTATGCCCTTGCCCCTAGTCATACAATCCTCATTTCCTACAACTCTATCCTAGAAAGCATAAGTCTTTATCCTACATACATATTAAACCATATAAATAACAATGATTTCGTTACTAACCTCTACTCCAGTGAAAAAAAAAGAATGCAAAAGCTCCATCCACATATCCAAATCCAATCCTAAAAGTCCAATAAGGCCAAATATTTAATTTTACACACTTATAAACATTTATACATATAAAACATAAAACAAAATAAGGAAAAAAAAATGGCAAACCGCTCTCAATGTCAATACGTCAGGAGTGCCACCTTCTAACATAACTTCTACATTAACAAAATAACAACAATAATTACTCTCCAATGCAATAAAACACAACACTATAGGCACCTATAAATGAACGAAAAAAACTAAACTAAATAATAAAAAATAAATTGATTAAAATGCTCACCAACGCTCCTAGATTGCTATGGTGGTCTCCATTTGCAAATGGAGCTCTGAGCGCACACGGTGGCAAAGAAGGTGGCGGCAATGGAGGATAAGAAAGAGAGAGTGTGTAAAGAGAGAGAAATGTGTAAGAGAAATGGGAAGAAAGAGTTGTGGTTTTTGAATATCTGCAACCCTCGATAACCAATTAATAAAATGATATGCATTTCATATCTCACTTATTACTGACGGGTATACAGGAATCCCAAGAGTTGGGCGCGATGTACAAAATTTTTAAAAATCCATTGGTAACGAAATTTTTTTATAAAATATTACAAAAAAATTTTATATATATTTTTATGATTGACCATCGGTAAACCCGTCGTATATAATAAAAAATTAAAAAAGATACTGAAAATGTAGGAAAAATATTTTTTAAAACATCTATCAGGTAAAACTTCGGAGAGTTAATAAAAAAAACTATTAGAAAATTAAAAATTTACTTTTTTTAATAACCTTTTTGTACACCCGTCATTATGTATGTCGCGCCATGTGGTGCACATGCAATTACCGATGGGCTAAGAGTTACTATTATACCAATTGGTAAACCCATTAGTACACCCATCGAAAATTGTGTGTGCCATATATATGGTGCATAGTGGCGCCATTAACTATTGACGGGTTGTCATGCAAATTGATTATCACAAGTTTAATTATGCAAAAATGCGACAACCTGTCGATAATTACCGACGGATGCGCACCGTCAATATTTACCATCCGTATCCCATGGGTTTCTAATATTGTTTGATGTCAATGACATTGAAGGACTAATTTGATCACATTTTAAATTTTTAGAGACTTGTTTGAAACCAAAAAACTTTCAAGAAATAAATTGATACTTGGTGCATTATTTAGAGATCAAAGTATATGTTGTCTCTTTAAAAAAAATGTCATATAATTTGTCAAGATTCACTTTTATCACTCTCATAATTAATCACTGATCTCATTTGATTCCCTCCACACACACACACACACACACACACATATATATATCACATCTCATACAAAGACACCCATCCCCTAAGGGAATGTATCAAGTATTAGTTGAAGATGAGTGTTTTTATATGAGAGGTGAGAAGAGTAAATATTGATCATATAATCATCTATAAATCATCATGATTAAAATTTATTGAAGTCTCATATGATCATTGAAATAGTTATATATATAATTTTATATTTTAATATTGATTATTTATATATGATCCAATGGTCAAAAATTATTTCCATCATTTTCGTGTGATAACTTTTAATCTTGTAGTGCTAAGTTACAATGTTGTCATTCGATTATCTAATTATCTATATCCGTATGTAAAAGATCTAGTTTTTGCGGATTAATTGTCACTCGAATGACAACATCCACTCAGGACAATATTTATTTTAATTTCACGTTCATTAACGTGAATTTTTTCACTATTATATATATATATATCTAGTGGTCGATTCCCATATTTCAATTTTTTTTAAGTAAAAGTAAAATTTTTCCTTCTTTTCCATGAAAAAATAAATAAATTAAGAAATAAAAAGACATTCTTCCTCCTGATAATGGAGACGTCTTCTTTTATGTGCCCCTAATGTTTATATATATGAAATCTAATTTAAGTGTAATAAGTTCTGTAATTTTAAGATTTAATCCAAAGTCCCACATTAAGTAGCTAGAAGTAGAAGTGTCACAAATGTGTTGGCCTATATATGACATTTGGTTATTTGGGTTAGACATCCTTCAAAAGTGGTAATAATCCATATGGGTAGTTTTTGTAAGTTATCCATGTGATGAAATATTTTTAAGAATAGTTTAGAATTTCAGTTGTTCAAAAGTTATAGATAATGAAAGATTTTTGAACTCCTTATAGGGTTGTGAATATAGATAGTTAATTAAAACCGAATCACATTAAATTTTGTCTCTTTTATTTTGTGTTTCTTCTTGTGTTGTTGCCTCTAGGAAGAGAGTTTTATTTTTTCATGTATTCCTTTTACTTCCATTCCCTAACAAGTGGTACCAGAGTCAATGGTTTGGGTCGATTTGGCTTGGAGTATTGGAGAGAATAATAGTTTTATTTTAAATCCATGTGAGGGACTCGTTGTGCTTTAAATCTTTTTGACAATATGGAAGTTGGTTGTGTGTCCCGTGCAGGAGTAATGGTGCAAGTGAAGAGAATTTGTGTCGAAAGTCTTATTGACAATGTGGAGGTCAAGAGGTGTTTCATGTGCAGTGGAGGACAAGTGAAGAGATTAAGTATGACTTTTGTTCACATCCATTTAATACCCGTGAAATACAAGTTTTTGCAAGATCAAAGTTTGTGGAGACAGTTGTATCTAGTTATTGACAAAACTTTGGCTTAAGGGGGGATTTGTTGAAATTTAACTAAAAGTCTTACATCAAGTAGACGTAGAAGCTTCACAAGTGTGTTGGCATATATATATATATCCTTTAGTTGTTTGAGTTGTGCATCCTCCAAAAAGTGTGAGTGATCTATATGGTAGTCTTTAGAAGCAATCCATATAACAAAATATTTGTAAAAATAGTTTATAACTTCATCTATTCAAAAATTATAAATAGTAAAAGATTTTATCTCCTTATACAGATCATGAATATAGATAATTAAGACTGAATCATATTAATTTTTACATCTTTTACATTATTTTTCTTGTTACTTATCTGCCTTTAGAAAGTAGAGTTTATATATATATATATATATATATATATATATATATATATATATATATATATATATTATCTTTTACTTTTGCTGGCCAACAAGAAAGACAACCACACTCCACACTAGTTTCTGACATGATATATATGATCCTGTGATATAATAGTATTGTTGATTATTGATTTTTTATTTTATAAAATTGATTATTGATACAATTATTTTCACTTTAAGAGCGTGGTCTTCTTGACACCTATTATCGGTTAAATCAGCTTCCCGTTTGTTTGCCAGTACGGCAGTACTTTACTCCAACCATGTGGGTTGTTGGATAATGATAAAATAGAGATTTATGCCAGAGATTTTATTATTTCCGATCCGAGGGAGAAAATTAAAATTTTATTTCCCAAATAAAATTCGTAAATTTCATTTTATGTTTGATTTGATATTCTCAAATTTAACAAACATATTTTCTAGCGGATTCTAACATGAAAATATTAATCCAAAATTCAAATTGAATTTACTTAAATTTTTTTTTATTTAAAACATATATTTGATTTTAAAAAAATAAAAAAAATCTTCAGTTAATTTTTTTCCCATATTCAAAAGTATATTGAAAAATATATTTCTATAATTTACAAAACTCCCGTGTGGACACGGTTCCATACAAGTTGTTTTACAAATTCCTATCTTAATAGTTTCTTTTTACATGAAAAAAGGTAAAAAGAAAAAATGATCTCTATTGTTTTTCTTTTATAAACAGAGTAGTAAAATAAAAATATAAAAATGAGAAAAGATTTTTTATTAATAAAAATGAGATAAGATCAACACTATTGCATATAACATTAAATTTAACTCTTTAGTTATATATAAAAGACAAAAGTTCTATTTTGTTGCATTATTAATAGTTTCATTTCAATTTTATTTTATATAATTAATTTTTGAATTTTCATCATTCAGTAATTAAAGAGTAATATATATATATATATATATATAGAAATAACAAATTTTCGAATTTTAGGATTTAAGGTTTATAATTTATAGTCTTATATTTCTTTTTTCATAGCATTTATTTTTGATATCTTGATATCCTCTTTTAATACACAAGTAACATTGTTCATAATTAAATTTATTTTTAATTTGAATTTAATTTTTACACATTGATAATGCAAAATGACATTATATTGTTATTCAATGAATCATAGAGGTCGAGGTGTTGAAGTGATAAAGGTTCTCTCTTTCCTTAATCATGTCAATGGTTCTGATCCTCACTCTTAGAATGAAGCATTTTTAAAATTCGTGGCCAGGATATAGTATCTATCTCCTTAATTAAATGGACTTATAATACATGAAAAGATTGATCATTGCATTCAACAATGGATATACTATGAAACAAAACAAATACTATTATTCAATGAAAAATTATTCGGTCATCTATTTTAAAATAGTTCTAATTTAAATTAATCTACGATTATAATATTTGAGAGTTATTTTATAGAAACTATTACATGTGTCTTTCATATAGAGCTTTGGGGTATACATGTCATTTATATAGTTATTTAAGGTCCACTTTTCTCAACATTTATGTCTACAGATTTTTTTAAACTTAATTTACAATTTAATTATTAATAAAATCAAATATTACAATCATTAAAGATTACATGAATAAATGAAATTAGAATCATTAAAATTACGACCTACAATTAAACTTAAGAATCATTAAGAATGGAAAAAATATAAAATTAAGAGAATAAAAAAGAGATGAAAATTAAAAATATGAATGATGCTCATTACAACCAAAAAAATCATGTGATATGAAAAAAAAAACAAAGAGAAAATATCTTCATTATGCCTTTCACTTTTCCTAGAGTAATTGTTTGACACCTTCTATTTGTTTGGATGCACTAAAAATATATATATCCGTCTACCTGCCTCATTATACCCTATTTAATTTGTTGCAACTTGAATATTCCAACCTATTAATTCCATAATTTTTTCATACTAATTTTTAAAAAAAAAACCTTCAATTTTTCAACATTAAAATATTTTAAAAAATTAGTTCCACGATTTACACTTCTTTGATAATGATACTAAATATTTATTAACTTTTAAAAAATTAAATATTTACATTACATTTTATTGAAAATAATATTGTAATTGATATACTACTCTAATAATTGAGATGGTGTAAATTAGGATCATATATGATTTTTTACTAATTAATACATGTTAATTATAACATACATTTTAAAATTGATATTTTAATTTATTAAAAGAATATACAAGGAAATGATGTGTAATTGAAGAAATTAAATTTATTCATTATTTTTATTAATTAGAAAATATATTTTTATGTTTTTATAAATTAAATATTTTAATTTACTAAAAAGATATAAACGGCTAGGGATGATAAAAAAAAGTTGAAAGTGGGTACACACAAGAATTACCCACAATGGGAATAAGATTGGGAACATATTTGGTCTTTATAGGAACAATCGATGGGGGTGAAGTTCGTTTATTAAACAGGGTAGGAGATAACATACCTTCATTTTTTCAATTATTTTTATTGGATTTGCATTGAGTATGCATTTTTAATTTAAATTTAGATTATGTTGCATTAATAGTATTTGTTATTATGGATATTTATGTTTCAAATTGTAAAATATTTTTAAAATTTTTCTTTTTTTCAAATTTTTTAATAAACCCCTTAATACCGTAAGGATTCAAAATCCACATAGAAAATAAGAAATTGAGATCCATAAGGGGAATGGGAATGAAAGACAAAATTCTTAACAACGACAAGAGGTGTGAGACATATCCTTTTCTCATTGATACACATTGTCATCCCTATAAATGGCTCATAATATAGTAAAATTATCCAGTTATTCTATTTTTTTATTCAACAATTTCAACTTTCAAAATATGCAAAATTTTCATAAAATTGGTTCTTTATTGTTAGTTATAGGTCATCTACTGAAATGTTTTCAACCTTATAAATATGATATTCAAAATAAAATATAAAATAGAATGTCACATTTATATTCTATCAATTTATTTAATTATTTAATTATTAACTTACTTTTAAAATAAATTTATATACTCAATTTTCTATAAGATATATTTAAATAAATTATCATTTATTTTCAATAATGATTAATAAACTATTTTTTATTATCTCATCATGCATCGTATAGATCAAATGACTAGTTTTTAAAATTTGAAAAATAGATGATATAACAACCTTTCACTAATTGATCATGTAAAATTATTATATAAAAACTAAACTATTTTAATTTAGTTTATTTAATTAATATAAAGGGGCTTGCATTGCTTAGATGTCGTTGTTAAAACATGTTTGTGGTAGTTGGAGGCTTGAGCCCCTAAGAAATGAGCACACTTCACTTGTGAAGAAATACTTCACTTGTGAAGTGAAGAACCCTGCTAAGTCGTGTGCTGGATTAGTTTTATATGCCGATCTTATCAGCCCCCTCATAACAAGCTTGGAAAAGGGCCAGAAGGTTGCCCCCTTCACCAAGGAATCAGACTAAAGATCCTCCTCCATTTTGAACTCAATCTAAAGCATTAAATATCCTGAATCTGCACTTTAATTAATATAGATCCTGCGCCAATCTATTAAAAACATAAATATAGGATGTATCCCCTTCATAACTGCTGATTCTATGTATATTTGCCACTCACTCCAATTATTGCACGATGCTTTTATACAAGGAAATAAGGGAACAATCTTCTCTTAATTTATCCACATCATACCTCTCACTGTATAAGAAACTCAAAGTCCCCACGTACGATCACGATTCACGACACTAATCATGTTTCATTATATGCTATCTCTTTCATATACTGACTTGAGTGCTCGAATGCCATTTGCAGTTTCTCCACCACCACTTCCTTGACCTTGGGGAAAGACCTACATTTACCATTTTTCCGCAAGTAAGAATATCATGTATCAACTAGGGCTGTCAGCAAAAAAAAAAAAAAAAAACAAACAAACGTTTAACTGAGTACTTTAAAAGGTTGGTCGCGACATGGGTGGGTATGAGAACAATTTTTGTTCTTCTGGGGATGGGGGCATTGTCCTTGTTTCCTACACATGACAGGGTAGAGGGATGAGGTCGTCGTCCATGGAGATATGTTAAGTTCGGTTTATATAAATTTACTTAAATGCCCTTATTTAATTTATACATACATACATACTAAAATATATTAATAAAAGTATGAGTAGTATTAATAACACCTACCTCTGGAAACTTAGATATTTGTGACTCCATTTGTCTTTTATTATTTTCATTGTTAATTTGATGAGTTTGTCACTCCTTTTTGTCTATTATCACTTACACACAATAATCTCATTAACTAATTTCTCTATAATACATTTTTTTTTTATCTTTGATAACTAAATTATGAAAAATGTTAAACTTCACCAAATTTTTTTATATGATACATTAAACGAACTTTTAAAGCAATATATATATATATATATATATATATATATATGACATATATTTATTATCGTAATAATTAAAATACTTTGGAGGTTAAATTTAAACCTTATTTCGCATATATTTCTTAAGAAATAATATTTGTTAAACGTTTAGAAATGGTCTACTGTCACTCTCATAGATTTAATTTAATTTTATTTAATTTATCTGAAATACTCTTTTTCTTTTAAGATGAGTTTTTTTTTAATACTTTTATATAGTACACTTACTTTTAAAAGCGTATACGAAAAATTGATAAATTTTTATTGATATTTTAAATTTTGATTCAAAAGAGTAGTTTTAAATAACACTAACATTTAAATTCATCATTTTTAAGAATTATTCAACAAGATACGTTAATTTGATACTTAAAATTTTTAAGTTTATATTAAACAAAATAATTTATAAAATTATTTTCGAAAGACTTATTTGTCACAAAAAATAAAAAATAAAGAGTGATAATATAAAAATTATAGTATTTTAAAGAATTTAAATGAAATTAGGAGATATAATAAAAATATTTTTAAGTAATTAGTTTAATTAAGGAAGGAAAAATAATATTTTATATAAATCAAATAAAAACTAATTATATATATAAGATTAAAAATAGATACATATAAGTGACAACAGATCATTTTTAAAGGTTTAAAAGATATTAGATCTTAAGAAATATGAGAAGAAAAGATTAAATTTAGTCTCTAAGCTATTTTCATTAAAGATAACAAAGGATAGAGAACACTAATAGAAACGCCCGAATTACTGACTGATCTTATTGACATATTTTTTTCGTCTACATTATCGACAGATTACTAACGAAAATGAGGTTAAATCCAAAATAAACATGGATTATTATAAAGTATCAATAATTCTATATGTAATAGTTAGCGCCACTCGGCAGCATTTGACACCAAACAATTACAAATGAAATTAACGACAAAATTTATTAAATCAATTTAGATTTAAGGTTTAGGGTATTACAGATGAAAAAATTCGTCTGCAATTTTGTTTTGGATTTGTTTTTGAAAATCTGACTATAAACCTTATTTAATCGAATATTTTTATTTATTTATTCTGTCTAGAATTTATTTATTTTTAATTTAGTATTTATTTATTTTCTAATCCAACTGTAAACCCATCACTAATGGGATATTTTTTAATCATTATCAAATTTTTTCCACCTGTATTTCGAATTTTAGGAATTGCCAAAGGTGCTTCAAATTTAGATTTGATCAGGTTACTGGTAGACTTTTCATCTATAATAGACTTTAATGAAACGCAACGTTTCAATAGTAGTATATATTACAAACGAAAAATTTGTCGATGCGATTGAAAATATGACTCTAACCATGTGGAGCCGCCTTCTTCCTCCCCATTCTATTATCTCCTTTTTCTCTCCCACCACTGTGTTCCCTTTGCCGCCATGCCATTGTTTACACCATTTGCCACTCAGTTGAGTCACCATTTCGCAAACAGAGACTGCCATTGTGTTCTTGATATATTGTTTTGAACATTTTAATAAGTCTTTTTTCATTTGGTCCTTTTTTTTATGTTACCATGCAAATGCTCAAAATTGTTAGTTTAAAATATTCCTAGACTAGATTTCTCGGAATCGTTAGCATTGTCAAGTATTTTTGAAGCATCATTGCATTTATGGCTAGCTATCGGAGATTTGGTAAGTAGATTGTATAGTTTTGTATTTTTTTTTTGTAATTTAGAAATAATTAACTTAGTGTTTTTTGGGAATGTTTAGCATGGCAAAGAAGTCTTGGAGCTTTCGGTTCTTTTCGTTGATTTTGATTGGAGATTTGGTAAGTAAATTGTGTATTCTTTTTTATTTTAATTTGTATATTGAAATATTTAAAGACTTAAATTTTTATGATAGAGTTGTAGGATGCTGTGGATGAAGACTTAACATTAATTCCCATTTTGTTGTGGCATTACGTGATCGTGTGATTGCATGTTATGAAGAAATAAAAGGGTGTGCACTAGAACAGTTTTTAGGATTGATTCAAGTGTTTAATTTTAATGAATGTGTTGATTGAATTATATTGCATAATTATTGGACTAATTCTTGTCCATGTTTTGTCTAAACTTGGTTTGATTGAAATCTAAACATAACGTAGTTAAGGGGAGACTATCAATTTTTTTTTCAATTAATTTGTTTGTTTGAAATCTCTAAACATAATGAATTATTTAAGGGGATACTCTTGTATCAAGGGAGACTTTGCCAAAATTTTGTCAATTAATTTGTTAGCTGGAAATCTCTAAACACAATTAATTACATAGGGGGGAGTATTCGTATATTAAAAGAGACTATGTTAAAAGTTTTCAATTAATTTGCATTGTTTGCTTGAAATCTAAACATAATTAATTACTTAAGGGGATATACTCCTATATCAGAGAAGACTCTACCCAAATTTTTCCAATTAATATGTTAGAGGGAGACAATGATCTTATAGGGGATTCTTTCCAATTTTTTTGTGATTGAGAAAGTGTTGTCTTTAACTCTTAGGTTTAATTAAGTATTGTTCAATGATGGTCCCTGGAGGGAATTAAATTGGAATTCTATGAGGGTGTTAGGAGTTTGTTCGTGTTGCATGTAATTCACAACAATTCATTAATGAATGGAAAGTTAGGTTTCTCTATGCTAAGTGCAAATGTATATAGGACATTTTTAGATATTGCAACAATTAGTTATCATTTATACAAAGATGGATTTAAGTCTGACTATTGTATTTGGATCAATCATGGGGCAGTTACTGGAGTTGAAGACAGTTCTAGTGAGGTGGTCATAGGAGGTCAAGATATAAGTCATGTGACTTGGGAAGAAAACTATAGCCATTACAAGAAATGATTTTTTGATGTTCTGAAATTGAATCTAGAATGAATTTTGAACTTGAAGTTAAGGAACCCAACCCATAGGCTAAAGGCTTTATAGTCTTTTAGATATAGCAAATGAGCCTTTAATGGGAAGGGTGTGCGCACTAGAGTTGTCATTGGCAGGAAGAACATTGAGAATTAAGTCAGAAGACAACCAAACTCAAAATTCATTTGATCAATGGACTACATTGATTAACGAGTTTAGTCCACGACCTTAAGTAATATTGAAAGACTTTTGCCAAGCTAAAAGATCATTAGTATCCAAATTGGGTTGAAAGAAGAAAAGATTAATTATTGTTTGAAAGGATGTATGCTTTATTATAAAGATTATTATTATAAATATGATGTGCCTTGACATAATGAAAATTCTACGAAGAGGCTAGGTTTAAGCTAAAGAGAGAGGGGGAGTGAGAAGTATAAGGATCTACAATAAAAGAGATGTATTATTTGCTCTTAACCTCTAGACTAAGAAGATTGTATGCATCTATGAGCTCAACTCTTCATATGAGATGGCATGGTGAGAATAAGAAGTTTGATGGCATAATAATTATCCATCTCATGATGAGACCTGGCAACATTTTGATCAGCTATATCTTGATTTTGCATGTAATTCTCTCAATGTAAACTTAGGCCTATATGCTGAGAGGTGTACTCGAACAATCAATTTAATAAATCATATTCTTGCCAGCCTTACACCTTATAATTTCCCTCCTAAAATGTTCATGAAAAATCCATATTTGCTCTTGATATGTATAGTCCCTAGGTTAGAAAATCCAAAAGCCAAAATTGATATATTCCTCCAACTTCTAATTGATGATTTGAAAGAATTGTGGTGTGAAGGTGCAGTGACTTAATGACATTTTAATGAAGCAGAATTTTAGGCTTAGGATAGCACTGATATGGATAACTAATAATTTTCTAGCTTATGGGATGTTGTTGGATATATGACTTAAGAAAAATTAGCATATCTAATTTGTATGGAAAATACAAAGGCATTTACACTAAAGCATGTAGGAAAAAATTTGTGGTTTGATTATCATAGAAGATTCCTAAACATTGATCATCCATAAAGGTGCAACCTGGAACGCCCAGTGACGAGACAAAGAGTGATCGCCAATACAAGAAGGCACGGACAAAGAGCGGCTCCTGGCAAGGCCTTTAAGCGAGGGGTACATGAATTAACTGATTATACACCAAAATGAGAGGGATCCTAAGGCTATAGGTATGAGACTATACAGTTGAGGATGACTTATATGAATTGATTGGTACTATCCATGCTAACAAAGATGCATCTTCTTTCGGAGCTCATCACGAAGAACTCCATGGTTAAGTGTGCTTGACTTGGAGCAATTTTGGGATGGGTGATCTCTGGAAGTTTTTTAGCAAGTATGTGAGTGAGGACAAAGCACACTGAAAAGATCTGTGTTGGTTTGTGAGGATAAGTCGTCAATCCATAAAGTAGCAGGGATGTTACAAATGGTATCAGAGCCTACACCTCTCCCAGGACGTTGTGGTTCAAGGACAAACCAAGTGGAAGCTGGTGGGCATGTAATGCTCGGTGATAGCAAGGAGTGATTGCTGGTGCAAGAGGGCATGGACAAAGAGCTTCTTCTGGCAAGGCCTCTAAGTGGAGGAGTACATGAATGACTGATTACACACCAGAATGAGAGGATCCTGAGGTTGTATAGGTATAGGACTATACATTGAGGATGACTTATATGAATTGATTGGTACTACCTATGCTAAGAAAGATGCATCTTCCTTTGGATAGCCCATCATGAAAGAACTCCATGGTTAGCGTGCTTGACTTGGAGCAATTTTGGGATGGGCGACCTCCTAGGAAGTTTTCTAGCAAGCATGTGAGTGAGAAAAAGCACGCTGAAAAGACTCGTGTTGGTTTGTGGGGATAAGTTGTCAATCCATAAAGTAGTAGGGGACGTTACACAACCAATATATGGATTTATAAAGAATACAATAGAAAATGAAGAGCTTCCAGTTAGACTAAATGGCCAACTTTGGGAAAGGATTAGGAATATTCCAAAGATAATAGAAGTGGAGAAAATCTATCAAATTTCCAATCTTTGGGGTGGAGCATAATTAGACTAAACAAGGTATATTTTGTGAATTCCTTATTGGAAAGATAACTTAGTTTGTCATTATCTAGAGATGTCATACATGTTGTGAAACATGCATTTGATAATATTATAAACACCATGATGGAAATTGATTCAACTAAATATAATGATAAAATAATTTTGGATTTGGAAAAGTATTATAGGCATCTTGAATTAAACTTACAACAATTAAGGGATGATTGATTCTACAAGCCAAATGCAAGTTATGCCTTTAGTTTAACATAAAGACGAGATGTTTATAGGTGGGTGTATGAGTTGAAAATGCATAATGATTGTGCTTCAAACATAGGTCAGTGTGCAAAAGTTGTACATGGAAATTTTTTGGGATGAAGAGTCATGATTGCCATGTATTGATGGAGTGTGCTTGCTTTCAATTGCATTTAAGGAACTACCTGACCTTGTTTGGAAGCTAGTATTTGGAAGCTTCAGAATCCTTCAGAAAACATCAGTCCTAAATGTTTTGAGTGATAACAAAACCAATTTTGTGAAAATATTTTGAAGAAGGACTAATCCGTTACTTGAGTTTCTTGAAGCACCAAATTGGATGTTTAACGTTAGCATATATGATCCCAATGTGAGGTTATTTTTTTCACAATGAAATGTGCAAACATGTTTGATCTCATTTGAAGAGATTTGGAACTCAAAGAAAGTGAAAATAAATCGTGAAATGATCGATTCTATGCTCAATGCATGAAAGAAAATTCTCAACAACAAGAAACCAATATTCATGTCTTCAAAAAGTATGCCATGACTTTAGAAATCGAGTTTCAATTGAAGATTTCAATCCAATTCTGAAGAAAAGTGTGGATATCATCTTCAATCATCATGATAGTGATTTCCTTTACAACAAGCTATGATTGAAGAACAGAGATCCAAGGATTATCCAAAAATTGAAATAGCTCTTCAAAAACACGTTTACTATAAATAGTGCACTTTACAAAAATGGGAGGGAAAATGTGAAATTCAAATTTAAAGTCTAACTGTCAATGACTGATGGTGACATCTCTTTTCAACTTGGTCAATTGCCCCAGCTTCTAGAAAGAAAAGTTCATAAACCTCGTTAGAAAGCAAAAAGTAGTTTCTGATGGTGGACTTAGAAACCTTTATTAGACAACAACTTCTGAACTGCAAAAACAAACTCTAACACGTAGAGCTACTTTGCTAGACTTCATTTCAAAGACACAAAAAGAAGATCAACACGTGTCACTAGGAAAAGAGATCAAGGGCAACGGTCATATATAAAGATCAAGTATAAAAGAAAATGCTGTGCTTATAATAGTTGGCTAAAAATCTGTCTAAACATTGAAGAAATTTCCTCTTGTCTTTTGTAAAACTATTACAGCTTGTAATCAGTTTCAATGTTGTAAAAAATCTTTTTTCTACATTCCTAGAAGATCATATGTAGGAAGAATCGATAAAAGAAGTTATTCAAGTTTTCTACTCTAATTCGTTTTATTCTGAGAAAACTTAAGTGTTATATAGTTTGAGTGATTCAAGCCAAACACTTACTTTGTAATGTGATTAGGTAGTTATCTCTGAGATAGCTTCAAGAGGCTAGTCAAATACTACTTGAAGGTGGAGGAGAGTGAGCTCTGGTCACGCTGAGTTAGCTTGAAGAGGCTAAGCAAAGACTACTTGTAAGTGACAGGAGAGTGAGCTACTGGTCACATGGAGATAGCTTGGGAAGGCTATAGAAAGACGATCTAACTTTCTCAAGGTTGAGAAAGGGTTTTTAGTGGAACTCAATAGTGGTTGAGAACTGGATGTAGCTAGATTAGCTGAACTAGTATAAAAACTCTTGTGCAGGATCTTCTCTCTCCTTAAATCTCTTTTATATTTGTTTTGTGCTTATTGTACTTATTTCTCTAATAAGCTTATATAATCTTGCATTTATTACTTTTGCTTTAGTTTAGAAAGTTACTTTTTGACACTTACTAATGCTGTTTTCGCTGTACTTCAATTTCATACTTGATAGTTTCTGTTAAGCTTTCAGAATCAGAAGGAAAGAAAGTTAAAGCACAATTCAACCCCCCTTTTCGTGCACTTTCCAACCTATAACTAGTAACGAGTTAAGTAAGTATTATAGAGGCCTATGCTCATCCACCCTTAGGGTTGATGATTTCTTAGTGATGGAGAAAAACATCCTCATCATTTTGTGCAAATTAGAGAGAATCTTTTCCATTGGTTTCACCATAGAGCACTTGCCTATACACTTGGCATACGAAGCATGTGTATGTGAGCCGGTACAATCTAGATGGAAGTGTCCGTTCAAAAGGGATATAGAAAGGTTCTAAACGTTGTGAAAAATAGAGCACAAGTTGAAGATTCCATATATTAGGCATATATCTCAAATGAAACATCAAATTTTTTCTCCTACTATTTTGAGCCTCATGTTCAATCAATGAGAAATCAGGTTATTGAAACGATGATAGAGGAGAAAGCCTAGTTGAACCAACTCTATCCGTATTTATCAAACTTGGACATGTTGATGGGAAATGTAAATTAGACTATTCACTCACATGAAATTAATCAAATTCTGCACATCTACATATTTTAATAAATTATGATAGGGTGCAATCTTATAGAAAATAAGTGACTTATAATTGTTTCAAATTTTTCTTTATTTATTATTTAATCTTCACATATTTTTCTGATGTATAAAGATATTTTGAACAATTGTATGGTGACCAATGTCTTGATCAATTTCCATTCTTATATATATGTATATTCCCTCTCCCTTTCCACTACTGCCTCCAGCTTTGATTGTAACATCCCTTGTCGCTCTATGGATTGACGGTTGTTCCTACAAACCAACACGAGTCTTTTCAGCGTGCTTTGTCCTCATTCACACACTTCTTGGAAAACTTCCCAGGAGGTCACCCATTACCAAAATTGCTCCAAGTCAAGCACGCTTAACTGTGGAGTTCTTTAGTGATGGGCTACCAAAGATCTTTCTGAGATTCAGATCTTTCTATTGGAAGATGTACTTCAAGCTCTTGTGATCAGTGAAGATCCCACAAGTTTCTCCATACAGCTAGTGCCTCCAAATCTTCAAGGCAAAGACTATAGCCGCCATCTCTAGATTATGGGTAGGGTAGTTTTGCTCATGCCTATTGAGCTACCTAGAAGCATATGCCACAACCTGGCCGTGCTACATAAGGACACAACTGAGTCCCAATCTCGAGGTGTCATAGTACACTAAGAAGCCACTCATGCCTGAAGGTAGTACCAACACTAGAGCTGTAGTCAAGCAAGTCTTCAGCTTCTGGAAACTCTCTTCACATGTGTTTGACCACTGACACTTCACATTCTTCTGGGTTAATGTGGTCAATGGCACCGCTATCCTTGAGAAGTCTTTAACAAACCTCCTGGAGTAAAGGAAGCTCCGAATCTTAGAAACTGGAAGGCCTTGGCCATTGTTGAACCACTTCAACTTTCTTAGGGTCTACTAAAATGCCTTCCTTTGACACTATATGTCCATGAAATACTACCTGATCAAACCAAAACTCACACTTAGAGAATTTGGCATACAACTGATTATCTCTAAGGTCTGGAGGACAATCCTTAGATGCTGCTCATGCTCCTCCTTGCTCCTAGAATACACTAGGATGTCATCGATGAAGACAATCACAAAGTGATCTAGGAACGGTCCAAAAACCTTATTCAAGGTCCATGAAAGCTCAGGGGCGTTGGTCAACCCACAAGAACTCATAGTGTCCATAGCGTGTCTTAAAGGCCGTCCTGGGCACATCCCCATCCTTTATTCTCAATCTGATGATACCCGCAGGTCAATCTTGGAGAAACACCTAGCCCTTTAGAACTGATCAACAGGTCATCAATGCGTGACAAGGGGTCCGGTTCTTGATGGTAACCTTGTTCAACTATTGGTAATCTATGCATATACTTATAGTCCCATCCTTCTTCTTCTCAAACAAGACAAAGTATCCCAAGTCAAAGTACTCAGTTGGATGAATCCCTTGTCAAGCAACTCTTGCAACCGTTCTTTTAGCTACTTCAACTCCACAGGAGCCATTCCAGGGGGAATAGATATGGGCCTAACCCCGGGCTAAGCTTTATCTCGAACTCCACCTCTCTATATGGTGGCATACTAGGTAACTCCCTGGGAACACATTTGGGAACTCACACATGACTGGAATTGATTCTAAGCTCGGCATTGGCACCTCTACATCTCTACTCGAAGCCAAAAATCCACCACTGCCCTTGTCCATAAGCGGCATGGCACTCAATGCTGAGAGGGAACCAAACAAATAGTACCCTTGAACTCATGGAGCTCGCCTTCCAGAACTTCAAACTTCACCACCTTGCTATAGCAATCCGCCATAGCATGGCATGAAGCTAACTAGGCCATGCCTAAGATGACGTGAAAGTTGGACATGTCCAACGCATGAAGATCTGCTAGTGTCGCCATGTCACCGACCTTGACCTCACAACCCTTATATGTTGACTGGACATATATGGGATCTTTGAAGGTACCCCAACATAAAAGGCTTCTCTAAACTAGTAGGGGATCTCCTAAATCGCACGGTAAGAATGGAGACACATAAGAATGTGTGGATCCTAGGTCAATCAAACACTAAGCCTTGAAAGAATATACTACTAATACCTGATAATTGCATTGGATGCTGTCGTGTCTTGACGTGTCATGGCAAATAGAGGGCTGAACCTACGCTCTGGCCTCTGCCACCTGATCATTTGCCTTCCTGGCCTCTACTCCCAGGCCTCTGCCTCCAAATCCCCTACCCGCTGAAGCCACAGAGCCCTCGTGGGTCACTGATAAGATGATGCTAGAGTGCTGGGGTTTGTCGACCCCTAGCATTGGAGATGCTAAAAGATCTCCCTAGCATCGGACAATCCTTACGAATATGGCCTATTGGCCACAACTTAGCATCCAAAAGATCCTCGCATGCATTTTCCCGAGTGCCTCTTCCCGCAAGTTTGACACTTCAAATGGAATGCCCAGCACTCGGCCAGGCTGACTTCCTCCCTGACTCGACGCGAGAGGTAGTAGGTCGAGTCAGTGTAGGCTCTGAGAAGATTGTTCTGCCTGTTGTGCCCTTTGCTGGCCCCTGCTGGTCCTTTCCCTGCTAGACCTAGCTCCACCAAAAAAGAGCCACAAGTCTTGGCCCTCTTGGTCTTAGCTGATGCTCTCCTCTCCTTTAGGCCACCCTCTAGCCTAATAGTCGTGTCTACCACCTGGGCATAGTCCATGGTCCCCACATGTGGCCGCGACTCAAAAACATATCCTTAGGCAGCCCATGGACAAACCACCTCACTCTTCCGTCTCGTCTAAAGCAAATCCGTCATTGCCTAGGATAGATATATGAATCTCTCATCATACTCAGCCATGAACATACTAGGAGTATCCAGAGCCTCAAAAACTCTTCAAGCATCTGAGCCCGCTTACTCTCTGAAAGACCACCTGGAACTCTTCCCAGGTGGGTGGCTCTGAATCACCCTATCCTTGGAGGAACTCCTCATACCATATACCAGCTCGGCCTCCCAGCGGAAGCTAGCCAACTTCGCCGCCCTCAGATGTGTAATAGATAACCCATGTGATCTTCTCTAACTTGTGGAGAAACTCCTACGGATCCTCTATCCTCAGGCGTCCTTAGAAAGTAGGCGGATCCATCCTCCTGAATTACTCAAGAACTGAATCATCTGGATCTCTGAAGGTGGTTGAACCACAAGCTCAGCTGGCTGTGGTCCTGCCGCCTACCTGGCCAACACTCCAGTGAGGGTGGCCAATGCCTCCTCCAAAACTCTGAAGTGGGCATCTGAGCTGGAAGAGTTGCTGCTACGGCAGTGACATGAAGAAGGATGACGAAAAGGAGGCATACCGAATCATGAGAAACATAAACATAGGAGATAAGCTATTGATCATGAAAGAAAAGGACGAGATTCTCCCTCTGAACCTAGACATGATTGACTATCCTAAAGGCCTTAAGTAACACTTCGTTACTACAAATGGGCGCGCTTCCATTCACATAACGCTTTGCTACCTGTGGACACTTGCTCCAATGACATGCAGGGAAACCTATGGCTCTGATACCACTTTGTCACGACCCTATCTAGATCGTGACCAACACGTAAGGTGTCTCATTCCCATGTAAGCCTCGTGATTGCTGCTGGACTAAATGCAATTTTATTTATATATTTATTTAAAACCATAAATCAAATCTCATATTAACTCTTTAATAAACATGAGTAATTCTATTATCTTAAATAAAATCTGAAACTGTAGTTGTAATATAAATCAAACTAAGTTGGTCAGTTACAAAATAAACCATGAATGCTAAATTAGTCTAATACAAAAGAACCATGGTATACAAAATGCAAAACATGAACATATATCTATGCATGTAGCTTGAGAACCTGCCTATCATATCGCTGGAGCACTCTACAAAAGAATCTAAACACTGTGGCTCCACACCCATGTGAAGCTTACCTGCTATGAAAATATCTACTGCGAGTGGAAGGAAGATGAGGATTCTTAACTACACCTGTATTTGTGGGAAAAGGAAAGAAAGAGGGTGAGTTTTGCATACAAAACTTAGTGAAGTAGATCCTCACTCATAACCATACATGGGACAAGGAAAAATCATACATAAATAATAATAATGCAGGAATCTCAATTCATTTCTATTTAATTTACATGATAATCATAAAATCATAATTTGCTGAATCCATAAAAACCATATTATTTCTCAAGGCATTACAAAGAAAACAGATTATTCATACTGAAGGGTGGTGCTCAGTCCTTGGTTGACATGAGTCCATAGCTGAGATTAACGGTCCTGGTGAACCACGTCCCTCAGACGCGTCCTTGGCGACTCATAGGATAAAGATAACTTGCCTCTGGTGGGCCTTGGTACACCAAGCTTAACAATATAACTGCCATTAACTCAGTTCTATTTTCTAGGAATTCCCTAATAAAAAATCAGCTAGAATCATAAAAGGGGAGTTCTATGTGTTCTAAGTTCAACATTTCTTAATTATTAAAAATTAAGCATGAACTTATATATCCTTTCATTAGCCATACTAGCATCTCATTATCAAAATCACTTCTAAGATCATGAAATAACTCATATAATATCAACTTAATTCAATAATGGTCCCATGCATTTTAATGAACTTAGAATTTCATGCTAAGTTCAAGCATATTCTCAATCCATGCTAGAATGCAATTAATTATTTTAATTCATGATAAAACTCGAGCAAATAATCTCTAATAAAAATTTTATGATGCTAGAAATAATTTATAGGATGACCAAAATAAGGCCATGAGATCAAACCCACTCATCTGGACGGGTAGACTATGAAGGAACAACTCCGTGAAGCTTCAGGAGGAGGGATGACACCAATGTCTGCTATTGAAACAACAAAACTCATAAACAACCTATGGGAAGTTCTAGATTGCTCTAAGCATACACTAACAACATTGGAGGATCATCCTCATTTGACAACAATGGAAGAAACAATAATGTCCAAACCAAGAATGTGAAAGAATGGAGAGAATAGAGACAAAATCTACCAACATACACATACCTTGAAGCTTTAGGGAGGAAGATTGGGGTTAGATTGAGAAAATGAGAGGAAATGTGTAGGGAAGGAAGGGTTTTTGGTTTTGTGAAGGGAAAGCCTGACTTGGGCTTATGAGGAAGGGAATAGGGTTTATTAAATAAAACTGCATTGTTTTGCATTGTGTTGACAGGAGACTTTACTCGTTGGCGAATCCTGGAGAAATAACAACTCGCTCAAGGAACATATCTCGTTGGCCGTCTCCTGGCTCGCTTGTGAGCTCAGCGAACATAACTCGCTCCGCGAGGCCGTTCTAGAATTTTATAGTAACAGCACCCAAACTGCATCTTTCCATCTTAGCATCTGGGTTGTTTCAAGACTCACTTATTTACATTTCTTAATTTTAAGTTAATGTCCCCATTAACTTTAAAATATAAATGTAAATAAGGAAATACACCAATTTGGATTCAAATAAAATATTATAAAAATCAAAATCCCAACAAATCAAAATCCAAATTTTGGGTTTTAGTTCAAATCCGAGAATCTTTAAGATTTTCTAAACTTGTGGGGTAAAAATGAAATGTTTAAAGGTTTCATAAAATTCATTAAAATTCGCTCTTTAACTTATTTTTCTTTGGAGAACAATTACCGGGTTTTTGATCCCAAGAATATGGTTCTATTATATAGCCTTCCAAGGACACATAGGATCTAGACTTAGTGAAATTCAGGACCCGCAACAAGGATGCGTCTTGGGGACTCTGGGGGTACGGAACTTGTCCACTGACACGTGTACACTACGTATTATAATGTCACAATATCTCTAGGTCCTGAGGTTGAGGACATAGTCGCTCCAAGTACATGCCCTTAATAAGGAGCTATATAAGAGGCTGTGGGAGGAGGACTAGAAATGAGGGAGAAAGAGGCCACTTAACTAGACACGACCTATGTTCTATTGTAGGTTGTTCCAAGTTGGTACACTTATGCTTTGGGAGAGCCTATAAATAAGAAGTCATTTTAGCATGACTTACGCTTTGGAAGAGTCTAATGGTCATATCTCGAACTACATACATAAGTCATGTCACCTTTGAACGACTTATGCGTAATTTTTAACTCGATTCACCCTGACACAAATTACATATAGTAAAAACCAAACACATTTCAATTTTTTTTAGATCAAGGCATATTTTAACTACAAAAAATCCTTGAGTCACTGGTCCAAAGTAATTTGATTGTAAATTTGTTTATAAGACTTATCATTACCAACTAATTAAGCATCTCCCTTACATATTAATTTTAATAGTTTATTTTCTTAAAGCTTCAATTAATTCGATTTTACTACTCGAACACATCATTCTCATTCTCACTTATATGGAGTAATTAAAATATTGAAGATTTAAAGTTTGAAAAGTTAAAATGAGAAAATTTAATATAAACTGATTTTCATCATCTAAAAATACAAGCATATTCACTTTGGTTTTATTAGTATTTTATCAGTAATTCAATTTGCATTTATTGCAAATTGTCATTACTTTAATTATTTGAAGATTTTTTTTATTAGCTCAATTCTTCAATACTGTAAAGAATTATCAATTTATGCCATCAAATTAATTCTCAAAGTGTGTTGATTAGAGGGTAAAATATAGGATAAATTTTTACGAATAAACTCCATATGTAAAATTACTAATGCCCTCACTTCCAAAAGAGGGAATGAGTGGCACTAGCAAAGTGCACTAGGTCGTCAAGTAATAGAGCATATAAATGGGATGTCGTACTCATAGGTATAATTCAAGTACTAATATCAATTAATTGGCAAACAAGTTGGGCAATTGAAAATAGTGATAGACTAAAATGATGTAATTGAGTATAAGACTTGATGGAATGAGAATGCTAGGTGATCTGCTTCATCTTCTTGCAGACATTATGTAACATGAACTTCAATTATTAGTCTTATTCTAATTCAATTAAGTAGTGGTGGGATCTCCTAACTCATAAGAGCCTTTCTCAAGGTCACTAACGAAGGCTGTTGTCTACTTTCTCATAGAAATTTATTTTAATTCTAAGTTGCACCAAAAATGTAGTAAAGGGTACAACATAGGTCGTCTCTTAAGGAGGCTTCAACACTTACTTGGGAAATTTGGGGGTTTTGAAGAATGAGATTTAAAACAATTAAAATTAAAAGTTAATAGCAACAAGATAATAACAACAGAGAGAAGACACTAGTGCAAGGTATTCCTAGGATTGGAAATTAATTATCATTGACTAAATATTAAACCCGTTGGTGGCTATTAGTAATAAATTGCTGATAATTATACTATTGATCGAACGACCTCTAGAATTTGACAAATGTAAATAACTAATAAATGAATTCTCAATTTATTTAGAAATCACATTGATTTAATGAATCAATTGCTATAGCCTAACCGCCAATCAAAAAGTTAATTCTAATGTTCTCCCTCAAATATAAATCAATAGATCTATCGATTTATGTTCAAAGGGCTTCCACAAATGACGATCGCTAATTTAGTTATTCCAATAAAGATTATAGCAATCACCACAATAATTAAAGGAATAAAAACTATAGAACATTAAGAAAACCCATGTATTTAATATCAAAAGGGGTCTCAAACATCATCCTAATCCATCGGAAATCCTTTACACTAGTAAAGAAATCTCCTATCTCTGGAGGATTACAACAGTGAAAATAAATGAAACCTGAAAATAATAGCAATAATCGTTGCCACAATTTCCAAGACAAAGCATCTTCACTAATGGAATCCCTAAGAGAGAAGAATAGAGAAGAAGATAAAGATGTAGAGAGAGAATAATAGTAACCTAAAGTGTAGATCTAAAAGTGAGTCTAAAACTAGGGTAAACAACTATAACAATCTCTTAATACTGCTATTAAGATTGGGCCAAAGTGGGCCCAAAAACATATTAATGAGCTGATATCCTGTCATTGTAGCACTGGAGTGCTCACCAGAACGATGAGGCCCAAAAATTAATAACTGTCACTTCCTCAAGTGCTACAATGTCACCGAATGTGAGCTCCCACGTTTTTTCTTCCTTTTTGTTCCCAACTCTTTTCTAATAGTTTCTAACCTTGTTCTTGACATTTTGCACTTGATCCAAAGTTCCTATGCATAAAACCATACTCAAAGAGATAAGTCAAACGCAACAGGGTGTAATTACAAATTATTCCAAAATCATTATAAAAGCCAATAATTCTTTCAAAATTACACAATGAGGAACAAATCAAAATCCTAATTAATTACATTAATAACTCAGTCAAATTCATGCAAAAAGCTAAGGTTTGGTAGGTAGATAAGTGGCATAAATGCCCCTTATCAGTCACCTAATTCTACTCAATTAGAATCAAACGCCCAATCTCTTATTGCATTCAAATCCAATTAGAGTGATATTAATGCACAAGTCCTAAATTACCACATGAACCATACTTTCATATTTCTAGGTTTCATTCAATTCATGTCATTACATTCATAAGCTAGGTTCATCAACCTTTTCTCAAATTAGCATAAAACCCTAGAATCCTAAATTGGTGATCAATCAATTTAAGATCAAACAAATCAAATGTAAGATCAAACAAATCAAATGTAAGATTCACAATCAAATAAGAACAAGATATAACTTCCATTCACATTAATATAAGATCAAACAATTGGGATCCATATATAAATTTTCCTAACAAAGAGGGAATAGTTACACATGTGAAATGAAACTAAAATAGCAAAAAGAGGAAAAGAATTCAAGAACTCATGATCAGGAGAGGTGATCAATTGCTTGATGACACTAGATGAGAATGAATCTCTTCTTCCTCCTTGGCCTCCAATGCTCTTGAGCCTCCAAGACTTGTGCTGACTTCAAACTAGGTTAGGTTATGTTGTGACCTAAGAATTCCATTTCATTTCGAGTTGAGGAAGGCCTTATGAGCTGAAATTGCAAGTACAAGGCATAACTTAAGTGACATAATCAAGCGATCATGTTCCAATGCAAGATTAGTTGTGCTAGAGCACAAGTTAAGTGATTTTGCTCAGGTTTTGAATTGTACATCATCCTCTAGCACAATCATGCCACATTGGAGTGCATTGGAACATCTTTCATGCTTGCTGGACTGCGACATGATCACGCTGGAGCATGAGTGTTTTTTGTAGAATTTTGAAGATATCTTTTCACCCCCAAATCTTCTGAATTAGCTCTTGGTGTCTTGATGAAATTTATATATCATTTTTCTTCTCTTCAAAATAAACACCTTATTCACCTCATTTGGATTTTGAATAAGAGAGATAATAACATAATGACAAAACTGAAATCTCAACACTTATGTTCTAACTTTTGGGCTAAATTGGATCATCTAAAATAGCTTTTGTCCTTTGCATGAAAATTGTAGATAATCATCATATCTTTCCTACAAGCCAAAGAACACAATTTTTAGAGATGTACAAATAAAGTTATGATTAAACTATAGAAACTATTCAAGAAGTTATTTTATGCAAAAAATTCTCATTAAAGCTCAAATTGATTTCAAGCTCAAATATGATGTAAATGCATATAATTAAGCTTAAAAGATAGCTAGGATACTAAGAATTGGGAACACAATATGTAAACAAAACCATACGTACCAATTACAAATTCATAACTTATCAATTGCACATAGAGTTCATTCATAAAAAATTTTCCCTCAATTTTACCTTTCAACCAAATAGGTTAGGGCAAAAATGGGGTAAATTTCTCTACCTAAAAAAATAAGGTGAAAATTTTCATAGATAAACTCCATGTGTAAAATTATACATGAAGTTCATCCATAAAAATTTTCACCTCATTTTTAATCTCCAACCAACGATACCTTTAAATTAAAATTTTATCATTGTGATTTTTTTTAACTTAGCATGATTAAGAGATTATACTTAACAATAATTAAATAATAATTTTTATATAAATAGAGGACAATAAAACTGAGTTTCCTTTTGAAATTTATTTGTAACTTAATAACTCTATTTTTTTTTAAAAAAAGGATAAGAGTGAAATTTTACTCATGGTCACTAAGGTAGCATTTGGTTTGTGAGACATGACACAAAATACTAGGACAATGAAGACAGAAACGTATTTGGAAGGGAGATAGGAATAGGGGACAAAAAAATTTTCTGGACCTCCAAAAAGTGGGGATAGGATATGGAGACAGAAATTTAATATTTTTTTCTTTCAATAATACCTCTATACATATTTATTATTTATGTTTTTATCTCCACTGTCTCTATTGTCCCTATATTTCTTTCATGTCCCTCTACCAAACACTACCTAACTAATGAAGGGTCACATATAACTAAGGCTTGATTTGGTAGTGCTCTCCAAGGTGGTGTTTTGACTTTTGAAAAACATAATTCAAATTTAATATTTGAAAAGTTGATGTGTTTTTTCTCTTAGCTTTGAAGAGCTAGGGTACTTTTGTGAGATCCTCATGAGATGGTTTTTAGATTTGACTCAGACTCTTCAAATCTTAAAAGGGTTTTTTTTTTTTTAACCAATGCCTAAACTTTTAAATAGTCCCTACACCTTGAAAACTCAAAAATAACACTTTACTATGATAAACTTTCCTCTTTGGAAAAACCAAATCTTAAAATACTAGTATAATTAACTTCACTAATGACAATAAAAATAGAAAATAACATCTTTAATATCTATATCTATTATAATCATTTTGAATTTGAGAGTAACTTTATCGTAGATTTGCCAAACACCACTATGGTAACTTCTTCTTATTGAGAGCAACTTTTACATTATTTTACAAATAATAGTACAATTTTTGGAAAAGCCCACGAAGCCTAGCTAGCAACTCTGAGAAAGGCACAAGAATGCCAAATCAAGTCTAAGACCTTAGACATTCAGGAGCAACGCAATCATGTCCATGAATCAGAAATATTTTGAATATGAAAAATAGTTTCTTTGGTCCCTTACCTTGACTCAATTTTTCAATTTGGTCCATTAAAATTTAGTTTTTGGAATTTGGCCCATTGTATTTCAAATTGTTTTTAATTTGATCCCAAATCACCGTTTCAATTCGTTGTCACATAAGATACAAAAAATGTTGACATGACACATTCCATGTCTGATCTACGTGTGTGCCATGTTAGCACCATTTGTGTTATGTTAGCATTTTCTGTCATTTAAATGACAATGGAATAGTGATTTGGGACCGACTTGAAAACAATTTGAAACATAAGTAGAGGTGGAAATAGGTCAAATGCTTATAAAGGCCTTTGTCCTAGCCTGGTTGGCCTAGTTAAAGCTAGCCTATTCATTAAACAAGCTAGGTTAAAGTTTTTTTAAGACCTTTTTGGCTAAACATGTCAAGCTACACAAGTAGTGAAAAGAGCCAATTGGGCTATTATTATTAAATCTAATGATAATAGAAATATTTTGATCTATTTAAAAACACACTATTTTACCTATCGTAGAACCTTTTGACCTATTTAATTTTTTTTTTTTGTGTACATATTTGGAAGTCTCTTGTTCGATTTAAAAGTAGGAATTTTTGCCTATTTAAGAATTTTATTTTCAAGGAGGCTTATAAATAGACTTTCGAATTAGGTCAAACCTTTGAAAATGTCAGATTAAGACAATAAAAAAGCCTATGTGATAGATAATGGGTCCAAACTCAGGCTATCTTTGAGAAATACAAATTAGGCCAATTTAAGCAAAAGTTTAACATAGTCTATTTCCAACCCATAACACAAGAGATCAAATTGAGAAAAATAAAAAATAGGAGATCAAATCAAAAAATCAAGTAACTATAAAGGAGCCTATCTTGACTTATGAATCATGACAATAGAGTTAAGTTTGTCGCCAATTTTCGTGAGTGGTAGCGTGGTGTTCATCAGGTTACTCAAACAGTCCTTGACTAGGACAGCACTAGAAAAAGCTAAAGGAAAAAAAAAATAAGAAAATGAAATAATTTTTCATTTTTTTTATTTTACTGGTATTAAAAATGAAAGTTGTTAATTAATGTAACTCGTACCTAGCTAGCATATTTTGATTTCAATTTGGATACTTAAACTATAGTTTCGAGTATGCAAATTGAGTTTTAATTTATTTTAACATGTTTGATAAAATTACTTGAATCGTATTTTTAAATTAATTTTTTTTCTCAAATCATGAACTGAGCAAAAGTGAAACATGCCTAGATTTAAATTGCGATTGTGGTTGTAATCATAGTAACATTGCAATACTAAAAATTGTGAGAAAACATTGCCAAAACGGTCAGTTGTCACTGCCATGTGGTTGTATATGGCACAACAGTAGCAATAATGGTAGAAATTGCGGTTATAGACTGCAACCTATAAACCCAAAAAACTTATCCCCACTGAGTTTACTTTCTACTGCTTTATTAAAGGATTAACCCAGGAAGGAAGGATAGTAGCAAAGATCTCACATATTCTCATATTCCACTAAGCATCTTAGGAACCCTATAAGTAACACCACACCTACTATACACAGAGAGACAGATCAATAACCACACAAACAAGAGACAGAACAAAGTTTTAATTTGCAGAAAATAGCTGCACAATATTTAATCTACAGACTGTACTTTCTACATCTGGTATTCTCTGAAAAAGCAAATTTTCATTTGTTTTAAGATATAAAGCAATAAAATAATAATGGGTAGGGGGAAGGTGGAGCTGAAGAGGATTGAGAACAAGATAAACCGCCAAGTGACATTTGCAAAGAGAAGGAATGGTTTGCTCAAGAAGGCTTATGAACTCTCTGTCCTCTGTGATGCTGAGGTTGCCCTCATTATCTTCTCCAACCGTGGGAAGCTCTATGAGTTCTGCAGCAGCTCGAGGTAAGTATCGCAGATGGTTTTTTTTTTTTTTTAAATTCTTGTGTTTTTTGATCCTTCTGTGTTTACCTTGTTTGAATCTATGCCTTTGGGGGGGGGTTTTGTTTCCTGGGTCTGGATTTATCTTCTTGATTCCTTGTTTCAGTTTATGCTTAAAGTTTACATCTTTCTGGTGATGAAGTGGTTTTTGTCTGATTTGTTTGGGTTGTTTTGCTGGTGATCTGCTTTGTGCATATACCTTGCTTCCTTGTCTTTTTTTTGTTTTTGTTTTGATTCATAGGGCTTGACGAAGAACGTGTGGTTTGGTGTTTTTTTTCCTCCTTTAATTTTTTTTCTTTTTTGTGTCTCCTCATCGATTTTGATTTCCTTCAATTTGTTTTCTTTGTCATGATTTTTTCAAAGAAATATATGGCACTCACGGTTAGGTTTGTAGAGTGTTTTGAATCAAGATCTAGAATTCTAGATTAATTGGTTCAATGCTTATATGTCATCCTTAATGAATTGTCTCGTGTCATTTCTTATTGTTAATTTTCTTTTTGATAAATTATTGTTGCTAAATTTTAATATAAGGTTTGATTTGACAAGAAATGAAATTGAACGGAATTTAAACTTACCTACATAGTTTAAGTAAACCAAACCAAATCCTTTTCTTTCATTGAAAAATATAAACTTAGATAAAAGGTTTTGCTTTATATTAATTTTGTATTATTATATTTTCATTCTGCTAATAGAAGTTTAATGTGTCGTCTAGAGTTTTAATTTCTATGCTGAAATAACAGTTTTCTTTAGTTTTCGTTGGAAAAAATATTAAAGGCAAAAAGGTTTTGATATCTCGCAGCATCTGTAGAACGCATGCTAAGACTATCATATCATTCGATTAATTAAACAATACTATTAAACAGTCAATCTTTCTTTCTTTTTTAAGTGTCAAGATTTCCATGTTTATCATGGTTAGTTCAATTTAGTTAATTTTTGTCTATGTTACAGCAGTAATAATCTAAGATTATAACCTCGTAACTTTTTCTTTGGAGAGCTTTTTGATTCATTGTAACCAAAACTTGTGTATGAGGCGAAGAAATACAAGATACACCAAAGAAATGAGAAGACATACATACTGGCATTCTTTTGATAACTGTATTTACTATCCCCAAGATTGTGGTGCTAGATAACTGATTGGATACTCATGTCAGAACACATCCCAAAGGAAAAATAAAATCTATAGCACCATATTTATATTTATATTTTATATTTACTGCTAAAGATCAGACTTGCTCAGTAGTACAATGACACATTTTAAAATTTAAATAATTAAGACATACACATATTATATTATATATGTTCGTATAGACATTCTTTTGAAGTGACTTTTACCTACTTTAGACCATCTTTCTTTACTGTTAAAATAGGTTGGTTTTTTTTTCCTCATGTACCCAAAAAAAATATGTTTTTCTCTCTCTTTTAGTGAAATTTTATGATTTTATAAGCTATCCATGTGTGATCAACATTCCGGTTGCGTTAAATTTTTGAGATCTAATTGGCATGAAACAGAAGGATTTGAATCTTAAAAATGCGCCCCACCCATTTTTTTGTTTTGCTAAATGAAACTTCATAAAATCCATCAACAGACGTGTGTCAATGAAATGGGTATACAGTGCAGCTAGCTTAAATCCTATACATGCATAGAGAAAAATTCCCACACGTCATTGATTCTGTGTAGTATAGGCTTTCATGGTACTATCCTGCCTCTAGAACTGAATTATAAAGAGAGAAGAATGAACAACAGCATAAGCCACGAAGTCACGAATCATTTGTTATGAATAGAATAACACAAACCCTTCTTGGAAACTTTAGTATTGCAGGATTGCTGGGATTCATGTATATATGTTAAGAGAACCGATTAAAAGAAAGAGAGAGGGAGGGGAGGAGGGGGGAAAGGTTTGATGAAATGTAACCCGCATCCCCTATATTTTCAAAATTTTCACGACAAGTCAGTTTTAGAAAATCATACACCAATCTCCCTTATTAACATTAGTTTGCTAGTGACTTTGGTAAAACGGTACACATATGCATAATACATGATTTTTTATGCAATTGTTATAAATATCAAAAGTTGTTATAATTATTGAATTATCATATTATCCTTTTATTAAGTGATAAAAACACACTCTCTTCCCATTTGCCATTTTTTTTCCAGCATCAAAAGAAGATTTGCTTTTATCACTTGATGAAAGGATAATATGTCATTCAATATTTGTAATAGTATTTAATATTCACAATAATGCATTAAATATCATGCGTTGTGCATATATGTACTGTTACATCAAAGTCATTAATGGACTAACGCTAATAAGGGAGGTCAATGTAGGATTTTCTAAAACGTAGGGATTTAAAGTGTAAATTTTGAAAATAAAGAGAGTGCATGCAATATTTTACTAAATTTTAAGGAAAGATGAGTGTAATTTTTCCAAGAAAAAATAAACGTTTGAGAGTTTTTTTTTAAGATATATATTGGAGTGCAGCTTATTGTTAACCAAATTGTATAAGCGCTAAGCTCTATTATGTGGTGAATTGGTGAGCTGCTTGAAAAGTCTATTACAGTTCAAAACTATTTTGGTATCACATAATATAGCTTATTTCCCTAAGGTTTGGTGAAATATAATCTACATTCTCTATATTTTCAAACTTTGCATGTCATGTCATTGAGTTTTAGAAAATCATACACCAATCTCTCATATTAACATTAGTTCATTAGTGACTTTGATGAAACAGTACACATATGCATAATACATGATTTTTTATGTCATTATTATAAATATTAAAGGCTGTTATAACTATTGAATTATTATATTATCCTTTTTATTAAGTGATAAAAACACACTATCTCTTCCCATTTGCCATTTTTTTTCCAGCATAAGAAGAAGGTGTGCTTTTATCACTTGATGAAAGGATAATATGTCATTCAATATTTATAACAGTATTTAATATTCACAACAATGCATTAAATATCATGCGTTGTGCATATGTGCACTGTTACATCAAAGTTATTAATGGACTAACACTCATAAGGGAGACCGGAGTAGGATTTTCTAAAATTCAGGGATCTAAAGTGTCAATTTCGAAAATAAAGAGAGTGCATGCTGTATTTTACTAAATTTCAAAGGAAGATAAGTGTAATTTTTCAAGAAAAAAATATACGTTTGAGGATTTTTTTTAAGATATATATTGGGGTGCAGCTTATTGTTAACAAAATTGTATAAGCGTTAAACTCTATTATGTGGTGAATTAATGGTGAGCTACTTGAAAAGTCTGTAACGGTTCAAAACTATTTTGGTATCACAGTACCAAAAAAAATTATATGTATGACCTTGATATGCTACTGTAAGATATAAGACTACTCCACCTGATGCTCTCTCTTGAACAAAATGACCATGATAACCTCTTCAATACAATGAATTGGATGGACATTCTTGTTAGAACTCTCAGAGTTTAATATGTGCGTGGATAAAAGTGTAGTGCTGTACATGCATATGTTGTTTTGTTGATGTATAGAAATAGCATTAATATCAATAGTCATGCATTTCATCAGTTTAGAAGTTACTAATGGTAACCAAAAATGGGAGTCTTCAATCCTGAATCATCAACTTAGAATGTACACTCTAACTCAACTGAAGAATAACTAAGCTTCTAAATTTTCCCTTCGGCAATCCTTCTAATCAAAGAAAGGTCACAAACAAATTCTCTTAGCAGCTAATTAGTTACTTTTTTTTCCCCGGTACATGGAGTCGGTTATATAGAGTAAATTATACTATTTTATCCTGTTGTAAACTATGTACATAAACAAACCATATAAATCTACTTCTTTCTTAATAACTTGGTCTACTCTTTTTCGTAGTTTCCCTTTACTTCTAGTTATTGGATTGTCACTATCTGATTTAGTTACTTTCTTTCTTGAGGTTTTTATAACTTTCTCTGCACATACATGTTCAAACCATCAAAGACAAGGTTCCTCCAGGAGTTGTCCCAACTTTTCTCTAATACATTCATTTATAATCCTATCTTGTTCAGTCTATCTATTCAAGCAACACAACATTGTCATCTCTATTGACTTTTTAAAGCCCAAAATGTTCAATGTACAATATCACAAGTCTAGTGCAGTAACATTTTCCCTTGATCTTGAATGATATTTTTTTTGGGAAAAATTTTGAAGATCCCATCCAATTTTGGTTCATTTGTACTTTGATCTTGTTACTTTGAAAATGTGCACAAAATAGTTTTTAAATATATATATATATATATATATATATATATATATATATATATATTACTACAATTTGATAACAAATGTTTATTTTTTGAAGAAAAATTGTATGTGTAGACTCTACAATTTCATTGGAAAACCTCATATTAAAAAGTAATAGGATAAAAGTGTATAGAAATAAAATATTAAATGATTTTTTTCAGACTGTTCATGTTAAAAAACAAATACCTATTAGCATATTATAGTAATATGCACATATCAAAAGGTTTAACAACCATTTTGCATATTTTTAAAGTAATAGAACTAAAGTACATATGAGCCAAAGTTGAAGATGGTATTTTGGACTTTTTCCTCTTTTTTTTACAATGAATAACATCGAAACAGTTCTCATTTTATCTATCTAGGTTGGGTCTTATGATTTACATTTTTTTTATTTCCTATAATTTTGTATGGTGGACCTAAGATACTTAAACCATGTAACTTGTGGTATAGTATGATCTCCAAGTTTCAACTATAAGATAGAATTAGTGCACTTTATGCTAAAAATAAAATTATTTCTAGGGTGAAGATTTTGCTTCCTTTCCTTACTAGTTATGACCAAAACAAACCTGAAAGAATGTTGTGTTAAGATTTGGTTTAGTTTTGAAAATATGAGACACATACATTGTGTGCAACGGATTTCAATCCTCTAATGTTAGAATTCCTCTAAAGTGAGAAAGAGGTTTTGATCTTTAGATCAATAAAGTGTGTGAGACCCATGAATTGATTCAATGATGAAAACCCCATCACGTTCTCATTTTAAAGAGATTCACACCTTAAAGGATCTATTTCTGTGTAGAACAATGTTTCAAAAAAGCCATATAGATTTCCTCAACATTGTATATGTAGAACATTAAAAAAGAACACCGAAGTTTATGGAAACTTTGCCAAGAATAAATTGAGCACCAAGGCAAGTGAATTAAATTGAATAAATAATCAGTTTTCTAATTATTGAATTATAAGTTCTATCGTTGATAATGATTTTTAAAAGTGTATCTATTATTACTTCTTTATTTATGAATTTATTATTTATTAACATATCAAGTGCAGGGTTAAATATTAGATATAAGATTTAGTGGTTGATCTTTCGTATAATATCTAAGAGCAATTTTTTTTTTAATGAGAGTAAGAAGAAGAAGAAAAGGAAATTCAAGAAAGACAAAGGTAAAAAGAAGTCTAGTAGTTACTCCATGAAAGGAGTAAATCCGATGGCTACCATTCCTATCTCCTGCGATCCACAACTTGTTTTTGCCGATATTCCTAATGTGTTCCTCGAAGCCCAGGAAGCTTGGATGTTCGGGAAGAGGTTGGGATTGCCCTCTCCTTGAGGAGGATCTTATTAATACTTTGTCAAAATCATGATGGTGGGTTGTGGTTATTTTCAAGGGTCTTTTGGCTTTTTTGGTTTCTTTTGGGTTGGCGTCCTTTGCTCGTTGGTTTTAATTTTCTTTGTCTTTTTTATTATATGTTCCATTGGGATAATGTTTTTTATCTGGGCTAGTTTGTCCTTGTTTTCGCTTATGGATGTAATTTGCTTCCCTCTTTGAGTGTTAAGCGTCTTATAATTATTGGGGAAAAAAATGCCAAGTCATTGCTTTAATCAAACAAACAAATTTGCATTCTTAATTTATACATTGAGTCAAGGTGATCCTCTATTATCCCCCTTTTGTTCACTTTGTGGTGGATGCTCTTAGTTGATTTGGTTTTGAGTGTAGTGGAGAGAGGTTAATAAATAGGGACAAAGTGGGTTTAAATGAGGTTGTGCATGTGTAGTTTGCGATGATACCTTCTTGTTTTTGGAAAATGATAAGAAAGGTTTTTTTGGATGTCATGACCATTTTGCAAATTTTTTATTTATGCTTTGGATTGAAGACTAATCGGTCAAAAAATAGCTTAGCTAGTGTTAATATGGATTATCAAGTCATCTATGCCTTTGCCACTTTGGCAGGTTGTCAACTTTTGGATTTGCCTTTAGTATATTTGGGTGTTCCTTCAAGCAGTAATCCTAGATCCATCTCCTTTTGGGATTCGGAGTAGAGAAGGTTTCTAAGTTTCTAGATACTTGGAAAGGGGCTTATTTTTCTTTAGGAGGTCAGACTACCTTTATTCAAGCTTGTGACTCTAGCATTCCTCTCTATTTCTTATCTTTATTTCGTATACCAGGAAAGATGGCTAATATAATTGAAAAGATTATGAGAAACTTTCTTTAGTCTAGCATTTCAGATATAAAACGTGATCACTTGTTAAGTTGAGATATTTGTTGTCATCCCAAGAAGGAAGGGGGTTTGGGTCTCGAAAACTTGGTATCTAAAAATATTGCCTTGACAGCTAAATGGGTTTGGCATTTTCCTCTTGAACCGCTTTGCTTATGGCATCGAGCCATTCAAAGCAAGTATGAACTTAGTAAGAATGGGTAGGATACTAATGCAATTTCTCAAGCTACTCTATTTTAGTCCCTGGAAATTCATTTCCCAAAGTTATGCTAGGTCTAAATCCTTAATCTCCTTGAGGGTTGGCAATGGGTCCCATGTTAACTTTTGGGAGGATAATTGGATAGGTGACTCTTCCTTTTATATAGCTTTTCCACAGCTTTATCATTTATCTTCTCTTCACTACTCTCTAATCCAAATTTTTTATGTGCAGGATGCCACTTTCTTTGGGTCTCCAAGATTTAGTCATGTTATCCTCATGTCCAGATAAAAGGTCTTAGTCTCTTGAGTCTTCTGGGATTTTTTCATGTAAATCTTTCTTTCAATTTCTAACCCATTCTTTCAACAATTCATTTTTCCTTGAGAAACCTATTTGGAAGTCAAAATCTCCCTCGAAGATTAAATCCATTATCTAGACAATTGTGCTTAGCAAAATTAATACCAATGATATGTTGTAGGTTTGAAGACCACAAAAAGCTATTTCCCCCTATATGTGTGTTATGTGTAATACTAGCTTGGAATCAACTACAATTGTTTCTGCATTGCTTGATGGCTGACTCTTTATGGAATTCTTTGTTTGGCCTTTTTGGTGAATGTCGGGTGTCTTCTAATACCATGGATCAATTTCTTTTAACTAACTTTGTTGGTTTTGGGAGGAGAAATGAAGCCAAATCCTTATAGCAGTGTGCTGTCTTTATAGTTTTTTGGTGTATTTGGCTAGAGCGTAACTCTCACATATTTCATGGTAGAAATTCAAACAAGCAAGTTTTGTGGGATAAGATTAGATGCCTAGCATCTACTTGGTGTAATGCACCTAATCTTTTTAAATGGGTCTCCATTTCTAATATGATAAGAGATTGGAAAGTTTTGATCTTTTGATGTTTTCTTTTGTTTTCCCATGCTTTGAGGATCTCTTGTCCTCTTTAATTACTCTATGTATTATTCTTCTCTTATAAAATTCTTCTTTTATCCAATAAAAGAAATTAAAGGTCCCTAAGCAAGGTTCACTTTTTTGTCCCTCTCTGATGAAGTTGGGCACGATCTTGATAAACCTTATGTTCTACAAGAGACTCCACTTGATCACATGCGATTTAGGAAAGAGTCTAGGCTTATATCCTTGTTTGTTGATAAGGATGTAGTTGTTAAAGCCTTGGCCAAGACTCAGATATATACATCTCACCACAAAGTGCTTAGTCGTTAGTGATTGATTGTTTTTTTTCTTGTCATTGTAGGTCTTTTAGAGTTTTAGCTTTTGAAGGTTTTTTTCGTTCTGTGTTTCGGTGTTGTTTTGGTTTTATGTTTTGTTCAAAGCCTCTATACACCAAATGTGTAAACTTGTTGTAAAGAAATATTATACACATAATATTTTTCGTTGTTCAATTTCTTATATCGAGATTGTCTTGAACTCTATCACTTTTCTTCTCTCTTTTAGAGTTAAGGCTTTCTAATTATCGAAATAAAAAATATTGTATGATTACTTTGGTTGACTGTGTTGATTTGATTTATACAATATATTAATTGTTTGATACTTGTGTTTCCATTTTCTTTGATGTACAATATCAAGAGATATATACTTATATACTAGCTATTGGTTTTAGCATGGCCAAATCACTTGAACGGTATCAAAATGCAGTTATGGGGCCTTGGAAGTCCAACACCAACCTGCAATGGAGACACAGGTGTTCCATTTTTCTTGTTTTCACTTGCATATGATTTAAGAGGACAACGAGGCAGAAATTGTATAATTTATTAATCGACGTATTCAGCTAAGTCTACTACATTGAGTTTATAAAATTAATTCCCTCTTTGAACTATTTAATTTTTTTAGTGTATGTATTTGGAGATAAGGTAAGCATAGTAGAAATCCTAAGGATATATTTGGTTGGAGGATAAAATAAGGGTAAAAAATTTCATGGATGTACTCATCCATAAAATTTTCACTCCGATCTTTACTTCTCAACTAAAAGACACTCTAAATTCAACAAAAGTCTAGCAAAATCAGTAAATTTTGTGCATATATATAATTTCCTTGTAGATTTCTTGTCAACAACAATTAAGATTCTTATAAATTGTACAAATTTGGTTTTACCAATTGTTGCAGCATTACTTTTGAGAAGGACTGATTCTATCCATTTTCTTACTTTTGAGAAAATGGATACAGTTTAAATGACTTAAGGAACGAAATTAATAAAACTTTCTATAAATCATAAGTTTGAAGACTCCTAAGAGCTATGCTTTACATTTTGTTTAGTAAAAAATTGAAGGTTGATTCTTCAAACTTCAGTTTTAGTTATATTGCTTATATAATTTAGGTGAAATAGGTTATGTCATCTTTTATCTTTCATTGTCTTTTCAATTTGATTCTTGAATCACTGTTTTGTTATACAATTAAAAGAAATTACTGAAGTGACATAATTCACGTCAAATGCACATGTGCCTATTGTGTCACATTGTCATCTTAAGTTTGTGATGAAAAAGTAACTTAGAGAGTAGAGACTAGATCGAATACAATTTGAAGCATTAAGAACTGAGTTGGAAAAAAAAAACAAAAAGACACAAAGATAAGATATTAAATTGAAAAATAAATAAATATAAGGGATCATAAAGTTCATTTCGGCTAATTTATTTGTCTGCTCTCTATAATAACAATTTGTCCTCCAAGACCAAGCCTTAATGATTGTTGGCAAAGCCTAACATTTATCACCATATATACCATTTTGTAGAGGCACTATCAAGAGTATCTCAAGCTGAAATCAAAAGTTGAGGCACTCCAGAAGACGAGAGGTAGCTAGCATTTTAGCTGGTGAACATGCACTTTTGAAATCATTGACAAAATAAACTACTTTATCTAAGATTGATTAATGAATTGCTAACATTGAATGTCTCATGCATGCAAATAAATTATATTTTCCATCCTATAGAAATCTCCTTGGGAAGAATTAGAGAACTTAGATGTCAAGGATCTCGAAGCTTAACGAGCTGGACTCTTCGCGAAGCAAATCAGGTCTAACAAGGTATGTGAATTTTGGTTTTAAGAGTGTGATGAATTAACTAGTCATATTACATGTCATCAGTGTTTCAAATTGTGGATACAGTCGTGGTTGCAGTTTGACTATGATGCAGAAAATATTGTTAGCGTGGCCATAATTGTCGATGTAATATGGGTGGGGGCACCTTAAGAGCAATATTGCGGCTGAATTAAGGTTGCAGACAATTTAAAACCATACATGCGATATTTGTTGATAATAAGAATTTATATATTCTACATTGGCATGAACCATATTGTGAATACTATGATTCTTGATAGGAATGAGACAAAAGGGTTGAATATCATAAGAAATTTTTTGGTGCCTACCATGTAAATCCAAGGTCCAGAGAACTTAACAAATAGCTAGCAATAGGGTTTCTAATGAAATGCTCACTTGATTGAGGTATTCATGAGTGGGTACCTTGTACATCTTAACAGGCAAGGAAAGATGCATGTAGCATGCATAGGATGATGGGACACATAGTTGAGCTCTTTAAGTATTCCATCGGAGTATCATATGCTGTTATGTTTAATGGGTTTCATGTTGAGTAAATAGGAAGGCTTAATATGATGCATACTTGAGTCATATGACTGAATGACTCTCCTATATTATTAGTTAGATTTTTTTAATTGGACTCTTCTCATGAAAGTGCTACATATAATTTAGATTAAAGTGTAATGAAAAAGTGAAACTTCTAAGCAGAGAGCTTCACATGTTTACTCTAGATATTGGCTTATATAAGGAAGTTTAATTTGATAATTAAACGCGAAGCCTCTTTCTCCTAATCAACTGTCTTTTGATTGGACTCTCATTATGAACTTAAATCCTAATAGTATACATGATGAGGTCCTTGGATTAGATCCCTATGCAACCTTGTTGATCCTTAAAGTTGTTCCACTACTGAGGCACTAACACTCTGTTGTACTATAACTACTTACAATGCCTTAAATTATTATTTTGCTTATTCCTTTTAGGTGGTTCATTTACAAGATTACTGAGAACCACAAAACTTGAAGGTGGCTTAGTTAATTCTGAACTTGAAGAAAATGAGTAACTTGTCAAATGTCTGATTATCTTATCATACCATTAGTATAGAACCTTAAGTTAATGTAAAATCTTTTGTCCTTATTGTACACTGCTTGGACAAGATCACAAGAAATATCAACAATGTTTATCATGTCCATGCATGGAACGTAGAAAATGGATTTGTTTTCAAAGTCTCCTCTATTTTCTTTCTTTCCTTCATTTTTATTAATCTAAGGGTACAAATTTATAAAAATTATGTGTCTTTCTCTCTTTGAAGAATCAAACAAATTAGATTGACCTCCTCTAAAATTTGACAAAATTCACCTCACTATTTTTTCATTTGATACTACTAACCTTTCCTAAACACCACAAAATCACATGGATTGTGGAAGGGAGGACAGAGATATTGGTTGATACTGTGTTTTGGTGAGGTCTACCCATTCTCCTGATGAAGATGAAGCACAGATGGCTGGTGAGAGGGGAGCATTGCTATTTTATCACCCAAAAGTGGATATCCAATTAGGACACCTACTCCATTACCATTGAATGTGATGGATTAGTGGAAAAAGTGGGGCCACCATCATATCCAATAGTGATGGAGTAGGTGTTTCAATTGGACACCCATTTTTAGGTGTTAAAATAACATTTGTTGGTGAGGGGGTGACAACAAATGTGCAATAGTGTTGATATGCTTCCTTTCTTCATCTTGGTGGTGAAGCACACATGGTTGGCGCGTTGGTCAATGGCCTCTTCGCGTTGTGCACTTGCATATTGACGAAGGTGGTGATAACCTAGATGTGTATGCCTTTGCAACAGTTCCACCATGGGGGAGTGGAACAAGTTCGAAGCTACACCGCAAGCTAACTCCGTGCCTATGAAGTTGCTGAACATGGCCCATTTCATGAAGGATTTGGGCCTTTTGTTAGACTTGGCACATCTTGACTATCTTGCTGGAGCCCTCTCCCTCACCTCCTCATGCGAATGGCTTGGGCAACCTATTTTTGTGTATGAAGGCCCATTTCCTTCTTGAGTTCTAGATTTGAAGGATTTGTGTGTTTTTATGTTATACCTTTTATGTTGTTTTGTTTTGTGGTTTGCTTAGGAATTATGACTTATGGATTCTCTCGTCTATTTATCATTTCAATGTCATTGTAATGCTTTTAATAAGGAGATTTAATAAGAACTTGGTTAAGAAACATGCATGCGTGAAGTATGGAGAGATGAGACATGCACAACATAATAGGACAATAAACTTACACCATAAATGTAATGGGGAAGAAGACAAAACAAGAAAAGTGGGTCCAACAACATTAATATATTGAAATGATGAAGAAAAATAATGATGGTGTTAGTTTGTTATGCAATTTTGCTATAGAACAAATTTTTTCGTGAAGTATGCCTTAGTTTTCCTCTAAACTAGGAATTTAAAATTGAATAATGTTTGGTGTACAACTTATTGTACAACAATGTTACAACAGCACTCACAATGTTATTTTGTCTTGTAGTGTATCAATACCCACTCTGACTAAAAGACAAAATAACATTGTGAGTGTTATTATTATATTATTGTACAACTTTGTTGTACATGTAACACTATTGTTTAAAATTTGTAATTTTTTCCTGTGTTATTTCTCCCGTTGTGCAATATGGAAGTATTATCAAATTTGTAAATTATTTGTGTCTTTCGTTATACAATTTAAAATTTGTGTACAGACATGCTTTAGATAGACAGTGAAATTATTTGATTCATATAACAGTTTTCATCAAACGAGAAAAGATTTAATTATTGTTATTGTTGTAGTATTACAATAATAATTTAGCACTAGTAACTTTGAAAAGCCGCTAATTTTGCCATTCTTGCTGAAGTTAAATTATGTACTAGCAAAGCTGATAATGAACACTTCATATCATCAAATTTATTGGATCGCTTGGCACTTTGCAAAATATTTTATCATATGCTAAATTGCAGGAAATATTCCAAGTAAAACATGTAATAATGTAGTTAAAGTTGCTCCTGTTACTTGGTATCATAGTCTTTTAAGATTGACAATCATTATGATACCTCCAAGAAGCTTTTCCTTATTTAACTGATCCTTGTTGAAGACCAGCTTTTGCTTGATCAATTAGCTGATTTGCAAAGAAAGGTAAAATTGTGTTTAGCTTTTATATATCCTCCATTAATATAAATCATTTGCTTATAGCCCCAACTCTATTTTTGATGGATGTGCAGGAGGAGATGCTACTAGACACTAACAATGCCCTCAGGAGCAAGGTACCAAATCAAACTACTTTAAAGTGTTATTACATATTTACATATGATGTGTGGAGTTGAATCAGATCCTATCAAATCCCTATGAAATTTTGTTCAAGTGTTTTTTTCACCTAAAAAATTATTAAAATAATGAGTACACATGCACTTTGTCTCCCAAAAGATACTCATGGTATCAATTTAGTTCCTAAAAGTTTTTGACATAAAAAATGTTCTTAAAAGTTAGTATGAAACATCAAATTAGTCATTAAATTATGCTTTTGACATCAAATAGATCTCTAAAAAAATAAGATGTGATATCACTTCGACTCCTGAAATATGTATGTAATATGCCCTTCCTTTTTGATAGGATAAAATTTCAAAGACTTGTTTAATATCATATACATCTTTTTAGGATGCCGCATTACAACTTTTTGGCACGTATTTGATATCAAAAACATTTAAGAACTAATTTAAATCACATTTTAACTTTGAGGCACTATAAACTAATGTCATATATATTTCCAGAATTGAGTACTAAAGCGCATGTGGAATTGCTTTGCTTATTAGTCAAATGTTTCTGTTTACATTTTTTGGCTTCTTATTTGTTACTTGACTTTTGTCCAAACTTTGCATGTTTCATAGTTGGAGGAAATTAATATGGCATTTCAACCAACTTGGGAAGCTAGGGACCAAAATGCTTCTTCCAGCCGTCACCCTCCCGATTAACATAGAGGGATACTGTGAGAGCCACATTGCAACAACACATTGCAAATTGGGTAATGTTTCCTCCCTCAATGCTGAAAAATGTTATTATCTCTTTGAAAGAAGCTAATAACTGCTTGCTCTTTTAGCTACAATTCTTCAGTGACAAATGAAGCTATTGGTGCTGAGGAACCTTACCCTAATGTCAATGAATTCATGCATGGATGGATGGCTTGAATTTCTAACTGTGTTTAATAATTTAATTCATGATACTAAGGAAAATTACTTTTGTAAAGGTTTTGTGGCCTAGAAGAACAAGCTGTGATAATAGGTGTCATGCAACATAAAACTCAATTATATTTAAGTTCTATATCCAATAAGTCATATGTTTATTTGAGGAGTTTGATTGCACCTAGTGGTGAAACGTGGTTCAAAAGTTTTGAGGGCAAAAATGGTAAAACTTAAAAAGAAAATTAGGATATTCTATAGAAAGGTTTTTATATGGTTATAAATCTAACGCATCACATTTATGCACACTTGCAATATAAGTGCATTTCATCAACTTTATTTAACATATACTCACTCATGTATAGGTCCCATTAATTTTGTTTTGAGTGTTTCTAAGCTAAGAATGAATTTTTAGAATTGTGTCTATGTAAGAATTTTTTCTATTCTATATCAATAATATTTGTATATTCAAAAGTGAGTGTCTCATTGAGAAACATGTGATATCCCTATTGGATGAGATAAATAAGTAGGGGTGAATGGGATGATTGTCACATGCAATGGCAATAGGGAATGGAATATCCATTTTTTAATGTACAAATAATATTATTGATCAATATTATGGCATTTGAGATTAATATAGGTGAGAAAAATGAGTGAAATAGATTAGAAAACTCTCAAACTTATTATATATTAGTAGATTTTTTCCTCATATAATATGATATATTAACTCTCTAGTAATTATAATAATCACATATAATTATGCAATAATTTTTAAGAAACATATATGTCTATATAGCAAAAAAAGAAAAAAAAATCTTGGCCAACTGCCCCTCCACCGCCTTATCTTCTGCCACTAATTACACCTTCCCAAATTTCATCCACCCTAGCCATGTGGATTTAATCCATATATGGGTTCATTGGTGCTTATATTATAGACATGTTTAAGATGTAAAACAAGCTATACAGTACATATCAATGTTCAATTTGCTCTACTTTTTTAAAAACAAGTCCTTCTTTTTTTCCCTTGTATGCTGAATTTTTCTAGGACGAAGAGCGTGGTGCTATAAATGAATGACTATTGAATGTTTTATCTGTGATTGTATACATATCATAGATCTAAATAAAGGGCTGCTTTTAACATGCCATATTCAGTGACTATGATGGTCATCAATATAGCCATTGAAAAGCAAACCAATAGTTCAGATAATTTAATTCAAGAAATTTCATCTAACAAACGTATAGGTCAAGCGGTAAGGAGTGTTCTAGTTTAGTCTAAGATGGATTCAAGTTTGACTCGCTTTACATGGGCCTTCCGTACAATTACTAATTCCTTTTTTTAAGTTAATAAGGGTGCATTTGTTTAAGCTTTTTTCTGTTCAAAATTACTTTTTTCTCTAAAAAAAATACTTTTCGTATATTGAAATAATTTTTAAAAAATAATTAGAATCTAAAAAAAAAATTAGTTTTCAGCTTTTTTTTTAATAGAAAATAAATAGAATAGCTTCAGGATTGCCCTGCTAAGTTTGGAGCATCTGATGCTAAGCCAAAACAACATGGAAGGGTTTTTGCCCTTAGTCCAAAAGAGGCATCTAAGTCGAAGGAGCTTATCCAAGGTAGGTGTGAAGTCTATGGCATTTCCTTAATTGTATTGTATAACTTGGAGCTATACACTCCTTTATTTCCCATAGTTGTGTAGATAGATTACAACTACCTATGTTTGAGCTTTCCTTTAAATTAGTAGTGTCAACCCCCAATGCTAAACCCATTAGAACTTGGTTAGTGTGCTTGAATTGTCCCGTTCAAATAGGAGATAGATATTTCCTAGCAAATTTGATATGCATACCCTTAGTAGATCTAGATTTAATCTTAGGCATAGATTGACTTTCGGCTAACCATGTTATGTTAGAATACTTTAGTAAAACTTAGTTTTCCACTGTCATCCTAAACTTGCGAAACTCATTAGTTTGTACCTAAATTCCTTAGGAGATGATTAGGGACATGTTCTCCTTTCATCAAGTAAAGTAGAACTTGAAAGATTTTAGCAGAAGTTCCTATAGTTAGGGATTATCTAAAGGTATTTCTAAAAAATATATTGGAGTTTCCCCTCCAGAAGGAAGTGTAATGCTCCATAGATTTGATTCCAGGAACATGACCAATATCTATAACTCCATACAAAATAACTCCTATGGAATTAGTGAAATTAAAGAGCCAGATAGAGGAGTTGCTAGAGAAGAAGTTTATTAAGCCTAACACTCGCCATGTAGAGCCCAAGGTCTTTGTGAAAAAAGAAAATGAAAGCATGAGGATGTGTATTGACAACAAGCAGTTGAACAAGGTGATCATCAAGAATAAGTACCTTTTACCTAGGATTTATAACTTGATGGATCAGTTAAAGGTGCTGAAGCACCATCAAATTCAAGTAAAGGATAAAGATGTTCCCAAGGCAACTTTCAGAACCAGATATGGGCATTACAAATTCTTAGTAATGTCATTTGGATTGACTAATGCTCCTATAATTTTCATGAACTACATAAATATGATTTTTTTGACCTTACCTTGATAAATTTATGGTAGTTTTCATAGATGATGTCCTCATCTATTTGAAAACAATAGAGGAACATGAACAACACCTAAGAGTTGTGCTAGAAGTTGTAAGGACAAAAAGCTATGTGCTAAGATGTTGAAGTGTGAATTTTGGATTGAAGAGGTGAAGTTCCTTGGGCATGTAATGTCTAAAGGAGGGATCTTAGTGGACCCTAGCAAGATCGAAGCAGTGAACAACTAGGAACGTCCTACCTAATGATAGAAATGCTTCCTAGGATTGGCTGGATATTATCGAAGGTTTCTCCAAGGATTTTCTTAACTAGCATTGCCTATGACTCAACTAATAAGGAAGAACACACCCTTCAAGTGGACATGAAGTAATAGGAAGAGTTTCCCAGAATTGAAGAAGTTGATGACTACCCTTGTGTTGGTGTTCCCAATCCTAATGGAGCTTTCAAAGTCTACTTAATGTTTTAGGAAAGGGATTAGGATGCTTTCTATATGCAAGATTGTAACGTAGTTACCTATGCTTCAAGACAATTGAAACCCCACAAGGTGAACCACACTATACATGACCTAGAATTAGTTGTGGTTATCTTTGCATTAAAGAAATTGAGACAACAATTGAATTGTATGAAATAAAGTTTGAGGTGTTCTTGGATCAAAAAAGCCTTAGGTATCTCTTTGACCAAAAGGACTTGAACATGAAGTAGAAGACGTGGATGAAATTTTTAAAGGATTATGACTTCAACTTAATTATCATTCTAGAAAAGCTAATGTAGTTGCAAACGCACTTAGTTGGAAATCACTCCAAGTATCAAGGATGATGGTCAAAGAAGTCGAATTGGTGGAAATTTTTAGGGACCTTAATTTAGGAGTCTCCTTTACCCTTCATAGTATAAGGTTGAACCAAATTGAAGTAACAAGTGAGTTCAAGGACCAAGTGGCACAAGCTCAGGAGAAAGATGATTAATTTCAGAACCTTGGTGCTAGTAAAGGAAGGAAAGCTAAAGGAGTTTACCTAAGGAAAGGGACAGAACTTTGTAGATGTCAGGGATGAGTATGCATTTCGAATCATGGTGATCTTCGAAAGAGGATTTTGGATGAAGCCCGTAAAAGTAATTTCACCATGCACCTAGGAGTGAGATGATGTACCATGATCTTCAAAAGATGTTTTGGTGGCCCGAAATAAGGAAAGACGTAGTCAAAATAGTGACTAGGTGTTTGGTCTATTAGAAGGTGAAGATCAAGCATCAAAAGCCATCTAGAATGTTGCAATCTCTATAGATACTAGAATGAAAGAGAAAACATTTCAATGGACTTCGTGATGAGTTTTCCAAGGACGCTGATTGGACATAATGCTATATGGGTAGTTGTGGATTGATTGATGAGATTTGCCTACTTTCTTCCCATTAGAGCTACTTGTTCTCTAGTAAAGTTAGCTCAGTTGTATATATAGGAAATAGTAAAGTTGCTGGTGTACCAACCACTATCATTTCTTATAGAGACCCAAGGTTTACTTCAAGATTTTGGAAAGATTTGCAAGAAGCATTTCGGACTTGATTAAGACTTAATACCGCTTATCAACCTCAAAATGATAGGCAGCAAAAAGACCATTCAGACTCTAGAGGACATATTGCAGGGATATGTAATAGATCAGTAAGGAAGTTAGGATAAGTACTTATCACTCATAGAGTTTACCTACAACAACAATCATCATGCTAGCATTGGCATGGTACCTTATGAGGCTTTGTATGGACAGAATGTCAGTCACCTCTATGTTGGAATGAACTAGGAGAACAAAACTTGTTGGGACTAGAACTTGTCAAACAAACTTCCAAACAAGTGAAATGGATATAGAAATCATTCTAACTATTTACAGGAGGCAGAAAGCTATGCCAATCAGAGAAGAAAGCCATTAGAGTTCCAAGAAGGTGAGCATGTATTCCTAAGAATCACACTCAAATAGGAATAGGTAGATCTATGAAAGTAAGAAAGTTAAGCCCTAGGTTTATAGTCTTTTTCAAATCCTTAAATTTATACGTCCAATTGCCTATCAAATAGCTTTGCCACCTAACTTGTCCAACCTAAACGATGTCTTCCATGTATCTCAGTTAAAACAATACCTTCCAAATCCAAGTCATCAACTACAAGCAGATAGTTTATAGTTAAGGGATGACTTAACTTTCACCTTACCTTCCACTAAAGATTGTGGATCAAAGTATCATGCAACTAAGGAATAAGGAAGTTCATTTGGTAAAGGTAGCTTAGGATAAAGAAAACCTCAAGAAGTATACTTAGGAACTGGACTTTGACATGCAAGCTAGATATCTGGATCTCTCTAGCTAATCCAAATTTTAGGGACAAAATTCTTAAAAAAAAAAAGGAAGGTGAAATATAACATCCAAGTTTTTAAGTTTTCAAAATAAATTTCCAAATTATATAATTAGAATAAAAATCATCTAGTTGTACCGATTAAGTTGTATGATTTCTAATTTTTAGGGTAGTGCCCTGAAAATTAAGGGATGTTCTAAAATTTAGGATTTAGCCTATGGTTTAGGAAATGATGCTTGTGATTAAAGGGAATGTTTCTTACGTGGAGCCCAAAGTTATTGGGCCTAAAACTCTAAATGCCCAATTATAGGTGATCTACTATACTTTGGCCCAGAACTTTTGAAACGAATGAGTTGTCTTATTGGGTGCCTAGTCCATGGGATAGGAGCCTAATAAAGTGTTTTGTCATATTAGGTTATGTTGAGAAGTGAAAACGAACAAAAATCAATTTTTGTCGAAAAATCAAAAAACCTTTTTGTGTTTTTAAGTTTAAATAATATATGAGAATTTGAACATTATATATAGTAAAGTTATGAAATTTTATAAGTAAAAAATAAAATTTTAGAGATATTTTATCATATATATTTCAAAACAAACCATATCAATATAAAAATAATATTAAGTTATAAAAATATATTAATTTAGTTATAAAATCTTGTAATTTATTGCTAATTATTATAAAAAAATGTCTCCATAAGACTTATTTGACTTCAGGTTAGACCTAAACCTGTCTGAAAAATCCACTGGGTCAAATTTTAAAATCTAAACCCATCCTAATGGCAAGCCAAGCCAGGTTATGAACATTTTAAGGCATTAGAATTTAGAAATGGTCTATTAGTGAAAAATGAGGTCACCATAGATTAAAATTTCACTATGATTGATGGAATTTTGGATTTAAAAAAATAAAATTTAATGCTAGACATATTACAGGAATTGGGTAGGTATTGGCATAATTGATGAATAGATTACGAATACAATGGCCCATACATAAGTGACATTATTTAGATAGTTAGACACGAAAGAGCATACTAGCACATTAACTAGCCAATCCCAAATACACAACACATTATCCTCGAACGCTACACTTTGCCAAAATCCAGTTCCACTATCTCTTCCATATATGTGCTTTCTCCTGTTAGAGTAGCCTAACCTGATTTGCTGATTTTTTTATTTATTTTAAAAAACTATTACAAGTTGGCCCAAAAGACCGGCTCTACATATACATTATTTGGGTTTCTTCAATTACATGTTTCACTCATTACGTGAAAGCCATGTGGAAGAGTGAAATGAGATGGTGGTAGAAGGCACAAACTCACATTCATGAAAATCCTAGCCTACATGGTCACCGCCTTCACACTTGCACAATATGAAACTCTTATTTGTTTAGCCTTTTTTTCCTAATTAGAGTAACGAAACCCTAGCCTCAGGATGTCACTACCAAAAACCTTATTTGCTCATCCCTTTTATGTCGTGTGTCATCATCATCACTCACCACTTCTATTTTCTCAAAGTATTAAGAGATGTATATAAGGAATTTGTCCCACCACCATCTCTTATTCCCAAATGTTTCCCTTTTATTGTTTTCCATTTTCCCAAATTCTTTTAGGCTCTTTTGTTATTTCTTGTTTTCTATGACTTTTTTACATTTTTTTGGGCGAAGCTCTTAATGATCTATTTTGCATTTTTTGGTTTTGTTAGATTTGAGGGAGTTATGTTTGTTTTTGTTCATTTTCATTTTTCAAATTTAATTTCTTTTACAAATAATGTTTTATGTTGTTTTCTCATAGAAATCTCAAACACTATATGCTTTTTTTTACATTTGACATTTTCTCTTTATAGATGTTGTTTTGCCCATAGTTTTCTTCTCACAATTCAAAGTTTATTTTTGTATCAATGTATTATTTTTATGTGATTAAATAGACTCTGCTATTTCTCTATTGAAGCTTGCATGCTCTTCTTATTTTTTTTATTATCAAGTTTTTTTTTCTGGGTTTAGGGTTTATTAGGTCCCATTATTTATTTCTTTAAGGGAGACTATTACTGATCCTATACTAATCCATCCTTTATATTTTGTATTAGGATTTTATTTATGTTGTTTTTTATCAAATCGAGATATACCCATATATTTAACCATTTTCATCGTTTATTTGTGTACTTATGTGCATACTTAGTGATTTACAATGACATTGTTTTCTATGCTGTGTTATTTAGTTGTTGTCCAGATGGCTCTTTGGTGTTAGGATTTATTTTCCTATTTGGTGTTAGTTAGTTTTAGGGTTTAGGGATATCCATCTTAGGAGTGCTTCTCTTAATATGCAAAGCTTGATTACTGTGCAAGGCCTAATGTGTTTACATGATGCTGCATTTAATTCTTTTTATTGGATGCATGAATTTTTTTTTTTTTTGGCATTTAGCCTGCATAATATTAACAAATTTGTGGTCACATGATGTGGTCTTTGTATTTGTAAAGGCAATTTTTGGTTTTATACACTTTGTAGGTGATGCAGGTGATGAGTTGTTATTTATTCTAGCATCAAAGTCTCTATTATTGTGCATAATTGCCCTCCAATTGCTCTAGTTTTGTAATTTCAAACCATGGTTCATTGCGTATATATTGGCTTGCACACTGTGATTTATTTGCCATTACTCAGATTCATAAAATCCTCTACTTCCCTCATTGTTTTCGTGTTTAAGTTTGAGCATTGTTCTTATTTGCCACTACTCATAGATTAATATAATCATTTGCTTCTATCATTGCTTTCTTTCTTTAACTTTGAGTTTCCTTCAGATTAATTCATGGCTCCTACTTGTGTTGCTATTTCTAATGTTTCTGGTGCTTGTGAGAACTTGAGTTTGATAGTGAGGGTGGTTAGATTGTGGACCACCCCTAGCTTCAACAATGCCAGGCATAGCTGGTAGCATTGAAATGGTGCCAATGGATAAAAATGCGAGTTGCTGTTTCTATCAATTTTGTTGATTTTTTTGCCTATTTGTTTGATGGTGGTTTGATACTCTTTGTTAATTGTTTTAATGTGTTTCTTGGTATAATTATTTCAGGATGACAAGATCCATTACACTGAGGAGACATTTAGTGTCCAAATTTCTGCATATTTTATCAGAAGAGGCATTTGGGAACATGACTGCATGTAAGGAACCTCATCTCCACATAAGCCTCATGGTTGCTTAGTTCGTACTACATGCATAATCAAATATAATTTCCATTTTAAATATAAATCACTTGTATTTTCAAACATAGCCAACAAGTATAAATGCATTTCATAAATCAAGTATGAATCCATAGTAATAATGTGTACTGGAATAGAGTTGCTCTATATAAAACCATGAAAACCATCAATTCATAATTACAATTCAAATTCAAATCATGGTGCAAAGAATGTGTATGGTCCAGGACCCTACCCGCAAAACCATTGGAGCACTCTATGATAATACAAAATATTTTATTGTAAAGTGAAGCTCACCAAGATGAAAATCTACAACTGCTAAGGAGAAGGTTGAGGAGGATCTGATGCACACAAGTTGTATCTATAAGGGGGAGAAAAAGATAGGGGTAAGTTTTATATAAAATTCAGTGAATAGATTATCACCTACAATCTCCACATGGGACAATCAACAAGAATACATAAGTAAATAATGAAATGCATCATATATAAACCAATTTTGGTATTTAATACATAATAATTCTAAAACTAGCTATTCTTATAAATCATGCATAACAGCAAACTATAAGAGAACAGGAATCTCTGAATCTGGATATAACATAATAATATAATACATAGATATACTCTTCTTCTAAAGGGCACCTAACAAGGTCCCGTAGTTAGACACGTAAATAAGTTCCATTTTTTTAAGACTCTAATAAGGTGAGATTGTTTTCTGTGGATAACTTGGTACCAAAATTAACAATCCTATAGCCATTAACTCACTTTCTGTTCTCTATAGTTACTATATAATGAGAAAACTAGAAATTTCATAATTTTTCTTTAATTCCATAACTGGGCTCTATTTTTGGACTTGTAAGCAACCAATAAATTTCTAATAATGCATAACATCATTAATAAACCATATGTTTAATCATAATTGCTTGATAAATCACTTATATAGTGAAACATTGTCCCATGAGCTTTCCTAAATCTTAGTATAAATTCATAATAATCCATACTTGTCATAAAACAATTTCTAAAATCATATTTTTATATCATAGGGCTAGGAAAATATCTACAATAACCAAAATAAAGGTCACATGATTGAACTCACTCATCTAGAGGGAAGGAACTAGTTGTGTCAATACTAATGGAGCTCTAGAAAGGGATGACACTAACAATTGCTATGGGAGCAAAAGAAAAACCATGAGAATTCATAAACACCCTTAAAACAACTTTATGAACATTGGAAGAGTACCTAAACTTGACAACAACTAAGAATATAAACAACTCAAACCCACAAACGTGGAGAAAATGAGAGAAAGAGACCATAAACTATCCACAATCTCTTACCTTGAAGTTTGGAGGAGGAAGGATTGAGAGAGGATGAGAGTAAAAGGATGGAACAAGGTTGGAAGCTTAGGGTTTTTAGATTTGGAGTGAGAAACGTGAATGAGGAGTAAATAGGGTTGGTGGGTCATTAAATGAAACTACATTGTCTTGGACTTGTTCTAAACTAGTGTTACTGCCATAATGGTCTACGACCTATAACGGTTGATAACTATCCCTGCACACACATGACAACTATAGTAGTCAATGACCGCTATAGCATTTTCCAGAGACTTGTGACTCAACCCACTCGCACCCTAACCACTATAGTGGTTAAAAAATAAATTAATTTCATATTTCTATTCTCCTTTTTGAAATTACTTTTCTTTTCTCTTTTACTAGTATTAACAACTTTTCTTTTCTTTTCCTTTTTTGTCATCACACAACTTTTCTTTATAGTCTAGCCTTGACATAGAACCTAATTCTAAATTATCCATGTCAAAATTATTACCATGAAATATACTTTTATCATGATAAGATGCAATAGCAAAAATACTTCTTTCAATTTATCATTCAATCTTTTCAATTTCTCATTCTCCAATAACAAAACATCTACATCATCTACTTTTAATGTTTGTTTTCTAACAAGATATGTGATGATCAAATTCTCATTATAATTTAGGAAAGATGACAAAAACAACATGCTTGATCTTTGTAGTTAACTTTCACACCAATGTTGGATAATTATATATTCGATTTTGTAAAAAAAATCACGTGGTCTCTAAAATCTACATTATTGTCTCAATTGTCAATTAATATAATTCTTTCTTTAAAAATAAATGATTTGTTAGAGATTTTCACACACACACACACACACACACGTATATTTCCTAATTTCTTCAAGAAATCAACTCGAAAAATTTCAATCAAAACATTGTATTTTTGCCTTGTAATTCTAGGCACAGGTAATAGTACTCATTGCTTTTATTTTTTGGCTCTTCCCATTCTTCATTTTGTTATCTTCTCAAGTTTCATTTTGTTCTCATTTCTGAGCCCTAATAAGTTCTAACTATACTTATGTGTTCAATGTTGATTTTTGAGTTGAAATTATCAAGAGTATTTTTGAAACATTATACAATATTCTTGTGTGAAGTGTCAGTAATAGCCAAATACAATATTGGTTCATTCCCAACTTTATCTTACACAATTTCTTTGGGTTAGGGGAACCCAATAAGGGAGATTCAAACAATGGCAAAGTGAGAGAATTACACAAGTAGGTTGGAATCCACATGAGACTTTGCCTTTCACACTTGAAACTCCAACATTCTCCTCCTCAAGTGTGAGATCTAACACATGCTCTCCCTTCAGTAGTAGCCCTTCCTTGGTTTTGATACCACTTGTTGGATCAAGGGAGCCCAACAAGAAGAGATCCAAACAACGAGTTGGGTGTGAGTACCATACAAGCAGGTTGAACATAACATCTTGATCAAAAACCTTAAGGCAATGAGTCTATAGGTCTTCCCATATTATATACTCCTTACTTTATTCATTCTTAACTAATATGGCACTCACCTCTCACACTTGAAACTCCAATAATTTCTAATATGTCAATCTACATATCAAACACACTTAAATGTCATAGTTGGAAAAGTTAATCCTAGCAATAACATTCTTAGGAATAGTATTTTCTTAGGAATGAAAAATCAATCTACGTACCATGCTCCATTAGTCTATTTTGGATGATTTATCTAATGATACTTTTAAGTATTACCCCACCTCTATTTCTTAGGATATCTTCTATCTTGTATTAACTTTTCCTTATGGGATTTTTTTTAACATGGAAAATCAATGCTACCACCACTTTACTTAAATAGCTTTCACATTACTTTACCAATGCCACCATTGTTGCTGCGCACCACCATCACCATTATTAATATTGTTATTGTTACGTAAGTTATGTCTAATTATGTGCTTAATGTATTCCACGATTAATTTTGTGGTTGAATTTATCAAGGATATTTCTGAAAAAAAATATATATAATATTTTTTAAAAATGTCAATGTCAACCAAATACAAGATTGACACATTCTCAGCTATATTCTATGAGATTTATGATACTTCAATTTACATATCAAACACATTTAAACATCATGCTTGAAAAAGTTATTATTGGGAATAGGATTTTCAAAAATAGCATTTTCCTAAGAACGAAAAATCAATCTATATACCATGCCCCATTAGTCTTTTCTTAATGACTATATTCTCAAATGATTTTTTTTAAGTATTGCTATGTCTCTATCAAGTATCAACTCTTTATTGGCTTTTTGGTTTACATGGAAAATCATGGTAATAGTAAAGCTTTCCTAACATTTATTCCTAATTACTTGACTCTTTTCTAAATCAAACTTACTTAATGGTTGATCAAGCCAAGTTAAAACAATTGTTATTAGGGATGTTCATGGTATTAAATTGATTCAATAAACTCAAAAATTCCAACTGGGTCAATAAAGTTGGTTTGAATTAGTTCAAGTAACTATTTAACTATGAGCCAATTCAAACCATTTGGATATTGGTCGAATTGATTTAGTTCATATTTGTTGAAAATATTTTAAAAAATTAAGGTAAATCAATCTAATTAAATTTGATTGATTTTTCCTCCTAAAACACAATTTGAACTTACCTATTTGCATCTCTAATTGCTTCAAGAAAAAATAGAGTAAATGTTCAATTTAATTCTTGAGTTGAAGTTGCATAAGTTAGTCATTTTGCTCCCTCAAATTAAGAAATGAACTTCTTATCCCCAAAATTGTAAATCATGAGTTCAACTCTTTGACTATATTTTCATTATTGCATCTTCATGTTTTTACTAATAAGTCATGTTAGGTGATATTGCCAGTAATAGATTGACATCCTATTTGATAGGGGTGTAAGTGGATTAGCTCAATTTGATGAACTCATAAATTTGAACCAAATAGATTAAATTGGTTCATTTGGTTTGGATTATCAAATTAATTGAGAACAATCCAATTGAAACCGATCAATGTTTGATTTGGTCATCAGATTGGGTGTCAGAGCCAATACCCAACCCAAACCAAAACCTTCCCCATATAAATTTTTTATACACCCAGTACCATTTGGCTCTCCCAAACCAATGGAAACTCTTATTTTATGTGCAAACGATTCTCTTCTCCCAGACTCGGACCTTCTGGATAATGAATAACTCAACCTGGACTCAAATTTTTTATCAAATAATGTGAGACATCAGTAAAAGATGTGACAACACGGTAATGAAATTGAGGCTTTGGACTAACATGATCTGAATTATAGAAATTCATGGATTAAAAAGTTAATTTTTAAATTTCATAGAATAAAATAAGTCACCCATTCAACTGCAAATACTAAATTGAACATTTTCTGGAAAACAGACAGGGGACTTCTTGAATCCCAATTGTTGGCTTCCATTGGGTTTCATAAAAACATGTTTGAAACAGACCTTGTATCATTAAGCTGTGGGCGTTATCATTAATCAACTGGGCTAAACTTTTGGTCGTCTTCCATTTTTGGTTTGTTCCCCACCGATTTTTATTTGATAAACTGCCCTGGCATTCCAAAATTATAAAAGCAGGCAAATATTTAGTTTTCGATTTGACTTTTCGTTTCTTGTTTAGCTTAAAAAAAAGTGGCAAAAAATTATTAAAAAAAATGAAGATTTGTTGGATGTGATGCCATAACTACAATGATAATTGGACGCTAGTTGTGGTCTTACCAGGTTCTAATCAATTAATTGGCCAATGACTTTACCATTCTAATCAATGTTAGTCATCTTGTTCACGATAGGAGAATCTTCTTTTGCCTTCAAATCAGTTAGATGTTTCTCTCTTTTGTTGGAGAGTCAAACTTGAAGTTAGCAAGTAGCTATCATGTTCTTCCTTTCGTTTCTTTTATGTTGGTGTTTAAGGGAGCAGGCCCAACATTAATACAAGAATTAAGTGGCATTTGCATTAGCAAAAATACGCTTAATCTCTTAATTACTCTACTCTACACGTTTATCACGTGCTACTAACTCATTCTCTTCATATTACTTGTAAATTAATAAACTATTGGATTTAATTTAAACACACTAATATTATAAAAAAATTTACAATGTTATCCAATTCAATCATCTCACATGAAGGATTTTTAAAGTAGTAGGTTGAAGTCAAACTTGTTTTGCTCAATAAGTGATTGAATAACTATTGTAAAAAAAATTAACATGATGAATGTATCAAAATTAAATTCACAAATTTTTGCCAAACTGAAACATCTTAACCTTTGATGCCAAAACTCAACTCTGGAAAACAACAAGTCATAAGTAGAGGAGGACCACGGTAGCCAATTTCAGAACTGTATCACGTTAAAGATATGGAATCAACTTTGGTACTGCTTGAGCAATGTGGGAATAAACATATTGTCAAATGCAAGGGTGCCATCATTTGCACAACATGAAGGTCCCAAAATGCATAGTTTCTCATTTTGTTCTGTATCTGAAAATATGAAATGTCATTCTCAATCCATGGCACCCTTCTAAACAATAGACACTGATAAATATTGCATAATGCCAGCTAGAGTGGAGGGGAGATCTTTGTTTTGTAGATGCCACAGAACCTTTAAAGGTCTCCTTTTTAAAACAAAAGCCTTTGACATTATTTTAACTTTGCAAATTTACATTATGAAACCCCAACCTTTATCATATTAATCATTTTCGAATTCTTTACCTTATGGGAATTGTATTGACAAGTTAAACTTCAATTAGTACCATTAAAATGATGAGCCATTGTTTGCGTATGAAGAAAGTCATTTGATACAATAGTAAATGGCAAATGGGTTAGGCATCATAGATCAACCCAATAATTTGCAATGTTTTTCAGCAGAAGAAATTTTGCAGCACCAATTAATCATAATTGGCGCAAATATTGCAGCTGAAGATCTCTTTTGCCTTTGTTGACATTGTTTTTGTTACTATCTGATTTGGATGATAAGGGTATAATGAGTGAAACCTGCATCATTAGGATACTATACCTAGAGTAAAGGACACAGTAAGCATATCCTTTTTTGTTTGTTTTTCTTCAGTTTGATGGCAGTAAAACTGCAAACAACTTTATTTATTTATTTATTGTTTGGTCCACACTTCACATGCTTTGTGGTTGTTAAACTAACAAGCCTTCAGCCTTAGAGAAGAAACTAATAAAGGGAGAAAAGCAAAAAAGCTAAAAGGAAACATCCTGCAATGATATGAAATGGGGCTTTGCAAATTGCAATCAGTCACAGGACAAGCCTATCTAATGAGGTGTTAGAATGGGAAATAAAGTGCTCTCATAATGAGATTGATTATTTAACCATGTCCAGAAAGATCAGGGCTGAGATAAACGGCAGGTCCAAAGGGGAGAAAGGGCCTACACCTTGATGACAATCATGTTCATATGGAACAAAATAGGCCCCCCCAAAGAAAGAAAAAAAAATCAAAAGAAACTAAGAGCTAGAAAAATTATTATTGATTAGCAAAGTAAAAGAGAAAGAAAAGGGGAAATGAACCGTGAAAAGGGGAAATGAACCATGTCCCAGGCCAAACATTATAGAAATTTGCTAAGCCCCAGCATGTACTATTGTTGCTCTTTCTTTGTTATTCTCCTTATAATAATTGGTGCCTTCTCCTAACTGTAGTCCAAGACATGGGCAAGAGAGGAGGAACAAGGTTACCAGGCTTTTGCCTGAACAGAATTAGGCCACATGCTCGGGTGCGTTCCCCACCTATACCAGCCAAGCATGACACAACTGCCACAAAAACTGATCAGAAAACTGAGAATATATGCAGTGCTTGTGAGGAGAAATCAGATGAAGGGGTGAAACCTGGGTTTGTAATCGGTAGGAAGATCATGATTGTGGTCGATTCTAGCCTTGAAGCCAAGGGTGCTGTGCAGTGGGCTCTAACTCACACAGTTCAGAACCAGGACACAATCATTCTTCTTCATGTGATCAAGCCTTCTAAACAAGGTGCAAAACTGATCAATGATCATACCATTGTTTAATTTTAGCTTCAACTTTGATTTATTTGGTTATGACTGAAAATGATCAAGTGTGGTGATTCATACAAAATGACAGCCACTGAAGAAGCATCCAGCAAGGAGATAGCTCCAAGGGAATATGGACTTGCTTCCTCCTTCAAGAGTATGTGCCATGTAAAGAGGCCAGAGGTGAGTTTAGTCCTCTTAGGCTTATAGTATTATTCCATTACCTCTATACTATTTAACATTGTCAAAGTCCTATTAATGTCCTGTTTTCGTCGGCCTCAAATGAGAAATTCTTTAAGAATTCTGAGAACAAAAAGAAGATTTATTCCGTTTTATTCATTAATTAACACATCAACTATTACATTAAAGATACAAAGAAAATGTGAAGGAACAATAACTCACAAAACTAATGTATTGAGTAATAAATGATACATAAACAAATATTTTTTCTTGATCTTGGGCTAACTAAGAATTTCACTGCTAAAATTGTTAATTCCACTAATAAAAATTATGATAGCCCTTGTAACATTGTTCAATTTCTTCTTTGGATTACCAATCAATATTACATACTTTGTATGATAATGTTGAAGAACTATAATGTTAATCATTTGAGGTATGCCCTTATATCATAAAAGTCCCATATTAATGACATTATTTTAATTGATATAAACTATAAGTACGAAATATTAAACGCTGAGCTTATATGTATCTGACAGGTGCAAACTGAGATTGCAGTAGTAGAAGGAAAAGAGAAGGGCCCAAAAATAGTGGAGGAAGCCAAAAAGCAAGGTGTGGCACTTCTGGTTTTGGGGCAGAAGAAGAGGTCCACAACGTGGCGTCTTCTCATGATGTGGGCAGGGCACAGGGTAACCGGTGGGGTGGTAGAGTACTGCATCGAGAATGCACATTGCATGGCAATTGCTGTGAGAAGAAAAAGCAAGAAGATTGGAGGCTACATGATTACTACTAAGCGTCACAAAGATTTCTGGCTCTTGGCTTAGTCTGCAATCATCCTACGGATGCGTGGTCAGATTCAACGAGTGTAGAGTTCATTATAAATCATGTTATTTGTGTCTGTAATCCATAATGTTTGTACATGTTAAAGTGAAGTGTCATGAGAATGAAAAAAAGGGGATTGGAATTATTAATGGAAAGATGAAAGTGAGCAAAGTGTCATTTTGTAGGCCATTGGCCATAGTGGCCATATATGCTCCGAAGCGCCAACCAGGATTGTGCTCTGATCGTGTGGAGTGATATTTCAATTTTATTTAATGAACTCAAAATTGAAATTTCACTCTACAATTAGACACAGCACAATCCTAATTGAGGCTAGAGGAGCATCCAGAATTTCTCGCATCACTTGAGATCCTCCTGAAGTTACATACAGGAATAGAATGAGAAGTTGAGAACACGTGCAAGATCAGAGTAAAAGAGCATCACGACAAAAACAAAAAAGCATTAGTGGGTATGCTAGCCTGGGTTGGATTGGATCTGCCATGACTTGGACTACGCATATCAAATTGTTAGGGCCAAACTTTTAGGCCTTGATTCCAGCTTGAAGTAGCATCTGGACCTGGGCAAACATGCCATGCTGCAGTCCAGTTTTTTATGGGCCAAGATTGAGTTGGCTAACGCTGCTTACTTATACTTTTTCTTACATGACATTTTCCTTTTTTGGATCCAACAAATTTCGTTGGGACCATGGCTTATTTGTACGAGACAATGCAGAGATTGAGTGGATTGAGGCCAGCTCATATGGTTGTCGCATTTGCCTCAAGGAAGGCCACACCAAGGACTACAAGAGAAAGAGTTTGACGGGGCATAACCCCTTGTCCCAAAATGCAGAGATTGAGAGATACCCCTGCATAACACATTTACTTTTTCTGTTATTTAATAAACGTCATCTATAAAATTTTATTTTTCTATTATTATTATTTTTTTAAATTTTAGATAATATTGATTATTTTTTTCCATAATATCCTTATGTGAGAGAGAGTTAATGATTAAATTAAATATGGGAGGGATGTTGAAGTAAGTGATGATAAGATTAATATTTGTAAAATACACTTAAATTTATCTAGCTTCAATTTCATTCAATTATTTTTTTAATATGTGTGCATAAATAAAAATATACATTTATTAAAAAATGAAAGTAGTAATAAGTTAACGTACTTCGATGCATAAAGGCCTTCTTAAAAAAATTTATTGAATTACTTAAACTAACTAAATGTTAATGACATTACTAATCTCATAGGAAGCCAATAAATCAATAACTCAAAACATATGCATTACAATCCTTGTACGTAGGTAGCGGCCAATAATAACAACACAGAACTACAGAAGTACCAATTGGGCTAAGCTAGGTCCAACTGGTGGTAGTGTTGCCCATACATGATCTTGGCCTGAAGTTTTGATCATAGGACGTTTGGCTCAGACACTATCTAATGCTAATTATGGTCCAACATTGATCACAAATATACGCACACAGAATGCAAGTAGCTTTTGACCGAAAATGGAACGAAGTTGCCAGGCATGACAGTGAACATATGCACAAAATGAGCAGATCTAGTAGAGATGTTTCAACCAACAGGGAATCGAATTCTAATTAATCAATTAGAATGCAAGCAAAAGCGATTAGTTCCCCGAATGTAGCAAATCAAATTCGTATTTCAGTTAGAAGAGATATCCATATTTTGTAGTAAACTGTGCCTCATACAAGATTCTCTCTACTAAAAGACGTTTGGGACCAAGATTAAAAAGAAATTCTAACTACTACTCTAGCAGCACCGGTTAAGAAAACAAAAAAAGACAAATTTTCAAAGTTTTTAGTGAATTTCATGAAAGCATAAAAATTTATCTTTCCACTACATAAATTTCATGTTTAATCCAAGTCAAAATATTTGACTTAACTACTTACTATATTAAAAGTTTTATAAAAAAAAATATTTATAAGACTTTTATCGTAGTAGTAGATAGTTAAGTATTAACCTTACAAATATAAATACAGGTTAAAATCTTCCAAAAAGAAAGTTGCTCCTTCCGAAATAGACATTGCTACACACTTCCCAAAAACAAAATAGAGACGTTTCGACTAACTAGAATAACGGTAGTACATCCTCTGACACTTATTTGCTTCACCAAATGCATGAAAGATATTTTTTTTCCCGGACCAATACATGAATGATCTAAATTTCAATATCTTTGGGCTGTCTGTTCAATTCTTCGATGAGTTAAGATTTAAGGACACTAGGACAGCAATTAAGCTATTTCGTTGTATATTCCATTTAACCAATCCAATGTGTGAGCATGATTCATGGCATGTGTGGGTAGCTATTGGCACAGCATTCATCAGAACATAGGAGATGGATGCCAAAATAAAAGGCATAAAGTAGTTGAATGGCTTTCTTTGTAGGTAGCAACATGGTTCTGTTTTACTCAGCCTCTTTGGAAGTGCGTACCAATGTCTATTTCGGAAGTAGCTACTCTCTGTTTCTGAAGTAGCTTCCGATGTATAAGTGGTTCAAAAGGGAGTTCTTGCTACATTTTAAAATTCTGCTAAAAATCTTACCATATGGTTTATTTATTTATTATCATTTTATTGATAATATGCAAGTAGCAGTATTATTTTAGTGTAGAAATGGGGTTATAGCGTTCAAGTTTTCTTGTCATTTGTCTGCCTCATGACAATTATGCTTCTTTTGTTATGGATTCACGTCAATATGTTGGGGAAAATTATTTTTCTTTTATAGATAGTGCCAAAATTTTATAATTTGAAGTTATCGGCGCCTAGTGACAAATGCCTCGGTTTTTATCGTTGCCTAGTGTCTAATACCTCGGTTCTTCATATTAGGATAAAACCATATATCAATGAAGGCCACGCAGCTTTCACTCTTCTGATGCACCTCCATTTTTTCTGGTAAGTAATCTACATGATTTCTGTTTTTCTTTTTAAAGATTTCAATGATTAATGTCATAGAACCGTTTATAATCTACAGTAAGAGCTCCAGTACTCCAGTACATAACATTATTGCCACTGAATAAGGGAGCTAATGGGGAGAGTTGAGTTTTGGATGATCAAGTTCCTTGAATCCCAATCCCAATCGTTAAAATTGAAATTAACGATTAAGATTAAAGTGCTTTATTTTTTGGATGAAAAACTTGAAATGATGGAAATTTAGGTACTGTTTGCTTTGTTAAAAACTGAGTTTTCAGTGAAAACTGGAAAAACTGAAAAACAGCAACACAAACAACCCGTTATATTTTAATATTTATTAGAAATAATTTTACAATTTTATCCATTTATTCTCTCTCTCCTTCCGTTTCGTTTTCTCTCAGAGCATACCCCCTGTTGCCATTGCCACTGTGCTGCGCCCTATGCCCCGGTCTTCGTATCAACACATCTTCAATTCTCAGCGTTAAACTTTAGCACTCTGAACCTCAATCCTCATTCCATCTAAAACCTATAATTTCAGTCTCCATGCTCGCAGATAAAGCCATTGCTTTTACTAATAGAACCTCGAATTCGAGCAGTAATATAAGTAAAACTTTTTCTTTGCACCTTTAATTTGAATTTAAAAATGTTACTAGCTGAACCATTTAAAGCTAATTGGGTGCTCAAAGTTTTTTTTTTCTTTTTGTCCAATCTATCATGTAAAACTTTTGTTTTTTCATTTTGTGTCTGTGTTCTTTATTGAGTTAACTTGGTGGAAGGTAGTGCTGACTCACAATCTGTAAATAAACCCAAACGAGCCATCCTTTGTCCCAGGCATTGGGTGTTGCTTCCTCGTCTTGGGGTAAGAAAGATGGGGGTGGGTTTTTGTCTTGTTTGTTTCATCATATTTCTCATTCGGTGAGAGAGAGAGAGAGAGAGAGAGAGAGAGAGGTCAGGGGATGCCAGCAATGGTGAAAAATGTTAAGTTAAAACACGGATGAAAAACTAATTTTATCATTTTTGAACATTTTATATTATTTCATATCTTCCAGGGCCATTAAGGTCCAAAACTCACCTGGGACCATTTTAGAAGGAGCCATGAATAAGAATGTATTTCTTTAAGATGCTGTGCGCATTACCTTAACTATTGAGGTTCGAACCTGGAGCCAGCAGCCCAGGAAAAGGCACCAGATCAATATGGGTAGCAACTTTAAAGCCCCTACCTTTCAACCTAACAGGCAAAACGAATAATATACATTTTTGTTTTAAATATAATCAGCACTAACCACAACCATAGTTATCATGTCTACACTATTAGACATATTACAATACTTGCCATGTTGTCTGAATGCAAATTGTTTCCAGAAAATTACATTCACCTACCAACAGGCATCATGATCTCAGAGAACTCAACCCCAGGTGTCAAATCTGAATTCCCTTGCAAACCATTATTATAATTCCATTGCACATGTCCATCACGGGCAATACCATTGCCAGCTTTTTTCTGCATTTGCTTTGCCAGTTCAAGCTTCTGCAGCACATCGCCAGTGGAAGGCCTATCCACCCCTCTTTCAGCCAAACATTTCCTTGCAACTCCTAAATATAGCTCAAAGCACTCCTTATCTATCTCTCCTTCTAAGTTGGGGTCCACTATTTGCTCTACATTGCCTTCCTCAAAGCAAAGCTCAGCCCATTCAGCCAAGTTTACATCCTCATCATCTTCACCTGGACTCACAGCAGGCCTTGCACTTATCATCTCCAACAACACAACCCCAAGTGAGTATAAATCTGATTTCTCAGTCAACTTGTGGTATTTATAGTACTCTGGATCCAGGTAACCAGTGCTGCCCCTAACCTTTGAGGTGCTAAAGGAAGGGTAGCTTGCCTTTGACAACCCAAAATCTGAAATTTTGGCCACCCAATTGTGGTCTAAGAGTATGTTTGTTGTCTTGATGTCACGGTGAATGATCCTGTGATGTGTACCAGTGTGTAGGTAGTGCAAGCCTTTTGCAACTCCAATGCATATCTCAAGGCGTTGAATCCACGACAAAGGGGTTTGATCTCTCTGCCTCAAATGGAGATGATCATGGAGTGTGCCATTGGCCATGAAGTCATAGATTAGTATCATCTCCCCATCTTCATTGCAGTAGCCCAGAAGAGAGACTAGGTTGATGTGCCGAAGCTTCGAGAGCAGACGGATCTCGGTCTCGAATTCTAGGACACCTTGGCCTGACATTGAATCGAATGCTTTATGGCTACAAAAGTAGCCCCACCATCAAAGCTACCCTTGTAAACATGGCCAAATCCACCTGTGCCAATAATCAGAGCCTCATTGAAGTTATTTGTTGCCACCTTTATCCCTTTCAGTGAAAAATGAGAGCCAAGTGGTGACTTGTTTGCCTTGCTAGCATTGCTTCCTATGCCGACGAATAGATCGCACCATGACATGATCCTCCTTGGCCTAATCACCTTCAACCTGAGTAGAATCAAGCATACGAGAACCAGTAGCACCACTGAAGCAACTACACATCCAGTGAGGATGAATGTGGATTTCTTTGATTTTCTAACTGCTACACGGGGAGCCTTTACAGCTGATCCTGACTTGCTTTCGGAAGGATTGAGCCCTGCAAGATTCTTCTCATCGGTATAGCTTAGTTTAAAGATCTCTACACCATTCAAGTAAGAGGTGTAGTACATAGGTTTGGAATTCTTGTTTGGGTGGAGATCTAGCCACAGATCCTGCTTTACCTCACTAGCTCCCGGAACCATCACCACATAATCTTGGAACATAGCAACTCCAGGCCCCCCACTCAAGAAAATTGGATCAAAACTTTCTTCAGCTGTTTGATTATTCAAATATATAAGGAAAACAACCTCATTCACCCCCGTTATAGAGCTATCAATTTCACAGAAGTGAAGCCTAACTAGATAATTGAAGCCAGAATCAACAGGAAAAAACCATGATTGGTTGTAATTTAAATTGACCAGGCCTTTGTCAAAGGGGACCATTGAACGCGATGTGCGGTAGACGTCCATGGGGGCAACAGAAGCAGGAATACCATGAAAGGCAATTGGCATGCTCATATTAAAGGATTCAATACCAAAATCAGCCCCAAATATGTAAGGACCATCAGCCTCCCAAGTCCGAAACATCCCCGTATCATATTTGGGTGTAATTTGTTCACCTCCTACATTTAATCTGTATAAGGTTTCCATGGCAGAATCATTATAAATGTAAAAAACACTGGTTTCGTGACCAACTAAAGGCAGAGGGACATCATCACCACGCATGTATAAACTAGATGGCATTGAAACAACTTCAATCCCATTCACAAATGCGTAGGCATCAGAATCATTGGATGATGGGAGAAAGTAAGTTCTAAACTCCTGCCACTTGCATGGATAATGAATTCTTTCATCAAATATGCAAAGTTAAAGTAATCAGCGTTGAGGGAAACACTGAAGTTGTGTAGGAGAGTGAAGTTACCAGCAGTCACAGACAAGAAAGCTTTGGAGACATTGAGACCCAAGTAGGAGGCTGGGTAGAAGTGAAGGCGGATGAATTTTGGACCTGGTGTTACATTGAATCTGTAGGTGAACTGAGACTGAAAGATTCTAGCAGTCATATAGGGAACTTCAGGAATAGAATCAAGAGTGGGAGGGGCTTCAGCCGTTAGGGACTTGTTGCTTGCATTAGAGGGCACATATGGTGTAGCAATGTCACCAGTCCAGTTCCTGCCATCATATTGTACAAGTTGTGATGCACTAGAGCCACAGTTGAGAACTATGTTCTCTGAAGGAACATAAATGGCATTATCAGCAAGTGCAATCATTTGTGATTGCAAGAGATGGAAGTTTAAGATACACATGTACATAAACCATTTGAGATCATTCATAGTCCTGAGCACCATTCTTGTATCCAAAGAAAGGTATATGAGAATGGAATGAAATGATTATGTTTAAAACTCCTAATACTTATGACATTGTCCTAATCCTGTAGTTTGAATTTTCAACCAAAAAAATTATTTGTGAATTATGACCACTGTCGGCATTTGCCTTGGCTTTCGAAGCATCTTTCAATTTGAATAGCCTGATTTGGAATTTGCGTGTGGAAAGCGTATACTTTCCATCAACTAGCGGGTCATAAAGCATAATATTTAATTAAAGCCCGAGTGTGACCATACCAACAGTAGCATGATCGCACGTAATATGGTTCAAAAGAGAAATGTTTGAGGAACAACCCATTCTCACAACTTTTGCACACCATACAGTATTTTAGCAGAAAAAGACAAAAAGCGTATAGGAAGCTAAAAAGGGACACATGGTGGGAGAAAAGGAAGCTGAAGCATGTTAAGCTCTCTCTTGGTTTCCCTCTCAGATACTAATTTCATTTTCACTTTGCCTCTCAAATTCACTACAAGCTATCTTCTCACCCTTCTTCTCCACCATACTTAGCCATAGTCCTCAAATTCTTCAACCCAACCAGCCACTACTAGAAATGAATTTATTCAACCCTTCTTCATCGTCGCTTCCCTGATTTCATCTTCACACACTACTACAAATAAAGGATTTTGTGGCACTCCACTCACGGCGGTTTGGAACAATGGTTGTCGGTGACCATAAAATCAAGGATTCCCTGCGGTTGGAGAAACCGCCGCTGCTTACCCTCCCTCAATCCAATGAATTCTAGTGCTAAGCTCTCAACTTCTCCCGCGTCAGTCCCTCTCTTTCTTTTACGTTGCTCAGTCTTTGAACCAAACCCCCTCCTTCTCTCAAGGTCGCTGCTCTACTCCAATGTTGCTGCTTTCTCGCCCAATCGCTGCTGCTTCAAGATCTGCACTGGTCCAAGGTCGCTGTTTTCCCTCACGCAATTGCTGCTCCCTCTCACCCAGTCGCTGCTCCCTCTCACGTAGTTGCTGCTCCATCTCGCAAGGTCGTATTTCCAAGATTGTCGCTCTGAGGTCGCCACTCAGAGCCCGCTGCTCGCTTCGAGGCCGCCGCCACTCTCTTCAAGGCCACCGTCGCTCGCTCCGAGGCTTCCATCCTGCAAGGTCGCTGCTTCAAGATCGCTGGTCCGAGGCCGCCGCTCTCTATCAAAAGTGAATGAAGCCGCAAGCCTTAACCTAACGCGAGCCTCCAAGTGTCTTTCCCCTGTTTTGGAAGTTGAGTTTTGTTTTCAGAATTTAATTGATTGTAGGGGGATTCATGTGTTGTTGCTGTCGTGATTCCCATTTTCTTTTTGATTTTGGATGTTTGAGTAGACATGATTAAACCGATAGAACTATCAATCCTAAAATGCAATGACTGGTTTGATTTTTCTTTAAAATGAAGATTGATGCCCGTGAGACTGGGTTTGTTTTTCTGAATTCTGATATGCTAGATTGAGATACTAACCTCAAAGGACCCACATCAGTTTGGGTACCAAAGAAAAATTTATTTTGTAGGTGTGTTGAAGACATGGCTCCTTAACTACATGAAAAGAGCTAGATAACTTTTCTCCCACAAGTTCAAGGAAAGGGAGACCACCGGCGACACACAGCTTCTAAGACTCCATTGGACCCTGACAATTGATCCTTTTCAATGCCACGGTCCTCAAGTTTTCACTTGTTTAATTTCTCCCTTCTTACTCCATCGTGAAGCATATCTCTGTTGGTCTGTGTCACACCAGATCTTAGACCTTACCCGCATAGGTTAGATGAATCCCACAGGGCATAGCTAAGATGTGATCTCACTAAAATAAATTACAAACTTAAATAGTTGGCTACCAGAAATTTGGCACCTCCCCTAAAATTGAACAATCCACATATCAAATTTAACCTGTTATAAGAACAATGACATAATCCAATTTCAAAATGGTATATTCCAGTTATACAAAATAATCATGCTTAAACTCTTAGTCATACACATAATCAAAATACCCAACCTATGTCCTATAGCTGCAAAATATGGAGTCAATAGCCAAAAAGCCTCAACTAACAACAGAGGCATACCAAAAGAATTTCTAGGAAACAGGATCCCAAGAACTTGATCAACGACTGAAAACCTGAGGAAAGGGAGGGTGGTCAAAGACCTAGTTAACTATAAACAAAGTGGACAAGAAGGAGAAACGATCAATGCACGAGGTATTATAAAACGAGATAGGCTATAAATCATACACATCTTCAAAAGTCAATAATAAAATTATATTAGTACACACTCCCTCTATTTCTTCCATAGTTTGAAAATAAATACTCTTTGAAATTTTATTTCTAAGTAAATCTCAAAAGATGAATTATTAAACACATGTTCTCAATTTTTTTTTTCTCCTATCCTTATTCTCACATAAAATCTACTTCATTATCAAATACTTAAATACTCATGAGGGTTACATAAAAAGCATAAATCTTATTTGAGTAATCTCAACCCGTCAACAAAGTTTATTATTTCTCAAATAAGGTTCTTTCAAACTTTATCTCCCTAAGAGGAACTATGTGCACATAGCCGTTATATCTCTTCTTACGGAGTTGGAATGCCATTATATCTCTTATGGCGAGCGGATTGCCATTATATCTCTTCGCTATGGCGAGCGGTAATACCGTTATATCTCTTCTACGGCTAGCGGTATTGCCATTACTTCTATCGCTATGGCAAGCGGAAATTCCATCTTAGAACCCATAATGGTTTTCTTAAATAAATTTTTTATCCAACACAATTTGCAAATGTAAAATTCAATCTTCTTCATATTAATCTAACTTTGCAAGTATCAAATATCATAACTCTTCCAATGCACATCGAAATAACACATAACAAAAATCATGTAAATATAAAATTAACAAGGGAGCTACCAATAATTTCAATCAAATCATCAAATCATTTAACAACTATCATATTTGATAAAAATCAACTAACCGAACCGACCAAATAATCCAAGTAGCTCATAATGAAATTTTTATCAAATACACTAAATTAGTTTCTCCAAAAAAATAATTTAAAACACTGCCACTATGTAAATAGTCACTCACAGTACAAAGGATCAACTAGGCCTCTCCCTGAAGCTTTGAGGGAGTAGCCCGCTCACGCAAGAGAATCTAGCAAACATAAACATTTTGACACGTTTAAATAATTTATTTCAAGACAATTTATCAATTAGAGAGCCCATTGAACAAAACCCCAATTTATGGAACCTAGGGTTCCTAAGGATTAGAGAAAAATCAAGTCTTGACACTACCCACTATAACCTATTAATTTTAGAGCTTCTAACTCACTAGATTTATACTTAAAATATCAAACATATATCTATTCACCATTTTTGAGAGCTCACTAGTTTTAGGATATATCCTAGAGTAACCAAAAAAAGTGAATGAGATTGAGTTTGGAGACTTACCTCAAGCTTGGAAGCAAATGGGTATGAAGATTTAATGACAAACTAAGATCACAATGGAGTTTGTGGGTTGAAAAATAAAACAAACAAAAAAAAAAAAAGGAAAGAAAGGGAAGAAGAAGAAGGGACGGGAAGGAGAGAAGAGAGAGGACGGAGGAGAGAGAATGTGAGGTGAGTGTGTGTGTATGTAGGGGAATGGGTTTTGTTTTCTTTTTTTTTTTTTGTTTTTAAGAAAGAAATGTGAGGAATTACAAAATTGCCCTTCCCTTTTTTTTTTGTTATGTTACAATACCTCCCCCCTTAAAAGAAATTCGTCCTCGAATTTCAATCTAATCACTAACCTGGTGCTTCAAATAGATGTGGATATTTTTCTAGCATAATGGCTTCAGGTTCCCATGTGATTTCTTCACTAGATTGCCCTGCCAAAGGACCTTTAGAGAATGCAACATCCTTAGATCGTAGACGCTTCACTCGCTTTTCTATTATTGCTACAGGTTGCTCACTATAGCTTAGGTTTTCATCAAGCTCAACTGATTGATGTTGTATGATGTGAGAAGGGTCATGGACATATTTCCGAAACATTGAAACATGAAAAACTGGATGAACCCCTGAAAGGTCTGGTGGAAGAGCTAGGCGATAAGCTACTTGCCCCACTTTTTCCAATATCTCAAAAGGTCCAATGAACCTTGGGCTTAACTTCCTCTCCTACCAAATCTCAACAAGCCTTTCATGGGAGAAACCCGTAGAATACGTGTTCTCCTACACCAAACTCTAAAGGTCGACGTCTTCGACTGCATAAGATTTTTGCCTTCTAGCGGTCATTAAACGTTCTCGAATTAATTGAACCTTCTCAATAGCTTCCTGAATCAAATCTGGACCCACAAGTTTGGATTCCCCAATCTCAAACCAACCAATTGGCGATCTACAACGTCTTCCATATAAAGCCTCAAATGGTGCCATCTGGATACTAGATTGATAACTGTTATTGTAAGCAAACTCCATCAATGGGAGATATTGGTCCCAACTACCTTTGAAATCTAAGACACAAGCACGGAGCATATCCTCTAAGATTTGTATTGTCCTCTCAGCTGACCATCTGCTGAGGGTGAAAAGCAGTGCTCAAGTTCAACCTAGTTCCCAATGCCGTCTGGAAGGATCTCCAGAAGTGAGCAGTGAATGAGACCCTTGCAAGATATAATAGATATTGGCACTCCATGCAAAGACACAATCTTCTCCAAATAAAGCTTAGCATCCTATGTGTAGGTAGTTTTCACAGGTAAAAAGTGTGAGACTTTGTCAATCGATCTACAATCACCCAAGCTGAATCATAACCCCTCAAGTTTAGGCAATCCTGTCACAAAATCCATTGTGATTCTCTCCCACTTCCACTCAGGTATTTCAATTTGTTGGAGTAATCCAGGCTTTTGATGTTCAGCTTTCACTTGACATACTAAACATTTAGAAACAAACTCAGCTACTTCCTTTTCATTCCTTCCCACCAATAGAACTCTTTCAAGTCTTGATACATTTTTGTAGAACCTGGATGAATGGTATAAGAAGAATGATGCGCTTCCTCTAATATCTTCTTTTTAGATCTGCCACATTAGGAACACATAAGCGTTTGCCAAGACGTAAAATGCCATCAGAATCAACAACAAACTTTGAAGCTTTGCCAGCTTGGATCTCTTCCATAACCTTATTCAAAAATGGATCTTCTCCCTGATTACCCTTAATATCATCCAATAAGGTAGAACGAACTTGAACATGAGCTAAAAGCGACTGTGCACCTAACTTCAAACCGCACTCTTTTATCAATAAGTTCTTGAAAATCTCTCACCATTGGCCTTCTAACTTCAATTATATGTGCAAAACTTCCCATAGACTTTCTACTCAAGGCATCAGCCACCACATTTGCCTTTCCTGATGGTACATAATCGTGCAATCATAGTCCTTTAAGAGCTCCATCCACCTCCTTTGCCTTAAATTCAAGTCCTTCTGCTGAAAAATATATTTAAGACTTTTATGATCATGTAAATTTCACATGTCTCGCCATATAAATAATGCCTCCAAATCTTGAGAGCAAATATCACGCGCCATCTCTAAATCATGTGTGGGATAGTTTTGCTCATGTTTCTAAGCTGTCTAGATGCATAAGCAATCACTTTCCCTTGTTGCATCAACACACAACCAAGGCCAACTCTAGAAGCATCACAGGAAACTACATAACCACTACCTGAAGTAGGCAATGCTAACATTGGGCAGATGTCAGACAACTCTTCAACTGTAGAAAACTTTGCTCACATGCATCAGTCCACTGGAATTTAACTTGCTTCTGAGTCAGTTTTGTCAAAGGTGCTGCTAGTTTAGAGAAATCCTTAACAAAACGACGATAATATCCTGCCAGTCCAAGGAAACTCGAATCTCTCACAGAGGTAGGTCTTGGCCAATTCTGCACTGCTTCCACTTTCTTAGAATCAACACTTATCCCCTCTTTAGACACAACATGACCTAAGAAAGTCACATTGTCCAGCCAAAATTCACATTTAGAGAACTTTGCATATAGCTTATGTTCTCTTAAGGTTTGCAAGGCCAACCTCAAGTGTTGTTCATGCTCTTCTTTACTCTTGGAATACACTAAGATGTCATCAATGAAGACTATAACAAAGTGATCTAAGAATGGCTTAAAGACTCGGTTCATCAAATCCATAAAGGCTGCCCATTGGCCCAAAAGACATAACCAAGAATTCATAATGACCATAACGAGTACGAAAAGCCGTCTTAGGAATGTCTTCACCTTTTATCTTCAGCTGGTGATATCCAATCGCAAGTCAATCTTTGAGAAACATTGGGATCCTTGAAGCTGATCAAATAAATCCTCGATACGAGGAAGAGGATATTTATTCTTCACTGTTATTTTGTTCAACTGCGATAGTCAATACACAAACGGAGTGAACCATCCTTCTTCTTAACAAACAACATGGTGCACCCCAAGGAGAACAACTTGGGCGAATGAAGCCCTTATCAAGTAACTCCTTCAACTGTTCTTTCAATTCTTTCAGCGCTGAGCCATTCTATATGGAGGTATAGATATTGGCTGGGTATCTGGAAGCAAATCTATACAAAACTCTATCTCCCTATCAGGTGGTAATCCTGGTAACTCTTCCGAAAAACATCGGGATACTCGCATACCAGGGATGTGTTCCAACCTCCCTTGCGATAAACTAGTATCTCTCACCATCGCTAAGTACCCATGACAACCTTTTCTCAATAATTTTTGAGCCACCATGAAGGTAATCAAGTTACTTGGTAACCAATCCCGATCACCTTGAAAAGTGAATGGCGGTTCACCTGGCATACTAAAATTTACCGCTTTATTGTAGCAGTCTACGTTAGCATGACAAGAAGCTAACCAATCCATACCCAATATAATATCAAAATCTACCATGTTAAGAACTCTCAAGTCAACTACTAAAAGTTTGCCACCTACCGAAACTTCACATCCTCTAAACACCAAAGTGGCTAACAAGGTGCCCATAGGCGTAACTACTATCAAAGGTTCCTCAAGGGGTGTAGGGTCCTTTCCAAAACAAGATGCAAAGAAAGGTGATACAAAAGAATGGGTAGCTCCGAATCAATCAAAACATGTGCATCATGAGAGCATACTGAGAGTATACCTGTCACAACAGCATTAGATGCCTGAGCATCTTGTCTAGTCAAAGCGAAAACACGAGCTTGTCCTCTACCAGCTTGCCTGACCTCTTGCACCTGATCCTCTACCACTCCACTGAGTATTGCCAGATCCTCGTCCATGTGAACCATTTCCCCGGCCTGGAATCGCAGATGTTGTAGCTCCACTAGTAGAAGGTTGAGAGTGCATCATAGGACAACTCCTAGCAAAGTGTCCCACCTGCCCACACCCATAACACCTAAAGCCCCGTCTACAAGGTCCAAAATGCGCTTTCCCACATGTAGCACAAGTAGGAGGGACTCTCAAGAGTGCCTCTGATGCGGAGAAAGCCTCGACTAGGAGCACTGGGAGTCTGACTACCATGGAAGGTCTGTGACGAGGGGCTCTCTGTTGACCTGACCCTGACTGAATCATCTCTACAACCCCTACTGCTACGGCCTGATGGCCCCCAAGAGTGCCTCTGATCGTGACCTTTTGCGCGAGTCACGTGATGCTCCACTTTTGTCCTTGCCTCCCCGCTCAATGGCCAAAGCTCTATTCAAAGCTTGCTCATATGTCATCTCAGACCCTTAGTACCCTATATATATAGGGCCTTAAACCATCAATAAAACGATCAACTCGCAACTCCTCAGTAGCAACCATGTGCGATGCATATCTAGCTAACTTTTCAAATTGGGTGCTATATTCCATCACAGTCATCTGGTCCCACAAGAGACTCAAATTGTTGTCTCTGCTAACCCGAATACTCTTTGGTAAGAAATGAGTTAAGAATAATTGGGTAAACTCATTCCAAACCAAAGGCGGTGATCCTCCAGGCCTCGCATGAAGCATAGTCTCATACCAATCTCTTGCCACATCTCGTAGTTGGAAGGCTGCCAACTCAACCATCCGAGTAGGAGAACATCCCAAAGCTCTACATATCCAAGCCACATCATCTAAGAATCGCTCGGGTCCTCATTAGAGTCAGAACCACTAAATCCTGGAGGGTTATGCCTCGTAAATGAAGACAAAGAAACCACAGGCCCTACGGTACTAATGGCTGCTCAACATTTGCCACCTCTTGACTAGACTCTGAACCCTCCTGTTCTGACCATGAGGTTGTCGATTTCCTCCAGGGCATTCACCAACTGTTGAATTGACTTGAACATTATCCATACCCGCAGCTAGTCTAGCTAGTCAGGATCCCCACGTGTAGCTCTAGGAACCTGAAATTGGGGCATTGCACCACCCAGCGTACGTCTAGCACGACGACCGACACGCCCACCACCTCTCGTGGGCTGCATGAGGTTGAGTGGAAGCCTCATCAATAGTCGGCCTCTTAGAGATTTCTTCCTGGGTGGCATTGTCACCTAGGATATAAATAGAGATCAGAAAATAGATATAATCATCATATGAGAATTACAAAGACAACACCTAATAGGATTTGACAACAAAATCAAAAGACTCCAGTCTTACAATGGACACCTATAGCTTCCTACTTGTACGTTGTGCCCGGTACACAAATTACAAGCAAGATTCCATAATTGCCCAAATATTTGCAGCCATTAGGACGACATGACATACTAACCATAGCTCTGATACCAACTTTGTCACGACCCAATCTTAGACCGTGAAGGCGCATAGGTTAGATGAACCCACCTAGCCCAGCAAGCCTAAAGATGTGATCTCACTAAAATAAATTACAAACTTAAATAAGTTGGCTACCAGAAATCCAGCACCTCCCCTAAAAATTGAACAATCCACATATCAAATTTAACCTGTTATAAGAACAATGACATAATCCAATTTCAAGCCAGGATATTCCAGTTATACAAAATAATCATGCTTAAACTCTTAGTCATACACATAATCAAAATACCCAACCTATGTCCTATAGCTGCAAAATATGGAGTCAATAGCCAAAAAGCCTCAACTAACAACAGAGGCATACCAAAAGAATTTCCTAGGAAAACAGGAATCCAAGAACTTGCTACTCAACGACCTGAAAACCTGGAGGAAAAGGGAGGGGTGAGTGAACAGAAGTGAGGACTATAAACAAAGTGGACAAGAAGGAGAAACCGATCAATGCACGAGCCCGTATTATAAAACGAGATAGGCTATAAATCATACACATCTTCAAAAGTCAATAATAAAATTATATTAGTACACACTCCCTCTATTTCTTCCATAGTTTGAAAATAAATACTCTTTGAAATTTTATTTCTAAGTAAATCTCAAAAAGATGAATTATTAAACACATGTTCTCAATTTTTTTTTCTCCTATTCCTTATTCTCACATAAAATCTACTTCATTATCAAATACTTAAATACTCATGAGGGTTACATAAAAAGCATAAATCTTATTTGGGGAGTAATCTCAACCCGTCAACAAAGTTTATTATTTCTCAAATAAGGTTCTTTCAAACTTTATCTCCCTAAGAGGAACTATGTGCACATAGACCGTTATATCTCTTCGCTACGGCAAGCGGTAATGCCATTATATCTCTTCGCTATGGCGAGCGGTATTGCCATTATATCTCTTCGCTATGGCGAGCGGTAATACCGTTATATCTCTTCGCTACGGCTAGCGGTATTGCCATTACTTCTATTCGCTATGGCAAGCGGAAATTCCATCTTAGAACCCATAATGGTTTTCTTAAATAAATTTTTTATCCAACACAATTTGCAAATGTAAAATTCAATCTTCTTCATATTAATCTAACTTTGCAAGTATCAAATATCATAACTCTTCCAATGCACATCGAAATAACACATAACAAAAATCATGTAAATATAAAATTAACAAGGGGAGCTACCAATAATTTCAATCAAATCATCAAATCATTTAACAACTATCATATTTGATAAAAATCAACTAACCAACCGACCAAATAATCCAAGTAGCTCATAATGAAATTTTTATCAAATACACTAAATTAGTTTCTCCAAAAAAATAATTTAAAACACCGCCACTATGTAAATAGTCACTCACAGGTACAAAGGGATCAACTAGGCCTTCTCCCTTAGGGAGTAGCCCGCTCCACGTCAAAGAATCTAGCAAACATAAACATTTTGACACGTTTAAATAATTTATTTCAAGACAATTTATCAATTAGAGAGCCCATTGAACAAAACCCCAATTTATGGAACCTAGGGTTCCTAAGGATTAGAGAAAAATCAAGTCTTGACACTACCCACTATAACCTATTAATTTTAGAGCTTCTAACTCACTAGATTTATACTTAAAATATCAAACATATATCTATTCACCATTTTTGAGAGCTCACTAGTTTTAGGATATATCCTAGAGTAACCAAAAAAAGTGAATGAGATTGAGTTTGGAGACTTACCTCAAGCTTGGAAGCAAATGGGTATGAAGATTTAATGACAAACTAAGATCACAATGGAGTTTGTGGGTTGAAAAATAAAACAAACAAAAAAAAAAAAAAAAGGAAAGAAAGGGAAGAAGAAGGGGACGGGAAGGAGAGAACAGAGAGGGACGGGAGGGAGAGAGAATGTGAGGTGAGTGTGTGTGTATGTAGGGGGAATGGGTTTTGTTTTCTTTTTTTTTTTTTTTTGTTTTTAGAAAGAAATGTGAGGAATTACAAAATTGCCCTTCCCTTTTTTTTTCCCAATTGGAACGATCCAGAGAAGATTAGCATGGCTCCTCGCAAGGATGACACGCACAAATCGAGAATGGTATGAGAGCCTGCACCTCTCCCAGGTGCGGTGTGGTTCGGGACGAACCAGCGGAAGCTGGTGGGCATGTAACGCCCGGGACGAGGCAGGGAGTGATCGCGTTAGAGGGCACGGACAAGGAGCGGCTCCTCCTCAGCGGAGGTACATGAATGAACCGATTACACACCCGAATGAGAGGATCCTGAGTCTGTATAGGTATGGGACTAGCAGAAGGAGGGCTTATATGAATTGATTGGTACTACCTATGCCACAAAGATGCATCTTCTTTTGGTAGCCCATTACGAAAGAACTCCAGTGAGCGTGCATGACTTGGGGTAATTTTGGGATGGGTGACCTCCTGGAAGTTTCCTAGGAAGCGTGTGAGTGAGGACAAAGCACGCTTGAAAGACCCGTGTTGGTTTGTGGGGAATCCATAAAGCGGAGGGGATGTTAGTCTGAACTAATCGCTTAATGTTTGCCAATGGGAAATTTCCATCATCTATTATGCTCTAAGATATATTCAAAAGTTGATTCGTCTATGTCTATGATGTGCATGAATTTTCTTGTTTGGAATTTGAGTTCGTGATTGGTTAAAATTTTTTATATATTTCATGATTGGTTGATATTGTTCACTAATCTGAGGTGATTTTGCTTAGCCTATTAAAAATGTTTGCTAGTCAATTACACTGTGCTCACTTATCGCCACATATGTAATGATCCAAAAGAATAAAAAAAAATTGTTGCGCTTACCTTTTCTTTTCTAAGCTTGAGTAAATTCTAGTATTGCTTAAGTTTGCTTGCTGATGGTTTGGAAATGCTGTGCTTTAATATGTGTTGAATATCTTTGATAAGGCTCACATGTCTTTCAAATGGTAGTTGTAGAATGTCTAAAAAAAAGGGGGATGGGTCAAATTTGAAGAAGTTTTGATGATGAACATATGTTGTATTCTTTTTTTTTTTAAATATACATATATATCTTCATTGATCAGTAAAGTCTTTATTCCTTTCAGAAAGCTTTTTCAGAATGTTGCCCGCTAACATTTAAAAAAAAAATCTGAAAATTAAGTTTGAAATGTGATTAAATGGGTCAGCACGTGTTTATAGTTCTTATATGTCACTTGATGAATATTTAGTCATTTTGGAGCGTACATAATGAAGTTAGTGCATAATGATCCACATGTTCTGCATTTTCATAATTTGCTTGTGTGCAAAAGCTTCATTTATCCCTTTTTAACATTCCAAACAGGTTTGAAGCATTGAAATCAAGTTTTGAAAAGTTGGGGTCATCAAAACATCATATTTTACCTTATCTTTGGACCTCTTTGTGCTTTGTTGCATAATATGTGATGATATGAAAAATTTCTGCATAATTCTCTATAATTTGAGGCTACAAGTTGTGAGCTATTATTACATATTTGCTGACCTTTAAACAAAAGTTTTTTTTTTAACTCCTAGATCATGCTACTGCAAAATCGCTATTATCCTTAGACTTTTCCTTATGCAAGCAAACAAATGAAGTAAAATTTGACTCCATTTTTCATTAACTCTCCAGGTACTCTCTTCCCATTTCCCATCTATTAATTCTTCTTCTTTTTTCATTTGCACTTCATTTCTAGGTTTGTCTATGGGAAAGTTTCTTGCTTTTTGATGTTGGTTTGTGATAAAAGTAAAAGAAAAAATGAATTTTGGCCATTTCGTTTACGTGTTTGTATCATATTTTTTTATCTTTTAAAATTGACATTGTGCTTTAATTTTTTGCCCATGATGAGTTACTGGTAAAGTTCTTTTCTTTTTTATGTGGGGTTGTGAAAAATTAGGATTTCATTTTTTGGGGTTCTATTGTTTTTGTTATAGAATATTAGATACTAAGTCAAAATGTTGTGTTTGTACTCTAAATGAAATTATTTAGTCAGATGATTTTGGGGTTTGTGTTGGTCTTTGTTTTTCTACATAAACTTTCTTCATAAATGTAATATATACTGTTTTAGGGGGTTCAAGGCATGTCTTTAAGATTGATTTGGCCGGAAAAAGCCTTTATCTCCTCCAATAATTGATGAAAATATAAGAAGTAAATTGATAGCTCGGAAATGTTGTTTAATGTCAACACATGAGGTATATGATTGATCAATGTTTTGCAAGTGAAAAATGACATGTATATCCAATTAGCTTTGTGCACAATGGTCCTCCTTACATATATTTAGTCAATTACCAATCATATTGGCTATGTTCTATTAGACTGGAAAATATCAAAATTAAATGAGTTAGTATAACTTTCTAGTGATGTTAGGCTCAAGTGTTTTATTCTTATACCATAATAGCATATAAGGTAATGCAATGACTATAGTTCCTTGTCATTTTTTTTCTTTTTCTTTTTTAGCTTTCTATCTTTAGCTATTGCATTAGTTATATATGTAGTGCGTATGTCTCCATTTTACATATGTGTTATAAATCTTAAGCTTTGTGTAGTTGATTTATTTTATTATTGGACCTATAAGTAATAAAAAATTTAATTGAACAATACACTTTATGAAAGGTATACCAAAGTTTGTAAAGATAGCAGAAATTGGCACAAGGGATGGATTACAAAATAAGAACATTGTACCAACAAATGCAAAGATTGAATTGATTTATCCTTTGACTTAAGAGTCTTGCCCTGCTATAGAGTTGTTACTTGTTACTCATGCTGCTAAAGCTAAAAAGCCTCGAATTTGTGATCTAGGTGTGTGCCATTTCATTATTCTAAGCACTCATCACCTGCTTTCCACTTCACTATATTATTTAGTTTGCATTTATGTCTAAGGATTTTATAATTATAATTTCATATTGATATGTTCTGAAGGATTTGGATTTATTGGCCTTTATTTCTTTCTTTGTTTTCAATGGTAGCACCTGTTTAAATTAACTAAACAAGTTATCTCTTGAATCATATTGGTTAGAGGATTAAGATGAAACACCGCCTCGTTGTGTATTTTATAAGCTTCTTGTGCTATGACCTTGGTTTAAAGGTTGATAATGATGAATGTGAGATTGATAGAGAACCAACCAGTTATGAAGATAGCAAAGAAGATTCATAGCCAAAAATTTGCGAAGCTTTATCAAATAACATTTGACATTAATGTTAAATCCTTTTCTTCATCTCTTATATATCCTTTAGTGGAATGTTTTTATTGTGTTTATGTTGAAAGTTTCTCCATGTAAGCTATTTTGAAAGTACCATTTTCTGAAAAATGTGATTCCTGGGAATATTGTGATTATTTGTTGAATGAGAATGACGATAACCTCATTGCAACTGAAGATGGTGATGAAACTAGAGATTTCTAAACTCATGTATGATTAATTTCATGATTTGGAGATTAGGTAAAGCAGTTCTACGTGATTTTGAAGTGTGTTGTAAGTTCTGTTTAAAAGAAAAAGAAAATGTCTTCTATTTTTTTTTATAAGTTTGAAAAGGGGTTACAAAAGCATTTTGAATGGAAAATAGATGATAATGTCACTATAGCTCATTATTTTTCAGCTTATAACATTGTGTATAGGATGCTTCCTTTGAAGGGAGTAATAATGTATTCTAAAATGCTTTAGTGCACTTCTACATGAGATTATTATATATTCATATGCAAAGTAAATGTGCATATAAAAAACTAACCACTTATTAGCATAACACTAAACTTACCAACATTTTGTATTAATTAGGAGTATATAAACTCCCTTTCTATTGAACTTGTATGAATTTAGATAACTCTAACAAATTGGTAAACTCTCGATTCTACTACTAAGTTTAAGAGTTTGAATTTACTCTTCGTTTTGAAGAAATTTACGAGTGATTAACCCAAATTTGCATAAGAGGAATGCTGGTAAGTAAGAAACTTTGGCTTATAAGATATTCAGAAAAATGCTAATAAGTTTTTTATTATGCTTAAGTGGTTTAGTTTCTAATAAGAATCTTTACTTTTCATGTTAATGCACAATAGTCCCATGTGGAAGTATGCTAATGCATTTTAAATTGCATTATTACTTCCTTGTGATAAAATCTATTAGTCATAGAAAACGATTTGTTTCCATTTGTTGGTAGCATAAAATGTACAAGAAAGTAATAATATATTCTAAGCATCTCAGCCAAGAGCTTTTCAAAGCATGTCAAAGTGCACTATTATACCTATTCAGACAAAATAACATGTCCAGAGGTCATTTCATCCAGTATACAGCTATGAAAATTTGGCAATTAAGAATGCCAGTTAGCATATAATTCTTTCAATTTTAGCTTATAAGTTTTGGTTAAAGCTTATAAGTTTGTTGCATCTCAAGAGCTTCTCAAAGCATGTGAATGGACAATCAATCGATGTGCAAGTGTGTTAAAGCATGTCAAAGTGCATTAGTGTACCTAGTTGGACAAATTGACATGTCCAAGAAGTCATTTCACACAGCATATAGCTGAAAAATGGCAGTTAAGAACACTAGTTTAGCATATAAGTTTTTCAATTTTAGCTTATAAGTTTTGGTCAAAGCATATAAGTTTGTTCTATCTCAGCCAAAAGCTTCTCAAAACCCCTAAGGAGGTTATTTCACATGCTATACAACTGTCAAAATGGGTTGAGAATTCCATGTTTGCCTATAAGTCTTTAAACTTATGCATATAAGTTTTCTAGGTTAATAAAGAGCTTCCCTAAGAATATAAGTGTCCAGTAAATCCATGTGCAAGCGTGTTTAACCAATTCAGAGTGCACTTCAGTACCTTTTCAAACAAACTTATAGGTTGTGAACAAAACTTATATGCATAAGTTTAAAGACTTATATGCAAAAATGGAATTCTTAATTGCCATTTTTAACACAGTTGTATAGCGTGTAAAATGACTTCCTGGACATGTAAATTTATTTGAAAAGGTCCTGAAGTACACTCTGACATGGTTAAACATGCTTTCACACACTATACAACTGAGAATAGGTTAAGAATTTCATTTTTACATATAAGTCTTTAAACTTTTACATATAAGTTTTGCTCATAACCTATAAGTTTGCTTCTGTTAGGCAAGAACTTCGAAATGCATTAGTACTTTCTTGTACACTTTATGCTGCTAACAAATTGAAGTCATTTTCTATGACACTCCTAATAGACCAAATAGTTATTACTTCCTATGACACGCAAATTTCTCTCTTCTATCCCATGGTCTTATTTTGAACCATCCTTTTCTTAATATTAAATAAAATATTGATATCTTATCAAAAATGAAATTCTCATTAAAAAAAACTAACAAATAATTGTGAGAACCATATCATATATCAAACTCGGCTATATAGAAAGAATGATATTAACTTATGCCGAGGCGACAAGCAATTAATTTTCTAGAAAACAAAACTTTTATCCCACTTAAAGGAAAAATAAGAAAAGGAAAAACATTATTGCTCCCTAAAATCAAACCACAGCCAAAAGATCATAACAACAATTATCTCCCTAAAAGCCATCCATAGTTTATATATATAAGTCATCACCAAGATTTGTATATAGGTAAATACAATCATCCAAAAATAATAATAAAAAAAAATCCTTGACTCTAGCTATTCAAGATTGTGCTAGCAAATTCTTTGCTGGATAAGTAGAGCATCTGCTTTGCAATGTATCCTGTAGAATTTCTTGTAAATTGTCCTAAGCTTATTCTCTAGAGGCGACATCAAAGTTGGCCATGAGTTTGGCACAATCCCTGCACAATTAGAAGAAAAAGAAGAAGATAAGTTGATACATTGCGCATCATATACCAATTTATTGACCATTTTCATGGAATAGTCAAATAAAATATCAATATTACCTTAATTGTCCTCAAAGTCGCCTGTGTAGTGCTTAAGAGTTTCAGTCTAAAAAGGGGCCCTTTCAAGGGTACATTTTGCCACATACAAAATAGTTCAGTCAATTGAAGAGTTGTCATGATCTATACTTTATATAGTCATCACCTACGAGGATAGTATAAAAACCAAGGAAAACCACATCCAACATAGTAAGCCAACACAAACTACACCATATATCAATACCATAGCAAATATACTAAATAGAATAAGGAACTAACACTATAGTCATTTCTGTCCAAGCATGTAATAATATCAAATAAAAATAAAAGCAAGAGGCTATATAATAATCATCTAACCATGACTAACCGATTATTTAAAAGGTAAACCATGTGTTTTCAACTTAAAATCTTAGATGAATCCTAAGGGTGATTCCTATTCTTATATACACAAAAATATACAAAAACTATTTTAGAAACTAGACCCCAAGGATCATATGGGTTCGCTTTAGAGAAAGACAAGTATAATACTTTACTTTTATTCACTATGTGACAGGATTTTGACTTCCCTTTGCCTGTGATTTAAGACATAACAGCAAACGTCATCACTGAACTTAGCATTTCGAGACATAACTACAACCCAGCGACTTCCAACAATAGCCATTGAGGTTTAAATGCAATGCTGATAAATAAATACTATCGCAACAGTTGTTGCTAATTATTACAAAAGTGTAGAATGAAAAGAATAACAAATAGCATTTTAAATCTTCATATGGTTATACAAATGGCAGTGACTTTGCTCCTGGGGCTTAAAAGAACCTGATGTAATTTATACTGCTTTGCAACTTTTAGAACACCCAAATAAGCTCATTGCTGCTAGTTAGCTTTACCCTAGTAATTTGCTCAATCTCTTCAGCTGAATATGGTTCTTCCTTCAAATGTTCCTGTAACACAATGAAAAGCTTCTTAAACAGGAAAAGACTTACAATTTTCATGAATGCAAGTAAAAAACAAATTATATGAATACATATCAATTGAAAAAAAATGCTCATGATATAACCTTTACACAAATTATAAGAAAAAATAGATAGAATGTAACGTGTTGGTCCTTTAGAGTAGTAAAAAACTACTAACAAATTATAGACCAAGCGATCCTAATGTTGAGGACTTACCAGTTTGCATTTTCAACAACAATCCTCATTAACCAAACCTATATCAAATTATGAAGAATAGAAAGCACTTGCCATGTGACAAAAATGCAGATCAACCCCTTTAGAGGAGAAACAGAAGCTAAACCAAAATATACCCATAAATGCTAGAATAATTAAAGTGATAATATAATATTTTTCTGCTTACAGTGCCTTAAACAACTAAATAGATACTATATCACTTACATGGTATACTCTTCAAAAACCACAAAACAATTCAGTCAAACAATTTAGTCAATTAGAGTTTCAGTTTTCATGCATTTGCTTAATTGGTGGGATTATTAGGAAACTGAAATTGCATGCCAAGTTTTCAGCTAGTTTTAGATGTCTCATGAAACAAAGAGTATGAGAAGCATCAACACTGACTTTGTGGTGGCAAGCGGCGTCTTGAATCTACTATTGTTATTTGCTCTTTCTTGACAGGAAGGAAATCATAATAAGGGTTTTTGGTTTCTACATATTCAGAAAATAAGAGAGAAAAGGAAAAGGGGAAAAAAATTCCAAAACGAGGAAACACGAACCTTGATTCCACCTTGGAGCAAGCGGCGACCATGGAGCAGGCGGCCTGAAGCGTCGCTCCGCGGCCTTGGAGCGGACGGCGACCTCGGAGAGGGCAGCCTTGGAGCGTCGAGCTGAGAGAAGCCGCGACCTCAGCAGGCGGCGACCTCGAAGTGGGTGGCCTTCGACCGTCGCGTGAGAGAAAGCCGCAACCTTGGAGCCTCGCGTGAGAGAAAGCAACGACCTTGGAGCGTCGCGTGAGAGAATCGACGACCTTGGAGCCTCGCGCGAGATGGAGCGCGACCTTGCAGCGAGCCTCGAAGCGGGTGGCCTTGGAGCGTTGCGTGAGAGAAGCTGTGACCTTGGAGCCTCGAGCGAGAGAAAGCGATGACCTTGGAGCAGCATAGACCTTGGTTCAAAGATAGCACAAAAGAGAGGAGAGGCTGACGCGGAGAGCAATGAAAAAGCAAGAGCGCTTTGCGCTAAAATTCACTAGCAAGCGGCTTGGAGGAACCGCGGAAACCCTTGCTTTTATGGTCACCAATGACCATTCTTCAAAACCGCCGTGGGTGGAGTGCCGCCAATTGCATTATTTGTAGAAGTGAGAGGTCAAGGGAGCGTGATGGTGACGGGGTGGGAGGCGCATGAGGTGGTTTCGAGGGTGTAAAGGGCTAAGAGCAAGAATGAAAGTAAATTTGAGAGAAGGAAGTGGTGGAGTCTCGTTCCCTTTTGGTGGTTCCCTCTTAGAGAAGTTTTTCAGCCAAAGGACCTTCTAAGATGCTTTAGTTATTTATTGCTTCACCATGTGCCCAATTTTCCCTTCCCATACGTTTCTTGTCGTTTTCTGCGTAGATAACATACGGTGTGCGTATGTTGTGCGTCTTGGTTGTGCACGTAACACTCCTCGTTCAAAAATATAGGGGCGCATGGACAAGATTTTTTTGGTGAAAATTACCTTTTTTTCCTCAAAAAATCATGTTCCATACGTTTAGATAATTTTTTAAAAATAATCATAATATAGAAAAATCAATTTTCGACTTCTTTTTATTAGTTAAAAAAGTAACTATTGAAAAAAAAATTAATTTTTTATTTTTCAATTATATATAAAATAATTTCATAATCATTTTTATGAAAAATGTGAAACATAGGCGCCTTTAAAAGTCTAATCATCATTTTTTGGTCCAAATCATAAAGCCTTCAAGAGAGTATTTAGGTCCAAAACTTCTGGATTGAATAAAATATGTTGAATTAGATTAGGGTTATAGGCATTACAGTTTGACTAAAGAAAAATGTTATTTGAATTCATGGGGTGTGAGATACCATGTCGACTCACATTTCATCCATCACTGAATGAAATGTGAACCTTACTTAAATAGAATATATAATCAATGGTAGATGAGGTGTGAGTCAGTAAGGATCACATCCCATGAGTAAAAATAACACAACTCTTAACCAAATGCCTATAAGATAAATAAATACATATTAGGATAAATAAATATATTATTATATATTATTGCATATAAAATAACACAACTCTTAACCAAATGCCTTTATTATATATTATTGCATATAGATTTATTCTAGTATTACCATTTATTAGGATAAATAAATATATATTATACAAATTAACACCTTAAAATGGGGAAATTAGTATTAGACTAATAATTACCATACATCACCAATTATTCATCAGTAAAAATTATATATAGCCACTTTTATATTCCCTCTTTCAAGATAGTGTCAGATTCTTTCATGTTCAAGTGTTCAGAATTCGACCATTCTGTAATACATTAAGTCCGCGTGTTCTTAGACAAGTCTAATACGGCCTTAGGGTCCCCAGAACCAACCCTTGTTGCCAAGACAACCTCAAATGCAAAAGTCACCAAGATGTACAAATCAGACATTTTGCTATCGCTACAGCGGTTAGGCCGTTTCCAAGGTGGAGGTGCGGTCTTTGGAGACCACTATAGCGGTACCCCTGATACATAACAGTGTAAAATGACGTAGTTTCAATTAATGAAGGCCCTACCCAATTTAAACCCTCCACATTCGTGTTCCTTCATCCAAAACCGAAACCCTAACATCCCAAACATTTTTCCACCCCTTCACTCTCAACCCCACTTAATCTTATCGCCTTCAAGCTTCAAGGAAAAAGATTGTTGATGGTTTATGCCCTATTTCTCTCCTTCCTTCCATGTTCTTGAGTTTGGGTGTTGTTCTTTCGTATTGTTGTCAAGTTTGGGTACTCCCCAATGTTCATAGAGTTGATTTAGAGTTGTTTTAAAGTTATCATAGATTATTCATTGGTTTTGTTGCTTCTATGGTAGACATTGGTGTCATCCCTGCTTCTAGGAGCTCTCTAAGTGCTGGCACTTTACATTTTACCCTTCCAGGTGAACGAATTTGATCCTATGGCCTTATTTTGGTTATTAGAAATATATTTTCCACTACAAGAAATGCGCACAATACCGATGGTATTACGACGGATTTTTTGATAGGTCCGAACTATACCTGGGTTTATTGACGGGCATGGCAATCAATTTTTGGTCGTCAATGGAATATTACTGATGGCTAATTAAACCAATTAATAATTGTCGATGGGTTTACGAAGTAATAAAAATGAAGACCAATCGGTACAATTAGATCAAAGACGTCACGAAGTTATCAAATAAATAATATTACCGAAGGTTTAATTTAGTTTTACCGGCAAGTGTTTAAAAAAAGAACAATTTTATATTATTTGTTATTGATTGTATACCGAGCTTTTGTATTTTTTAAATTATTTAATTTGGAAATATAATTAATTACCAGCGGGTTGATCTTCAGGAACGATTTAATGATTTTATTATCTGATTTAAACTACGAATTGATTGGTATTTTACTATTTTTTATTTATTTATATAATTGTTTAATTACCAATTAAAGTGATATTAAGTAAAAAAATAATAAAATGATAATAAAATAAACAAACTAATACAATAAAATACCAAAGTATCATAATAAAATATATTCAAGGTGCCATAAATGTAAAAAATATACAAAATGAAATTTAAAAAAAAAAGGCTAAACAAAGACTAGCTGAATTCCTGGTCGTTGGCCTCTATCCCTACCAATCATCCTGAAACAATTAAAAAGTACACAAAAAACATAAAGTATATGGGGAAAGTTCAAGCACTTTGAAAATAGTACTGCATATAATATTTAATACCTTAGTTAATTTGAAAGTTTAGGGTTGTTTTCATTATCACTTTGTTGTTGATCATTATCTGAATCATTGCCACTACTATCACTTATTTCATCTTCATGATTTCTCATTGAATAGTTAGTTGTGCATTCAATTATATCAATTTTCCCAATAGCCAACAGAAGAGGATTTTTAGGATTGTCTTCATCGATTATTTCCCTGAAGGGGTGGATTGTCTACTTGATAAACATCTTCAACGTATATTCCTATATTTCAATCTTACCTCTTGGTTTTGTCTTGTCACAACCCTCCCATATGACCTACTTTTCCCAGGATAAGACATACAATAGGCTTGTCTAGCAGTTTGGACTATAATAAATAGATCATAATTTCTATATCTTTTGATGATTTCAATGATTTTGTAATTGTTGTGTTGTCGTGTCCTAAGAAGTCAGGTAGGATCATACCATTCACATTTGAATAGCACACATTTTTTTGTGGGCTCACTAACATACTCAAACTCAAGGATTTCCTTAATGATACCATACCAATCACATTCTCCATCCCAGTATCACCTTTAACACAAACACCAGGTATTGTCGATTTTTTTCCACCCCAATCAACTGTGTGAAACTTGTACCCATTAATATAGTACATAGGCCAACTTATAGCTTTATTTTTGGGCCCCCAAGCTAAGTTAAACAAATAGGGATATGTTACACTATTATTTGTTATGAACCTACGTAGATGAAGTTTGAAATGTCAAACCAACTTGTATCAAACAAAATTAATAGATAAGAATATATTGGATTACATAATTTACAACATGGACTTACATGTAATCTAAACAATCTAGAAATTGTTGAGAGAATCTTGATCGTGCAATTGTTCAAAGTATCTGTTATTGAAAATATATTTTAGCTTATTTGAAGAATGCATAACATCACACTTTCACCTAGGAAAAAAAGGTTTTTCACTTACAATCTGAATGGTTGCACCTCATCACAATTTATCAAAATGTGTAAGTGTGCAGAATTCCACTCCTAGAAGTTAGCCATGGAGGTTCGCTCTTTCCAACAGTTTACCAGGTTGATTGAATACAGACAATGTTGGTGGAATAGAACACTCCCCTCCATCATCATTACGACCAACCCAGTTCTCCTATATTGAACATATGAGCTGAAAGTAAAATAAGCAAAATTTTGAAGTCTCTTTTGCTAGAAAAGCTTGACATATTGATCCTTCCACTTGAGACCTATTCTTCATCCTTTTACACCCGCATATTTCCCTTTCAAATCGATACATCCACCTGCATTGAACTGATCCACACACTCGTGCTTCATATGTTAAATGTATAGGCAAGTGTTCCATTGAGTCAAAGAACTCAGAAAAAATTCTCTCTAATTTGCACAGAATTATGGGAATATTTTTTTCCATAACAAACAATCATCGACCCTAATAGAAGATCATAAATCTTTGAAATATTGACTCAGCTTGGTCAAGGGCTTCCAAACAACATTAGGTAGCTCTCTAAATGCAATTGGAAGCAAACACTCCATGAAAACGTGACAATCATGGCTTGTCATGTCAACAAGCTTACCTTATGCAACATTGATGCACCTACTTAAGTTAGAAGCATAACCATCCTGTATTTTCAACTCCTTTAACCACTGACAAATAGCTTATTTTTTTAGTGGTTCAGAGCATATTTGGCCTTTGGTTTATAGAAATGATCATCTCTTAATTCTTGTAAATGCAAATCAGGTTGCGTGCAATATTGCTAGATCATGCCTTGCCTTGTCATTGTCTTTGGTTCGATTTATATCCATTATAGTATTCATAATATTGTTGAACACGTTTTTCTCAATATGCATGACATCTAAACAATGACCCATCAAATTATCCTTCCAAAATGGCAACTTCGAGAAAATACTTTGTTTGGTCCAATTATGGTATACTCTATAGCCTAACATTCACACAACCTTTCCTACTTCTATCATTTTTTGGAAATTCTTAACTCGATCCCACATTTGGTGGCCACTTAATCTAACTTAAGGCTCATCATGTTCAGCACAATTACTTTTAAAGTCATATATACTTCACCTATATAGATTATCAACATCTAAGAATCTCCTGTGACAATCAAACCAAGAGTTTTTTCCTCCATGTTTTAAAGTGAATGCCTTAGAATCCTCCATGCAACTCGGCATGCTAATTTACTTTGGGTCATCCATCTAGACATCATTCCAAAAGCTGGAAAGTCATTGATGGTCCACATTAATGTAACCCTCATCATGAAATTCTGCTTTATTGAAATGTCTTAAGTAAGAGCACCGTGGCACCACAACTCATTTAATTCATCAATTAGGGGTTAAAGATATATATCAATCTTAGTTTTTGGATGATCAAGGCCAGAGATTATATATGTTAAGAATAGGTAAAGATCTTTCATGCACATTTCAAAAAGGAGATTGTAGGATGTATCAACTACGAGCCAATAGGAATAGGGCTTACTAAATTAGTTAGTAAGTAAATCCATATGAACAGAAGTCTCAATCTAACATTTTGAGGGTTAAAGGCAAACTCGGATATTGTTGATCAAAATGTTTTCACGCCTCACCATGTGATGGATGCATCATCACACCATCATCCCTCTGATTTTCATCTGTGCTACCTCATATGAGAAGCTAAGCTCATTGATGCATAGAGTTTCTTGAGCCTAGGAATTAAGGGCAGATAATACATTCTTTTCTAAGGGACATCCTTATACCTCTCAATTCCACATCTCTTAGGTTTAAACCTAGGCTATTGATAAAACTTACATTTAGTCAATGCAATATTATCTTTATAATAAAGCATGCAACCTTTCGAGCATGTCAATCTTTATTTCCTTCAACCCAAGTTTAGAAACTACTTTTTTAACTTGATAAAAATCTTTTAGAATTACGTTGATTTCAGACTTAGCTCACTTATCAGGACAGCCACTGATCAAAAGAACATTGGCTTTGATTCCCTTCAGACTAAACTAATGGCCACTCGAGTGCACACAATCCTCCAATAAAGGCTGATTGACAGCCTCTAGGAGACTATAAAACCTAGCGGCATCTTGGTTGGGTTCCTCCTGAAGGCTCGAATAACGAGCTGCAAATTCAAGATTAGCATCAAAAATCATCCTTGATGTCAAACTAGATTATCCTCCCACAACACATTACACACGTCATGCTGAGCTATGTGGATCCACCAGAACTACTTCCAATCTGAAACATACCCACTTGATTCCATGCATTAACTACTTCCCTATGCTCAATCCAAATCCAATAGTTTGGCATGAATCTCCACTTGTACAAATGAACTTTTATTGTATCATCATCTAAATACTTCCTACATTTGCACTTATTACATGGACACCTAACTTTTGCCTCATTAATGAACTTTGTATTTGACATGTACCTTCATAAATTCTTCAACACCACTACAAAATTCTAGTTTAATCCCTCCTCTACAATCTATTATACATCCACGACCGGTTTGAAGGTAATATTGTGCACGTGATAAACCTTAGACCCTACAATTTTTTAAAGATGTCAAATTATTACTTTCAAATACAAATTCAATTGCTATTTAAATTTTTAATATAACTACTTTTAATCTTATTTCCTTAACAAAAATTCTGACAAAATTTCAATATCATTCTTGCTTAGATTAGGAGCTTTCATCTTCTTATATTTTAGTATAACCATAGACATACGAATTTCCAGAGCGCTCTTGTTTGCTACATGAATATTTGTTATTTTTCAAATATGAAGGAGGTTCTTATTTTAAAGTGAAAGTATATAATCAAAGTGCTTCAAAAAGAGATTATTCAAGGTGTAATGGAGACACTACCAAAGATTGTGAATTTGGTGATGATAACACTGAAAGGCTTACAGCAGAATCATGTACATTTATTTAAGTTGCTTATGCAATGCATCTTTCAAGAAACGTACATGATTCTCAAGTTGTAGACCTTTCAGTGTCATCATTGCCAACTTCACAATCTTTGGTAGTGTCTCCATTACATCTTGAATAATATATTTCTAAGCACTCTAATTATACACTTAACTTTAAAATAGGAACCTCCTTTATATTTAAAAAATAACAAATATTCATGTTAAAAAAGAGCGCTCTAAATTTCTTCTAGCCATATATTTTAGTGCGCCATAGACATACAATTTTTTAACAACGTGAAATTATTACTTTCAAACACATTCAATTGGTCCTTAAGTTTTTTTAATACAGCTACTTTTAATCTTTTTCCCTAAAAAAAATTTAATAAAATTTCAACGTATCTCCCCTTAAGTTAGGAGTTTCTCATTAGATATTTCTATCAATTCAACAATAATAGATATTATTAAAGATCAACAACGAATAGACATAATTAACGTTACATCTTAATAATTACATACAACTCACATAATCCTAAAACTGTTCTATTGGGTATCTCCTTATAACTCCACAACATGCATCTTGTAATCTCCGTAGACACAAAGAATCCCACAACAAACCATGCAAACAAGTCGGGAAGGACCTCTATGCCCTTCCCTCCAGTTATGCAATCCTCATTCCTACAACTTTATCCTAGAAAACATAAGTCTCTATCCTAGATACATATTAAACAATATAAACAAAAAGGAATTTGTTACTAATCTCTCCTGGAGTGAAAAAAATAAAGAATCCAAAAACCAGCTCCCTATGTGGAACAAAATCCAATCCTGAAAATTCAATATGAACAAATATTTAATTTCACACAATTGTAAATATTTATATATACAAATTGTAAAATAAAAAAAAAAGATGAAAAACTACTCTCAATGTTCACTGTCTATGTTAATAACTGATGCTTCAAAACAACAGTTACATTAACAAAATAATAACAATAATTACTCTCCAATGCATTAAGAAACAACACTATAGGTACCCACAAATGAATGGAAAAACTAAGCCAAATCAAAAAATTAAACTGATTAAAATGCTCATCAACTTACCTAGATCGCAATAGCGGTCTTCGTTTTGCAAACGAAGCTTCGAACGAGGCGGTGCGGAGGGAGGAGAGAGAGTGAAAAGAGAAATGAGGAAGAAGAAGCGCGGGTTACCAATGGGCTAACCCATCGGTAAAGCTTAAGTGAAACAACACGTTTCATATTTCACTTATTATCGACAGGTATGTGGGAATTCCAAGAGTTGCGTGCTAATGTACAGAATTTTTAAAAACTCGTTGGCAAACCGCGGTAATATATAGCAAAAAATAAATAAAAATAAAATAAAACAACCCGTCTGTAATATAAACAAAAAATAAATAAAAATAAATTATTGATAGTTTGTTGGTAAACCTGTCAAAATTCGCGCTACATGGCGCGTGCAATTATTGATGGGTTACCAACGAGCTTATAATCATTATTGAACCAATCAGTAAATCCATTGGAAATTGTGCGCACCATTTAGCGCATAGTGGCACCATTATTTACCAACGCATTTATTGACGGGTTGTCGCAAATTGATTCTCACAAGTTGAATGAAGCAAAAGGTGACAATCCATCGAAAATGATTTTGATAATTACTGACGGTTCAAACCCGTCAGTTTTTTCCGTTTATCCTGCATAATTCTAGTAGTATTCTAGCATTTTGGATTATTTAGAAAATTAGAACTTGAGCTTTGGCATAATATAAATTAAATTTATTGATTTTTAAAAATGCACCAGACCATCCTTGAATTCTAATTGTTTTAATATGAATTATCTCATGATCCTAGACTTGATTTATGATGACAAGATTTAGCATTATTTGATTGAGATTGTGAAAGTAGATTGACGCATGATGATTAGGTGTTGTTGGACCTAGATTCATAGAATCCCCTTTTGAAACTACAACATGATTTTAGAATAAGAGATTATTGAGATAAAAGAGCTATGAGTTGATGACAGCCAATTTGTTTACTTTGGTATACCAAATTGTCCATAAAGGGCAATTACCTATATTCAGATTAATCCACGAGGGATGCGCTCGCGAGAAACTGTTGAATCTTAGATAGGTGCTCTTGTCGCAAGAAATTGAGCACTACCTTATGATTGTTTAGTATTCTATCTCTCTGTTAATTCCTTAGAAAGTACTTATGTTTCTTACAAACCAATGTTGTTACATTTATTATGCATTATAAATAGAAGTGACCTTTTGAATGATGCATTACTTCTTATGTATTTTCCTTCTTATTCCATGTATGGTTATGGGTGAGAATCCACTTCCTAGTTTTAAATAAAACTCATCCCTCCTTCTTTTCCCTTACAAATACAGTTGTATCAGATCCTTCACAATCTCCTCCCAGCCATAATTTTTCAGCTTGGTGAGCATCACCTCGTATTAAAGCATTAGTATGTTTTTGTAGAGTGCTCCATGTTGTGCGGACAGGATCTCGGACCATACATTCTCTTTTTGCACCATGATTTGATTTTAAATTGAAATTGTGAATTTGTACAGAGAAACTCGATTACACTATATGTTATATCTATAGATCCAGACTTGGTTTATAAAAATGAATCGAACATGTTAGTTATGTTTTGAAATTACAAGTGATTTATATTTAAGAATGAAAGTTATGCATATAGTATGACTTAACGACCATGAGATTTATGTGGATAAATTCCTCACATGCCTCATTTTCCCAAATAAAGTCTAACACATTCTTATCTCCTATTTCGATAAATTGTTCACGCTTCAAGACCAAAAAAGACACTCACATGAGGAGGCATGCTAAATATAAAACCATCTCATGCCTATGTGCCTTTATCTTAAGATTTTGGGAGCAATAGTTACATAACATGATATCAGAGTCTTTTACGAAGTGGTTAGAGGTTTGATCCTTATTATTTTGCCGTTCTAATAAATTGTTCACACTTCAAAATCAAAAAAGACATTTGTGGTGTGAGTGCCTGATTGGGCATGTTAGACATAAAACTTTTCATATGCCTATGTGTCTCTATCCATCAGTTAAACTTTTGAGAGATATTTCATGACAATAGAAAAAGACAACCCTCATCTTAGGAGGTCTAATTGTTGTCATCTCACAAGATTAAAATTGATCCTCTACATTTAATGCCCAGATCTGCACCCAATATTTATGGGACCTTACCAAGTATTTACATACATCCCCCATAATCTTTTAACTTTTATTGAAATGTAGGCCTGTGCAATGATGAAGAGATAAATATAAGGGGTCAGGATATTAATGATAACTAATTCTATTTCACTTATTCTCAGTTTAATTAAGGAAAGGATCAAGGAGATTCTATCCACTTTAGCTAAAAAGGGTAAGATTGAGTTAATGTTCCTTATAGTTCCCAAAATTGGAAGTGTGATTCATTTTAGTTTCTAAAATTTAGAAATTAACCTTTTAGTAATTGAAATTACAAAAAGTAAGTCACATTAGTCCCTGATCCTATTTCTATTATTGTATTCTCATATTTTTTCCTAATATTTTATGCTAATTGACATACTAATGATATATTGATATTCTACTTGACCTTTGCCAATTAAATTGCATGAAAATAATAAAAATTGAAGACCATGAGATGAATCATATATATTAGCAATATTGTTAATATATTTGACTTATCTTAGCAATATGACCCTATTACTCAAATATGTTTACCGCTCATCTCAAATAAGATTTCGATTATCGTTAGTATATCATTTAACATAATACGTTCATGAAAATGTGATTATATATTAATACAAACAAATTAGGGACTAACTTAACTCATATTTTGCAATTTGAGGGACTAAAAAGTTAATTTTTCAAATTTTAGGAACTTATGTGATTCATGCGTATAATTTTAGAGGCTAAAATGAACATTTACGTGGATAAGATTCTTACCAATTATATTTTATTAACCTCAATGCCATATAGAGGTTATTGCAAACCCAAGTATAATCATTTCACTAATTTACCTAAACATTTCTCACGTTTGTCACACCTAATAAGATAAGATCTAATAATATAAGGTTCAATAAACTTTTAATATTATACAATATTTGGTTTAACGTACACTATATAAGATATTATATTTTATAATATATAATATTATAATTTATTTACAAATAATTCTAATATTATAATAAATAGATATTAAATAAATAACTAATTTTTATTAATTATGTAATAATGATTTTTAAATATTATATTTATGTAAATACTTGTTATTTAAAATTTAATTTATATATTTCAATATTTTATAACTATTTATTATTTCAATAAATTATATAAATATAAAACATACTATTTTGTACGAAATTATCAAGCTCGATCTAGTAAACGACTCAGCTAAAACACAGATGACTGAGTCATGATTTAATCAGTAGCCACTGGTTACACTATATTTAATTAAATTAATATTTAAAAACACAATTTAAAACAAGTAATAAGAACTTCCTTTGTTTGTAGTGAGCGCTCGCCTAACATGACCTCCTTGGTTCGTAACTTCTGCTAAAGCTTTTGAAAATTATCTCAACAATTTCAGCATGCGCTTAAGGCTTGTTATCCAATTCAATCCTTTAGCCTGTTTGATTTTAACTACAATGATTTTACACGTTTTAATATTTTCTATTTTTAATATTAATTATTTTAATTTAAAAAATAAATATTAAATAAAGTTATTTTTATATATTATATATTATTTATTAAAACACTTACTACTTATTAAATATTTATTAGTTTATTTATTATTTATTAATTATAATTATTTTTATTCTATTATATATAACCAAATTGATATCATATATTATTTTTCAATAGTATTTATTTACTATGAAATTATTTTATCATGAATTAATTTCATTTATAGAATTATTTAGTTATTATTATCTATTTAAGAATTATTTTATTTTCATAAAATATTAAAAAATAAAATGGACCTCTATTAAAAGTTAATTAGGCTTAATCCATCCTCCCTATGCTAAATTAAGTTATACAGGATTTTAATGTATATAATGAATATACTTATATAATATGTTGATCAGACCAAATAATGGATAAAGATATAACATATAATATTAACTTATCATATAATGTATAATGACGAATTCTGCAGTGGTCACTGTTCAGTTAGTGACCAATTTGGTCCCGGACAATATTGTAATCAGGAAGGACAACAAAATTACATTTGCATCCTCTCTGTTTTATCGCTTTTCCAACTTGTATAAACCACCGCCAAGATGCCAACCTATTGGTGAGTTGTTGATGTCGCAATCGACCCATTTCATGAAATTTTTAATCTCGTCATTCCATTCTAAGATAGCTTTTGCCCATAAAATTAAGGTGGTGGAGGTGGAAAGGTGCCACAATATAATGGGGCTTTGGATTTGTGGTCAAGATTGTTATGCATAAAGGCACTTTGGCCCATTATAATGGTTTTGCTTTGAGGATGAACTTTCACTGCAATGCTTTTTGTGATGCCTTAGCTAGTCAAGAAATTGCTCAACGAAACATTGATAGATCCAAAGTGTGAGGCGGTTGTGGTGGTATGGTGGATCGTCGACGGTGAGATGATTGCCAACAGTGGCGGCATAGTGTATGTCAGAGAGAAGGGTGAGGAAAGAAATAGACGGTAGGGTGCAGGCAGTGTCAGAACTGGCGTTGGCAACGGGGTGGACGTAGCTGAGGCGATCTAACTGGTGGGTGGTGGAGTGGGCTCGGAAAATCATGAAAGTGACAAGGATAAAAAAGGTAGATAAAAAAATTTTAGTTTTCTAAAAGTATTAAAATAAAAATACAAATCATTATAGAATTATACTTTGTATGATCAAAAGTTTTCATCTGAACCATTGATTATTATTTGAAAGGTTAAGATTCAATGACCAACTTGGTCACTAACCTAACCCTCTCCACCACAAAATCCACCAATGTATAATACAACATACTAACCTGACGTGAGAATCAAATTGTCTTCACAGGTCCTACTAACATTTTTTCTAGCTTGTAGACCACAATCCGCACCAACTTGGTTCTTCAAGTATCAACATCGGTGATCACCGTGGAACCGAGTAAAGCATACTCGCAACACCATAGTTGATACTAGAAGTCAGACCACAAATGACAATGCTCCATAGTCAAGGGTCTCCTCCCGAGATCCAACAACTCCAAGACCAAAACGCCAACCATAATGCAGCCTAACCCACTGTCAAGGGTCTCCTCCATGTTGTCCAACTCCTCAAGACCAAAACAAAAGGATGGATCTCCAAAGCCTTACCCTAACTCAAGGAAACAAACCAACATCAAGTAAGAATAAGATGAAGCCTCTCAAACTAGATAATCGTGAGACACCACCAATGCCACGATAAAATATTATTTGGACTCACAATTTGGATGTACACTCTCATGTATCATTGAATTTGCGACCTTACTTAATTTGGGTCTCACACCTTATCCATTAGTGAATGTGTTGGCATGATTTCCCATAAATTACAATGCCACCATTGCCACCCAACACCTCTCCATTGACTTAAGGGCTAGTGAGAAGACGATGAAGCTTCTCAACTAGACACAATTGCAGGACACCACCAAGGGCACCAATGCCACCCAACATCTCTCCATAAACTCAAGGCCATTTTCCAAGTTCACCATGTCGGGAGACCTCCCTAAAACTTAAGCTTCCTATGACTTTGCACCCTTATGATGATACAAGCAATCCCCCAAAGCAGAGTAATTCAATGATATTTCTTAACGGTGCCTCTAACCCAATCCCTTGCCAAGTTTTTCCCAAATCTTTTGAGAAATATGCTCTTCTATGGTTCTCCACTCTTCTTGGAGGTTATATCCATAACTTGGTTGGGCTATCCCAAGCTTTTGCCAATTAGTTCTCCTTCTCACAAGTATACAAGAAGACTTGGAATGCCTCAAACCACATTAAATAGGGTTTGGATGAATCTTAATAGACAAGAACTTTAGAGACACCTGAGCTATGTGGACATGCTCCTTATCTACTAACAAAATAACTCTTTAACTAAAAGTGGATATTAAAGGTGGGTCCTAATTGAAAGATTATTTTGCTAATGGATATGGAGCATATGCATATGACACTCCAAGTGCATCTAAATATTTCTCCTGAGGAATTGCTTGACAAGGTTCAACATCATCGCCATGAAGACTCCCAACCTTGACACAAGGAGAATGCACCATTTCCCATAACCACCACTCAACAATTGAGAAGTAGAGAGCAAAAGGTGCATGAGAATGCATACAAAAGGAGTTAAGAACCTTCAATGCCATATCAAGCTTATTAAAGATATAGATAACTAAAGAATATGTGGCTTGTTCTTACAAATCTTGATCACGTTATATATTGAGTAATGAAAATTTCAAAATGAAGGACTTAAACATTCAATCAAAAAATTCTGATATTTCATGAAACTAACTGTTCATTTTCATGAGATAATCTGTTTGATGTGCTCATTTCAATTACTTCAATTCCATGTGTGAATTGACTTATAAGCATTTCTTGTTCCTCTAAACTCTCCTGCAAGGACAAGATCTCCTCCAATTTACCAAGCACCTCCCCCATTGTTGGCCTCTCTACACTCCTATTACTCAAGCACTGGATGGCAATTTCCACGAATGCCATTAAGCATTCTGACTCGATCTTTCCTTCTAAATGTGGGTCAACTAATTGCTCAATGCTTCTAGATTGGTGGCAATGCAACGCCCATTCAGCTAAGCCAACCTTCTCTCTTTCCTCTTCTCCTGCCACAGGACTCACTGCTGGTCGTCCACATAACACTTCAAACAACACCACACCAAATGAATATACATCAGATTTTTCAGTCAATTTTCTTCGCTTGTAGTACTCAGGATCTAAGTATCCAAAAGTACCCTTAACCTCAGTGCTAACATGGCTGCAGGAAATTGAGGCAACCACTCTAGATAACCCAAAATCTGCAATCTTAGGTACCCAGTTGTGATCCAACAATATGTTGGCTGACTTGACATCACGGTGAATGATTGGGTGCCTCGTGCCTGTATGCAAGTAATGAAGTCCTCGAGCTGCACCAACACAAATCTTTAGTCTTAGATTCCAAGGAAGTGGTCGATTCTGTTTCTTGTATAAATGATCACTAAGAGTGCCATTAGCCATGTATTCATAGACAAGTATCAATTCATTGTCCTCTTGGCAGTATCCTATTAGTGGCAGGAGATTCAAGTGACAGAATGAGAAAAATTGATCTCATTCTGAAACTCCTTGAATCCTTGGCGGGAACTAGGATTGCAGCGCTTCATTGCCAAAGGAGTGACTCCATCATGGATCGTGCCTTTGTACACCTTTCCAAAGCCTCCCTCCCCAATCATAAGATCTTCACTGAAGTTGCTAGTTGCTATGCTGATCTCTGCTAATGTGAATCGGTAACATTTACCTGAGGTCACTGTTACTTGCATAATTTTGTGACTTTTTCCAGTAGAACTCAGAGGGAGCACCCAAAAATTTCCCCTCTTTTGTTTCTTCCAAGCTCGGCGGATAAGAATGTAACATGCAACAAAGAGACCCACAGTGGCACCTAAAGTACCAGCAAGAACAAAGACAAGTGGAACTTTCTTCTTCGTTCTATTCCCTTTCAGTGGGAAAGTTGCTGCAAGGTTAAAATTGTTATCACTTAACTTGATGATCTCAATGCCATTCAATAAGGCATCATCAAACTTAGGTTTAGACTCTATGTTAGGGTGAAGGGCAATCCACATATCTTGCCTTCGCTCACTTTCCATGGGAACCATAACAACATAGTCTCTGTGTAAAGCAACAGACGGTTTACCAGCCAAAGCAACTACATCCATGCTCTCCTCTGCTGTTTGGTTGTTGATATACACTTTGAACACCCTTTGATTGATCTGTGTTACATCCATGGAGATCTCGCAAAAATGAAGCCTAACAAGGTATTTGAATCCAGAATCAACAGGGAATGACCATGTTAAGTTATACCTCATGTTGGCATCTCCGTGGCTGCCCATTGTCCTGGCGGTCCAATATAATTCAATTGGAGCTGAATAATTGGAAACATAAGAAGTGGAAGAATCATAAGAAAAGGTAATGGGACGAATTTTTGAGTCGAGGGTACTTCCATAACGTGAACCTGATATGTAGCTTAAATCATCCAGCCAGGCTCCAAATGCATTTTCAACCTCACCCGTGTGTCCATCATTACCAACGCTAACTCGGTACAGCATCTCAAGAGCATAGTCATCATTAATATTGAACGCCTCCTCGTGCCCAGGGTAAGGAACATGAACCTTGGAACCTTGGAAGTATATCATAGGAGGCACTGAGAATATCTCAATGCCATTTATAAAAGCAAATGCATTGGAAATTAGAGGAGATGGAGTGATAGTTATGTTTAGTTTCTCTTGGATGAAATTGACGAAGAAATCCTTAGTGAAATAGGCCAAGTTGAGCTCTTGTGCAGCCATAGAAGGACTAAAACTACTTAAAAGAGTGTAGGGACCTGCTTTGACAGAAAAATAGGCCTTGGAGGGGTTCATCATCAAATATGAAGTCGATAGGAAGTATATACGAATGAACTTGAGGCCAGGGGAGAAGGAGAAAGAGTAGGTGAGTGGAGAATGAATTACTCTTGCTGTTGAGTATGGGATCTTTGGCACGTGTTGGTTTGACACTAAGACAGTAGAAGAACTTTTTTCATATGCTGGAGGCAAGAAACTAGACCCAATATCTCCTGTCCAATTTTCTCCATTATATGATGATGCTCCCGAAGAACCACAATTGACGAGGATTTTATCTGAAGGGACATCAATTGAACCACAGGTAGTTAAATGGAAGAAGAAGAAGAAGAAGAAGAATAGGCGCACTACAAAGCCAATAACACAATTGCATGACTTTGTTATGTGGGTTTCCTTCATGGTTAGCTTCACTTGCAGAAGTGGTTAAGGGTAAGCAAAGGAAAGTGAAGGAGTGGTTTAGTTCCTATTTTGTTTTTTAACTGAGAAGGGGATGATTTAGTTCACTCATGGAATCATATCATATTTTATCTTTATATAGCAAGGGCTTTCAAATTTGTGGTCTCATACTATGTGTTGAATGTTCCAATGGCCCACACGACCTTGGAGCTGGAGACACCAAGCCGTGAAGAGTGATTAGTGAAGATACACTCTTGCGCAGTTGAACCCTTTTGAGGTGCAGAAAAGTCTATGCAACGCTGCTCGTACTTAGAAGCATCCGCCCCTGCTTTTGTGGACCACCATCATGATAAAGTGGGTGTCCTACTTTTGGGTGTAGCAGAACTCTTTTAGGAGTCTACATTTTGAGCACGGGCCAAATCCGATGGTGTAAGAAACTAATACACCGGTCGGAAACCTGTAGGAAACCAGAATTTCCGTGTCTTGAGATCATGCGTTTGACTAATCATGCATTCGTCGTGGATATAATTTGGACTTCTCTAGCTGGCTCCTTCTCAGAGCACTGGCTTATCTACTCTCAGATTTTCCATTTTCTTTTTTGTTTTTTAGGCTGGTCCGCACGGAGAGCAATGCTTCATGAGTCCTATATTGATTTGTGGCACAGTTGTACACCAGTGCAATCAACTCTATATGAGATGTGAATCCTATTTGAATGAGGTTCATTTTCATCTACCCCTTAGAAAAATATGAGTTGTATAATATCCTATATTTTGAAGGACAAATAACATAACTCTTATCAAAGCAATGCAGAGCTCAATCACAATAAGTGAAAGAGTACATGCTCAAAGTTTTGTACTCACACGAAGCCTTGGGCCTAACTCTTCCAATTTATTACAATAGCTGCACTTAAGGTCTAGGATGATCTCCGGTGCTCTATCAACCAGGAGATAGGGTAAACACTTTGCAACTACAGTGCTTATTAAAATGTTGAATCTATACCAAAGAGGGTTTTCGCTGGATCTCATTATCAGATTATTGGAGTTTACAGTCTTATTTGTCGCACGATATCCCCACCTTCAATTAGCAATTAAGATTTCTTCCTAACAATCACCTTTTCTCAGTGTTTAAACTTTACTCCTTTGTTAAGAATTACAACTTACTTACCACTATGCTCAATTGTGTATAACTATAATTTAAACATCGCTTGTGCTAAAAAAAAAGTTAAAAAAATAAATAAAAATAAAATAGAAAAGATTTCCAAGGGACTTTAAGCAAAATCACCCATTATTTTTTCTCGCTAAACGCACCTTACTTGCATGCTGTACGATCCACCTTGTAAGATTAAGGTGAATAAGTGGAGGATTATATATACATCTTTTACGTATGTACTATAATACTTTTTTCTATTTTATTATATTTTATAAATATGATTAAATTCATTTTAAAATTGATCAGATATTTTTCTGTATGATGTCCAGAAAATTTTATTTGATTCCAAGTGACGCAAATAAAAACTGATCACTTTAGAAGTGGTTAGATTTTATCTGTCTATTAAGCCTTACATATCAGAAGGGACTAAATTTTATATGTGATACTAAAAAAAATTCAGTTAGATTTTATCTGTCTATTTTATATGTGGACTAAATTTTTGATCCACCATTAATCTTGCAAGGTGTATGATGCACCTTGCAAGTATGGTTTACTGTAGCATCAGCCAATCTTTTTTTTTTTTATTAAAAAAATTTTAAATGAGAGGATGGCACCTCAAAGCATTGACGAATCTTTAGACTTTAGTTTTGAAGACTAATAGTCATCTGATTTTCTTGTTGAAAGGTTAACATTTCACGTGAAATTTTTTAACAACAAAACTGTATGCGTATTATGTTTTGAAAAATTTGAAGTATTAAAACAAAATTTTCAGGCATTAAAGTACAAATTTATGAGTTTAATTTTTAAACATTGTGATAATATGTAATTATTTTCTATGAATTGTCACTAGTAAAACTCTATTAGTTAATGGTATAAAATTTCCACACGTACAAGTTAAATCCTAAATTTTATTCATGACCTTTTTTGCTATATATTAATACCATGCATATCTCCAGACTCCAGTTGGAGACTTAATTGTTGTATCAATGTTAAATGGAATGGTTGTTTGTCATATTTTCATGTACCATACGTGAGAAGGGAGCAGGCAAAGCATAGTTAGATTAGATGCTTGTAACACATTCAGTTTGTAGCCGAAAAAAGATATATTTTTTCAGTCAGGTATTCAATTGTGGCAAACAAATTCACACTTTGCTAAACAAGGCACAGATGCTTCATTACCGAAAAAAGGTGCTTCATCACCTCCATAGGCAGGAAACTCAATTTTCAAGGGATGGGACACACGTTAACCAGTTACCACATGTGGCAGGTCCACAACACCGCATGGAGCCAGACTCAGTTCTACAACTGAACCGCTATGGCTCAGCCTGTGTTATGATTGAATTTATTATTAATTTTTTATTATTAGTAATCAGGTTTAACGGCTATTAATTCAAAAAATTTGGGAAATTGGATGGTTTATTGTGTATCAAAATTGGATAGGTGGGTCTGCCAAAAGAATAAATAAAAATCGGATGGGCGGATTTTGTTTCCTGGGCAAGGATGAGGTTGAGCAGACTTGAGCGAACAGATTTATGATTTTAAAGAGCCTTCATATCACAAAATGTTAACCATGATCAAATCTCAATAGCTACGTATCAATGACCAAATAGGTCAAAAATTCACAATGACCATTTCAGAACCCGCCAGGGTACAAGTTACAAGATATGTCTAACAAATGTTACAAGAGAGCGGTAACGTGTGCACAATTTGAAGAGGATGAATTTTTACATGGCATCCTCAAAAAATGGCATATTATAAGAGAAAAACACCTAATATATTCTTGTTCCTTGCCCATTATCCTGAAGTAAAATTTGTTGGGAGGAGGAAGACTAATAAATACAACTAACAAAAATTATTTAAAAAAAAAAGCTATTACGCATAGACACTTGATTCAAAATAGCAACAAACATTCCAATTCAATAAGCATTCAGTGACATGAAGTCAACAAAAATTTCTCCTTCATGCGAGAGATGAGCTTGAACTTCTCCTCTGCCTCCACCTGCTCACGAACATCAGTTTTTGATGCACGATCTGGATGAAACTTAAACAGGGCTCGTTTATATGCTGCTTGCACCTGAAATAACCACCATCAGAGAAAAATGAAACACGCAACAAAGACTCTGGGTAAATCACAATGGCAACTAGTTGACAAATCCACTATAGTGAAGGATAAAAGGTTAACTCAGCCTTGAGAAGAAAAAGACATCTGATGACAAAGATTTTGAGGTAATACAAATGTTACAAAATAAAAATGACATTCTAAGTTGCTGGTTCTTTATTGTTGTAGTTATTGTTGTCATTCTCCTTGTCAAAGCGGAAACTGATTAGTTTTAATAAGACCGAATACAAGATTTCAGGAATGAATTCCCTCTTATCAAATTTCTTTTTACAGAAATTCCTTGATATTGATAGCTACCAGGATATAAAAAATCTACTAAGAGGATTGAGTTATTGCATCTTGAATAATGAATAATGTAAAAATATGCAGAGCAATTAGAACAATTGTAGCATAGCATTCAAGCAAGCTGCAGAATCTAAAGCATAAAGTGACCAAGAGAAAGATATATTATTGAAAAACAATAGATAAAAAAGAACTCACCTCGTTAGGCAAAGGGATAAAACCTACTCCAACACGTATTCCTAAGCCACGAAGCAGGGAGGTCATGTCACTGCATTGCATCTCCAATTTATTAAGCCCCTTCCTTATTTCTGCCCGCAGTTGCTCTTTCATGTTCAGAAATTCTTCATCCTGAATTTGGCATTATTTGCCAGATTGACACAGAAATAATCAGTTACTGCAAAAATTCCATACTAAATGACATCCGCGCTAAGCATTAAAGCAGATACACAAATGGCTAAGATAGGGATAGAAGGATGATAGCAAAATTCAGAAAGATAAATAAATAATAATGGAAAAACATGAAGAATAATTAGCATAAGGAACACTTCAATACACGTTTATAACATAATTTCAACCTTCTTTTGTGTCTCTCTCACTTCTTCAACGCGTTCTTTTTGCCTTCTTTGCATGTCCAATAAGCGCTTAGTTTCAGCCTTTTTTCTTTTGCGCAATCTCTGTGCTTCCTCAGCCTGTAAATACATAAGTTTGACTGAATCTCAGTTTAAGGACTTAATTTAACTGCCTAGTAACAGCAAGTTTCCCCAAGTATAATGCATTAGATGAGCAACATTCAACACATGAAAAGCACTAGCGAGAAAGAAATTGAACACCATAGGCACTAGTACACATGACACAAAATACATGGCCAGTCCATTGAACTAATAGGGTCTAATAAGAAACTATTCTAGCATCAAACAGTCACATAAGGTAGCACTGCGTGAGCTTGAAAGAAATAGAAGAAAGAATACAAAAATCCCCCACCAATGCAGTATTGTGTCAGCACAACTTTGAGCTTGGAAAATGCAAGAGAAGGCAAAAAGGATCCACCACTACTGCAACATTCTGACTCAATCAAATCATTACCTTTTGACCATCATTTGACCACTTCTTGAACAAGTATCTTACCACAATCTCTGATCATATTCTGTTTTATATTTAGGAGATTTACTATTTCAATAACTTCAGGCCTACCGAAAACATATTTTAATTATCAACTCTAGCCTGTAAAACTTATAATCAAGTGATCAAATTAGTGGCATGCTTTAACTAAAGGCCTTAGTATTTGACTATCACTATAGTGTTTAATTTATATGATAAGTTTTATACATAATAGCTATATATCTCAGTTTTTTAATTCCTTTATTAGTGAGGCGTGCCCCTAGCGCCTTAAGGGCACCTTTCGCCTTTGACTACCTTGGGTGGTGGTTTAACAAAAATGCTTACTGTCTACTAGTTTTGGTTCCAAAAATCACTAGGCTACACATGATGCGTCCAAAAAAATGGGGCTGATAAGCAGAGGATGGGTGGGCAATGTTCAAAAATCCAATATGCAATAAACGCAATAATTTTGCATATGCATGCATAAGCCTTTTGTTGCATTGTGTTCAGAAGGAACGCCTAATCTCATTCACACAAGGAAACATAAATCATGGATTTACACATCCACCCTTAAAAGTATACGAAAATGCACCATATTATCCATAAAAGAACTAGAATGACTTTGTCCACAATGAATAGTATAGCATCAGTTACACAGAAGCATAAAGAAAATGCATATCAATTCATGAGTCCTGAGCATAGGGCATAGCAAAGGTCCACACAAGTGCCAAGAAAGTATAGCTATAGGAGCATGCAGCATTGCAATTGACAACAGTGGCACATGAAAAACAACTGCAACCATGGGAAATGACCTTTGTATAGAAGACGAAAATATGGCAAACATAAGTGAACTAAGCTTTAATGTCAGCTTGAGTTTGAACACAGCAAACAATCTTCCATTCAGAAACCCCGGAAATTATAAGGAAGCCATTAAAAAAAAGCCCACTAGAGTCATGTAAATGTCATAATTTAAAGTACATAAAGACACACAACTAAAGCATATAATAACAAATAGAAATAGTAAATCTCAAGAGGGGAGATAGAAAAACAGATCGAAGGTTGATTGCCCTCATTTGAAAATTGAGATCCCTACAGAAACCAATATAATTAACCAAACACTATAAAGGCCTTAAACTAAAATGTAAATAACATAGAGCTAAACAGTAAACAATAAAATACTAATAGACATATGACACCTATAAGGAATTGGCATTTAAATGCCAATTGTCCTGCCCCTCTTGAACTAGTAAAGACCACAGAGCCCATAATTGAAGAGGCCAAGACATTTAAGGGAGTAAACTAATAATTAAATAAAATATTTACATAATAGCATATGCGTATCACCTGGATTTGCAATTGTCGCTGCCTGGATGCCCATTCCTCTTCATTAGCTCGTTTGTACTCATCAGTCTCCTTAAGTTTTTCTCTTTCATTAATTATATCTCTCCCATTTGAAGCATTACAACCACCACCTTGGGCATGTAACACAAGCCCTTCACAATTAATAGACCTTTCATCAAAAGAGGTACAGTTTGATTTTTCTTCAGAAAAATTGTCATCTTCACTCCTCGATGCAGATCCTTTGTTGTCAACTGGTATTTCATGCTCTTCTTGGCTGGAGCTCAAAATATTAAACTCTTTACCACCCAGTTCTTTCTCAAACCTTGAAGTACCAGCAACACCATCACAAAAACTACCATTTTGATAACTGGTGAAGAGAGAAATATCTTCACGTCTTGTGCTTCCTTCATGCTCAATATCAGAACTTCGATGCAAAGATTGCATTTCTTCAACAGAGTCAGACCCGAAAGGTTTAAAACTCTCCTGGTCAACTCTCTTATCAGAATCCTGGAAATGATTTTCTGCCCTACGATTAAAATGGATCCCATCCACATGACTATCAACCTTTGATGAGAAGGTAGAATGATGCTCTTTCACATATTTTCCATTGCTGGGACCAGAATATACAGGGCTTCCTGCATGCTGTTCAGTCATATTTTCCATTTCGATATCAACATCAACATAAATGTTACTATGGAAACCAGAAGAAGTGGGATGCTCATCATAACAAGATTGATCATTGAACAAATGGCGCTTTCTCTTAAATGAAGCCTTTTCCCACTGTTCACGAACTTCCAAAAGTTCACAATCAGAACAATCACTCTCAGATGATTCAATTTCTGACCTATCCAATCCATAACGATTTTGGCCAGTAGCCTTTCCAGAGCATGCACCCCTACTTTTTTGCGTGTTAGGTACAAAACCCTTTTTGTAGACTTGACCATCATCAGCATCTATGTGTACCGAATTTTGCATATGGCTTGGGGCAGGAGAAAATGGTTTACTTGAGGAGGCATCACTATCCAGTTCCCCAACCCCTCCACCAATGATTCCATCATCATCACTTTCATCATCATCAACGCTTATAACACTCTGACGCGTATATGTTCTGTCTCTACTTGGCACACTGGAGCCATGCAATTTTCGATGCACAAACTCATGAAAATCAATGATTTCCACATCATCAACTTGATCACTGTCTGCATCAATGATAACAATGTTTTCAAAATTCCCACTCCCCTGACCAGCTTTGGGTGCTTTCTTCCCAGAACATGACTGGGGTCGAAAGTTCTCTGTGAAGACTCCTTTTCCTATCATCTATACCTGCATAGCAGGAATCACATAGAAATAATAATTCAGACAACAAATAAAATAAAAGAGAAGAATATCAACATTTGTTCATCTGAAAATCAAAGACATTAAGGATATGACAGAAATTTGCTTCAATAGTCCTGCACACAAATACAAAGAAAACTCAATTGCCGCAACCATTATTTATGAGACAGATGACAATTTCCACATTCTGATGCTTCATAAAAGCACAGCTAGCATACATCATTCACTACCTATTTCCCTTATTCGCACACTATGATGCACATATACTCAACAATGGACGGCATGTCCAATCGTCACGTTGCATCAATATCCAGTACTGATACTCGCATAATACTCCTGCATTCACCCTTTACTTCACTCAACCCATATTCTCACTGTTGCAATCTTAACCTTCTCAAAATCATCGCATCCAAAGCAACAAACCTTCAACCTCAACAAACAAGTAAGGAGAGGGAGAATGCATGGGACTCGAATAGCAACAACCAGAAGTTTCTTCTTCTTTCTACTACATGAATACAAGCTTTTATTTAATAGATACTGCCATTCCGTTGTCGTCCTTTTTTAGAAAGTCGTCGTATACCCATATCAATGCAACACAAGAAGCCCAATACCAAAGACAAGCCAATATCAGGCGTTGATCACCAGACACCAGACTCACCAAGGCGCAAAGGGTTGTTAGAAATTTCACGCAAACACACGATCAAATAAAGCAAGGGATCAAATAGGGAAAGACGGAAAATGAACTTAACATGCATCAAATTTAGTAAGTCAAACCCTAACACTCCCAAATCAAACCCTAATTTAACAACAAGAAGGAGAAGCTGAACTGAAAAGTGAAACATGCTTCAAATTGATTAAATCAAAGAAAATCATCGAGTGCTATTGCAAAACAGGAGGGAAAAAAAACAATAAAGCTGAAACGGAACCCTACCTCCCATAAACCAACGGGGATCGATCAGTGTGAGTCAGGAACTCAGGATCGAAACCAAAGCAGCGAAAGCGCAAAGAACCAGAGACACAGAGATTCCGAAATTGGAATCCAGAGATTTGGCTAAGAAAATAAAAACCCTAGAAATTGCAATTTGGTGAAGAGAAAAAACGAGTGCGTTGAGCGTCAACACCCCGAACGTGAAATAACGGAAAGCCGTTTTTGTTTTGTTCAAATTGTGCTCTCAAATTTGTTCTCGATCTTTTGCTCCTACGCAGACGCACCCTGTTTTCTATCTACCACGTTTTACATTTTATGTTTTTTTTTTTTTTTGTGTAATTTTATATTTTATGTTTATGACTTTGTTTTGTATACAAGTCATCATTATATTCTAATTCTGGTACCAAAAAAAAATTCTAATTATAAATCAACGAGTCCGTGAACCGTGGATGCACGCCAGAAATTTATTATCATATATCATATGATAAATTAATTAAAGAAGTAAACACTCAAATTTCCTCAATTTTCTTTGATGGATAAATTAATCTCTAACAATTATAAACACCCAAATTGATTCTTCACATTGTAAATATAGGACACTACAAGTCTCTCTTGCCTCAGCTGGAAGGTAGAGATAAAAAAGAGCTGAACTATGGAACCTTTAACTAGTCTTGAGGAAATAGAGCTTGAAGGAACGAGCTCAGCTGAATAGCTCGAACAGGTGGCTTATCTCGTCACATGCCTATCAGCTCACCTGCCAGGAGCTCTTAACCTCAGCCGATCTTCTGTCAGACCTCCAGTAGCACCTTCTCCAAAACTTTTGTCATCTCTCCTCCTGGCATCACACCTTAATCATGACCTATAATGTCCCATTTTAATAATTGTGAGGGATTAATTTGGGTGTTTACAATTATTGTGATCAATTTGTCTATTAAAGAAATTGTAAAATTTAGATTTACTCTTAATTAAAGGGAAAAGTCTGAATATAAGGAGTAAGGTGTTTAAAAATTCTAAATTTAATTTTATAAAGAAATTAATTTTTTTTTATTTGGAGTAATATAATTTAAAGAATTGAATTATGATAAGAATTGAAATTTATCAAAATCATAGAATTGAAATTAGATCTAGAGTCTAATTTAGTGTGGAAATTAAACTCTAACAAATAAAAATATCAAAATAACCTTATTTAAATATAATATTTTGTTCTTAACTTATTATAATGAATAATGAATAATGAAGAATAAAATAGTAAAAATAATTAAATCAATTAATTTTTATAAGATTTTAAATCAAGAAATTGAATTTAATTATTTAATTTATCAACTTAGTCTACACATAAGAATTGAATTCAATTATGATATGAATTCAATTCCTAATAAAATTCAATTCTATCTCAATAAAACATCCCAAACACCTTGTTAAGTGTAGCTCATATGCACGTTGGTACCATTACTTTAAAAATATACAAAATATTCCTTAAATTTTTTTATATGCACATATTACTACGATATATTAATAAATGTTTATTTTTTAATGTGAAAAGTCCAAAAAAAAAGCTTTAATTGTTAATATATATGCACTTTTATCATATTAATTTTTAATTTGTGATGTTTTCTAATGAGATTATATAGCCTGTACAAGCAAATTTTCAATTAAAAAAATGAACATTTATTATTAAATTATAGTAATGTACACGTATTAAAAAGTTTAAGGATCATCTTGCACGTTATCAAAGTACACATAAGTCAAAGTTAAAGGGAGTCTTCTAAATTTTTTTTTCATTAATTAATATTACTAGTGAATTTATAGACATTAGTGACTTCACGAGCACTTACATGTCAATCAAACCACATTTTTATTTTAAATAAAGATCAATTTTGATATATTATCAAAATGAAATTAGTTGATATTATATTTATTTTTATTTTAGTTGATATATTATCAATTTTTATTTTTATATTCCTTTTGTTACGCTAAAAAGAGGCTAGTTGCATATATGTGTGTGTGTGTGTGTGTGTGTGTAGGGAAGTAGGGTAAATGAGATAGTGATTGACTGAAATGAAAATAATTTCAATAGAGTGAGGATATATCAAAAGGTTGTTACTCACCCCAATCCCCGTTACTAATAGTATAGATAGTTTTACAATTCATATTTTTTAAAATTTAATATGAAATTAATAATTAATTAAAATATATAAGTAATATTAAAAAGTATTATTAGAAATTGTTGGATAATTTATATATGGTGATAGAAGTTATTGATGTTTGAAATTATTCAAAGAATTTAATTTTGATATACTAACAGTTATTGGTCAATCAAATTTCTCCATTTGAATGACTTTTCATATCGTGAGGATAAGAGTTAATCATATTTACTTATGTGACATTATATAATTGGATAACCATAAATCTTTTTTATATTATGATTATATCAAAATTAAATCCTTATTCAAATGTGTGCGGAGTTTGAAAAAAAAATACAATTTAAAGAGATCAAAAAGGGATTACTCAACAAAATCCTCTTTATATATAATTGTTTAGATATAATAGTATAGAAGTATAGATGTATCTTTTTTTTTTTTGGGTTGGTGTAATACTCTAGTAGTTCCAACTTTTTATTAACTCGTATTTAGATTCTATTAGTTGTTACCTTTTGCATTACCCAAAAATAAAACTCACTTGAAGTTACTTTGATGAAATTAGCAGGTAAATTTTTTTGTTTTGAAAATATTTATTGAAATTATAAGCCTGGTACGTGAATAAGAGGCAACGGAAATCATAAAAATAAATCAGCTAAGCAAGATATACATAATAACAATTGAGTAGTATAATTATACAGGATTTGACAATAAGTACAGAGGATCATGCCTAACTAAAAACATGAATCTAGTAGAAAATATACATAGTGTCGCCATATACCAAAATATCATAACATAAACTACATAGTCCAATGCACTGGAAATAACACAAGTAAAATATATCAGCCTCAAGATGTAACATCATCCTCCACAAGTTATCACTGCCAGGAACTGGCATCGAATCTGAGAATGACATGGAAATCATAGACATGAGAAACTTAATGACACTAAAGATGACATCGTTATCATCTAAGTCACTTTGGGTTTATTAATAAAAAGGTGGACATACATAAGGTTTAATTATTAGGTTTTCAAAAACATGATTAACCAAAGTAGATTGCTTTTAAGACATACAATATAATCCTTTGGTTAGACATAATCAAATAACCAAGCAGAATAATTATAAAATAGATGCATATGCATGTAACTGAACTCACGCATGTTGTCATTATTGCCCTCTTTATCTACATTTTCACTGAGTGCACCAACACCAATGTCTTAACCACCCTCCATAGAATAATGAGCTTATACCAATGGTTGTTGCCACCAAATATAATTCCCAAGGGTGTTAACCCAATGGGTTGAAGGAGTAAGCTGAGCTTAACTATTTTACTTCTTCACCAATGGCATCAATCCACCTTGTCCAAAGGATAAAATGATAAGAGGTGAGTTTAATCATTTTACTTCTTCATCCAGGACACTAACCCTAATGGCTTATTCATCCAATCCAAAGTATGAGATAGCAAGTAGGGAGTTTAAACATTTTACCCAATTCTCACTAGGTGTACCAACACTAATATCTTAACCATCCAGTCCAAGAGTTGAAGTGGTAAGTTGTGAGTTTAGCCATTAATTTTTAGCATACATCATTTCTTATTTGACTCATGCATGTATGCTTCACGTCATATGTCCAGCATAAATATATCATGACACCATTTACATATTCAGAACATAAACCGTCATTCATAATTCATTGCATACGTGGAGACATAATTCATAATTGCAATAAACACATAAAATGATAATTCAAATAATCTCTCCTAAAGCACATTAGGAAACCATATCACTTGGATAAGGAGCTTTTAAATTACTAGGACTTAATATAATTCTCATGGTAGCATTAATCCTTTTTTCATTTGTCTTATAATAGCAATCTTTTTGTTAGGAATTTATATTACTTTATTTTATTTTTAAAGCCTTTAAATTATATTGTGTCAAAAGAATTAATAAATTACATATTAAGTTCATTATTTTGAAAGATCTTAAAATAATATTTTAGTATGTTTCATTAGTTATATTAAGTTTATCCAATATTTTTTCACATTTTTCTTTTTTATATCCTCCAAGCAAAGATCCAACAGTGAGCTGCACATGAGTTCCAGATGTGGCCTTTTTTTCTTCAATTTTTGACCAACCTTTCATGCTTTTCATTATCTGTAACCACTTGGACCACATATTCTTCTCCAACTTCCTCAACAACTTTATCAAGCAATTGAAAGTAATAATTTGTATTTCTCTTGTCAACACTAGAAGTATCAATAGATTACAAGAAAATTGTTCCCTTACCGCAGTACACTAAAAAATTCATAATATGTGTATGGTTTATTCCATCTGTCCAACCATCACACATTATTGTCACACCTCTCTCATTCCATGTGCCTTTCAACTTATTTATCTATTCCTACATGTTTTTATATTCAGCTTCTAGATATACATCTAAAATTTCATAAGGAGTTGGGCACTTAACTCCTGGCCTACTCAAGAGGAGCAACCACAATCAAATTTTGCAACCAAGGAGCGTTGGATAAATTCATGGACAAACGCTCATAAATAATAAATTGCTTATAGCTTCTCCAAGTCTCTTCCTTAGCGTTTTCATTAAGCAGGTACTAACTTTTGGCTACTATGTGCTTTTGCTTCTCACAAGAGTTATATCAGTAAACCTCAAAGTAAAAGAGACATCTTATGACGTTCCTCTCCACTAGTACTTGCACGGAAGCTTCCACCAGGCTCATGTATGTTGTTAAGTCCTCCTGTTTGTTGTCTGAATCGTTGTCTATTAACCCACTCTTGTTGTGATGTTATACTTTCTTGTGTGGCCAACCTTCTCTGCTCATCAATATGATCTTCTATGTCATCTTCATCATATGCTCTTAAACGTGCTTAAATTCTTCCTTTCTTTTTTTAGAGTCAATTTTCTTCACTTTTCCATCCATAAGGAGTTTCATCATGCTTTGTTCGACCAATGTTGTAACTCTAGCACAACCAGGCACTTGCCCATTGTAATCTGCTATGTGTTGCTTCAATCTAGTAACACTATAAGAAAAGTGTGGGATACCAACGAGATTAGACGGTATGGGTCATAGGTCTTTTGGCCATCGATAGAATATTACCGATAGTTGATAATTCCTATCAGTAATTTTTTATGAGTGTCCTGACGAGTATTAAAAATGAAAATTAGTCAGTACAATTAGATTAAAAACGTCATAGAGGATGTTAGATAATTAATATCACGACAGTTATTGTTAATATTATTGACAAAAAATGAAAAAAAAATTTTCCTTAATTATTCCTGCAGGTGTATTTTTAAAATTATTTAATTTTAAAATATAATTAATTCCTACGGTTTTACCTTGGTAACATTTTAATAAACTTTTATGGTTAATGCCATTGCGATTTGTAGGTCACCTATATAAACTATGGATCGTATTTAATTATTTTTTATATAATAATTCAATTACCGATTAAAGTGATGTTAAGTAAAATAATAACGAAATAATAATAAAATAAATAAACTTATGCAATAAGTAAACAAAGTATCGTAATAAAATATATACAAAGTGCAATAAATGAATGAAATATAAAAAATGAAATACTAACTAAAGTCTTGCTAGTCGTCACGTCGTTGATGCCATCATCATCATCAGACCTAGTGAAGTCGTCTGTGCCATTGAAGGGTGAAAAGCCCTCAAAAATGGAGGGGAGTGGCATCTAGGAAGCTTCTTATTAGAGCCAAAGGATCTTGAGGTCTGTATGTCCCTGAAGAAGCCCATAACATCAGTAGTGATGTTCTCCTGCATCTTTTTAAACTTAATCTTTTCTTTCTTGGCCTTCTCCTGCTAATGCTCCAAGGATAGCTTAAGCTCGATATCTCAGAGCTCCTACTCCACTCCTGCTCGGCTGCCTACTCTTGGAGCTCCTGAAGGACCTCTGCCTCCTCCTAGGTCCTGATTTAGGGCATGCACACGCTCCCTTAGAGCATCATCCCTATCAGACCCATTGGCGGAGGATGGGGATCTACTATCGGGATAGTATCTCATCCCATATATGCGACCCTTGTATGGGTTGTCGACCACCTGGGCCTAGACATCCTCTTCATTTGGAAGATGAGGGATATTAGTATCGAGCCTAGCCTTAGCCACCTAGGTCTAGTAGGTCCTAACCTCCCATAGGTCTTGAACTTGCTACAAAGGAAAAAAGATAAAACATATTGTAAACAATAAATATGACATAAGCAAAAAAAAGCAATAAAAATTAAGTAAAAAAGTGTCTAAATTGAAACTTACATAAGTGGCTTGGGAGCGAGGATCTACCCAGACCTCTAACTCCCTAGCGCCTCACCTTTCAGGTGTAGGTCTCCGGAAGAGCTCTCCTGGGTGAGAGGGTTTAAGTCCCTAAACTGCATAGATATACATAATAAAGTCATAAAAACATCGTATTTGCTATAATTCAAATGTAGTAAACTAACATTTAATAATATATTAAATGTAGAAAGGTTAAAGATTTACCAGATGCTTACGCGTGCCCTCCTAGGTGCTTGACCCACCAATGTCCAGTGACCCGCCTTTCTATAAGGCCTAGTTTGTCCTCCCCTTGTCTGACTTATCCTTGAAGGCCGAGTCAAAGGCCCAATGGCGCCAAGCTCCTAAGGGTGGCATCACTTAGCCACGAGCGTTTATGTGACCCTTGCGAATATCATGAAACATGTCTAGCAAGCGCTTGAAGGACCTAATCCTCTAAGCCCTCTTAACAGGGCTAATGCTAAAGCAGAATATAAAATGACCTCTACATACACAAAACTCATAACACATAAGTAATCATAACCATATAATTAAGTAATATATATATATATTAACAAAGGCAAATAAATCATAGAATTACCTTCTATTCCGCCACCATAACTCCTTGACATATTGCGGGATGTCAGTCTAGGTGGGGCACAAATGATTATACATACTCTGTATAACCTCCGTGATTATATGGTGACTCTCAAATAGGTCAAACTGTTAAAAACAATGAAAATATTTTAAATATCATATGCAATGCAAAATTAGAATATAATAGAAAACTTGTTTAAACTTACCTATCTTTCCTGTCCAGCCTAATTTGCTGGAGCTACCATCAAGCCTAAGTGGCCTACCATTTGGCCTGAGGGCCTCTCATCTGGATCTCTTGTATGCGACCCACTCGAGGACATAAGAGTCTAGTAAGATACGGGGCTAGGAGTCAAGGCAATAGTAAGGTTAGGGAAAGGTCACTGTCATGGATGGGTTATGACTGAATAATGGTAGGGAGGATGCCCAGGAGTGGGCATCATCCTAAAAGGAGGGATGGTGGTGGCAAGAGCGGAGGTGGAGATGGTGGAAGAGGAGGTGGTAGAGGTAGTGGAAAGGGCGGTGGAGAGGTGGTAGGAAGGGCGAAAGTGGAAGAGTGGTAGGTAAACCAATTCTGTTAAGGTCAGCCTCTATCTCTAGGAGCCATCCTGAAACAATGAAAAAGTCCACAACAAAACATGAATTATATTGGAAAATTTCAAATAATTTCATAACAATTTTTCATATAATATTGAACATTTTAGTTAATTTGAAAGTTCAAGGGTTATTTTTATCATCACTTTGTTGTTGATCATTATCTAAATCATCACCACTACTCACTTATTTCATGTTCGTGATTTCTCATTGGATGGTTACTTGTGCATTCAATTTTGTCAACTTCTCCAGTTGTCAACGGAAGAGGTTTTTCATGATTGTCTACATTGATTACTGCCCTTGAAGGGGGTGGATCATCCACTTGATAAGTATCTTCAACAGCATCTTCCTTTATTTTAATCCTACCTCTTGGTTTTGTCTTGTTCACAACCCTCCAATTTGACCTACTTTTCCCAAGATAAGACATATAATAGACTTGTCTACCATTTTGGGCTATAATAAACAGATCATAACTTCCATATATTCTGTGTGATTAATTTCAATGATTTTGTAATTGTTGTGTTATCGTGTCCTAGCAAGTCGTATTGGATCATACCATTCACATTTGAATAGCACATATTTTTTCATTGGCTCATCAACATACTCAAACTCAAGGATTTCCTTAACAATACCATACCAATCACATCCTCCATCCCTAGCATCAGCTTTAACACAAACACCAGTATTGTCAATTTTTTTCCTCTACCCAATCAGCTTATGAAACTTATACCCATTAACATAGTACATGGACCAACTTCAGCTTTATTTTTGGGCCCCCAAGCTAGGTTAAACAAATGCAAACATGTTACACTATTATTTTTGTTATAAACCTACATAGATGAAGTTTGAAATGTCAAACTAACTTGCATAAAACAAAATTTACCGACAATAATATATTGGGTTGCATAATTTTAACAAAATGGACTTACATGTAATATGAACTAGTCAAAAAATTGTTGAAGAAAATCTTGATCATGCAATTGTTCAAAGTATTTATTGTTGAAAATATATTTTAGGTTATTTTAAGGATGCATAATATCACACTTTCACCTATTAAAAAAGGGTCATTGACTTATAATATGAATGGTTGCACCTCATCAGGTTTATCAAAATGTGTAAGTGCACAAAATTCCACTCCTTAAAAGTCATCCATCGGGTCTTCTCTTTCCAGCTTATCAGGTTAATTGAATACGAACAATGTTGGTGGAATAGAGCACTTCATTCCATCATCATTACGACCAACCTGAGTTCTCCTAGATTGAAGTCTTTTCGCTAGATAAGCTTGACATATTGGTCATTCCACTTGAGGCCTATTCGTCACGGTTTTTTAAACCCTCTTATTTTCCTTTCAAATGGATACATCCACCTATATTGAACCGGTCCACACACTCGTGCTTTATATGCTAAATGTATGGGCAAGTGTTCCATTGAGTCAAAGAACCCAAGAGGAAAATTTTTCTAATTTGCACAAAATTATAGGAATATTTTTTTCTATGACAAGTAGATCATCAACCCTAAGAGTATAAGAGCATAAATCCATAAAATACTGATCAGCTTAGTTAGGGGCTTCCAAACAACATCAGGTAGCTTTCTAAATGTAATTGGAAGCGAAACACTCTAAGAAGACATGACAATCGTGATTTGTCATGCCAACAACCTTACCCTGTGTAACATTGATGCATGTACTTAAGTTAGAAGTATAACCATTGGACATTCTCAACTCCTTTAGCCAGTGACAAATAGCTTGTTTCTAAGTGGAATTCAGAGCATATTTGGCCTTTGGTTTATATAAACGACCATCTCTTAATTATTGTAAATACAAATCAAGTCGCGTGCAATACTCAGCAGATCATGCCTTATCTTGTAATTCTCTTTGGTTTAATCTGTATCTATTATAGTATTCATAATATTGTCAAACACATTTTTTTCAATATGCATGACATCTAAACAATGATGCACTAAATTATCCTTCAAATATGGCAACTCCAAGAAAATGATTTGTTTAGTCCAATTATGGAATACCTCATAACCTGACATTCGCACAACCTTTTCGACTTCTGTTATTTTTAGGAAATTATTAACTCGATCCCATAATTGGTGGCCACTTACTCTCTAACTAGAGGCTCATCATGCTCAATACAATTTGCTTTTAAGGCCATATTTACTTCGCCTATATGGATGATCAGCATCTAAGAACCTCTTGTGACAATCAAACCAAGAGTTTTTTCCTCCATGTTTCAAGGTGAATGCTTTAGTATCCTCCATGCAAATTGGGCATGCTAATTTGCCTTGAGTCATCCATCCAGCAGCATTCCATAAGCTGTAAAGTCATTGATGGTCCATATTAATGCAGCCGTCATCATGAAATTCTGCTTTGTTGAAATGTCATAAGTAAGAACACCTTGACACCACAACTCATTTAATTCATCAATTAGGGGTTGGAGATACATATCAACCTTAGCTTTTGGATTATCAGGACTCCAGATTATGCATGTTAAGAATAGGAAAGGATCTTTCATGCATATTTTAGGAGGGAGGTTGTAGGGTGTAACAACTAAGGCCAATAGGAATAAGGTTTGTTAAATTGGTTATTCGAGTAAATCCATTTGAACAGAGTCTCAATCTAACATTTCGATGGTCAAAGGCAAACTCAGGATATTGTTGATTGAAATACTTCCACACCTCACCATGCGATGGATGGGTCATCACTCTGTCACCACTATGATTTTCATTGCATCACCTCATATGTAAAGCTGTGTTCATTGATGCATAGAGGCTTTTGAGCCTAGGGATTAAGGGCAAATAGTGCATTCTTTTTTTGGAATATCATTATACCTTCCACTTTCACGTCTCTTGGGTTTAAACCTAGGCTCTTGACAAAACTTACACTCAATCAACGCAATATCATCTTTTTAAGAAAGCATGCAACATTTCAAGTAGCAGTCAATCTTTATTTCCTTTAACCCATATTTAGAAACTAATTGTTTAGCTTGATAAAAATCTTTTGGAATTACATTAGGATTTAGACTCAACTCACTTATCAATGCAGCCCACTAATTAAAAGAACTTTGGCTTTGGTTCCCTTCATACTTAATTCTCAATATCCGAACTGCTAATGACAACTCAAAGTGAACATAATCCTCCCATAAAAGTTGATTGGCAGCCTCAAGAAAACTATAAAACCTAGTGGCATCTTGGTTGGGCTTCTCGAACTGAAGGTTGCGAATAACGAGTTGCAAATTCAGGCAAGAAGCATAAAAAATCATCTCTTGATGTCTAACCAGATCATCTTCCCACAGCACATTATTGACATCGTGCTGAGCTATGTGGATCCCACTATAACTACTTATAGCCTAAAACATACCCACTTGATTCCATGCATTAACTAGCTCACCATAGTCGGTCCAAACCCAATAGTCACACATGAATCCTTACTTATACAAATGAACCCTTATCACATCATCATCTAAATACTTCCTATATTTGCACTTATTACATGGACACCTAACTTTTGTCTCATTAATGAACTATTGTGTTTGACATGCTACCCTCATAAATTCTTCAACACCACTATAAAATTCTGGTTTAATCCCCATCTATTAGGATGCAATCATTCGTACATCCATGATCGATTTGAAGGTAACATTGCACGTGTGAGTAACCCTAGACCCTATGATTTTTTAAATACATCAAATTATTACTTTCAAATACAAATTGAATTGCTATTTAATATTTCAGTATAACTACTTTTCATCTTAATTCCTTAACAAAAATTCAGGCAAAATTTCAAATATCTCCCCTTAGATTAGGAGCTTCCGTCATCAAATATTCCAGTCCATTGTTGAGTTCATAGAACTCCTAATATTTTAAAGACGTCAAATTATTACTTTTAAATCCATCGATTACTTCTTAAAGTTTTTAAATACAATTACTTTTAATATTATAATATTATTTCCTTAATAAAAGTTTCACAAAACTTTGACAACATTTCCTCTTAAATTAGAAGCTTATGTCATCAAATATTCCAGTCCATTGTTGAGTTCATAAAACTCTTAATGTTTTAAAGACGTCAAATTATTACTTTTAAACCTATCAATTGCTTTTTAAAGTTTTTTAATACAATTACTTTTAATATTATAATATTATTTCCTTAATAAAAATTTCACAAAATTTTGACAGCATCTTCCCTTAAATTAGAAGCTTTCGTCATTAATATTTAGATCAATTCAACAATAATATATATTATTAAAGGTTAACAATAGAATAGACATAGTTAAAGAGTTACATACACTTAATAATCACATAAAATTTACATAATCCTAAAAATCATTCTATTGTGCATCCCCTTATAACTCCACAATATGCATTCTACAATCTCCGCAAACACAAAGAATCTCACATCAAACAATTCAAACAAGTTGAGGAAGGACTTCTATGCCCTTCCCCCAATCAGCAATCCTCATTTCCTACAACTCTATCCTATATACATATTAAATAATATAAATAACAAGGACTTTGTTACTAAACTCTACTACGTTGGAAAAAAAAAAAAACAAAGAATCCGAAAGGTACCTCCCCGTGGAACCAAATCCAATCTTAAAATCCAATATGAACAAATATTTAATTTTACACAATTGTCAACATTTATATATGCAAATTATAAAATAAAATAAGGAAAAAAGATGAAAAACTACTCTCAATGTCCATGTCAACGTCAATAACTCACTGAAGGATCAATGCAACACCTATATTAACAAAATAATAACAATAATTACTCTCCAATGCATTAAAAAACTACACTATAGGCACCCACAAACGAATGGAAAAACTAAGCCAAATCAAAAAACTAAATCGATTAAAATGCTCACCAACGTATAAGGATTGCAATGGTGGTCTTCATTTCGTAAACGGAGCTCCAACGGCGGGAAGCGAGAAGTGGCAACGAGGGAGAGAGGGAAGAAAGAGAATGAAAGAGAATGAGGAAGAAGCATGGCGGGAATATATTCGGGTTACCAACGGTACACACCTGTCGATAACTTTAAGTCAAATAGTGTGTTTCACAATTCATTAATTACTTGGGTTTATCTGCTGTTAGGGGATACCAAGAGCTGGGTGCCAACATGCAAAATTTTCAAAAACCGTGGTAAATTTAAAAAAAAATGCTAGTAGGTAATTAAAGGAAAAGATAAATAAAAAATAAATATTAATTACCTGTTGGCAATTTAATGGCAATAATAAATAAAATATAAATATAAATATCCCATCGATAATTTAAAGCAAAGTAGTTAAAGAAAAAGATAAATAAAAAATAAAATATTAACTAACCGTTGGTTATTTAATGGCAATAATAAATAAAATAAAAATATAAATACCTGTTGGTAATTTAAAGCAAAAATAAAAACAAATGAAAATATAAGTAACATGTCGGAAACCCATCGGAAATTGTGTACGCCAAGTGGCACTAAGTGGCGCCATCATTTACCAATGGGCTTACCAATGGGTTTACCGATGGCTTGCTATGTAAATTAATAATCAAATGTTTGATAACGCAAAATGGTGATAACCCGTTGAGACACGTCGCTAATTATCGATGGATGCGTACTCGTCAGGAGTCTTTGTCAGTATCCTGGATTTCTAGTAGTGTAATGCCACCCATTATTACTCTTTATAGAGTTTACATCTAATATTGTTTTGATTATTCCTAGTCAAAGGTTCTCAAAGTGCCATCCAATATCATCACTTGGAGCACCCTCCTACCTTCCTATTGGAAACTTTTCTCTTTGTGGCATTGTAAAAATTTTACAATACCTAATTACAAAAATATATAGTAATTAATAACTTAATTTAAGAAAAAATTTAAATATGACAAGGTAATTAATTTCACACAAAATATTTAACTAAAAAATACATTATATATAAATGTTAAAATAAAATAAAATTCACATCCTCAGCTTTTTCCTTCTACACCTATTTTATATAAATAAAAATACCTTCAAAACAAATTTTTTTCAATATATTTTATTTTAATATAAAATCCAAGCACTAGCTACCAACCTCCTCCCAAAACGCTTTATTTTTTAGAAAAATAAAATGCATCTGCTATCAATCATAGGTACCCTTTTAGATAATTTATGGCTGAAAGTTTGTTATGTGTCCTACTAACTAAATTAATTAATATTTTAAATACTCATGATTAAATTACAATCCTTAAATTCAAAATGGTATCAATACCTTTAGGCACCAAAACAAAAGCCATATATTTAACTATATTATATATGTTATATATTATTATATTATATAAAAAAAACTTTGCATCCATGATAAGGGGCATTTATGCTTGAAACACGGTTTTTAGTATTATTGTGATAAAATAATTAATTATGAATAATCTATAGGGATTTTGAAAATTCTTAGACAGTTATGATTAGAATAATATGAGGAGTTTGTAAAAAATGAAAATTAATTTAATGTTATTAAAAATTAATATAATAATATTTTAATTGGGGATATAGAATAACACATATAATCGGTATAAGGACATTGAAAAAAATAATGATAAAGTTAAATAAATATTTTTAACCTAGTAAAATTGTTTAGGTATCGAATGGTACCAAAATAGTAATAATTGGTACACCAAAGTGGTAATAACCGGTACACCAAAACACTTAGTCTGGTAAAAATAATTTATATTATCAGATCCTAAATAATTTTTACTTAGGACAATCAAATAAATATTGATATTTCCAATACCAATACAAGATAAATTGATCCAGAAATATTTCATTGTTTACTTTCTCTCCAAGTTGTTCTATTATTTAAAGGAAAAAGAAAAGCAAAAAGCTTTCTTCTTGGGTAGGCAAGCAGAATTCACGTTTCTTCTTCTTCCCTTCACCATTTTCAGTTTCTTCCTTCTTGAAACTCCATGAAAGCTTCCAATTATTGAAGGTTATGCTTGGGAAAACACTTAAACTTATTCAAGAACACTTCCTCTACATCATAGCCTTGCCAAAACCTTGTTTTTCCAATTCAAAAATGTCCAAACAGGAGCATATCTAGTGGCTAGAACATGGGTTTGGAGCTTTAGTTAGGAGGAAAAATTAGAGAAAAGTTTAGCCAAAAAGCTTGGAAGAAAAGTAGGAAAAATTCTAGTTTATTGCCTTGTGATTGTTTGGCTATTTTGCTAATATAAACTCTTGATATGTGCTTGAAATTTATGTTGTGAAATCTGAAATTATTTCAAGATGCTTATGCATGAACTTGGTAGATGTAAAAGGGTGCTATACTTGAAAGCCTTATAAATTGAGTAATTGATGTAAGAGATTTAACTATGTAAATGAAGAGATTTTTATTCCTTAAAGAGAATGAGAAATCTAGAAATTTTTCAAGAAGATAACCAGAAATATTTTCTAAAAATCTGCAAGTTTGGTATTTTGAGGTATGATGCTAAAGTTTCATGAAAAATGATGAGATTTTGATCCATAGAAGAAAAACTCTGAAATCTAAGTAATACACTTAGTTTAATTTCCTGAAAGATTGAAGAATTACAATGTAAGGAGTTCTATAAGTTTCTACTATGAAGAAATCTCATAAAAGATTAGCAGATTTTGAGAAAATCTCATCAAGAGTAATAGATTTTATAAAAATAGTTCATCAAGGTTAATAGACTTTCAGGAAAATAGTTCATCAAGCCTAATAGATTTTAAAGAAAATCTCGTAAATTTAAGTTTTCTTTAAGAAAAATCTCATAAAAAGTTTATTAGATTTTACCGATAAATCTCATAAGAATCCAAGAGAATTTTGAACAGAATATCTCATAAGGTTTCAGAAGAGTTTGAACAGAAAATCTCATAAGAATTCAGAAGATCTAAAGAGAATATCTCATAAGAAATTCAAGAGATTTTCAAAAGAGAAAGTCTCACAGGAATTCAAGAGACTTAACAGAGAAAATCTCATAAGAGTTAAGAGATCTCAAGAAATCTCATAAAGAAGTATGAGATATAGAACTATTAAGAAGAGATTTTACTTTATAATTGAGAAATTCCCCAACTACATGATAGAGTTCCAAACGAATAAAGAAAATTGAAGAAATACGTCATATGTAATGTTAATTGCTTAATGGTAAGCTCATGGATTCACGGGTAGTAGTAGACGTGCTATGCCCTTGGAACTATATAAGGTTGTAATTGCGACGGCGTTACATCATTTTGAGAAAAGGGATGTACTGAGAGAATAGCGGGGCTATTCAGAGATGTAGTAGACGTACTCATCTAGTGAACTATATCAGGTTGTAACGTGACGCATTACATCGTTGACAGGTACAATTCATAGAGAGAGTATATCAGAAGAATCTTATGAGTTCTACCATTAAGTTTAAAGTAGCTAACCAAGTTGAGTCACAGAAAATAATGATACTAACTACATATCAATTGCTTGATTATAAGCTCATGGATTCACAGAATGATCTATATCAGGTTGTAGTGCGAGGTACTACAACAAGTGAACTATATCAGAATGTAATACGAGGTGTTACACAACTAGAAATACATCAGATGAGAAGTATATCAGGAATCCTATGAGCTCTATTCTCAAGCTTAAAGTTCATAATAAGATTGAACCCAAGAAGTAACGAAACAAACCAAATGATTATTATGTAAACAATCAAAATGAGCAATTATCGTAAATCCTACGACCTTTATATTCTCAAGCATAAGTGTACTCATAATACTGTATTTAATAAGTAAAGTGGATAAGCAAGCTTGATATTTCAAAAGAAGTTAAAGATACTTTAATTATTTTAATGTTATGTCAAATATCACTATGTAGTAGACTAGTATTTTTCCTATTGGAATCTTTGATTCTCATTCCTGCTCATCATATTTTTATAGATTGCTATGTTGATGATTACTTTGTGGAAATTCTCAATTGGTACTGGAAGTTTGAAGAACCGATGATTAGAATTTAGTCAGTTATTTTATTTTCTTTTTGGTGAATGTTAATTAGTACCCTACCTAGACTAAAGGATTCCTACGTGAACCAGGGTAAGGGTTTGTCAAAGTTTTATAAGCTGTTGTTTTGTTGCTGGATAATACAACTATGTATTTTTGATAAATTATTTGTGTTCAAATTTAACGACTAGAGAGAGCAATCTATGTTTGTCTAGAAAAAAAGGCTCATATGTAATATATATATATATATATATATATATATATATATATATATATATATATATACTCCATCAAAGGTCAAGTAGAGATAACAGGTAACAACTGCTCATTATAAAGTTATGGCTTAAGCATAGCCTTATGGTGTGAAGGGTGTTACATATGCCACTTATCTCACTACCAAACCTTAGCTTTTTGCATGAGTTTTATCTAGTTATTGATACAATTAATAAGGATTCTGATTTATTCCTCATTGTGCGATGTTAATAGAATTATTGGCTTTTGCGCTAATTTTGGAATAATTTATGTTTACATCCTGTTGCGTTTGACTCATCTCTTTGAGTATGGTTTAGTGCATAGAAGTTTTGGATCAAGTATAAAGTGTCAAAAGTAGGGCTTGGAAACTCTCTGGAAGAAGTTTGGAGCAAAAACAATGAAAATCGTGGAAGTTTACCATTCTGGTGAGCGCTAGCACTATAATAACAACCATGAAATTTTGGCACTCAACGTTCTATTGAGCACTCTAACGTTCATTTAGCGCTACAGCACTCGGGTGATAGTAGAGTAACAGATCACTTATTTTTGGACCCCAATTTGGGCTATTTTAGGGAGCAGGATTTAAAGATTGTTTCAGCTTTTGCCCTAGTTTTTTATTCACTTTTGAGCTGCCACTTTTAGTTGCTATTATTCTTTCTACATCTCTCTACCATCTTCTCTCTATATCTTCTTCTCTATTCTTTTATCTCTTAGAAATTCCATTATTTAAGGTTCTTTGTCTTAGAGATTGTGGTAAGGATTATTTCTATTATTTTCATATTATCTTTTATCTTCATTGTTGTAATCCTCCAGAGATGGAATAGTAGATTTCTTTAGTGTAAGGGTTTCCGATGAATTGGGATGATGTTTGAGACCCCTTTTTAATACTAAATGCATTAGTTTTCTTAATGTTCTGAGTTTCTATTCCTATAATTATTGTGGTGATTGCTATAATCTTTATTAGGATATCTAAATTGACGATCGTCGCTTAGGAAAACCCTTCGAGCATAAAATGATAGATCTATTGGTTTATGTTTGAGGGAGGTCATTAGAATTAACTTTCCTATTGGCAATTAGGCTATAGCAGTTGGTTCATTAAATCAATGTGATTTCTAAATAAATTGAGATCTAGTTTATTAGTTATTTGCATTGGTCAAATTTTAGATGTCGATTGATTAATCCTAGAATTACCAGTAATTCATTACTAATCACCACTAATAGATTCAATATTTGGTCAATGATAATTAATTTCTAATCCTAGGAATACCTTACACTAGTGTCTTCTTCACTATTGCTATTATCTTTTAATTTCAATTGCTTTAAATCTTAATTCTCCAAGCCCCTTATTTTCCTAATTAAGTGTTGAATTGAGAAACGACCTAGGTTGTGCCATTTGCTATATTTTTTTTGTGCAACTTAGCATTAAAATAATTTCTAATTTAGGAGGTAGGCGCAGTCTTTATTTAATCCACGCGCTCACATTCAGCAAACCTTTTCTTCTACACTCTTCTATATATATATTTAACTATATTATATTATATATAGATATATTAAAATGAAAAACTCTATTCTTCTACATAGTTCCATGGTCTTCTTCTTCATCTTGTGGAGCTGAACAGCACCTAGCCACCTGCACTACTCTTCTTCTTCTCATAATCTCATGGAAGAATAGCACCCCCCAAATCCCCATTGTGATATCCTTCTACAACCTCTCTCAAGCCTTCAATCTTTCCATCTTTCATTTTTCAAAATGAAAGAACCACAACCTTCCTCCCCTCAAGTCACAAAGAACACAGATCTCCTAATATCCCAAATATGAAGTTTAACACAGATATACTATAATATCCCAAATACGAAATTTAGTGATATGTGAATTGTTATTATTATTATTATATAAGTAAAGATATAAGTAACGTTACTATTATCATTATTATTATTATTATTATTATTATTATTATTATTATTATTATTATTATTATTATTATTATTATTATTATTATTGTCATATAAAGAAAATCTTGAGTTGTTGCAACGAGAACACGTTGAAGCGCATGTGCCAACGTTGTGCGGTGACGCGATCACATCAAGTTCAGGTATTTGTTTTATACTTCTAGTATACATTTGGTACATCATAATACTCATAAATATTTTTCTAAAAACCCTAGCCATCCAACCTAGAGAGAAGTGTGATTTCTCTCAATTTTCTGATTAATCTAATCCAATAAGTGATCTTCATAGAATTAAGCTAGTTTATTCCCCTTTTTATCTAGTTTGAGAGTTTGGTCCTGTCAGACATAGTTTTCTCACAACATTCTTCCTCCCTACCATCCCAAACTCATTTAGGGTGATAAAATCAAATTATTTGTGTTTTCATTATATTGTTTGCCAGTTACCCGTGCCAATCCTGCTATCCAAGGTTAAGTTGTTCCTGGAAACACACTCCTATCAACTGTGAGTGGATTTAAGCTCATGGTCATACTATTATTTTTCCAGATTATATAAATTATTTATGAAATTTTAGAATGATTTATACCTAGAAAACATGCTTTTATGGATTATGGAAATTTTAGAAATATTATTCTTTTTACATTATCATGAAAATTAATTATTTTGGAAAACTCATGGGACCGTAGTTGCAATATGCATGTTTAGAATTATTTTATTAGTTAGAAAAATTGTATGAACCCCAGTGTAATATGAACAACAAGAACAATGAATTATTTGAATACTGGTTTTTGGGCAATAATTAGAGAGAAACATAACGAGTTAACGGCTATAGAAATTGATCGTTAACATTGGTATCAAGTGGTTTGCTAGAGGACTAGCTCACCCACAATACGGAACCCAATGTGGTGTCCATTTATGGGACCTAGTTATGTACCCATTAGATTAGTCATTGGCTTAAATTCATCTTTCAGTCTAGTTATATATGTACAAAATATCTCCTATTTCTTACTTATTATTGCCATGAATTTAGTTAAATTATTTTTTTAGTACAGTTATATGTAATTATATATAAAATGTTTTACATTAGTTGCATTTATATGTTGTGTATTTGTTGTTACTATCCCATGTGGGTTCTAAGTGGAGACTTGCTCACTGAGTTTTGATGAACTTCCTGAACACCTAATTTTGTCTGGCAAAAAAAAAATAAAAAATCAAAAAAATATTGGCCTTTTTGTAGTTTATTCCTTCTTATAAGTTTGGCCCAATTTTCTTTCAAGCCTTTTTGTAGCTCATTTTTATTTATGTCCATAATAAAAAGGTCCAATCGTTTTAGCCTAAGCATCTTATTCCTTTTGATTTTTGTCCAAAAAATAAAATAAAATAACATAAAAAATAATTAAATAATAAAAATGAAAAAAGAAAGGAAATGGGATGGGCATATGCTCTGTTGCCTCCCACTCCAGCTAGCTCCACTCCTTGCACTTCCTACAATAGAGAATGGGCTCTCCCAGTTTGGGAGCGTGAGCAAGGTAGAAGGCATGGGGACAGGTGATAAGTATGCATTTATATACATATTTTGTACCCTATTCTTAGTGTGCTAGCTCTCTTTTATGCTTAATTATATGCATTTGCATCATATTTGAGTTTGGACATTGATTTGAGCATTAATGAGAATTTTCTGCATAATTGCACTTATGGCACTGTTTTGTATTTTGTACTTAACTAGAGTTGTAGACCTCTAAAACTTATGATATTTGTCTTGTAAGCTAAGAGGATTATCTACAACTTTCATGTAGAGCTCAAAAGCCCAAAAAAAGATAGCTAATTAAAATAAGCCTAGAAGTTAGAACTAAGGAACTGAATTTCCAGATTGGATATGCTTCAATAATCAGGGCATATCTATCTCATCTACAACTTTCATGAAGACACCAAGAGCTAATTCCGCGTTTCAGGGGTCAAACTTGATAAAACTTGCTGTAGCGACCTCTCGCTCAACGACACCCTGGTGCCATTTGCAACTTTTGGTTAGCAGCTCGCTGCGAGCTAGGGTCGCTACACGAGCTCTGACAGTCTTGCACGCATTTTAATGAGTTTTGAATCTTTAAATGATCCTAAAAAGTCTTATAACAGAGGACACGCTCTCTTAGTTCAAAATAGCTAAAATTAGGTTAGGTTAAACTCTCCTCCTCTTCTCCATCTCTTCCCATCTCCTCCTCCTTCCTCCACCTTTCCATTTCCTCCTCTTGACCCATCTTTTTCCTCACCCACTCTCTTTCTCTTAGATTAGGTTTTATTTTCTATTTTTATTGTAGCTTCTCCATGGAGGAATGAGTTTGTAAGAAGCACTAAGGATTCTCCAAGTCCAAGGGTTTGTCTTGAGGCTTGCATATTCAATGAATACATGGTTTGGTTTCTTGATTTTCCTTCTCTCATATTCCTTCCATTGCTCATATGTTTATGTTGATTAGTTGATTGATTATGATATGTGAATGTGTGAGTATGTGATTGAAATAAATCTTGATTTTGCATGCTAATTCATGATTGTGGGTTGGATGCATAATTGAGATTGTTGATTAAGCATGAATTGGTTGATTGATTAATGAATGCTTGGTTAGTTTAGAAAATTAAGATTAATTCTTGATTGAGGTTAGACTAATGTAGTTGGTGCTCAAGTTAGTGTATGCATTTAGAGATTCAGATCTCAATTACTTAAGTGTTGTATGTTAGCCAAATGCTTGGTGATTGATTGATTGCTAAGTAAATTATGGTATTAAGGTTGTGTGATTGCATGATTCTACGCACAAGTTAGTCACCTACCATTTGTTTGATGAAATGTGTTTGTTAAGGATAGATAGATTCTAAGTTTAGGAAATCCTTGTGCTAGTGCTTTAGTTAATTGTTAGATATTTCCTTGTTTTAGTTTATATTATATTTTTGTTTGATGCACTCATTGAAAAACCTCTTTGTTACATAGTGTATTAGTTCACCAATATTATTGGGAGATAATCTGAGTTGCACACCGTTATATTATGTTTTTAGTGCAATTCAATTTTAAATAAATTTGTTAATTTGCTAGAGCTAGATACGCAACAATCTAGTATCTACCAACAGGTCTGTGTGGTTATCCTGCATTCCAGAGACGTATGGAGATAAATCCTAATTAAAGGAAAACCAGCTCAATATAAGGCGGATTCATCAGCGCAAGAAAGGGGGAATCACCAGTCACAGAGACTAACATAGACTGGCATCACTCCCTCACCACTATCATCAAAACCATCCTCATCCCAGCCATCACGCTCCTCCATTTCCATCATCACAGCCTCCTCCCCAAAAGAACAAAATCACAGCCATCACTCCCAAGTTGCTAGCTTTCTTCACCCCTTTCACAACAAACACAACCATTACCCACACAACCTGCAAAATTACAAAGCTAACCTTGCCCTCAACCCCAACACCATCACCATTGTCCTTATACTTGAGCCACCCATCATCACCCATAAGCCAAAAACCAAACCACAGCCAAAGCAAGAACCAAGCCAAACCACTAACAAAACCATACACCAAAATCATATTTCAATATCAGAAAATAAGCACAAAAAAAGGAAGAACACAATGGCTTCTATCCTTTCTTCCATGTCGCCGTAGGTCCTTTGCTCCTCCGCGTCACACCTCCACACAGCAGTAGCTACGGAGTCCATCGGAACCTCTGCCGCCGAGCTTGCGAAGCCACTACATCGTGCCTCTGTCCGGTCGTCACAGAAAAACTTCACAACACCTCTGCCTTCACTGTGAACCAGGCCGCGAGCAGAGCCTCAGCGTTAAGCCAATTGCAGCACTCCGGGAACTATCCGCGAAGCCGCTGCAACGCCCCCTCCTGCCAACCTCCACCCTTGACAGTTGCGAGCCAGCTGGCAGCTTCCTCTTCCCTCAGCCTCAGTATAGCTGTCGCCTCCACCCTTTGATCTGGTCGCTGTTTTAGTTTGTGAACAATTGGGAATTTGGTTTGGGGATTTAGGTTTTGTTGTTCTTTTGGGGTCAGATTCTTTTTTCATTTTATTTCATTTGGGTTTGTTTGGTGTAGGTGGGTTTGGGTTATGATTTTTTTTCTTGTGAATAGGATTGTTTAGGACTAGAGTTTTTAATATGGGTTGTTTGGTTTATTGTTTCTTTTAAAGAAGTCTCATCATTTTAATTTTTTTGGCAAAAAAATATTTTTTAATCCACACAACAACTTGTGATTTTGATGTATGATTTATTATTCTCAAGTTTTACAAGAATGTAAGGGTTATTGGATAGTCACCATTTAAATCTGTAAAAGTGGGTTTTAATTTCTTTATAAAAATTATTTTCAAAATTGAAATCAATCAACATATTTTTTATTTTCTTTTTAATTAAAATCCATCAACACACAATCATTTCATAATCGTTTTTATAAGAATGACGTGTTTTGAGTTCCCCATGCAGGAGAATTAATACGTTGCATAACCAATAATTATCAAGTTAAAATTAATTTTTCTTTAAATTTTATTCTCTTTTTATTTATTTTTATTTTATTCTTGTATAATTATTATGATTTTTGGGAAAAAATAAATATTATTAAAATTATAATTAATTTGTATAATGAGCTTCTAGGGTAACCATATTTATACGGATATATTAGTCTGCAGTGAGATTAAGTTTCCACCATTACCTAATTGTAATCAGACTCCTAACCTCAAATATCTTTAAAAGCTTTATCAAATCAAGGTTTTCAACTTTAGCAGAATTAAAATTGTCAACTCTTATTTTCGTTTTTTAAATTGGTTGTCATCCTCATTGTGACGCTTTTGGACGTTACACTCACCCTCTCCTCTTCCTACATATAGCTACCTTTAGCTTTACCAGAATCTCTCAGTGATGCTACAACTTTTGGTGAGTTTCACTTTGAGTGAAGCTTATTACAGGTTATGTTAGTTTAGTAGTGCTTCAGGAATTATGTAGGTAAATCTTACATACATTATATTATTTTAATTATTTTAAGAATTTTAACCTTTTATTTAATTATGTTTGGTTTCGGCTAGTATGTTTATTATGGTTTATATTCAGGATTTAAGTTTTAGAACATTTTTAGAATTATGAAATTTAGTTAAACTTTAAATATTTTGAATATATTTGATTTATTTATTAATATTAGTCAGTCATATTACCAAGGCTTCTGATCAGTCTTATGTGTCCACGTTTCCGGCAAGCGTGACATCTACACTTATTCACAAAACAATAAAAATAAAAATAAAAATAAAAAATGGCAAAGGCAAAGAACACAGAGCTTACTCCTTCTGGCTTTCAAGGATTACAATTGCAAAGTCTCAACCCAAACCACGACGAAGAATATGAAGATGAAGGAGACTCATCGTCTCATAGGTCACAACAACAAGGTTTTTGGATTGGTATGAAACCCTTCATCTTCCTCTTCCTCTTCCTCCAGCCACCACCACCACTTTGAATGGCTTCTGTTGTCGACAACATTGTCCGTCTCTCAAGTCTTCTTTGAGAGTACAATCGTGGAGAAGATGAAGAGAACAACAGGGAGGTAGGGTTTTTGAATGTGTTGAAGTTAAATTTTAGATCTCGGTCTACTATTAAAAAAGAATAGAGTTTTGTCTTGATTTGTTGATGATTGATGGGGAATCTTTTCTTTTCTCTTTTGATTTGCGAACACTAAATAAGGGACAAAAATTGATGTAATAAAAGGTTGGCATAAACAAAACAGGGGACATTTTCTTTGATGCATTCTGTTGCCCACAACATTATTATGTTGCAATAGCAATGCCGTTACATTGCGATTTTTTCGTGATTTAAGTTCATACCTTTATTACAGTGCGATGTCGTTGTCGGCACCTGAACCGCAATATTGCGCTACATCACGTGATGGGATCCGTAATTTAGAACGGGTGTGGTGATCATCATGAAGACATCAAGTATAGAGTGGGTGATGGTGTCATGCATGACATTTCAGTCCCGAAGGTGGCCTTTGGGTACGTGTCGATATTTCGTGTCAGAGTGTTGTATTGGACGTGAGGCGTCGTGTGGAAAATAGTGGATGCAACATTTCCATGCATTATGCTCTACGTTTTTGATGCAATATGATACGCAAGGTGCTTAGTACATGATTATGAACACTTAGGATGATATAGAAGATAGTTCGTGAGGAGCCTCCTTTCATTAGCATGTCACAAGCTGGCATAGAGTATTCACGAAGTCATATTGATGAGATGGGAGCAAGTTCATGAAGAGCCTCTACTTTCATTTGGGTGAATGGGTGTTGATCTCATTCTAGCGCCTTTCAACCACTTAAGGCAAGGACCTCCACTCTTATTTTGGTGAGTGGGTGCTAGTACATTACTAGCCCCTTTTAGCAATTTCTACAGGCCTCCACTCCCATTTCAGTGAGTGGGTGGTTGTACATAACTAGCCTTTCAGGCATTTCAGCATGGCCTTCACTCCCATTTCGGTGAATGGGTTCTAGTACATTACTAGTCTCTTTAGCCATTTCGACAAGGGTCTCCACTCCCATTTTGGTGAATGGGTGTTGATAGGTTCTAGCCCTTTTCAGCTACTTAAGACAAGGCCTCTAGTCATGCTCGAGTGGGTTGATCCTGTACTAGCCTCTTTCAACCACTCAAGGCAAAGACACCCACTCATGTTCGAGTGGGTCATTGTTCACACATCACGCTGTTACCTAGCCATGGTTAGCACGATTTTGATAATACAAAGCAGTCGTCATTATCTAAATAAAAATAAATCATTCATTAATTATATATATTTATTTTCTTTCATAACATTTTTTGACAAACTAAATTTAATATGTTGATTTTCTTCCTCGTGCCAGGCTTAACGAATATGGGTCGCAGCTTTTTAACATGCTTTCAAAGTCTAGGTATGCCTTTTCTAGTCCTTTTTCTTTTGATTATAATCAAGGTTGTGGTATTTCTTGCCCACTCTCTTTTTCCATTCCTCTTATTCACAATCATTATTCTCTTCCTTCTTTGGGCATTACCCGTCTTCCCTCCTTCACCTATTTGTAGAATGCCTTCTTCACTATATATGACATTACTCAACCTATGAGTTATAGCTTCATGAAGAAAGCAGAATTCTGGGACTCATTTTTCCTTGTCTGTGAATCTCTTTTGGCTCCTTGTTCTCAGCAGGACTTCATTGATCCATTCATCCACAACTTGACTCAATTGGTCTCTTGACAACGGCACTGGAGGCAATTCCTCTGTTCGTCAGATGTAGCTCTCCTTAGATTTGCCTTCATGTTATCTATAGGACCCTTGTTTGTCGTCTTGCTCTATCCTTCTCGGACAATAGCCATAGCTCTTTGTTCTACCCTTGCTTTGTTCCTCCATTGTGTACACAGACTCTACTTCCTTCAGACACTTCCCTTACTTTCTCAGTAATTCAGAAATGTTTGCAGCTTAGTTCATCAACTCAGCAAAGGTGGTTATTCCTCTCATAATCAAGAACAGTTGGACTCTTCTTCAATATTTTGAATGTATCCATAGACAAGATCCACCTCAAGTAACGTCTCTTTGTTGCATTGAAGTTCTTTGTCCTTGTAGCCCCTGATGAAAGCAATTAGACCTTCATCGATTCGTTGTTTCACTCTGCCCAAGTCCATGATGTGGGTCACTCTTTCTTCATGCATGAACTTATTGCAAAATTCTGTGGCCAGCACTTCCCACCTGTGGATGGATCCGGGTCACGACTTGGTATACCATGTAAAGGCTCGTCCCATGAGAGATTTAGAGATCTCCTTATTAAGCCTAAGCTTTCTATTCTCTCTGTGAACACCAAGATCATCAACAAATTAACGACATCAGATGCTCCTTTGCACTCCCACGCCCATCAAACTTTCAAAAGGTATGCACTTGGTAATCCTATGGGATATGGTTTGCGAGCTACCTCCATAGGGTAAAAAGGTTGAAGTCGAAGGTGGCAAGTTGCTTGCTCTTGCATTCCTCCACTAGTCTCATTACTTCGTCCTGAGTCACCCACTTCTCGCCTTGTTCTTGGGATTTGGATGTTGCCTCCTTGCCTGTCCCTCCTTGCGTGTAGTTTGATTCTCTGTCTTCCTTGTGGTCTTGCTTATGATTCTTTTCCAATGTCTTCAAGAGTTTGCTCTACACTTCCACCAGCACGTTGATGTTATTCCTTGATGGCTCAGCATTCTCTCTCACCATCTCCAGCACGTCCATCTCAGGTGTCTCCTCCTTAACTCTCCTCGTCTCATTCCTCTTGCTCCTTTCATGCTCACTTAAAGTCACTTCCATCATGGTTAGTTGCTTCCTCCTCTCCCAAGTGTAGTTACCGAATGTTTTAGAATAGATTCTTTAAACACCAAGGAGACAAAGAAAACAAATCAATCAAAATCAAACAATCACCAGCAAAAAAAAACGTGTTTCAAGCAGATTTACTAGTGAAAAAGAAAGAAATAAATAGAAAAATTTGGGAAACACTTACCGACGAATCATTCTGCCGGTAATCCATTGATAATATTTGTGCTATCTAGTGCCAAATTAGCGGGCTTATTACCATGAATTTTTCTCAATAATTTATTGATAATTATTTTAAAAAAAATTAGCCCATTACCGGCCAATTTTTTAACCCATTATCCATGGATATTTTCACCGGTATTCCAATTTTCAAATATCACGCTAGGCTATTGAAATTATTGGCAGATTTTTCAATGGAAAAATCCCCTGGTAACATGTTATTTTTGTATTATTTTAATATTACTGACGGAAAAATCTGCAAGTAATGGGCTAAAAATATTTTTTAAAAAATATTGTAATATTACCAATGGATTTTTCCGCGATAGTAATATAAGTGAAACGTCATGCTTTTGAGTTAAGTTACGTGTGAAAAATCCATAGGTAATGGTTAAAAATCCGTCAATAATATTTTATGTATCCAACCACCCATTCTCCTCCCCCATTTCTTCTCTCATCAATTGTTCTCCTTTCCATCTCTCCATTGGCTGTCTTGGTTTTTAGGCCATTGCTCCGCCATTGTGATGTCATTTTTAGTAAGGAGGCCACCATTATTTTGTCTTGAATTCCTCTATATTTTAATTGGTTTTGTTTTTTGATTTGGTTCTATTTTTGTTACCCTTTTCTTCTTACCTTTTTCTTTTTCTTTTTCTTTTTTTGTTTAGACCTATTGTTGTTACCACTGCCATCACTGCTCCCCGTGTCGCCAAAGACGTTGCTATAGGCGAGTCTTATTTTTTAAATACTAATTAGTTTTTTCAAAATTATTGAATAGGTGTATTATTTTTCAAGTACTAATTAGTTTTTTTTAGTTCTGCCACTACTGCCTGTAGCTGTCGTCGTTGAAGTTGCCACCACCATCGAAGTCACACATGAAAATTCAATTCTTTTTAAAAAGGTGTTTTCCAAAGGATTTTCCCACCCGTAAAATATAATTAAAAATTCTAAATTAATATTACCAGCCAAAGAATTTGCCAGTAAGTCTAGTTTCTTTAATTTTTTTTTTAAACTACATTACTATCCACCAGTAACACGTAAAAATTTCCTAGTAATGATTTCCCACTAACGAGTTTTTACAGATTTTCCCAGCCTAATTTTCTTTGTAAAATCTGCTAGTACTTCCCTCAGAAATAGTTACCAGTGGAAAAAATCCGCCATTAATAGTTTTTGACGATATTATTATCGTGTGTCAAAATCCACCAGTAATGTAATTTCCACTGCTAACACAAAATTCATCAGTAACAGCCATTTTTCTAGTAGTGAATATAAAATAATATGAATGAGACAAGAACTATGACTGAAATTCTTCTTTTTATTGAAGATTTTCCATTATATTACAATGGCTGTTTTTGTCTCCGTCTTCTCTAAAGTCAAGAAGAATTTCTCTCTAAGAATGAGCTGTCTTATATGAATGGAATCACTTACTATTTGTAGACAAAATTGTTGGGATAAATTAGTAGTTTCCCTTTCAATGCTATTCTTTGCAACTGGGGCTAATGTGAGGCGTTTCCATTGGCTCTCAATTATTAGCTAATAGGCTTATTGAATTTAGGACCAATTTCATTTATTGAGAATAATTTCACAGCACTGTGTCTTGGGCTTCTTTTCTTAGACACTTCCAATTGGTCAAGTCCATTACTCTAAGATTGATTCTAGAACAACTAACATTACACTTGTTACAAGATTCAATAGATGGCGAATAGTAGAGATAATGAAATGAATTACTTAGCTCTCATTCATGAACAAGACCAAATGGCTATATTTTGCATATCACAAAGTGATTATGCTAATGTGGAAGGGACAATTTTTCATTTCTTTAAGGGAAGGAGTCCTCCTAGAGTAAAAGAAGAAAACTTAGACAATTTTTTTTGTGATTCTTTTTCATCCTAGAGGATTATATATATAATGCTGTAACACATTCTAAAATTTTCTTCCCATACACTAACAAATTAACAATTCTTTTCCTCACATACCCAGCTCTATAACATTTCTCTTAGTTACTTAACCCCAAAAGCAAGCTCAAAGGGTAAGGGTTGTCTAAGACTTATAAAGACTATCTAGGCATTTTCTCTAGGCAATGTGAGACTTTAATAAAAGTGAATGATTTATAATGAAGATAAGTTGCAACTTGCTAGTATAGACCAGTTAAATTGAACAAAAAACAAAGTCATTCTGGTTTTCCCATGCTCAAATTAATGAGTATAGTTCAGAGGTGCAGGAGAAAATTAGACACAGATTTTTGCAGTGATATACATTTTAAGCCTGATCAATGAATCTTAGGCACAATTTAATCTGTAAAATGAACAGTTAATCTAAGCATTTAAAAACATCATTCCTGTACTACATAGTCTCATTAAAAGATTGACTACATAATCTCATTAAAAGATTGACAAACTATTCTAGTCAATTTACATCAGGACTTCAGGACTTATGGTACAGAATAACATCTAAGTTCATAAGATCAAAAAACCCATAACAGAAAAAAATATAGAAACACACAAATGCAATATCAATGGGATTTTGCAGTGCTTTCTTTTCTGATGCATGTGGACTCAAGCACCATAAGAGAAGAAAGTAGATGAATGAGATCTTTGCTGCTAAAGAAGGAATTGAATGAAGATGAAGCAGAAGTTGAAAAGGAAGAGGAGGAAGCTAAATCTGCCCCTATTGAGTTATGTGCACCACAGCAAGAAGTGGATATCAGATTAGGCTTTATCTGAAGTTGACAAGGAGCTCGCTTTTGTAATCAACTCATGCACCTTCTAAACTCAAACTTTTCCCTGTGACTGTAAATTTGGAAACCTGGAAACTCAACCCTAGAGTCCTTCATTCTTGCTTCTCGGCACTTCTCTTTCTTGGACGTATTTATCCATTAGCTGTGACAGTTTAGAAAGAGATCAATAACTAATAGAGTATGAAAATTGAGCCAAAGAATCAGACATTAACAAATAGGAAAAAGAAAAAAGAAAAAATTGATTGCTGCACTGGATTTAAGTTACAATTGATCAGCACATTTCCCTATAAAGGCTTTCAACATGTGTTGTGTAATTAGCATATTAGGGACTTAAAAAATTGTAAAAACCTTAAGGACTTCTTGGTTGGCCACTGGCTAATCAGCTCGTCAAATGTATTTCCCAATTATGAGGTACAATAACGAACTAACCCATGGCCTATTCAATAAAGTTGGCTACATGGATTAAGCAATTTCTTAAGCTCTATTATAGATCACATTTATGTCTAAATCATTAACATTTAAAGATCTTTTAATAGCTTGACCTATTGTTTTCTGGATCTCTTCCTTTAATTATTCAACTTTCTTTCATCTTATCCATTTTTCTTACATTTTTTCGATAATAGATAATTACATAAATTAAAATAAACAAAAAAATATTGAAATATACTATGCATTGTTCCTAGAAGACTCCTTATATGCGAGGTAAAGTTATAGGGTTTGTTGTCTCCATAAGCAACAACCATTTGCACATTTCTAATTCATGTGACGGAAGAATCAATGCACAAATTTTTATAAGACCTAAGTTTTCAATGACAGTGACTCTCATAGCAATGCACATGCATTAAGTAATTTCTTATTGCATTGTTTCCCTCCCACTTTCTTTTAGAAAGCTAGTAACATGATTCATCTATTATTAATAACATTTTGGCAGCTAAAGTCATGGCTAATATCAAGTAAACCAGTCACATAAGATTAAGCAAGATGATTTTGTATAGTCAGAGTTCACTGTATTCTCAAACTTTGAAATCATGATTTGGCTATGATTGTCAAGCCAACCGAGCTGAATCAATTCAATTTAAACTACATCAATCACATGTCTGATATTCTATTGAACATTTTTATATTATGGACTTTTTAATTGTTCATGTTCCTGTGCACATACACGTTACTAGCATTCACTACAAGAAAAGCACGGAGACACCCTTATCGACGGATTTTTCGATGGATATGAATTATACCGACGAGTATATCAATAAATATAGGGTCATTGGTTTCCTAGGCATTGATGAATATTATTGATGGTATAAAAAAACTTGTCAGTTTTTCGACTAGTGTACTGATGGGTAATAAAATATTTAGTCGTTGGAACAATACAGGCGCCACGTGGCCGTTAAAGATATATTTATACCGATGAGGTATTTAATATTACTGATGGAAATTGAAATAAATAAAATAATTTTTTTAAGATTTTATTGACGGTTTTAAAGTATTTTGATTTAGGAAAAAATTATTTTAAAAATATTTGCTTATTATCGACGTCATACCCATCGATAAAGAAATAATTTTTTTGAATTTCCTGTTTTAACTAGGTAATTTATTATTTATTTATTTACTTATATAATAACCTAATTATAAATTAAAATGATATTAAATAAGAAAATAATAAAATGAATGAATTAAAATGATTAAATAAAATAGAAAATTATGATAATAAAATATATAAAAATTACAATAAATGTAAAAAAAATTCGAAATGGAAAAAAATAAAGCTAAATAAAAATTAGCTGAACTCTAGGCGTCGCAGGTATCGTCATCATCATCATCATTTGAACCATCGTTGTCATCCATGCCATTCAACTTAGTGGTCCTCAGAGATGGAGGGGAGTGGGATATGGGAGAATGAGATCTGAGGGAGCATCTTGCCGAAGCTGAGGATCCCAAACCTGCATGTCTTGGAAGAAGGTTATCACATCTACAGTGATCTTCTGCCCATCTTCCAAAACTTAGCCTTATCTTTCTTTGTTTTCTCTTGCGTTGCCGCTCCAAGGAGAGCTTAAGCTCTTGGATCTCTCTCAGCTCGTCCTCCATAGCTGCTCTCTCCACCGCTACTCCTGAGCTGGAGTTGTGCCTATTGCTTCGCTACCGGATCAATTGTGCCTCCGCTGGAGCTCCTGTTGAAGGCATGCACACACTCTCTCAGGGCATCATCCCCAGGAGCTGACCTAGTGGCGGAGGATGGGGATATACTCTCAAGGTAGTACCTCATCCCATATATGCAGCTCTTGTAAGGGCCGCCAACCACCTGGGTCCAAGGTAGTACCTCATTTGGAGGAGGAAGAATGTCAGGATCAGGCCCAGCCTGACCATCTGGTCTGGTACATTGGTCTAGCCTGTTTCACAGGTCTCTAAACTCGCGCTGCAAAGAAAAAGATGAAACACATTATAAGTAATAATTATGACATTAATGAAATAATAATAAAAATTAAGTAAAGATATGTCTATATTCAAACTTATATAGGTCGCGCCTAGAGCGAGGGTCTACCCAGACCTCTCCAGTCTCCCTCTGTGCTCATCCTTTGGTGTGGGTCTCTTGAAATAGCTCCTGTTTGAAGGTGGCTTAACTCTCTTGCTTGCATAAATAAGCACAATAAAGTCATAAAAATATAGTATTTGCCACAATTCAAATATAGTAAATATTATTATAACATGTAGAAAGGTTAAAGAATTACCAAACGCTTCTGGGTTCCTCCTGGGTTCTCGACCTACCCGTGTGCAGTGACCCGCCTTTTAGTAAGGCTCGATTTGTCTTTCCTTTATCCGACCTATCCTTGAAGGTTGGGTCGCTGATGCGAGTGGACTGAGTGTGAATACGAGAGAGGTGGGGGCCTGGCACACCTAGGAGTGAGCATCATCCTGAAGCCTGGGTGTTGATGGTAGAGACTAAGGTAGAGGTGGTGGAAGGGACGGAGTGGAGGTGGTGAGAAGGGCTGGTGAGGTGGTGGGAGGTAAATTGACCTTTTAAGGTCGGCCTTTGCCTTTACCAGTCATACTGAAATAATTAAAATATAATTCACAAAAAAAAATTAATTACTTTTATTTAATCTTTTTTCTAAGAAAATTTTAGGAAAATTTTGAGGTATCGCCCCTCAAATTAGGAGCTTCCGTCGTCATATTTATTTTACTTGGTCTTTAAAACACACACATCCAATTTTTAAGTTTTATTTAAATTTTTCTTTTTAAGCAAATTCAACTAGCTTTTAATTTTTTTTTTAACAATAGTTACTTTTTTTAATCTATTGTTCCTACAAAAAATTTTAACCAAATTTTGACAACACCTCCCCTTAAATTTGGAGTTTCCATTGTTAGATATTTCAGTCAATTCAACAATTATAGATATTATAATAAAGATCAATAACAGAATAGATATAGTGAAACAATATAAATTATAATAATTATATACAATTCATATAATCCTAAAAATTGTTCTATTGTGCATCCCCTTATAACTACAACATGTATCCTGTAATATCCACAAACACAAAGAATCCAAGCAAACAATGCAAACAAGTTGAAGAAGGACCTCTACACCCTTCTCCCTAGTCATGCGATCCCCATTTCCTACAACTTTATCATAAAAAACATAAGTCTCTATATATCCTACATACATATTAAATCATTAAATGATAAAAATAATAGGGATTTAGTTACTAACCTCTATAGCATTAAAAAAAAAATGTGGAAAGCTTTTAACAAAAATCCAATCCTAATAAATTTAAATCAACACACTTATATACATAGAAAAAATAAAATAGCATAAAGAAAAAGAATAACAAACCAATCCCAAAATCGATAATCGCTTCACCCTAAAACAAAACTCTTACATTAACAAATTAATAATAATAATTACTAACCAATGCAACAAAACATAACACAATGGGCACACATAAACAAATGAAAAAAGTAAACCAAATAAAAAAACTAAACCGATTAAATGCTCACCAAAGCTCGTAGATCGTAATGGTGGCCTTCGTTCTCAAACGAAACTTTGGTGGCGATGCACGGCAATAAAGGAGGCATAGCGACGTTGGTTAGAGAGAGAGAGAGAGAGAGAGAGAAGATTTAGAGAGAGAGCGTTTATAGAGTGAGGAGGAAGAAGGCTCACGATGGGGTATAAAACGCGGTTTATCGACGGACCCGTTAAGTGAAATGGTGCATTTCACTAGGTAATTATCGACGGTTTACCATAGATAGTTGAGAATATTAAAGGTTGTACGCAACTTATGAAATTTCAAACACCCATCGGTAAACCGGTTGGTAATATTTAATAAAATTAAATTAAAATAAATTATAAAACACTCATCGATTATCCGGTAATATTTAATAAAATTAAATAAAAAAAATAAAATACCCGTAAGTTGGTTGGAATATTTAATAATAATATTAGCCATTCCCATTTTATTTTACAATAAATAAGATAAAACACAATGTATTCGTCCGTTACCTCGGTAATATTTAATAAAATTAAATAAAAAATAAATTGTAAAACACTTTTATTATCCAGTTAGTAATATTTAATAAAATTAAATAAAAATTAATGATAAAATACCTTTAAACTTTCGATAATATTTAATAATAATATTAGCCACTTCCATTTTATTTTACAATAAATAAGATAAAACACAATGTATCCGTCGATTCACCTATCGGTAATATTTAATAAAATTAAATAAAAAATAAATTGTAAATAGCTGTCGATAAATTTAAAAAAATAAAAAATAATGATATAAACACCCATCGGCAATCCGAACACTGTGCACGCCAAGTGGCACGTGGTGGCACCAGCATTTACCGACTGGTTTACCAATGGGTGTGTGGTCCACATTATTAAGAGCCACAATTATTTCCAAAAAGGCAACAAATCGTCGAATTACCGGTTGGTATCCTGATGTTTCTAGTAGTGATTGACTGGTGACCAATCTAAAAAAATAAGAAAGATCTGTAAGTTGATGAAGGTTTGCCCATTCCTTTTCTTTGCCTTGGAAGATGCATGAACTTGTATTTAAAAAATAAAAGAAGCTTAGCATTTTGGCTTCATAGTTGAGAAGAAATCAAGTAAACTAGCTGATGTGGTCAGAAACAGGCTTTTAGAACCATGAGCTAGAGTTGAAAGCCTTTTTTGGTAGGCCCAAAAGCAATAAAGAGTCCTTATAAGATTAAACCATTTGTTGACAAAAAAGCATAAAAAAGATTAAACCATTTAATATAGCAATCAGCTGCTTTTGCGAGGAGAAGCACAAGAATAATTTTGTGCAAATCATATGTCGGGTTCAAGCCTTCAAGGATGTCATGGGAACAACATAGAACTTCAAACTGGCCATGTTAATGCAGTTATTTTGCAAGAATGACCTTACCAAATTAAATAAAACAGAACAAGCATGAGAAGAAAAGATAAGAAACCAATTATTTACTTTTCCTTTTTGGGAAAACAAAAAACTTCAAGAAAAGAATTTTCATGTTGTAGAGTCATGACTAATGATACTTGAATCAAATGCAATTGCAATCATGAATATTTTTATTAGAGGAATTTTAATAGTTAACTTATTGGATAGATTATACTATCGCATCTTATGCATGTAAACACACCTTAAAAGCTTAGACAACTCAATAGATTTTGGGGAAGGGGGTTGTCTATCATGTGCAAAAAGTTAATTTCAGAGGTGACTGACACTAAACTCCTAATGAGTTGTTCATGAAGACTTTGATATCAACAATGTATCAAACTAAAATTGTGTGTTGTTCATTTTCTTATAGATAGTAGTGAAATTTTTTAGTTGCGAGTAAGGAAAGTGGTATACTTCCCGTAGCCTCCCCGTATTCAACTTATCAGAGCGTATGAGCATTGAATTTAGAAGCATAGAATTATTTAAATTTCAAAAGTACGAATAAATTACATAGGCTTCTTTTCAAATTTACTTAGTACACTTATCTTTCATGTATCTCGAGAAGAAAATGTAGATGAAAAGTATTTGTAACATAAATATGAAATTGGTTTTGATATTATGTTAATGTTAATCATTTTGTATAATTATTCAATCATATACAATCACATTATTAAAATTATTTTGCTTTTACCATTGTCAGTTCAAAACTTATATAAAACACAGAGTAAATGGAATGATATCTACAACCAAATAAATAAATAAATAAAATGATATCTTATGAGATTTGGTAAAATTCACTTAAACTCTTCTCTATTTATCCATAACAATGAGTTCCCTGAATGCAACCAATTTACATGACATAATATGCAATAGAGGTGAGAACAATATAATGTTTTCACAAACTCAAAAACCTTCTAAGCAAACTTTATAAATAGAAAGAAGTTACAGTGAATTTTATCAAATCTTAAGTGAATTAGTATAATTTGTATTTAAATATAAAATATGACTTGTTAACTATGTAAAATACTTTACATCAACAACATATCAAAATTAATCACAATAAATATCATAGACTCAATTAACTAACACTGAGGGTATGTTTGGTTGAGGAACAAAAATGGAGGTATGAATTCTATGAATGAGCTCATGAGTTTACACATGGAACTAATGCATAGAAATTTTACCCTACGTTTACCTTGCAATCAAACACACCCTTAAACATGGTATTGTTACCAATTTGGGAAATAAGGGAACAAAATGAAAGTTGAATGATTTGAAATGTAGTTATAAAACTTGAATAGATGATTGATTTGAGAGAGACACATTGCATACTAAGTCACTCAATGACCAACAAATAAGCAACTAATCACAATATTGTTAGAAATAATGGTGTTAATTAGGCGCACAAGTGAGAGTTATCAAATGGGTTGGTTTCACTCTTTTCATTAAGCCTTGGCCAATAGGGCCTGAGATAGAAATCTTTTACGAGGTGTTTGGTTCACAAAATGTTTTCACATCCTTGGAATTTTAAGGGGAAATGTAAGGTTTCCATGTTTGCTTCGCGAATCGAAAAAGTATTCGAAAGAAAGTTTCATTCTCAAAATGAAAATACTCTCATTTTTCATTCTCACCTACACCATGAGAATGTTGGATTCTCATGGGAAGGGAATATATAGGAAACAAACAAACTAAATTGTCCCTAGTAAGACCATCACGAACTACCACCGAACCTCGTTAGATCACCCAACACCACCAGTCGACACCATTTTGTCATTGGTATTTTTGGAAAAATACATTGTATTCTCAATAATGTCACTTGGTATTTGGTTTGTATATACCAAATGTCTCCATATTGCATTTCTAGCAAACCTATTCCTGGAAATAACTTTCAGAATGTAAAAATATTTTGCGAACCAAACGACTCCTTAAGACTAAAAAAACCACACTTGTAAAAAAGTCTACAATGGTCAAAAGTCCATGTAGGCCAAGGCTAACTCATGGGTCAACCCTTACATAGAATCCAAATTTTGTCATTTTCTAATAGACTAACCCTAGCCTTGGCTAACTTATAGGTTAGTTTCAGCCTAGCTAATCACCTATGTAAGTAAGGGTTAGAGTCAATTCATTTAAAAAAATTGACAACATTTTGAATTTTTTTGGGTAAGTGTATTGAATTATGGATAAGTCTTAGCTCATTTGGTCCACATAGCTTTTGGTTCTCTAAATTTTTTGATCTTGTAGATTTTTCAACCTTAGCCCATGTGGACAAGATCTTGATGGTCATTATTGACTACTTGTCTAGGCTTAAGGCTTTGGTTTTCATAAAATTTGTTTATTGTAACCTACCCATAAGCCTTTGATTATTAATCAACAAATCTTTCCAAGGGAAATAATGGCTCAAGACAAGAAAAAAGGAAAGAACTTATTAGACTCGTTTGGATAACTCTAACTTGAAATGACTAACAATTAATTATTTTTCACTTGAGAGACCAAAAAAAGATACATTTGAGTTCTTCAGATGATTTTAAAAATTAATAAACCAAAATATAGGTAGATTTTATCTAGCTCCTACTTTATTATCAGCTTACCACAATCACCATCGAATGCTATAATTGTGGAAAGTCCAAAATTGGACTCCATTTCACGTGGGTAGCCTCATTGTGTTTCAATGAACTTATGCCGAATTGTGGGTTTTAAAATTTTTTTTTTTACAAAAATATCAAATTCGTCCCTTCTAAAATCTTAACCAAATTGGTCCTTGTAAAAATAAACGCTTAAATTAGTCCCTATAAAATTGAATAGTCATCAAATTAGTCCCTACAAAAAAAATCTCTCAAATTATTAGTTACAAAAAGTGAATTTGGCAAATTAGTCCTCCTCGCTTGACTTACAGAAAGACTAATTTGGCCGATTTTTCAATTTTGTAAGGATCAATTTATTGATTTGAAGTTTTTCCAGGGACTAATTTGAGACATATATTTTTCAGGGACTAATTATCTGACTATTCAGTTTGTAGGGACCAATTTGAGATTTTTTTTTAATAGGAACCAATTTGGTTATGCAAAATTTAGAGGGACCAAAATGAGTGTTTTGACATTTTTTTATTTAAAGTCTCTTTAGTGGGCCCTCCTATCTGCACAACAATCATGAAAAAATGAAGCTCTTCATTTGCAAATTTGTTGAGCAAATAGGTTGCCACGTGGAACATTCCTTTACCACATCCAACTTATCTCTATCTTTCTCACTTAAGTTTTCTCTTTTCTCAATCTTTCCTTCCTTTCAGGGCGTTTGAAAATCCCTAGAATTCAATTCCATTGAGGAATTGAATTGAATTCCATGCTTTGAAAGCAATTAAGTGAAAAAATTGAATTCTCATATAAATTAAAATCCACAAAAACTAGGAAATTGAAATCAGAACTAAAAGGGTGTGATTTTGTGTGGGAATTGAATTCTAACAAATGAAAATACTAAAACAACCTTACTTCAATATAATGTTTCGTTCCTAACTTATTAATAAAGGATAAAATAGTAAAAATAATTAAATTTATTCATTTTTAGAACCATTCCAAATCAAGGAATTGAATTGAATTCTTTAATTTACTTTTCATTCCAAACATAAGAATGCAATTCAATTTTGACAAAATTCAATTCCTAATAAAATTCAATTCAATTTTATCTCATTAAAGGTTTCTAAACGCCCTGTCACAATTAATACCACAAACACTAAAGAACATTGTCCCACCTCTCTCTCGATCATTGTCCACTGAGGGCCACTCCTTTTATGATCATTCCCTGAATGGTGCCTGGCACTCAACACCCTTTAAAAAACCAAAGCCACCCCATCCTTCAAATCCCCCCAAAAGAAAAAAACCAATAAAAATGTCCTTATTTTTATCCTCCTCCTCCTTACTACAAATTTGTTTAGGCTTTCCTACAACAAAATTATTTAAGGGGTTCTTGCTACGAATTTAATTAGGGCTTTCTTCGTACAAAGTTATTTAGGGTTCTCTTGGTACATTTTCTTCTTTTTTTCTATTAATTGCCAAGTTCTTGGCACAAATTTATTTAGGGGTTTCTTGTTGCAATGTTATTTAGGGTTTTCTTGGTACAAATTTATTTGGGTTTTTATTCTTTATATTTTTTAAATTGTTGGAATTTGTATCTTTTTCTTTCTTTTTGATGCAAATTTATTTAAATTGCATATTACTATATTTGGTGGTGGATTGCTGCTAATAGGCTTTTGCTTCTTAAAATATAAGGTAGGAAAGGAAGGAGTGGTTATCCATGGAATACTATTTGTCTTTGAATTATTGAATCCCTTGATTTGTTATATATAGGAAATGTGAACAAAGAGTGTGTACAAGATTTGTTTACTCTGTTTCATTTTATTTTCTAAGCATTACCTCTATAATTCCCAATATGGAGAACAATGATTTTCAGTTTCTCTAGTGAACCTTTCATTTGTGAATTTGTTAATGCTATTGAATGCTAGATTTATGGAACACCAATGGGCATGCTATGTTTAGGTGTACATGTTTACAAAAAGGTTGAGGAAGAATAGTTGATTTTTGGTCAAGTTATTATATGCCTTGTATTGCATTGTCATGGTAAGTAAACATTAGAATGCCAAGCTAGGTGGCCATAGCCTTCCAAGGTTGGGTTTCATTTTGTGGCATTTAATTTGTTGATTGTTTGATTTTATTGGTCTTTAGATGTTCCTTGATGCATATTAGATCTCTGGATTAATTTGTTTTTGTTAATTGGCATCAACAATTTTTGCATTTGGTCACTGAATGGATTAGTTTGGATTTCAACAAAAAACCTTTTTCTATGAATACAACATTTAACAATCAATTGTTTAGAGGTTAAATCTTTGCCTTTAAGAGTGTATTTGATAAAAAAAAAAATCCTTTCATTCGTGCTCAGTTTCATTTATGTTTAATGAGTTTTTTTAATAGACAATGCTTGATTTTATGGTTTTATACTGCAATTTTTTAGGCTGCCAAGACTATCATATCTATATTTATAGCCATTGCTTACAAGTCTATAGGGAGTTTAGTTGTGATTACCCGTGTGTATTGAGTCCATTACGCTTTAAATGGACAAGTTTAAAACATGCTTGCTTCAATCATTATAGTAGATTGCAATCAAGGTCTGGTTTTAATATGTATGATATAATCACAAATTCTTTAGCTTTCGTAGTTTCAGCAGGAAAGTTTTTAGACTAGACTTTCACTAACTAAATATTTCTAGACTAGACAAACCCTACAGGTGCTACCACATTAAATTTTTTTGTTAGAAGCATTGGTAATGTTGATCTTGCAGTTGCAAGCAAAGCTAGTTTTTTGGATTTGATGTAAAAAAAGTAGGCTCCATGAAAAGCTATGCAAAGAATAAAGCTGCAGAAATTATATTATAGAGTCATTTATGACTTAATTGATGATGTGAGAAATGCAATGGAAGGACCTAGGGCCTGTTGAGGTAAATCAACATATAGTTAAGAGTGTAACCTCTTAGCTTAGATTATGCATGTGCACCCTTTATTTGAGTACCCTCCTAGGCTTCTATTTTCTTTTTTATTTGTTGCTTTTGTGAATTTTCAAATTCATGTTGTCGGTTTATTTAATGTTTTCCATCATGTTTAAGTTATATACAATCTTGTTTATTCTTTTTAAGTTTTTTTGCTATTTGATTTGAAGAAGATCATTTTTGGATTCTAAGTTTATTTTCATTCCGCAAAAACCTACAATATCTTCTACTCTATACTTGACTAAAGATTATGCTGCCACACTAACATACTTTAACTTCTAGAATAACATAAAGGGTTCTAAGGCCAGGTTTCAAGAACATAAAATGTTCAAGACAAGACCATGATCTTAATTTATTCATGATTCAAATATGGTAAATTACATTTGGCTTTGAAGTTCAATTTGTTCCTGGATTCATTTACTAATTGTATTTCTTTAGCTTTGACAGGGTTTGCTATATTACCATGCCAGAAACCATTCCATTTTGCGCATGTGTGTTCTGTGTGCTTTTTTTTTCTCTCTCTTTTAAAGCAAAAACTTTATGTTCATGATGCAATAATCTATTTTGTGCGCGTATGTGTAAGGTGTTCCTGACAAATATTTTTAGTTGAACTAAGTTGGTTGTTCTTCAATTTTGATCTTGCATTAGATATTTAAGCTATTATAATTTTATTGTTTTGTGTTTTCATTTTGATCCTTATTAGTTTTCATAGATTTGTTGGGTTTCTTCCTCTTAGTGGGGATAATTTTGGACTTGTTAATTTTCCAAATGAGGCACCATCCTACTGTCTTGTGAAAGCTAATTGAGGATGTGAAAGCTTGCAAAGTGGTGAAGTTCTTTAAACTCAACCTTATTGGAATGATAATTTTTGTTGTTGTTTGTTGTCTTGATATATATGTTGAAGGTTACTTTGCAATGGTTTCAAATATATGTGTGTGTGTGTGTGTGTGTTTTTAGGATCAAGGTTTGGATGTAATAGCTAAAGGCTTGCATACTTTGAAAAACATGGCACATAATATGAATGAGGTCAAATTCTTTATTGTCTTTATCTTCTCATTGTTTGTGTGAGCATGCTATTTTTAGTTCTAATTTCATTATTTATGTGCTCAAAGCAGAAATTGGGTAGGCAAATTGTTTTGATTGATGATATTGAGAGTCATCAATTTTTGCTTGCACCTAAAGCCTAAAGATTTGGAAATTTAGAACTGAATAGTTGAAGATGAGATGATGGTGCCTTTTGGTATGAATGGATTTATTTAGTTTTCTATTTCAATAATTTGAACCATTTAATCACTAGGTGATTTTCTTAAGTGTATTTTATACAGACAATGGTGTTACTATATTGATTTAGAACAAATTTTATTGTGTGTGTGTGTGTGTGTGTGTGTGTGTTCTCGATAGATTCATCCAAAGTCACCAGGCTAGATAAGGAACAAGATCCGAAGCAATAATGGAAACAAAATAGAAAAGTACAAGACAATAAGAAACCACGCAAGCTATCACTATAATGTTACAAAATAATCGCCAAATATTAATGAGTCTTCTTAAAATAATCTGTCCATAGTAAGATACCTTATAATTGATAGGTTTATGTTATGCCCGATTTTAATATGCTCTGTTATTTGAGTTTCTATCATTTCTATTTCACCAAACCGTGTTTATCTTATTTAATGTACAATATTGTGTGAGGTACTGGTAAGAGGACTGCTATTTGGCCGCATTAAATCAACGCACACATTGACACACTTTTCATATCAATGGCCAAGACATTAGTTTGTTTACTTTTTTAAAAAAATACACTTTTTAATGCATAAAAAACGTGTGTCGATCATATATGTGACCATGATTTGAGTAAAATGAGTATTTCTATACTGATAATGGCTTTTATATATTATTGTAATTCAACCATTTAATTGGTTCGCACTTCAACTTCATATTTTATAAGGGTGACTTTTTGTTTTGTTTGTCCAATTGCTATTACTAGAGTGGTAAAATTTGATTTATAGCTCAACACAATAGCTAAAAAAATTGTAGTACATTGGCGTAGATGCATTTATCCCAGACGAGGAGCTCATGTTATCTAGTGTTACCTCCTACACACACACACATATATATAGCTTGGCTGTCATGTCATGTTTGCAATTATGTTTCTAAATCAAATGGTTTAGCATGAAGTTACTTGCAGGGTTTTAGTACTACATATTAGACAAGATCAATCTCTCCATGATGAACCTATTCCAAATATTCTTTTTAACTTCTTTGATGCTTATACTGTTGTGACAAATCAGAAAACTTGCTTTCAAGGTTTTAAAAGGGAAGCTAATCTTCCTGTTCCTAAGTGTATTGTGGTGTATGATGGTGGCACATGTAAGTTGATTATTGTCAAAGTGCCATCTAATTTAGCTCTTGGTGAAGCTAGAATTGTAAAACATCGAGCTTATAGAATGTTACCAGCTAGGGGTCAACAAGAAAATCATGCTTTATCAGGAATCTGATTTCAATTTCATTGATGTAGTATACTTCAGTGATAGTTTTTTATTCATTTTATTTAGTATTTTTAAATTTATTGAACAAGGTTGTGAGTTTGTGTTTCTGATATGTAATTTCAATGACATGTCCAACTGAGTTGCATTTCTTTTTTTGGTTTGGATCATGTTTATTATTCGTTAGTCTGTATATATATATATATATATATATATATATATATATATCCTCGATGATCTTATTCTATATGGTCTATAATATTTGGACCTTCATTAAAAGTATTTAATTGGTAGCAAAAGAAATTCTACTTGGGAAAGGTATATACTCCTAATTACTGCAACATAAAGTTAAACTACCAAGTGAGGTGTGTAGCTAAACTTATTCATTGCATATAGAAAAGCTAATAAGTGAGGTACAACTCATACCGAGCAATAAATTAAGATTAAATACTTTTTACTAATCATTGCCTCTATAGCATCTAAAAGGTAAAAGCACATGACATGCAAATAATTATTTGAGGGTATATATTGAAGTGGTTAGAAATTCAGTTGTTAAAAGGGACACTAGGTAGGTTACCTATAGTGCTGCTATTGTCTCACCATTTTTGTTTCCAAGGTGGCATATCTTACCAAAGACAGCGTAATGGGACAAAGAAAATTCATGTTTTTAAAGTAATTATGAGTTCCTTTTATTCAATATAAATTAATGGAAAAATAGTTTCAACTGAAATTATAATTGGTCAGCGAAGTCAATATCTAACTATTGGGAAAGTTTAAAACTATATAGAAAAACCACTCATTCAGTGACATTCAATGTGAAAACTTCAAGAGTTATGAAATATGCTCAAAATGATAAAGTAATTTCATTTTGTTTCCTTCTTTCATATTATAGATTACTAACAACTTAATATTTGTAAGAATTGTATATATTTGTGCATTGCACAGGGTTTTAACTTTTATGGATGATAAGTTTCATTTTGGCATTTATTGGGTAGTTGATTTCAAATTCGATGTTATTTTGATGATAATAGAGGATGCATTACTAATTGAAAATCTAAATTGCAAAAGCCCAAATGCTAGCTTTTTCTTTTTCATTCTTACAATTGTAAGCTAAATTTTTTAACTGTCAATTTATTTTTAAAAAAATGCTTCATATTTGACAGGGTTTAAGAGAAACACAACCTTTTGACCTACTTTCTATTCACGTACTCTAACTTTATTTATTAAGTACGTTTTCAATGTAATATTCTCATGTTAAGAAAAAAAATAGAAAATTAATCAATATTCATCTTGAGATGATAAACAAAAATTGCGTAAAAGGTACAAATTATTTTAGAATATGTGAAATAGACATACACAGAAAAAAATTTAAAAAAAATCTTCAAATTTTGATATAGTAGACGCAAAAAATAATAATTTTTATCTTTAAATAATCCATGCATAGTATAGGTTCTCGACTAGAAATGTATCCAAACTGTCATCGTTATATTAATAATAGTAATGTATGTTATAATGAGCATAATAATCATTATCCTTTCATGATTATTGTTGAAAGTCACACATGCTCATGCTCCAAAAATATAGCAAAGGTTTAAGCAAGACTCTGCTTGTATAGTTGAGCGCCCCTTCATGATAATTTGGAGTTTGTTTATGCTCCAATTCCTTCACCCTACATTTCTTTTTTTCCCTTATGGAAAACAGTCAATTCAAGTTTTGAGGTTGTGTTTGTAGAAGAGTTTTCAAAACTTTACCTTCATATTCTATTCTTGAAAAAGTTTAGCATGAGTTTATATGATTGCAGATGTTTTATTAAGAACTTTTCTTTTCCGATGTAGGTTTCTTAAGTGGTCTGGACTTCCTGTTGGTGCAAAGTTTGATCCTTCTAACGTAGAACTCTTTGAAATTTAGCAGAAAAAATGGCATTGGAAACAAAGAGCAGCACATGTTTATTAACGAGTTCATCCCAGCACTAGAAGGAGACCAAGGTATTTGCTTCACACATCTAGAAAATCTTATAGATGAGGGTCCTCCAACATTTTGCTTTCACATATTTAGTTATAATCATTCTGTTTTTACTTAAAAGACTAACGAACTAGTAAAATAAAGTCATTATGTTACTACACACATAAACACTTTAGTACATGTGAAAGTGATAGAGATGGTCCCTTGGGAAATAGGTTATGAGGAAAAGCCATGGATGGCATGTCAACGTAATATTAGATAGCTTTTTGTGCCTTGGCACCTATTGCTTTTGTTTGTATTGAGTCCCAACAAAGAATAGAGGAGCCAATACGGTCTGAGATATTATGAGTTAGAGCACAGATTTTGTCAAATGTCAATAAGCTCTTAAACAGACATTCTTGGCCTTTCAAGACTTATTTTCCCCTTCAAAACCTAATCAATATTTAGATCAAGCTAATTGATATCAATGTTTAAAAATACATTACTTCACATTTGTCATCCTTTGATGTGGGTTAAGAGAAGGAAGCCTTTTAAGATTGCTAAATCATAAAGTTGTTGCGTTTATGATTATCTCGTAATTGACTCACTTTCTACATGTTTTGAAGATTGAATTTGTTTGTGTAGTTCCACTGGGCCTTCTTCTAGAAGTGTCTTTGATCAAATTATAATTGTCCTTTTGTTTCAAGTGCAAAAAATTATGGTAGCACTATTTATTTCCTTCACAAAACATTCAATGCATATACCAGTGGACAAAGGAAGCATCAAAAGATTCATTATCAACAAGCTTTGACTGAAGAGCTTGTGTGACGGCATAAGACTGGTAAGACAAAAGCTATAATAGAGGATTTTGAGGATATAAGAGCCTTAAGAAGATCGTGGTTTTTTTTTATATAAGATCTAAGAAAGGGTCCAAGCCAAAAAAATCGGATGGGATTATGCATTAATACCATCCAAGGACCGATGAAGTTGAGAAGGATATTGACTAGGTTTCAAAACCAAGTAATCATGATCAGGAAAAAAGGACCTTTTTTTTTTCTTTTCTTATCAATTGATTCATTGCAACCATTCTCTCTTGAATGGAGAAATTGTATGATGTGGTAATGAATGGAGGGGAACAAGAAATAGTGAAGACAGCCACCACATTGGTTTAATGATTTTTGCTTTTTGTATGCTATTTGAAATAAACATGGAATGTTTTGTACGCTTAAGAAATTAGAAATATACTTTGCTAAAAGTATTTTGGCCCCTTTTATGATGTATCATTCTAATGTACTTTGACCGCTTTTTTTTTATTATTTAAGTTGGGTAGTTTATTTTGTGTTTTTTTTTTGTAATGTGTAATTGTTAATACTATCTCCATTTTCAATAATTGTCTAATTTTAAATACTCACTAAAATTAAGAAAATGATTGAAAAAATATCAAAGTTAAAAAAGATTAAGAGTAATTTACTAAATTATCCTTTCTCCACTAATTTCTCTCTTCCCTTTTACTAATGAGACCACTTTTTTAAATGGATAATCGTTCAAGGACGGAGGGAGTAATAATCATAGTTTTCATAATCGAAGGATAATCACTCTGAAGGATTGGGTCATTAGGTCATTGGTTGCCAATGGTCATGGGTTAAACAATTGAATTAAATAAATATATAAAATACAATTTAACACAACTAAATATATGATATATATATATATAAAATTAAAAGCACATATTATCACAAGTAGGATAGTGGCTCAATGGTAGTGATGTGCGCTACTCATCAGCAATCCCTTGCCTTATCCACCACACATGTTGGTCCACCCACTACTCGCAATTCAATGCTGGTTCCTGACCAGTCTTTGGTCGCCTGCCTGGTTAACCGATTTGACCAATGTTTGACTAGTTCATGCAAAACCAATCCAATTGAAGAACAAGAGAAGATCAATGCCCAGTTCACTAGTTTTCAATTTGAAGAGTTCTAATCGATTTTAGAAACTATGGTAATAATTATTATTCTCAAAATATAGTTATTAATTATTATAATTTGTATGCATTGCATGGGTCATGCAGATATAGCAATTCAGTTTAGGTATATTTATTTTATTTATTTTTTATTGGATATCTAATTTAAACTTTTTTTTTTGGGTAAATCATGCAAATGTTATGGAAGATACTTAATATTATTGGCAAATTAAAATATAACTTGATTGCATTATATTATTATGATTGATTTATATATCATGTTATCATGATAATTGTTACTCCAATTAAATCAATCACTTTACATATAATATAATTAACATTCCAGTGCATCATTGCTAAGTGAATTATTAGATTCTATTGTATGTAGTTCGTGAAGTATTATAATTATCTCATTGTTTCTTAATGCGACGTAGTATTAAGAAATATGATCATTGTTGTTATAAAATATTATTCATTTATAGATGTCTATATCTTTAGTTGATTCAGTTAAGATTTGATTAGACTAATAGAAGTTATGATTTGATTTGATATTATATCTCTCTTTTGGCTATAATAGCCCTTTGGATGCTCATATAAAACACCTTTGAGATTCTCAATAAGACTATTCTTTGTCTCTTTCTCCATTGTTCTCTGTGTTCTTATTTTTTATAACACGTTATCAGCACCACTTTGTTCTCAAAGTGAAAAATTTGTTAATACAATGCAGGTATGATTCCTTCTTCTAAGATTCTTTATTTACGGTGGAAATTGGGAGAGTGTTCGATCAAGTCACAATTCTTTTCAATGTCGCTTAGTTACGGAGGCATTTAATCTTGGTTGGTTTTTTCTTAGTAAGGTTTTAATGAGGCATGTCTGATGGACATCCAAAGGGAAGTGTTATGAAATATTATTCATTTATGGATGTCATATCTTTAGCTGATTCAGTTAAGATTTGATTAGATTAGATAGAATATGTTATGATTTGATTTGATATTATATTTTTCTTCTTTGGCTATAAATAACCCTTTGAATACTCATATAAAACAACTTTGAGATCTCAATAAGACTATTCTTTCTTTCTTTTCATTGTTCTCTGTATTCTTATTATTTTGTAACAATTGTTAAGTTATTTCATTTTGTATGACCGTTATATAGCACGGGTTCCAACTAGTTAGCTCACATTTTCAAGTCCCGGCATTGGCGGCACTACTTCACTTTAGAAAAATCCACGTGGCAAAACCCCACATAGCTGTTAGAGACTTTCCGATAACGACGTGGTGCCGCTCACGGTGGAAAAGGATATGTATAAAATTAGTATTGGGAGTGTGGGCTACGAAATATGCAAAAGAAAACGCATTTTCCTTTTGTTTTTTCTTCCTTTTTATTCACATTACCATTCACTGGGCCTTTCCCCTTCTTTTGAAAGGTTAAACCACTCTCACACTATATGGTCAAAAAGAATGTTCAACCCAGGACCCAACAAAAAAGGTAAAAGGAATGTTCAACTTGGCAAGGATTGGGCTATAAGTCTATAAGTGGTTCCTCGTGGACCATTTCAAATGGAAGCAAAGAACATAGGGGAAAAATCCAGATGACAAAAATAGCTTATCAGTCCGCCAATCGCATGTGATATCAGCTTTTAGTGATGATCTATTTTTAGGTAGGCTTTTTAGTGATGATTAGTTGAAATGTTTATTTCTATGTTTGTTCATGTATATGAGTATTTGAGCAAATTATAAGGTGAATATCAAATTTATAGATTCATTATGAACTTCTTATTATTAGTTATTGAATAATTATTATTTTTGTTAGATGATTTGATACTAATAATAGTGAATCCATGATGAACTTAAAGATAAAAGATCCACTATAAAACTCACCACGTATTTGTTATGCTTGTTATAGTCAAGTTTCTATAAGAATACAAAAGATTGAAATATGAAAGATTAAACATGGAACAAAACTCAAGAGTTGTTGCATTATTATAGGCTAATATTATGTTTAGTGTTGGCGTGACAAATTGTATTTGAAGACCCGTCCTAACTATTTTGGATAGTTATCTTTTACAATTAGAGAACTTTACGTCTTTTTATAGTTGGCTGTGAATTTTGGTTCTTTTTCATTAGAATATGCTTCGATTAAAAAAAAAAAGGCTTATGAGAGAATCAGAAGCTTTATTGATTCAATTAGATTCCTAATCCTCTTCGACCAGAACTTTCCTCCCTAATTGGATTGACCATTATCATGTTAATTTCCAAATATATTTGGATGATAATTGAATGATGAGACATAGCACAGTGTGAAACGTCACAAAAGATACGCATTTTTTTGGTCAAGCCAAACCCAACCAATATAATGCAAGTCTCAATCGGACAGCGATGGTAATAAATTGGCGTTTCAATTTGGCATAAACTTCAATTTTATTCCCTTTTTCAGCCAACACTGTGCATAAAGTTAGCCACCACTGAGTTGCCCTGTCCAATAAGACATGGAACGAAGATGTAGCTTGGTAAAGGGCATGGAAATTTCTCACATTAATAATGGAAGGAGGATGGGAAACACCCAAAAAAAAAATTGTGATATCTAAACTTTCTCAATTCTGACGAAACACACGGGGGGCATCCCTGTAATTTCTGATGTGATGTCCATTGTCATGAATCTTTTAAAATTTAATTTCTATTCAAAATATATAATTTTTTATATTATCATTTAATTATGTAGTCAGTAAAAGTAATTGAATCTCTCATTCATTATTATTTTTTTATACTATCTCTTATTCATTATTTGAGAAGTTACGCAAATAAAAGAATTCAATATGATTATAATGTAAAATAATTTTATACTATTAATATATTAAAATTATGATGTATAAAAAAGTATATCAAAATTAAACTCTTCTTTTAATTCAATATGATACGATATCATTCCAAATATCAGCGTCAAACCAAATCTTGCACAGCAAATAAGACCAAAGCTTATAAAATCCGATGATACAGAAACAATGAACAATTTTTTTTTATAAAGACTTGCACAATTAGGTTATGACTCGGACTGATTAGAAGCCATAGTAAAATTAATCTCTTGCCTCAAAAAGAGTGGCATCCTTGTAATAAAAAGCAGATTGAAAAAAGTCTTGTTCTATACATTATTTTTTTTCAAACGAATCATGAACGCAATGATTCCATTACATCTGAGTTTAAAAACTCTAGATTAAAAATGTTAGTAGGACATCAATAATTTGTCAGAAAAATCGAATAAATAATATTACTGTAAATTAATAAGACATAAAGTTCACGAGAGTGATCGTATGGCAGACAAAATAAATAAATGCAAGAGACAAATAGATTGGCTAAAGAAAGTGGTAACACGTCACGGAAGATGAGAAGTATATTGCTGCTAGAAAATTAAATGGGTCATTGAGAAAATTTATATACAAATGATGACCCTTGAAACAAATTATTTCAAGGTTACTCGATAAAGGTTCTCTTTGATTTCAACACTCCAACTCATGAATGAAGCCACGGTGACAAACCAAAACTAAAGCAGGAGGAATTGAGAATTTACAATCCACTTTTCCCCAAGGCTCATGCTTTGAGATATTCTTCTAGTGTTCCTACATGCTAAAAGCTAAACTAAAGTCACACTTCCTCTGGTTAAGTTTTTCTTTTGCATCTTCAGCACTTTCCACTGTACGATATGCACTTTCTCAATAATGAGACTTGACCAAGCCGAAGTTAACAAAGGATCTGGACTTGAAAAGGCCACCAAAGAGGGATCTAGTAGGAGAATCCTGAGGGGCAGATTTTAACTCTTCAGGGGTACCCTTCACTTTAAGGATAGTGTTGCCAATTGCTTGGCGAATGGATTCTATGGTCTTGGAATCAACAAGGCAACCAGATGCACCACGCACATAGAAGGTGTTAACAGCTTTGCCCCCTTTGGTGGACACTTCTGCCCTTGTAACTGTGAGGCTGTTCTCCCTGAAGATGCGTGTGACATCAGATAGAAGTCCAACCCTGTCGGTGGTGCAGAGTTCTAACTTCAAACCCTGAATCAGGAACACCACAAAAGCAAGTTATTATTAGTCTAATGAAATAAAAAGCAGACTCCCTAACCAAAGGGACGGTTGATAGAGAAACAGACCAGATTTGCCTAACTGGCACTTGCATAAAATAAAGAAGAAAAGACTATTCATAGGGCTTAAGGTTTCTTGACCAAATAATAAAAATTTGTCCAAGGACAATGCTCACTATAATTAAAGACAAAAGGATACAAAGAAGAAACGGTTAGTAAAAAAAATTGTTGAGGGTTTTGTAAAGCCATCTAGATTGTGGCTGCTCCACAATCTAGACTAGAACCGTTCACATGAAACGGAAATCGGGTTTGAATTAGCCTATTTTAGGCCTCAATAAGAAAAGCATGTTGGCACATGACAAATGTAGTCAAAGTCCTCTTACTGCAATCAACTAATCTTTTGACCACTACTAGCACTAGAAAGCTCATTTACCACGCGATATCAATAAAAACGGTCATGATCAGCCTAAAGTTTTAGTAAGTTTAGGAATAAATCACAATTCACAATACACAACAAATATTAAAATATCTGTGTAGGCATAACAGTGAAAGAATGATTCCTTTAGTTCCATAATTCTGGTTTCTGAGCAAAAAAACTAAAGCAAAAAATCACAAATTCAGTAGCATCAAGATCTCTCACCTCCGATACCCTTCTCTCAATTGCAGCTTCTAGACATTGTATCACTCTTTGTCTTTCCGCATCTGATTTTACAGGGGACCCATCTATATGCCTGATGTAATATTCCTGTACATGTTGCAACCACATAATGTTTAGCCAAATGTCCTTAAAAAAACCAACACACCATAAAGCTCACACCAAGAAACAAAAGGAATCCAATGTCTGTGTCCATGTGTATTTCTGCAAAAACAAAGTGGTAAAATGTTATACCTGATATGCTTCTGGCCCCTCAGCATCTATGTTTGCATGAAAAACCACATACTGCATGTCTGTCAAAGTACAAACCGTGTCAAAGAGAAGCTTTGGCCTATCCTTACACTGGATGGTAACAACCGAGTAATCTTTGTCAGACCAATTCACAACATTCACATTAGGCCTTTGCTTCTCATCAGGGTCATCACCACCCACACGCTCGTAATCCCTATCAGCAAACATCATCTGGTGAAGCCTTCTCTCGGTGTGAGTGACCTCATCAGTGACAACAGTCTTGGCCCCCCTCTTCTTGTTTCCACCACCAAGCACATTGCACAGAAGCTCCTTGATTAGAGAGAGCCTCTTGGGGTCAGTGATGGCAGATCCTGTGTCTTCATCGCTCACATGCATCACGGCCGCTGCTCGGGTGTTGTGAGTCCACACCTCAGCACTCACTATGTTGCACTTGAGGTTGGTTAGAACAGCACTCACTTCTGAGAGCAGCCCTGGCCTATCACTCCCCATAAGCTCTATTGCAGTGTGGTCCATTGTTTGCTTCACCCCAACAGATCTCATGGGAGATGAGACACAAGATTCAGGACCAAGAGACTGCAAAACATAAATGCAACACAACAACATGGTCAGTTCTGGTTATTATTTATCATTATTATGCACATTAAAGCAGAGAACTAGTTATAGAACACCAAATGAGACACACCTTTTGAATGTATTCCAAAACAGCTTCATCTGTGACCTTGTTTCCATCTTGGTCAATGACATTAAAAACTGGCAGACCAGAATCCACATATTACGATTTATTAATGTATGTTACATGAGAAATAGAATAGAAATTAATTCAAACTGAAGAAAAAAATTATTACCATCCATGAACCATCCACCATCAGAAGATATGTAAGCCTTGGTTATGCTTAGGTCTAGATCAGTGAGGATTTGTACAACTTCAAGAAGTATTCCGTGCTTGTTTGCACTATCAACCTGGAAAAATAAAAAGACTTTTGTTACCCCAAAAAAAAAAATGTCATTAAGATAGGGAAAAGTTCTTCAATCATATGCAAAAAGATTGAGAAAATATAAAAAGAGAGAAAGGCCATACCCTTATAACAGTGGCATTCTTGCAGGCTTCATTATCAATTACAACTCTGACAAGACAAGACAACAAGTAGACAAAGATGTGAGTGAGGGTGGAATCATTCAAACTTTCTCATTCTTAATTTTTTTTTTTTTTTTAGAAAAAGGAAAAAGAAAAAACTTCCTTTCATCAAATGGGAAGGAAAAATTTGGTACCTTGGAGGGTTCATTCTTCGGAATAGTTTCTCATATTCATCATCCATGTAATGAGAGAAGCTCATGTTGACCTCAGACATAAAAGCTATGATAAAAAAGAAAACAAACCAATCAGAAGAATGAACATGGAAACAGAACCCCCATATCCAATGAGAAGAAAAAGCTAGTGAACATTCTTATTTATTATATATATAAAAAAATAACAAATAGATAATGATGAGGAATCCCTCTTTAGGAAATTCTTACACATAATACACAGCAGAGTGTGTGAGAGAGAGAGAGAGAAGAATATTGAGGGGCTGGGGACAAGGTGAGGTGGGTAAAAGGGGAAGTGGCCAATCGTAAAGAGAAGAGAAAAAACACAAGAATAACCGAGTTAGGAAGAAAGCATGAACCTCAAAAAAAGTGGTTGGGTACGAATAAGGCTCGTGGGGTGTACGCTTAGCTGTTAATATGCTAAAAAGAAGGAATCACAGAGCACAACCTCTTAGGCCAATGAAACCAAACAGGCTTGCACAGCACAGGGGAGAGAGAGAGCCAGAGAGTGAGGGCCACAGCCATATATATATATATCTAGAGAGAGAGAGAGAGAGAGAGAGAGAGAGAGTCAAAACACAGAGAAGAAACTGTGTGAAGAAGAAGAAGAAGAGGAAGCAAAGATGCACACGCCAAATTAGAAGACTTTGACGAACTAATTGACTCTTGATAACCCAAAAAAGAAAAGTTTCAACCAGGAACATGTTGCCACCTAATCATGGACATAACACTTAGAAGAGAGGAAAACAAACACAAACGTTGCATCCCAATTTCAAACACACAAGGAAACCAGAAACAAATGCCGACAACATTCCAGAAGGCAAAACACAAGAAAACCAAACAGAAGGAAAAAAAAAAAGCCAAAGAACAACACCTTGAAATTTTGGGAATGCACAAAACCAAGAAACATGAATCTAAGACCAAAGCACAAGAAACCAACAGCCATGAAAGAAAAGAAAAAGAAGACACCACCACCTACCCATTGCAGGTTCTGAGGATTCGTGATCTGCTACACCAAAATTTTCCTAAGTTCCCTCAAAGTTGCCTTCGTTTAATGTGTTGTTGCGAAGTAACAAAGCAACAGTGTATATATACACACACACACAAGTATATGTGTGTTTTTCTCTTTTATATAATATATACACCCCCACAGGGATCTCAACAGCACACACCTCTTCTTTGATCTTCTCTATATAATAATAATTTTGGGAAAGTAACACTAATTCACAAATTACTAATAATATTACTATAATAATAACTGAAAAAAATATTGATTCTTTCCCTGAATAAAAAAATCAACCCAGATAAAGAATAATCAGGAAAAAAAAACAAATCAGAACGCTCCCCGACACGATGCTCCAAAACCTGCAACTTCAAAAAGTACCCCAAAAAAACACAGATACCACCCTCCCTCTTTCTTTTCTTCTCTCTGTCTGTCGCTATCTCTCTCTCTCTCTCTCTTTTCACCGTGCTCTTGTTATTTTGATTTCCCGTTTTCTGTTACTCTTTCGAAAACAGAATATTACTGTGTTAACTTTTTTCATTTCTTTTAATTTTAAGGATTTTGTTTTAATTCATGGAAAGGTGGAGGTAGGAAAGTTGGGAAATGGAGAAGGGGCAAAGACGCGCACGTTAGCAAAACACGGTTTGGGATATGGGGGGCGTACTAGAGTGCGCATTGGGGTTGAATCAACCACGTGGTAATGGAGGGTATAGTACTAGGACTCTGGTGGTAATTGTAACAGTAATAAATAGTGAATGGTTAATATACATGTTTGTTTCTTAGTATATGTCGTTGTAGCCTCCAAGGTTTATGGAAAGAACCAATGAATGAACAATATCCTTGTCATCCTCTCTGCTTTTCAAGAGTTGTCACCGTTTCACCATCGAACGCTTTTTAACCAAATCAATGGAGAAATACTTCCATCCTTGTGGGGGCATATTAAATGTGTATATTTTATGAATATATACAATCATTTATTTTATTTATTTTTTTAATAATTTGTAAAATATTATAAATGGAAATGAGTAACTGACTGAGTATGATTTTGAAGCATTTATTAAATATGTTCTAAAATTATGCAAAAACTTCTTGTATCAATATATCACTGTTTCATCAACGAATATTTTTTAACCATATCAATGGAAAAATACTTACATTCTCATAGAGCATATATTAAATGTGTATTTTATAAATATACACAATTACTCATTTTATTTTATTTTTTAATAATTTATAAATATTATAAATAAAAATAAGTGATTGTGTATGTTCCTAAAATACATATTAAACATGCTCCAAAAATATACAAAAAGTTCTCATATCAATATGTCATTGTTTCACCAATAAACACTTTTTAAACCGTATCAATGGAGAAATATTTGCATCCTCATGGAGCATATTAAATGTGTATTTTATGAGTATACACAATCACTTATTTTATTATATTTTTTAATAATTTGTAAATATTATAAATGAAAATAAGTGGTTGTGTATGCTCCTAAAACATGTATTAAATATGCTTAAAAAATATACAAAAATTTCTATCAATATTAACTTTCAAAAAATAAAAGAAAAAAAAATCAAATGCACTAAATTTTACACCATGTTGAATATTTTCATATGCATAACTTTTAAATAGGAGGCCAATAGTCAAATTTGTTTTCATAATGTAATAATATATAATTGAATGACTATATGAAAAAATTTACACTATCAGGTATAATTAAAATTAAATTAAAAAAGATTTAATTTTATTGATTAATTTTGATAAAAATTTAGTATAAAAAAAATTGATGTTTTATTTGATGTCCTTTTATATCCAACCATTTGATTTAATCATATGTTTTATATATCTTAATAAATTAGGTTAATAAGACATATGACTAACTTTTAATTACAATTAACTAAAAGATACTGATATCCTTGAATTTTATAGATGCACCCAAGAAATACCCAGAAATTTATATTGTTATTTAATTTTATACCATTATGTGTTAGGCTTTTAAAATAAAGTTTAATCTTGATATACTAACAATGTAAAAGTTTTTTATATGGTCATTCAATCACATATTTTCATATCAACAAAACAAGATTGATTCTCACTCCACCACTTCAAAAGTCATGCATATAAGAGAATTTGATTGGATGATTATGAAAAAAAATAAATACTATTAATGTATTCAAACTAAATCCTTTAAAATCATAGGTGTGAGAGTTAAATATTTTTACTAGCGTGTTAGTTTATAGTTTAATTAATGTGTATAAAATATTTTCATAGTGACAATACATTAAAGCTAAATTCAAAATTTTAATATAGATGTTTGCTTTGGAATTACAGGGTATTAGTACCCTTTTTGTTTTCAATGATTATGATTGAATATTTGCTTTTCTACATTTTAATAAATTGGATTAGTTGAACACATATCTCGATTTTAGCCAAAAATAACTACAAGATAGCAGAACCCTTGAATTTTTTAAGGGTACTAGAGAAACCCCTTTAATATATTGTAAGCCTAAAAATTTTTATCATTTCATTCAATTATATATTATAATTACACCATATATATACATACACACACACACTTGTGATTGGTTGACAAAATAAAATATTTTTGGATTAGTTAGTCCTAGCCTAATCTCTTAACCTGGACCCACCTAGCCCTTTTGCTCTTAAAAGAGCATAGGGTTGGAGGGCTTGTAGATGGATTAGTTCTAACTTGGTTCCCAACTAGTCTCCACCTAGCCCTTTTAGTTGTTCAAAAAGATTGAGGCTAGAAAGCCAATGGATTAATTGATCCTAGCTTGAACTCTTCTGAACTAGTCTCCACCTAATCTCTTTACTCTTAAAATAACCCAAAACTGAAAGGTTTATGGATCGATTGGTCATAGACTGGCCTAACATGGCCTTCGCCTAGCTTAGGTTCCCATTCCTTGTATGCTCACATGGGTATTATCCATGTGAAGAATCATATCTCACTCATCATTAGGACTATCATCGTTTACTCTTAAAGTCGTCATTCACTCTCATGAACCCCATTAATACCCTAACCTCATATACCCTTTATAGGAGAAGGGGTAGATCAAAGTCATTACTAGTCTAAATACCAACCTACCCTGTTTCTACTAAGATAGCAACAATTTTACACTAATATTAAAATTAAGCTCATAATTTTTTTCTTTATACAATATAGGAATGATTGTTAGATAGATTATAATGGTAACAATTTGTTATTTATCTAAAAATTAATAAATGTATTATAGTATTTTGGTAAAAAGTTAATTTTATTTTCATTTGATTATATGTAAATCACTAAATCCTTTTGTACAAACTTACATGTACTATGTTTGGATTATAGTTTACATGTTTTCAAATTCAATTTGAACTGCATGTGATATTTGATGTGATATAAAATTGAGATTGATAGTTTGAATTGCATTTTAGCATGATGTTTAAATAAGAATTTAATTTTTGAGTACTGTTAGTTTTAAAAAGCTCATAAAAATATTGAATAATGTATTGTCACATCAGTATAATTGGATGACAAAGTAATGGTAAAAACATAAACGAAAAGAATTAAACATATATTAAAATATTGAACGTTAGTCCAATTTAAATTAAAAAAATGGAAATTAATAATCTCATTATTTGACTTGAAGAGCCACATAAATGAAAATGATATAGTTGATTGGATGCACATTTCTCAAGAAAAGTAGAGGGAAATTCAATGAAGGAGGAATTGACGCTTCATCAATTCTACTATGTCATGAATCATTTTTTGGAATAATACTACTGTAGTAATTGATTGCACAGGAATGTTAATTTAATTATATGAAAAATGGATGATATGATTGGAGTAAAAATTATCATGATAACATATTATATACATGAACCACAATAATGTAATGCAATTAAGTTATGGTTTAATTTTCCTAGAATATACAAAAATTAAGTAAGGTTTAGCTCTATAAAAAAACAAAATATTTGTGCAACATTAAATTGAAATAGTTCAACAATTCAAACAAAATATTGATATACAATAGTTAACAATGGCATCAGTCTTCTAATATAATTTTTTTCATAACTTGTATTATGACATGCAATTTAAGAAACAAATTAGAAAGATAACTAATTATTGGTGTATATGAGAAGTTAGATTTAAGCATTTTCCATGACCCATACAATATTAAATAAAAAATTAAATAAAGTAAATACACTACAAGAAAGCGGGAAACCAACGCCATTATCGACGGGTTGTTCGACGGGTAAGGTATATACCAACGGGTGTATCAACGGATATGTGGGCATTGGTTTCAGGTCGTCGTTGAATACTACTAACTTAACAAAAAAACCCATTGTTTTTTTTTATGCATATACGAACGGGTAATAAAATATTTAGCCGATGGTATAATTAGATAAAAGGCATCACCATGGCGTCAGAGACATTTATACCAACAGATTGTTTAATTTTACCGATGGAAATTGAAATAAATAAAATAAATAATTTAATATTTTACTGATGGTTACGGACGGATTTAGATTTGTGAAAAATAACTTATTTTAAAAATATTATGTATTACGACGGTCATATTTTGGTAAAAAAATAATAATTTTTTTAAAATTTCCCTATTTAACTATGAAGTGATTGGTAATTTATTATTTATTTATTTATATAATAACCTAATTATCAATTAAATTGATATTAAATAAGAAAATAATAAAATGAATGAATTAAACTAATTAAATAAAATAGCAAATTATAACAATAAAATATATATAAATTACAATAAATCTAAAAATATCCAGAATGGACAAAAAAAAATAAAGCTAGATAAAAACTAGTTGAACTCCTAGGCGTCAACATCATCAGTGGCATCGGTGACATCATCTCATCATCATCTGAACCATCATCATCATCCATGCCATCAGAACTGAGTGACCCTCAGACATGGAGGGGAGTGGGATATGGGGGAATGGGATATGGGAGATCATCCTCATAGGAGGATCCGAAGCCTGCATATCCCGGAAAAAGTTATCACATCTGCAATGATCTTCTGCCTATCTTTGGAACTTAGCTTTCTTTTCTTTGCTTTCTCCTCCTCCGCTCCAAAAAGAGCTTAAGCTCTGACTCTCAACTCTTACTCACAACCTCGCCCTGCCTACTCTTGAAGTTGCTGAAGAGCTGTGCTTGCTATTCCTAAAGGCCTAAGGAGCTGTCCGTTGCTCATGTTGCTCGTTTTCAACTATGCCTCTTTCTTTATCTCCTGATTGAGGGCATGCACATGCTCCCCCAGGGCATCATCTCCAATAGCTAATCCAGTGGCGGAGGATGAGGATATACTCTAGAGTAGTACCCCATCCCATATATGCGACCTTTGTAAAGGCTGCCAACCACCTAGGTCCAAACATCCTTCGTTTGGAAGGAGGAATGTCATTGGGCCCAGCCTCAACCATTTGGGCCTAGTGTGCCTGCTCCTGAGTTCTAAACTCGCGCCAAAGGAAAAAAGATAAAACACAATGTAAGTAATAATTATGACATAAATGAAATAATAATAAAAATTAAGTAAAGATATGTCTAAATTTAAACTTGCATGGGTCGCCTCAAAGCGGGACCTCCAGGACCTTTTAGACTACACCCCTCCTCTCACTCTTCGGGTGTGGGTTTCCTGAAATAGCTCGCCCTATGTCGAAGGCGCTTAACTCCCTTGCCTATACAAATAAGCACAATAAAGTCATAAAATAGAGTATTTGCCACAATTCAAATAGAGTAAATGTTATTATAAAATGTAGAAAGGTTAAAGAATTATCAAATGCTTTCGGGTCCTTCCTGGGTGCTCGATCCGTGTACAGCAATCCGCCTTCTGTGAGGCTCGTTTTGTCTTCCTCATCTGACCTATCCTTGAAGGTCAGGTCATTGCCCAGCGCAAGCTCGGCCAGGGTGGCATCATTCAGCCACGAGCTGTTCATGTGTCCCTTACGGACATCATGAAACATATCCCGCATTTGATTGGAGGATCTAATCCTCCAAGCCCTCTTCACTACGGTTCATGCTCGGGTTGAGTGTAGAAGGTTTTCTGCATATATAAATTCATAGTACATAAGTGATTATATACAAGATTAAATAATATAAATATATTTTTTAACAAAAGTGAATAAATCATAGAATTACTTTCCATTCCTTCCACCACACTCCTTGATATTAGGAGAAACTTCACCATGTGGGTCACATATGGTTATATCGACTCTATAACCTCTGATCCTGTAGAGCAAATGGATAAAAACTATTACATAAATAAAAAACAATCAAAATTACTTAAATATCACAAGCAATGTAAAATTAAAATGTAATAAAAAAACATGTTTCAACTTACCTATCTTTACCATTTGGCCTAATCTGCCAAGCAGTCTACCATAAGGCCTAAGTGGCCTGCCGGGCCAAGAGGCCTCCCATCCGTGTCCCATGCTTGTGACCCAATCGAGGAAGGAGGAGTCTGATTAATACGGGGCTAGGAGTCGAGGCATGGTAAGGCTAGTGGAGTGATAGGGCTAGGGGATGGCTAAAGGAGGGGTAGCTGATGTAGTGGACTGTGAGTGTGAATACGGGGGACGTGGGGGCCCAGCATGCCCAGGAGTAGGCATCATCCTAAAGCCTAGGGTGCTAATGATAGGGACTAGGTGGACGTGGTGCAAGGGGGTGGTTGAGGTGGTGGGAGGTGCATTGCCTAAGGTGGTGGGAAGGGCGTGCATGAGGTGATGGTGGGTAAACCGACCTTCGAGGTCGACCTCTGCCTCTCCAGCCATTCTGAAACAATTAAAAAGTTGTCCACAAAAAAACATTAATTAAATCAAGAAATTTCAAATAATTTCATAATAATATTGCATAAAATATTGAACACCTTAGTTTATCTGAAGTGCATGGCGTTTTCATCATCACTCTGTTGTTGATCACTAGGTGAATCATTAGCACTACTATCACTTATTTCATGTTCGTGATTTCTGATTGGGTGGTTACTTGTGCATTCAATTATGTCAACTTCCCCAATAGTCAACGGAAAAGGGTTTTCAAGATTGTCTGCATCGATTCCTGCCCTTGAAAGGGGTGGATCATCCACTTGATAAGCATCTTCAACGTATATTCCTCTATTTCAATCATACCTCTTGGTTTTATCTTGTTCACAGCCCTTCACTGTGACCTACTTTCCCATAAGACATATAATATACTTGTCTGGCATTTTAGGCTATAATAAATGGATCAAAACTTTTATATCTTCTAGTGTGATTGATTTCAATGATTTTGTAATTGTTGTGTTGTCGTGTCCTAGTAAGTCGGGTATCATACCATTCACATTTGAATAAGACACATTTATTTGTGAGTCATACACATACTCAAACTCAAGGATTACCTTAATGACACCTAACCAATCACATTCTCTCCCCAATATCGCCTTTAACACAAACACTCGTATTGTCGATTTTTTTCCCGCATCCCAATCATCTGTGTGAAATTTGTACCCATTAACATAGTACATGGGTCAACTTACAACTTTATTTTTTAGCCCCCAAGCTAAATCAAACAAATGGACATGTTACACCATTATATTTGTTATGAAGCTACGTACATGAAGTTTGAAATGTCAAACTGACTTGTTAACAAATAAGAATATATTGGATTACATAATCTTAAATAAGTGGACTTACATGTAATCTAAACTAATCTAGAAATTGTTGAAGAGAATCTTGACCATGCAGTTGCTCAAAGTATCTGTTGTTGAAAATATATTTTACGTTATTTTAAAGATGCATAACATCACACTTTCACCTTAAAAAAAGGAATATTGACTTACAATTTGAATGGTTGCACCTCATCACAATTTATCAAAATATGTAAGTGTGCAGAATTCCACTCTTTAGACGTCAGCCATCGAGGTATGCACTTTCCAATAGCTCGACTAGGTTGATTGAATATAGACAAAGTTGGTGGAATAGAGCACTCTCCTCTATTGCCATTACGACAAGCCCAGTTCTCCTAGATTGAACATGAGGCTGAAATTAAAATGAGTAGAAATTTGAAGTCTCTTTCGCTAGATAAACTTGACATATTGATCCTTTCACTTGAGACCTATTCTTCATGGTTCTTTTAAACCTTCCTATTTCCCTTTCAAAAGAACTTTGGCTTTGATTCCCTTCGGACTTAATGCTCAACATTCAAACTGCTAATGACAATTCAAAGTGCACACAATCCGCCTATAAAGGTTGATTAGCGCTTCTAGGAAACTATAAAACCAAACAATATCTTGGTTTAGTTACTCGCTGAAGGCTACAAATAACAAGCAGTAAATTCAGGACAGCAACATCAAATGCCATCTCTTGATGCCTAATCAGGTTATCCTCCCATAGCACATTACCCTGTTCCCACCAGAACTACTTCCATTTTGAAACATACCCACTTCATTCCATGCATTAAATACCGCCCCATGCTCGGTCCAAATCCAAGGTAGACATGAATCCCTACTTGTACAAATGATCCCTTATTGTATCATCATTCAAATACTTCCTACATTTGCACCTATTACATGGACATCCAACTTTTGCTTCATTAATGAACTATTGTGTTTTACATGCCACACTCATAAATTCTTCAACACCACTATAAAATTCCGGTTTAATCCCCCTCTATTAGGATGCAATCTATCGTACATCTATAATCGATTTAAAGGTAACATTGCGCTTGTGATTAACCCTAAACCCTCCAATTTTGTAAAGATTTCAAGTTATTACTTTCAAATACAAATTCAATTTCTATTTAAATTTTTAGTACAACTACTTTTAATCTTATTCCCTCAACAAATATTCTAAAAAATTTTGACTGCATCTCCCTTAAAATAGGAGCTTTCATCATCAAATATTTCTTTTAATTGGTCTTTAAAATAAATACAATTGGCCTTTAAGTTTTATTTATATTATTACTTTCAAACAAATCTAATTGGCTTTTAAGTTTTATACAATAATTACTTTTATTTAATCTTTTTTTTCTAAAAAAAATTAGGAAAATTTTGACAGCATCTTCCCTTAAATTAAGAGCTTCCGTTGCAGATATTTGTTGTACTTGGTCTTTAAAACACATTCAATTGATCTTTAAGTTTTATTTAAATTATTATTTTTAAACAAATTCAATTGGCTTTTAAGTTTTTTTTAATATAGTTACTTTTATTTAATCTATTATTCCTAATAAAAATTTTCACAAAATTTCGATAATGTGTCCCTCAAATTAGGAGCTTTCGTATTTTTTTTTTATTGGCCTTTAAAACACATTCAATCCATTTTAAAGTTTTATTTAAATTATTATTTTTAAGTAAATTCAATTGGCTTTTAAGTCTTTTTTAATATAGTTACTTTTATTTAATCTATTATTCCTAAAAAAAAGTTAACAAAATTTCAAGCATCTTTCCTTAAATTAGGAGCTTCCATCATAGATATTTATTTTACTTGATCTTTAAAACATATTCAATCAATCTTTAAGTTTTATTTAAATTATTATTTTTAAACAAATTCAATTGGCTTTTAAATTTTTTGAAATATAGTTACTTTTTTTAATCTATTATTCCTACAAAAAATTTTAACAAATTTCGACAGCATCTCCTCTTAAATTAGGAGCTTCCATCGTTAGATATTTCAGTCAATTCAACAATTATAGATATTATTATAAAGATCAACAATAGAACAGATATGGTGAAACAGTTACATTTTAATAATTACATACAATTCACATAATCCTAAAAACCGTTTTATTGTGCATCCTTTTATAACATCACATGTATCCTAATCTCTACAAACACAAAGAACCCACAGCAAACAATGCAAACAAGTAAGGGAAAGACCCTACACCTTTCCCCAGTTATGCAATCCCTATTCCCTACAACTCTATCCTAAAAAACATAAGTCTCTATATATCCTACATACATATTAAACCATTAAATGATATAAATAACAAGGATTTAGTTACTAAACTCTATAGCAGTAAAAAAATACAAAATGTGGGAAAGCTCTAAATGTCCAACCAAATCCAATCTTGAAAATCCAATATGATAAATTTAAATCAACACACTTATATACATAGAAAACATAAAATAACATAAAGAATAAGAATGGCAAACCAATCCCAAAATTGATAATCGCTGTCACTATCAAATAAAACTCCTACATTAACAAAGTAGCAACAATAATTACTCCCCATTGTAACAAAACACAACACTATAGGCACCCATCAATGAACAAAAAAAAACCAAATAAAAAACCTAAACCGATTAAAATGTTCACCAAAACCCCTAGATCGTAATGGTGGCCTCCGTTTTCGAAAGGAGCTCCAGTGGCCACGCATGGTAGCAAAAGGGCGGCGGCAAAGGTTTAGAGAGGAGTTCATGGAGTGAGGAGGAAGAAGACTCACGGTGAGGGATATACGTGTGTTACCAATGGGTAACCAATTAATGAAATGATTTTTTCACTTAGTATTTATTACGATGAATAGTGCAAAATACCAAAAGTTGCGCAGCAAATTGTTAAATTTCAAACCCTCGTCTGTAAATCCATCGATAATAAATAATAATTAATGATTTTTAAAATAAATACCCATCGGTTAACTAGTTGGTAGTATTTAATAAAAACAATTTAAAAAATATTATTAAACACTATTGATATACCCATCGGTTAATTTTAACAAAAAAAAATCAAAGATAAAATAAAAAATAACCGTCGATACACCGTAAGACACTATGTACGCCAATTGGCGCTACGTGTTGGCTCCAGTATTTACCGACAGGTATGTGATGTGCACCACAATTATTTCCAAAAACGCCCGGAGATGCCATCAGTAATTTTCAATGGTTTCGTACCCGTCGGTATCTTGCATTTTTCTGGTAGTGATATATAAGCTGAATTACTATATTTGCATGATTTGTGCGATGTATGGAAATGATATCTAATTTAAAATAAAAAAGTGTTTGAATTTTTATTGACATTCAATAACAATATTTCAATAAAAGATAACAATCATTTAGTTTAACGTGTAAAATTTATATTTTTAAAATAGACTTTGTATATATAATAAAATTATATATTTTTAATGAGTAAATTATTTTTTTCCCTTCCAAAATTTAGTTGCTAGAATGGCAAGACATAATGACGGTAACTATAATGAAATGAATTGGCATGACTCATTTTTTTCATTAACTTCGGCTAAGATTTTGGCAATATATATATTATCATGTACTGTTGCTTATATTGTACACACACACATATATAAATTGAACAGCTCATACTATATATTTATAATATTAAGAGTGGTTAATAAATTTATCTACGTCCATATATATTTATTAAGCACCACCCATTTTATATATCAATATTTATAAAATGTTATTTTATCAACAAATATTTAAATTTTATTTATCATGATATAAAAAGAATATGATTTATTGATTTAAATTGTATATTTTGAAAGTAACTATAAAGTAAGTAAGCCAAAATTTCAAAATAAGTATAAATATAGATCATTACATGTCTTATACACATGTTTTCTACAATTGAAATTATCTAATTTGATAAATGTCATTTACTAAACATTCATAATTTATAAAAATCGAGACATTCTTATACATTTCAAATTATTTCAAGCAAAAAATATTTATATTTTATATTTTTCTTTATTATTAGATAGTTTTATCATTAATATAGCTATTTGATCGTCCAACTTGTGTTACATGGAGATAGCATTACCATTATTAAATTCCAATAAAAAAAATTTTCCCTTAAAATTAGCATGTGACAGGATGTTGGTTAGCAGGTGCCATCAATACCCAGAAATTTGACAGACAATATTACAATTAGGAAGCTAGGATTTCAAGTTCCCAAAAATGAGCACACCACCACATGCAAATTACTGCACGTGGTAATTGTATATGTTGTAAGCATGCAGAAATTATTTATTACTCTCTATTTCATATTAATAGTCGCTATCAGAAAATCATATAATTTTGATAAATTGAAAAGTTAATTTGCATTTTCATTTCCAAAAGAGACATATGTTAGTTAAGCATGAGCTATTTAATGCATTTGTGCAGAATGATATTATTGATTATATAAAAAGGGGATTACTCATATGTCTTTGATGGTCAATGTCTATCATGCCTAAGGTGATATGGTTTGCTTTCCAATTGACACCTGTAGGCTCCTATCCCTTCAAGGCTACCCACTTCAGACCAAGCAGCACTCCTAGCTTTCAGCCTGTATGAACCTTACTTTCGATGTTCCTTTTTATACACTAATTCTATTTTTTTTCTTTTTTTTTTACTTGAATATGAATAGGCCGAATTCAAGCCATCCCTTTTTTAATTTTTTTTAAGAATTTAAACGTGTACGGTGTTTTTTTTCACTTTTCTTTCTTTTTTTTTTTTTGAATTCAATAGTCCGAATTTAGTTTTTTCACTAACTCCTTTTTTTTCTTTTCTTTCTTTTTGTTTTTCAAAAATTTAGACTGTCCAAACTTCATTTCCTTTCTTTCATGATATTTCTTTTTTTGTCAAATTTGGGGATTTAATTATTTTTCATAAAATTATTAACCTTTCTAATTAACCTTTTCACATTTTGTTTGGATTGCATCTAACCCCGTTTCAAAATTTAACACCACCAACTCTCCATATAGATGTCAAACAACCAATCAACCACATCACCTTCCTTTTATCCCCTGTTAAATGACAACAATGGCAATGAAAAATGACAAGATGAGAAGGTGGTCGTGGGCGGAGCGGTTAGTGGTGGCTGGAGTGGTGGTGGCCGCTTCGATCGTCGCATAAGTGGTTGGAAGAGTTGCTATCCAATTCAGGAGGTAGGCAGAGATGATGGAGAAGAGAAGAAGAGTAAGGAATATAAGCTTCCAGGAATATCATGAAAGAAAGGAAATGAAGTTCGGACACTCTAAATTTTTTAAAAATAAAAGGAAAAGGAAGAAAAAAAAAGGAGTTAGTGAAAAAATTGAATTCAAACTGTTCAAAATTCAGTAAAAAAAAAGAAAGAAAAGTGAAAAAAAGGAACACTATACACTGTTTGAATTCTTTAAAAAAAAAAAGAAAAAGAAGAAGAAAAATCAAATTAGTGAATAAAAAGGAACATGAAAATAAGGTGCATACAGGCTGAAGGCTAGGAGTGCTGCCGGTCTGACAATGGGCAGCCTTGAAGGGATAGGAGCCTATAGGTGTCAATTGTAAAGCAAACCACATCACCTTAAATATGGTAGGCATTGACCATAAAGGCACATGAGTAATCCCCATATAAAAAAGGTTTGTGTATATATATACGTGTTGCAGACCCCTTTACAAAGAGTCACGAAACAGAGACATGCTAATCATTACCTTTATGGTGATGTATGAAATGAACTATATGCTTTTATACGTGCTGTGATAGGTTGTAACTATACATTGAAATTACCATTCCTACTTTTTTATACGCCAGCATGCTGAAATTTTTGTTTTATATTTTTCAATAGAATTACTCCTGCTTTATTTTTCCATTTATGTACATGTACGTTCTATAAACCTTCTATATTTTGATCATTTAATTATTAACCTTAATCATAATAGTTATTATGTGGTGTTACATTAGGGCACCAAATTGAAATAATTTGCTATAGTGATAACATCAGTATTTTTTTATTACTTGATTTAGCCTATAGTTGATATCAGTTTATCAAAATAGTGTATCTAATAGATTTAGTATGCATTAACATTGGTCTATAAATTATAGGAATAGCCAAATCTATATAGATCCAATCATATTGGGGAAAAAACATACATACTGATACATTAAAAGCTTACATAGAAAAATATAATTCTGCATAAAACCATTACATCATTTGCTTATTACAGACTACTATAAAGATGAACAAAACTAGATCAAAGGAGCTTACAAAGAATCCTTTTGTATTGCAATAGAAATAGAAATATCTGATTTCCCATATCCTTTAATTCCAAGCTTCTGTGATAACATTTTATAAATTGATGGAAGGCAAGGTGATATTATCACATCGCAACCAGAATGGAGCTATTTAATCCAGCATATCTGAGGAATCATCTTTGATGGTCCATGGTTGTGACAACATTTGGACAAATGAAACCTGCAAGACATTAATATTAAGTTACCAATTTTTTTTATATGAAATAGAAAACCAATTCTTAGGAGGACACAAAGCAAAGCTCTTATGCAATACCACCTTCATTGAATATGATCATGTCAAAGTAGTTCTGGCCATTTCAGATTTAAATTATATGTGTAAAAAAAACTATGGCCTTTGGATTAGGCATGGTTGATAAAAGGAAATAATAGTAAAATATAAATATAAATTAATATTGAAAAGTTGTCTTGAGCAACAAAAGCCTTAGGGTCATATCTCAATAACTATTACAAATTAGAGAACTACTCATCCAATATATAAGTTCATAGAAACTTGGAATGAACAAAATATTAAATGAAAACACCAAAACACAAGTCCATAAATAGAATGCTTTGCCACTAATCCTTAGACACAATGATTCCAAGATAGCATGAACATGTTTCAATCTTTTTCTTATTTGATGACTTTCCTCATCTTAGTTGAGTGAAGATTGAAATCAGTACGTGATTCATCAAAGGTTTTCCAATCCATTCTACTTCATAAAAATTTCATTGTCTATAAAACACAATAGGCATAAAACCCCATTCCTGAAAAAGGGAACATTGTTATTCACAAATAATCATATAAAATTGAAGCAAGAATGAAAACGATGGAAGAAACAATCTTTTACCAGCATAGGGTCAAGCTCCAAAGGTACCAAACACACAACAAGACAAAACCCAACAATGATCAGCCAAGTAAATGTCTAACCCAATGTTCTAAATTGCGGTTGCAGTCGCGGTTACAATTGTGGTCGCTGAATTGCAAGCATTACGCTACTGCGATGCAGATTGTGGTTGTTGTGACGTGATTTTTTTATTTTTGGCATAGAATGCAAAATTAAAAAAAGTACAACAATTATAGCACCAAAATAATAGGTTTCCAACATATTTGTTACAAATTTGTATGTCAAACAAATTCAAAAACATATTTTTCATATTTTTTAGAACAATAATACATTAAAAAAAAAGTGGACCTATATATACTATATTCCTTCATTTATTCAAAAAAATTTAACAAAAATTAACAAAAAATATCAAATAAAAAATTAACAAATTAAAACAGTAACCCTCTTTAAAGGAAAAAAAAGACATCATCCTAAACCCACCCAAAACCAAAAAGAAACAGATAAACAAAAAATATATATATGACCCCACCCACCTAAACCCACTTCCTAGCCCAAACCCAAGCTTCCCTTCTCCCCACTTTTCTGACCAAAATTAATAACATTAAAAAACCCCACTTACCCTTGCCTACCCCCCACTTTCTCGATTCTTTGTCCCCTTCTTCGTGTCTTCATTTTGCTGAGACCACAACTTCATCTTCATGGCTAAAGCATGCCTAAAGCTTCAATTTTTATACTATCCTTAACACAATCCCAACCATTATTCCATCTTTCTTTGTGTATTCTTTCCCCATGTCTATACTTCATTCATCCACACCTTCATATTCCCCTTATTGGCTTTCCTTTGTCATCGAACAGCAGCGTCGCGGCCACCAAATCTTCAGGGGATTTTCAATGAACCAAATTTCCACCACTATATGATGATTGAGTTTGAGTAAGAAGGAAGATGCAAGTACGAGACTGATAATAGATCTTCAGGGATTTTCAGGTAAGATGCATTGCATTGTGGCTGCAATACCGTTATATTGCGATTTTCCTTATGATTTTGGTTCACAACACAATTGCGTCTGATGATTCAGACACCACGCAATTGCAATATTGCAGCCGCATCGACTATTGCGAACCGTGATTTAGAACACTGATCTGACCACCAGAAGAACTAAGAAAAAAAATAGAAAACCAGCAAAAGAAACAGCATGTGGAGATAAATCAGGTCCACAAGTGCATCCTTAATTTATGAATCCTGGTAAATCCAATATCTAGGATAAATTAGGTCCACAAATGCATCCTCACTTTATACAGTAGAAATTTAAAAAATGACAGCACCATAAACTGCAAAAATGTGACCAAAAAAATGGCAATGATTCAATCTGAAAATACAAATTTGGATGTTAATTCATCAATAGTCTATTGAAAAAAATATATATAATCATCTGATGCTATTTCATTAGATTATGGAATCTCTTGCCTTTAATCCCTCGTTCAGAATTGTAACTGAACATGACATGCCATTAATTCTACATAATTTTTTCCAAGTTTCTAGAAAACAAATTACATAAAAAAGGAAATCAATTCATTATGAATTGACTAATAGTTTATTAACTCATTTGCTTTATACAATAAAGTTTTACATAGGTAAGGTTTAACTCATTATGAATTTGAAGAGGTTTGTTAGGGAGGGTGCTAAAAGGAACAAAACACTTCTTGAATGGTAAAACACTTATAAAACTCAGGGACCAAATTAAAATTTAGAAAAATAACCTCAAATAAGAATTCAAAATCTTAGCCGGAATAAAAAAGGTAAGGAATAAAGGCATGATAAGATGCCTCAATGAGAGCATACCAAATATGGTAAGCAACTACTTGCCTATTATACCAAGCAACAAAAAACCTAAAATAATAGATAAAAAATCAATTAATCAACAACTTTTAAATTAATAATAATTTATACCTTTATCTAAGCAATGTAGAGATTAACCAACAAAGCCTAAAGTTAGTAAGGTGATGGGTCCTTTAAGCATGTGTTAAGGATTCAATTCCTACCATGTGTATAGAAAATGGGCTTTGTTGAGAACAAACCCACTTGATGATCTCCACGCCTTGAGGAGATTAGTCTTTGGTGTTAGGGAATACCCTTGAACAATCAAAAAAGCATTGTAGAGATTAATTCCTAAAATAATAACTTCATAAACCAATCATATCTCATACCTCCTACCATTTTCTGAATAAACACAAATAAAAAATAATACATCAAATAAACATAATAGTTGCGAGACATATTTTAATACCATTTTACAATAAAGTGCTGAATGCCTACTAACTAAGAATAACAAACATTATATAAAAATTATTACTTATTAACAAAGGATTCCGTTATGGGAGGAAAAAAATGCAAATAATTCATTCTCAATAACATAAGAAACTTCAAATATATTAAAATCAAAATCAGGAAGGAAGAAAAAGAATACTATATTAGACAAAAGTGACTAAAATAAAACTACACTTCAAAACCTGCATTTTAATGTAAATAGAAAAGCTTGTTAGAAAATCAACTCGCCATTCTCTCATTTGATGCTCTTTGCTACTGCCGCGAGCGTCACCATATGCCCCTTTCAACCATCATGTTAGTCGCCATTAGCCATGTTCCACTATGCCACCGCCATATCTACCTCATCAATGACCCAGCCACCATCAAAATGAAATCCCTTGCCATCGTTGAGTCATGACCTCTCTCACTCTTACACCACCACAACCACCGCCTGTTAGCTCCAAAACTCTTTTGAAATCTTAAATGCAACATATTTTGAATGACAACAAAGCCAATTTAAGAAAAATATTTTGAAGAATGACTAATGACTATCTTGAGTTTCTTGAGTAGCTAAATAGGTTTTATCATTAGCATAATAAGGCTCCATTAAGAAAGAATAATTTCACTTTACATGTGCAAACATGCTTTATCTCATTTTAAGAGATATGATCTAAATTAAAGTGATAATTATGTCCAAAAAAGAGCTTAGAACGTCTAACGGTTTGAAGAAAAGCAACTAGAACAAGAAACCAAAATTTGAGACTTAGAAAGTACACCTGAAATAAATATATCAATCAAAGCAGAGGCCAAAATGTTCTACAATCTTCAATCATCACACTCATAATGCTTTGATCATCAACAAGCTCTGATTGAAGAATAAAAGACCCAAAATTCATCAAAGAAATGATATCGCACTTCAAAAAGCTCACCTATAGTGAGATAGTGTACTTTACAAGAAAAGGAGGGAAATTCAAAATTCAAATTTGAATTTGAAAAGTCAAAATCCATGTCAGAATTGGCATAACATCTCTTTTGTCATCCTAGTCAACTACCTCATTTTTAAAAGAAAGAGTTCAGAATCACGTTTAGAAAGTAAGAGTAGTTTCTGAAGTGATATCAGAAACCTCAATTTTACAATGGCTTCTGCAATAGCTCTCAACAGACAGATTACTCTTTTAGACTACTTTTCCAAGACACAAATGAATGATCAACACGTGTCACTTGGAGATTGATCAAGGGCAACGGTCACAAGAAAGACCATCTATAAATAGAGATGTTGTGCTTTCAAAGATAAAGTGTGTTCAAACACAAAAAAGGCATAAACTTTGTAAAAATTTCTCCTCATCTTCTTGTAAAGCTCATTACATCTTGTAATAATTTCTTTTGGTTGTAAAAAATTTATTTCTACGTTCCTTCATTGTTCATATGTTCTTCCAAGGAAGAATGGGTGGAAAGAAGTCATTCAAGTTATCCCAAGTTCTTCTTTATATATCTTAAGGAAACTTAAGTGTAGGTTAGTTTGAGTTGCAAACCCCAACACAAACCTTTGTATCCTTGATCCAGTAGTGATTGGTGTGAGTTTAGCTTGGAGAGATTAGTCAAAGGCTAGTTGCAACGTGACAATTAAGGTGTTTTAGTGGTAAGGTTTAGCTAGAGAGCTGGTTAAGACTACTAGTTCAGCTGAAGAGGCAAATTAATAACTACTTGGTTTGTGAGGTAAGGGTTATCTCCTGGTTCCTGGTGAGAGCTTAGGAAGGCTATTGTAAAAACTATCCAGGTTTTCTCCTTTAAGAAAGGTTTTAGTGAAACCTTGATGGTGGTTGAGTATTTGATGTAGATATGGCCGAACCAATATAAAAATATCTGTGTAGTATTTTCTTCTACTTTATCTCATTTACATTCACTGTCCTTTATTATTCTCTTATTTCGCTTAATGTTATTTATTGAAACATTTGTTATCAATGCCTTTCTTTGGAAAGCTACTTTCTGAACCTTCTAACATTGTTTCTATTGCACTACAAGCTCAACGCTTGATAGTTTTCTATTTGAAGTTTCAGTTCTAAAAAAGAAGAAAAATAAAGAGAAGCATAATTCAACCCCTTATTCTCGTGCGCTTTTCTACCAACATCGCCTTCTATCACCGTGAGCTCTATATGTTGCTCCCATCCACCGTGATTTGTGGCTTAATCGCTCAACATCGATCGCTCCATCTTTCTTGTGTTGCCACCTCGTCCCCATGGAGGAAAGGAGAACAAAAAATCTGTAATGGTTGTAGAAGAGAAGAGAGAAGAAGATGATTAGACACATAGAGAAGAAGAGAACAAGATTTAGGAAAAAAAAGAAGTAGAAGAAAATACAAAAAGGAAGATGAAAGGAGAAGAAAAGAAAGAAGAAAAGATGGAAGGTAGAGTCGGGAAGCAGAGAAAGGAAAAGAAAAAAAAAGTGGTGTATATTTGGATGCATATTGAGCCACACAAAATTTATTGAACCACTCAAACGCAACGCAGGGGATTAAAGCGTGCTTGGGGCAAGAAAAAAATAAAAACAGATAGGATATAAGGCATTTAATATATCATTGTATATTAAAATAGAAAAATTAAAAATAGAAAGTAGTATTTTCAATTGATTTTTGAATTTGAATTTTAAATTTATAATAAATTATTATTTATGGTGACGATTCGATAGAAGCATGTGTAATTGGCTAATTACTTGTTACAAAACATCAAAGCATGGTCTTATTTGATTAGTCATTTGGGTGGCTAAAATGGGAATAGAAATATGGATATTGATTGGCCAAAAGGATGGCAACCATGCTTTAATTAGAGAGGATAGAAAAAATAAAATAAAATATTGTATTGGCTATCATGAATGACTGAAATTTTGGAGGAAAATCAAACTCACCAAATAAGAACATCTCATCAATTTCACTAAGTCATAAGCTCTCTTTAAATAATATATATATATATATATATATATATATATATATATATATATATATGTGAGGGTTAGGATAAAGTTATACTATTTATAACTTTTAATGAAATAATTTTTTATTGATCCAACCGTTAAATTATAATTACCTATTATAAAGATCATTTGTGTCAAATTTCATAAAAATTGAACATCAATAGTAATGCAATCATGTAGCTCTTATTTTTATTCATTTTAAGTGTGTGTATATATATATATATATATATATATATATATATATATATATATATATATATATAACATTGATTATGTATATAAAAACTATGCTAAATAATTTTAGATTAATTTGAAATTTTACGGACTTAATCTATACGATATGGCTTCTAATTCAACGATGGTTTTGTAAAAATTTACACCAATAAAAAGTTATTCAATTTAATATTTTCTTAAAGTTATACCTGTAATTTGATCCTAATCATATACGTATATGTATATATATATACATGTATATATATCTATGATCAGTGGGTCTTTAATAAAATTAGTGGATATTGTAAGCACATGGTTTAAGGAAGAAAATTTTATGCAGGAGGGTCATTGGCCAGCTTTGTGAGTGAGGAAGTGATATCATGATGCTCTAGCATGCACACACGCGTGTCTTGCGCTAGCATGCCGGCCTCATGTCCCATCCCACGTGGCCCCATATGTAATCTGTATCCTCCTTCTTCCTGCCCTCTTGTTGCAGTTTCTTTATCTGCTGCCTACTACACACTTTGTTGCCCCTCTCAAATGAGGGCGATGAGTAACGTTTTCCGAGTAACGTTACTTGCACAACTATACTAATATGGACTTTAATTTAATTTATATACATATTGCTAGTATAAATTTTTTAACCTCAAATTATATATTATTATGTCAATAAAAGTATACAACTTTTTTTTATCAGAATTTTCAAAGATAAAGGAGGAGATAAGAGTTAAAAAACTTTCACATGATCTTTAAATATGTAATAACATATTCCTAAAATATGGGTTCACTTGTAATAAAAGTATTTGATTTAATTATTTATTATTTTAAAAGTTTTATAAATAAAAACATGATTGAATAATGATATACACTTTTTTTACTGATAGCATTGAAATTAAGCTAATTAATATATACAAAAACATGGACATGTGTGTATAAATATTTGGAAGAAATTGTACAAACAACATTTTTTTTCTCTTTATTAAGCACCGTCAAACCTGCCATTACCTTACCATACACCATTTGCAAACGTGCAAGGTGCACAGTCAAGGTCATGACTCGCCATATATTTAATCAGATAGTAACTCGTATTGACAATCAACTTGATTCATTTTTATTATTAGTTCATTAAAGAAATGCTAATGAGTTTACTAGTCGCTTTGAAAAACTACAAGAATTTGACCTCTGCTAATTAATTATAGGGGTGGCTACGGGTCTAGGACTGGTTGAAATTGCTTCCTTGGACTGTTCTCGGAGAGCAGATTTGGACTTTTGGTGAGAAGTGGCCAGTAAGTGCTTTGCCCTTCGACCGAAGGAGTCGGTACCTATCCAAGGTGCCTGCCGCAGTTTTATTATTATTATTATTATTATTATTATTATTATTATTAGGAATAAATATATTTTATCTTTAAATTTTAAATTATGTGTAATTTACATCATGATTTTTCAAAATATATATTGTGGCATCTTAAATTTTATAAATTGTGTAAACATCAGTATAATTTTGACAACAAATGAAGGTAAGATTTATGTACATTTAATCCCCTGATATTTTAAATTGTGCAACTAGACATCTTGTCTATGAATACTATGTGCAATTAACCCCTTGATTTTTTTATTTTGTGTAACCAACATCTGCTATAACTTAAAGTTTTGCATTGTTTGAAAAATAATTTTTAAAATTTGAAAAGTTAAAGTCATAATAACGTTTTGAAAAATCATAATTTAAATTGCATATGATCTAAAATTTAAGAGGGTAAAATACATTTAACCCTTATTATTATTATTATTATTATTAGGTGCAATTGGTGTCAGTAACCCTTAACATTATAGCAATTAACATGCGTACCATAAGTTAAATGGTCTATTATTATCCTTAATTTCAATTACTTACCATTAAATTAGTACTCTAATTGCGATGGTAGCGTCAATCAATTACTTACTATTAAATTAGTACTCTAATAGTGATGGTAGTGTCAATCAAAAAAATAGTATGGTAGTTACTCATTAGCGATGATTTGGAAAATCGTTTGGTGCACATTACCGGCACCGCATCTGTTTCGGGAAATAAAATTAGATTGTAAATGTGTAAAAATAATATAATCAAACCACTTATAATTTTTGTGATAAAAATTAGGATTTAATTTCAATACATTAACTATCATCTAATCAAAATATTTTATCTGTATAACCTTTCATATAGTGGGTTGGAAAATCAACAATCATGACTAGTGTGTGAAAACATGATTGAATAGACATGTAAAAAAATTTTATACTAATGTATAAAAGTTAATCCTAAAAATTATATAAAACTTAAATAATAGATGTAGACTAAATATTTTAATGCCCTCTCAGTTTCAATTTATCAGTCAAAAAATGAAAAAAATATATATTAAGAAAAATAATAAATTGGTCTTCGTAATAATACAGAAATATATAATTAGACAAAATTATCCCTGCCACTTCCATTAATGTAATTGATATACTATTCTATTACTATGCACCTTCAATTAACACAATTAATTAAATTGAGAATATTATTAAAAAAATTAATGTTATCTTGATATCAGAAATAGGTAGATATTTTAAAATAAAAAAATGTCAAAATCTTGATAGATAAATTAAAATAAAGGGAGTATATTTTTAGTATAAAAGTGATTTAATCATATATTATTGTATTATTCAAATATTAAATTTGTAATATTTATGGTTAAGTTATAAAAATATAACTAGTTAATAATATTAAATTTTTTATTTTTAATATATTAGAGTTTAAAGTTTAGAATTTAGAGCTTATATCTATATATTAAATAATGGCGAGGAGGGGCTCAAGAAATTCTCCCAAAGAGAGGTGCCAGAGTACCAACATAAACAAAAGAAATATAACGAAAAGAAACAACAAACTAACAAAGTACACAAAGATTACTCTCCTTAGGGTATGGCTAAGAGGATTTTGCTAACAAGTGCTGATATAATTAATAGGATTTTGTTAATAAGTAATTTAGAATATTTTTAAGAAATCAGGAATGAAATATTTTTATTGAAAAGGTAAGGATATGTTTAGTTTAGGTTTTCATTTATTGTTTTTTATTCATATTTTTTATTTATAAGATTTTGTGAAAAATAGTAAAAGTAATAAAATTTAATTTTTATTGTTATTTTTATTATTCTCTTTACAAAATTTTAAAATAAGAAATATAAAAAATGAAAAAACAAACAAATAGACCTTTAGATTTGTATCTGAATAGTTTAATTTTATCATCCACTTTTATTTTTTATTATTTATTTCTATATAAATCAGAAAATGTAATTCAAATATTTGAAATTAGTTCTTATAAACTTTTTACTTACTTAGATATTTGAATATTATAATAAGCAATGTGTTATGCATACACATGTTCTTTGGGTTTTCATTAGAATGTGTATTTTCTTTTACAATAATAGGTAGTACTAGACAATTTGGTGCTTTAAGGGAAAAATAATTATTTCATGGTCCAATGAAATATGACAAGTTAGTTTTTTTTAGTATTTTTGAATGATTTATAAGATCAATTAATTATTAATGATTTACAAGTAATTCAAATTTATTACTAATAAAAACAAAAATAGAAAAATAAATCCACCAAAACCAAAATAGTGAGAATTTATTAACTTATTCTATATTTTTAATTATAAGGATTGTGAAATATTTTTTTTGTGGAAACCTATTTATTGAGTCAGATTCAGAGACCAATTTTCTTTTAATATACGCTTAAGTCGTGTTATTACTTTGGTGTTGGTGTTGACAACGATGCAATGGATAAGGCTATATTTATCTACCATGTGAATTGTTAAAATAAGGGATCCTACTAAAATGATCTTAACTCTACTGGGATGGTCTTGTGGTTTTGATAAATAAGTGGAATAGGGTGTGTATAGGGACTGATTGTGATTGGTACAATGGCGTTCTTTTTGGAGCAGTGGTTTTTATTTGTTCCTGTTTCCTAAAACTCGTTCATATCTTTTCCTTCTCATTTTTTCTAGAGTTGGATGTTAATTATAAAAAAAAAGTTTTCTTTCAATATATAGATTTTCTTTTAAAATTTAGACTGAAAAAACATAAGATATATATCATTCTTCTTATTTTTTAGATGTACATTATTTTTAATGCTCACTCCCCTAAAATTTAAGTCTAGCCACGGCTCCCCCCCCCCCCCCGGGGTTTATATGTTAAATGCATCGAAGCTACAAACCCTTTTTGCTATTAATTTCTTCACAAAATCGTTATCATGATTAGGTAAAAATTTGAAAGACAATGTTAGTTTATGCAATAAACGCTTGTGATGTTCGAAAATCTATCCCTGTTGGTGGCTTGGTTCGGAGTGCGCGCAGAGCAGCTCGTGGGTAGTTAATGCAAGCATATGGGTGGTGTTTGATCCAAGTGACTTACACAATTGACCATTTGGCAAACATTGAAATGAAAGGGCATGCCTAGCAAGGGATGATCCATGTGGTGTCACTAGGCATAGGTAGCACCCCTATTATGGGTAAGCTGATGAGGTGCCTTACCATTACCAGAGTCACGGCCTGTTTGTCTGCGTTATTTGACCAACACAGTGTGGAATAATAGATTATTGGTTCCCAAATACAAGGGGCGGCCAGGCCACCCAAGAGACCCACCCAAGTGGTGTCCTAATCAGCCCCTTTTTTTCTTGAGGAATTCCAATGACTAGTGCCTTCCTAGGTAATATAAGTAAAAGAAATTTTATTTATACTCATAATATGTGATACATCATTATTAACATATGTTTATCTATTCTTATGAAATATGAATCTCATTTAATTTTGATATCAAATCTCATTTAATAATAATTAAAAATGTGTTAATATCCTACACGTTATAAATTCAAATGTCACTTCTATGTAAATAAACAACACAATGCTTTGGACAATGGTTTCCATTTTCCCACTTGAGCTGAGATAACAATGATTCTCTCTGGAATTTCTCTGATTTGATTGCCCATGTTCCACTTGGCTTTCACGTATTTGTGGCTGATATTACTTGAGCCATTGTTGTTGGTCAATTACCATATATATAAATTTATTGACCAATCCTTTTTTTTCTATTTAAATCATCTCGTATTTATTTTAAACATGATTGTATTTTATTAAAAGTGAAATACATTCAAACGCTATAAATAAGTAGATTTTTTAAAATTTTATAAAAATAATTTAAAATATTTTTATTTATCTCTTTATTAATATGACATGATCATACTTGAAATAAATATGAGGAAATCTTAATCTTATTTTTCTTATTTGTCGTTTCCTAATGTTTGGGCAGTCCTATGAATGATCCTATCTACATGAGTCTGTTACAGATCAAGTACGTATTTAAATTAACTTAAATTAAAATAGTTTATAAATTAAAAAAATGACGACAGCTTTTAAATAAAAATAATTATATCTTCAAAAGATTTTTTTTCTTCTAAACATACCTTTACTATCATGCTCAATTTTATTGTTTTATGAATGGACAACTTTTTTTTTGTTTGGTAAAATGGACAAATTATTTTATAAGTTAAATACATATTTACTATAAAACTTATTATTATTTCGATGGTTAAATAACTTATTTCTCGTTTGCTCTAGACAAGATACGAGACATGACTTTGACAATTGACTTGGATATACATAGACAAGTAACTGAGCTAGGTACTTTTTCTGAAACCAGACATGTGGGAAAACACATGGAAGAAGGGCAGTGCAAAATGTTGACGGTAACCAAGGCATATCTCAAGGCCTCTTAATTTTTTTTTACCAAAAAATAAAATCTGGATTTTTTCTAATAAGTGTGGAAGGCAAACCTTCTCACTAGAGCTGACGTTTAGTGTTGATTAAATTGGCTCTCAATTGCCCACCTATCTACTATTTAAGTATCTTTAAAATCCCAAAAACAGTAGCTACTAAGATAGTCAGCTTACAAAGGAGACTCTTCTAGTCTTCCAGCTCAGGGAAAAAAGGAATCCCACTTATTTCATGGGAAGTCATTCAGAAGCCAAAGAATATGGGTGGCCTGGGTGTAGGGAATATGATTATTCAAAACGCCACTCTCTTGTTTAAACGGTGGTGGCGGTTTCCAAATAGATCTATGCCTTTATGGAAAAACATTGTATGTTCTACCCATAATTCCTCCCATAACAACCAATAAGAATAATACATAATAATAGTAATGTAACAATTGTAAAATAATTTGTATATTTATTTACATAATAATAAATAAAATACCAATAAATTGTGAAAGAGCAAGTAAACAATATACTATTAGAGAAATAATAAGCTTTGATTATATATAGCACAATAATAAATATATATAATATTTCGTACTCTAAACACCTAACAATATTCTATATTAGATACCTAACTAGGTTTCGTTATTGATATACTTAGTATGACAGATTGTCATAAAGACAACTTGGACCAACACTAGCAATCTTATCCATTAACCTTACTGTATTTTTCTATAGCTACCATATAAATAAAAAGTATGAAAACTAAATAATCTTCTCTAAATTTCGTATATGGGCTCTAAGTCATATCCATGCAAACGAAATCTCATGAATTTATATAATTCCATAAAGCATTGGATAAACATAGTATTTCTAAATACTCATACTCATAATCAAAAGCCGTTAACAAAACAATTTGAGCGACAAACTTAGTCCCATGAGTTTTCTAACACCTTTTCATGATTTGCAATTGAAAGCATAAATTCTAGACTTAACATAAGTTCATAAAAGTTCATGTAATTTCATACTTGTCAACAAAATAATTTCTAATATTGTGCTTTAGTATCATGGAGCTAAGAAATTAACTTTAATGACCAAAATAAAGATCACAAGATTAAACCCACTCACCTTGAGGGGTGGAACTTGTGGTGTTAACACTAATATAATGGAGTTTCGAGAGCGAAAATGACACCAACGTCTAGCGTAGAAGCAAAAAAATGCATGAGAACTCATATATAGCCCATGCAAAACACCCCTGAATCACACCCTACCACTTAAACGTTATCGCGATCACAAAAATTCAAGTTCTACGTTTTTGGGGTTTTCATGTAGGGTCTTCTACAATATGGGTGGATTCTAAAGACCATGAGGTCGTACTAAACTTATCTAGGGACATGTGAACTAACATCAGTTTCTTAAAAAATTTATATAATTATTTAATTATGTATTTACGTGTTATTAAAATTGTTTGAATCATTATAAATATTTGAGTGAACACCCTATTTGGTCTCTTAAGATTTTTGTATTAGACTATTATATCCCCGAAGAAAAGAAATTAATCTTGTGGTCACTTAAAATTAAAATAATAGACACATTAGTTGCTATTTAGTTCGTTGGTGGACTTATACATGTAGCATAATACTGTGATGTGTGCCATTAAAACAAAAATGACACCGTTTTAGAACATATTACACCCATTTTGGTGTTCAAAATTCCACAAAATGAGGCATTTATGACTTGTAATAAAGATTTAAATGACTCGGTTTATGTAATGCACATCACAAAAATGAGTCATTTTAAACTCCATTCCGTTTTAGTTGACACACACATTACTTAATGTCCTGTTAACGGGTACTGCACAATTTTATCAATGTTTAAAGGATTAAATATATCCAGAGAGACTAATATGTCCTATTATGAAAATATTGAGAGACCACAAGTTTAGTTTTAGTTTTTGAGGGATTAAATTGTCTTGCGAAATTTTCTTGAGAAATTATATGAGCTATTTACTCTATTAAAAAGTCATAAATATGGTGATATATAATTGATTGACATGTAAAATATTTGATTTTGACAATAAATTAAAATTAATGTTTTACTTAATTCTTGATCAACTAGAGAATGATATTTCGTATATGCATAAAAAAATCAAATTTTTAATACTTAATCAATATGAAGTTGGCTCTTCTATAAATAAACTTATCTTCAAAATAATTATGGAATACGATCACTCTTAACTCTTGAATTATTTAATGAGTTTATAATTACAACACATTTTACTAATTTAATTTCACTTTAAAAGCACTTATCGTTAGAGTTTAATTTTTAATGTACGGATAGTGTAAAATAATTTTACATTATCAACCAATTACATGCATCTATTCGTAAGAGTTTTTAGTTAATGAGCAACTAAATCAAACACTTTTACTAGTATGGCAACACATAATTGAATGTCTATATAAAATCATTTTATACTAATGTATTCAAATTAAACTCTAATTATTAAAGGTAGATTTTTCATCATATAAATAAAGTTAGATACTATTATTGAATCATACATAATTCAAGGGTGTTTGTGGTTCGGTTTGGTTTGTTTTGAGGTAAAAACCAACTAATTCAATCAATAAATTTTATTTAGTTCGGTTTGGTTTGGGTTTTTGTTTTTACTAAAAATTTAAAATATAAAAAAGTAACTATAAACAACATTAAATTACACTAATTGCTATTATAAAACTATATAATTATAAAATTTAAGCTAATTATTAAAAGTTATGCTAATATGTAATACCACTAACTAATATGTAAAATAAATAATAAAAGAGTTGAACAAAAATCATGTTGATTAAATTAAAAGAATTCATATATAATTGAAAATCCAAAATATTAAGTTAAAATATAATACAAATTTAGATATGAATAGGTAATTTTGATAAGTAATAGATCTTATATAGATATATATAATTATTAATATAATATATTATTGGTTCGGTTTGATTTATTTGATATTGAAAATAAGAGTAAATTGATTCAGTTTGGTTTTCATAAATTAAGAACCAATTCAAACAGATTTATTTTAATTTTGATTGGTTTTTCAATTTTTTTTGTATTGGTTTTCGGTTTTAATTCAGTTTGGATCAATTTTGAACACCCCATATATCATTATATACTTGACTTTAAAATAATGATTATAGAAATTATGATGTAATTTTGATATAATGATGATAATACAAGAGAACTTTATATCATTTTTGATTATGTATTGTGATATGAATAAATATATTCAACTACACTTCTACCCTATAAATACATTAAAACTAAACTCTAAAATATGTTTGTAAATATGATAATACATGATTATATAATTGTATGAAAAAAATTATTGTCAAAGTACATCAAAATTAAATTGTGTTTTCAATAGTATATCAACATATAATTAGATAATAGTATAAAAAATTATATTAACAATTAATTTAAATTAATATGTTTTTGGGAAATTTAAACTACAATGGAGAATTGACTTTGATATGCTAATAATGTTACCAAATTTTACACTATCATCAAATAAAATAATACATTTCTAAACCACTAGGATTAGTCTAGTGTAGGGATGAAAGTAGACCAAGCCACTAGTTGGGGGCCTTCAATAGTCTACATTCGGCCTAACTTAGCGTAGCTTATTTAATAAACAAACTAGACTTAGAATTTTCAAAAAGTAATTTTAGCTAAATAGGCCAGGTTCTGGCAATAAAAATAACATATTAAGCTTAACAGCGGCTTACTTATATTATTATTATTATTCAAAAATATAATGATAAATGAAATATTTTAATAGATTTAAAAATGTAATTTTAAAGTTAATTAATAACCCTTTAGTCAATTTAAAAATATATTTTTGATATATTTAGAAGCCCATTAAAAATTTCATAATCAAATAAGTCTTTAAATAGGCTTTTGCCAAACTAAGCTTTTAAAAAGGCCAAGCGAAGGCCATCAAAAAGGTTTACGTCAGAGAAAGACCAAGCTCAGACTATCTTTTAAGAATACAAGTTAAGTCTATTTAAACCAAAGCCTAACCCACTTCCACCCCTAGTCTAGTGGTGAGGTCCTAAGTTCAAAACCTCATTGCGATTAATATAATTTCATAAGTAATAAAAAAATTATATGTTTGTATTGGTAAAACTTTTAAGGTAGTCTATAGTTAAATCTAACTCTTTTGCTTATATGACAATAGTAGTTGGATTTTTGTGTAAAATTTATTTCATTGACGTGTATATAAGTTAAATCCTAAAGGAAGTATTTAAAATGATAAAAAAATATAAATGAATGGATTTGAAAATCAAATCTTGTGTTTAGATCTTTATAAAAATATGTAATGATTTCATTTATCAAGACACAAGATTTGCCTAATTTATTTTTGAAATCCTATAAAATTTGATAGGATTTGAATAAAATTGATTTGATGTTAAAACTTAAAGGATTGCCTCCTCTTAAGTAAGAAAGTTGATAAAGTACAAAAGTGAAGTACAAAAGTGATTAACCATCACTTTTGCACTTTACCAAATTTCTCACTTTAGAATAGCTAAATACATTCTCAAATACAAATCAATTAAACTCAATTCGTATTTTAAGTAGTTTATTACATGTGTGATGCACGAATGATTAATAATAAAATTGTATATTTTGAATATTTAAATTCATTTATATATATTTAAAAATTATACTCCGTACATATTTGTGCAGTTGAAAAACATTATTGCACTTCTTTAAATAAATATATTAATTTCTATAAAATATAATCTAAAATAAACAATTAGAAAATAATTTAGTACATAAGTAAATAACTATTTTTTAAAAATATCATTCATTTAGCATTCATATTATGAAGAAAAAAGAATCATAACTAATGATAATTTTTACAGTGAATAATACATTTGACATTATTTTAATACATATAAGATGTAGATAATAACATATTAATTAAATAAGTTAAAGATACCATTTAAATTGATATTCTCAAATATTTCTCATTCATGGTGCAATTTTCACCTGTTTAACTATTAATGTGGCTTACTTGGAATTAACTTGATGGGAAAATAATTTTTTTAAATTATCACTAATTAATTATATTCCACTTTCAATTATACATCAGGTCAAACCAAATAGGAATTGCATGACTTCAATTACTGTGCACATAATTTTTTGTTTCTCAATGGGTGGTTTAAAATTATTGCTAATTTGGTGGTTCATTGATAGGCCCCATTTGATAAGCCCTATTTGATACATAGTATAAGGCTTGATAGTGTTAACTAATACTATAACGACAAATTTTATCACATGTTTGGGATCACATATGATAGTTTAATGTTGTAGGTCAATCCATTTTTATTCTATAACTATAGGATTAAGTTATCAGGTCCCAAGATGTTTGATAATACTTGACAATATTATTTTTGGCTAATCCCAAATAACTTTGATTTACTCTTCTACGTTAATGCCCAAGCCCCCACTGCCCGCTAGCCACCTACCGGTTGAACGCTGCCCACGCCTTTGGTCACCGCCGCTTGCCACTAGTCGCCGCCCACCCGCCATCGGTCGTTGGCCCCGCCTCCACCGCCCTCCATCCTGCCACCGCCGCGCTTACCCACTGTCACCGGTCATTGCATACCCACTTGTCCACCATCGGTCATGCAACGCACCCAACAATGGATATTATAAAAACTTATACAATGGATTCTTTATACTATGCTATCAGACTTTATACTATCATGTTACTCTAATACTATAAAGTCTTATCATATACGATGCACCTAATATAGCCATTGTAACACTTCGAAGTTATTCAAAAATTAATTTGAGCTTTATTAATAAGAATTTGAGTATTCTAATGAACTTAGTGATTATAAGGACGATTCAACCGACGAGTAGCAAAAAATTTTCAGGACCAGGCATGAATAGTAATTTTTGAGCCCGCAATAAAAATAACTCTGAAAACGGATGAAGGATGACCCTGGGGTCAGAGGAACTTAGACTAGAAGGGATAGAGTATTAGGCCCAGGCCGGAGTAATGATATTTTAAGTTTCCGGTACGATGTTTTATCTGTTCAGTAAAATTTCAATATGTGATTTTAACACAAAAAAGCAACTTGCTCACTAAGTTGAAGTGAACCACTTGTCTTGAGCTAAGTGGATGACCAAGATTCATTCTTTGACCAACAAATCAATCCTAGCCCTTCATATAATTTCTTTTTTAAAAAAAAGAAATAAAAGTTTGAAATTTGATAAATACTACAACCTAACCTAAGATAAGATTAAAAAACCATTACCACCCTTATGTCTCCTTCATTTTTGGCCAGCACCCTTCCAAAACACCATCTCTGTTATTCTTTCTCTAAACCCTAACCCTAGGTCCATCATCCAAAAACCGTAGCTTTGAGTCTCCAAAATTAGAAGGTTCCTTCTAAACTTCATCTACTCTTCATAATCCACAAAACTAATTGATTAGAATTTTGATTCGTCATCATTCTCCACCGTGATCTGTCATATAGCACTGCTAGAAGAAGGATTAAGGGCTTCTTAGAAGAGCTTGGAGTCAAGAAAATCATTTTAGAGAAGATCATTCTAAGCTAGAAGTCATAAAGTTTCAAGAGTAAGGTGATATGACCTCTTCTTTCCCAAATTTTACTTTTGAAACTAAAGCAGAGTTGTATCAAATATTTTTAATATTATTGCATGTTTATATATAGAAATTGATGTGTTTGCAAAGCTGGAGTAATTTGATGTTGTTAGAAAATCATTTTTATCAAAACAAGTTTTAAGCTAAGTTGCTGAAACTCAATTTTTCATTGGCAATGAGTGTTGCACGATTTTTCTCATGTAGTAGGAGACATGTTTTTTACCTTGATTTTTTTTTTAAAGTTAACCTAATATGCTAAGGTAATTCCATGAGTTTTCTTGATTCCATTTGAAGACTTCTACTATTTTTGAAAAATAAAAAACCAAGGCTATTGGGGTTGCTATATGAATAGCTAGTTTTGAAGCTTTGAATTTGTCTAATTTTATTACTATATCAAATGTTTGAATTTTACTTTGAAATTTTTATAGGTTTTTTGTAGATACATTGAGGTCTAACTCTGAATTTTTACAAAATTTTTTAAGTTCATTTGTTATAGTAATAAAATTAGGAATTCTGACTATTGGTTGAAATTAAGATGGTGACTGACCATCGAAATTTTATAATTTTATTAATATAGATAGAGACCTTATTTTGACTTGAAATTTTTACAGGGCCTTGTGGACACATTGAGGTGTCTTGGTGAATTTTTGTAGCCTTGTTTTACACAGTTTGGTATGTGAACTAAATGCATTACTGAAAGTGTACAAATGCCTCTAATTGATGATATAATTGATATTTGGCTCAAGTGTGATGCGTATTAATGCATTCTAGAGAATATAAAGATTGATTTATAAGGCATGATTGAAATTACTTGTGAATGAATGCTTATGTGTGACCAATGCATGAATTTGGAAAAATAAAAGAATATGAGCATGCTTGTGACAAAAGAGAATGTATGAACTTTAATTGTGCATGTTCTGATATATGGATAAAAAAGAGAGAACACTTATGTTAAATGAAGAGGAAAGCAAAAAGAGGAACTTCTCAAATGAAGTAGAAGGTAAAAAGACGAACTTCCCTTGAGATATTGTGAGTCGATAGACATCCTGACTAGGGATAGATCTATGAGATTCAGAAGAAGAGAAAGAAAATTCGATAATTACGTATAGGAATGAGCTTAATCCTGATAAGAAGTCTATTGCCCATGTGTGGTGTTATCCACTAATACCTTGGAATGAATTAAGTCTTCCATATGTCAATGAAAAAAGACAATGCATAGAATTAAGTTCTTTGGTCACAATAGAAATATATGATGATTCATTGATATTGCATATGATTTGTTGATATTGCATTTGATTTACACATATTCTATGGCTGATGTAATATGGCTAAATTACTAAGTATGCTTGCATGAAATTTGTTTTAGAAATAAATTGCAATGCTTGAAAATGATTCTAATGATATGTTTATACATGAGGTAGTGCCTTACGAGAATTTTATAATATTCTCATCCCTATATTGCATATACCTTGTGTTATCCTCAGATCTTGCAGATGTCACCCTATGGATCTTCATTGACTTGCTATAGTAGGAGTTGCATTATGACACAACCGCTTTTGCCCAATTTATTTTTGGCATCCTTTACAATCCCGAGATTCCAAATGATGGTGCTTTAGCTCCTAGCACACCTAATTTTTGTTGCACCCCACACTTGCTAATACCTTGTGGAGGAGGTACCAACTAGTTATCATCGTCTTACTCCGACTCCTTCACTAACTCTGATATTTTCAATGTACAAGCAATGTTATCATGCGGATGGGCAACAGTTTTTATTTAGAGAATTTACCATATTTTAGAGAACTATACATATCTATTGACTGTATATATATATTGATGGGCTATTGATAGCTGCATTAGTACTTGAAACTGTCGATGCTAGGTTTATTTTACTTTATTTTCATACTTTACAACTAGTATAAGTTAGAAAATGTAAGTGACACACTTCTAATTATTGTGTTAATACTTGAGTAACACACGGTAGTTAGGAGAATGTTACAGCCATAAGGAAATATTGGAGGATAATCGAAATTTCTAGGTTTTGATTTATATGAATTAGAGTTATTCTTTCTTTTATGGCATTAGTCTTGATTTATATTTATTATTAATAATGATTTAATCTCAATTTCAAGTTAAAAAATTTAAACATGATCAAATCTAAAAGAATAACATATTATAATTTCTAAAAATGACTTAATAAAAAATATGCATAATGATTAGTAATAAAATATAATTAATTATTATATTATTATATTTATTACAATAATGTTAAAAAATTCATTCTCTAAAAAGACTAACCCGAAAAGTTAAGTCTACTTTTTTGAAGTCTTATATCAAATATTATTATTTAAAATAGTTATCTAATTCAAAATAAAATTATTATATATGATTTAATCAAAAATTAGGAATTATAATTGAAAATAAATTTAGAATCAAGTATAATTAATCAACCATATTTATTATTAATGATAATTTAATTTCAATTTCAAATTTTAAAAATTTAAAAATCTTCAAGTCTAAAGAATATCATATTATATTGCCTGAAAAAATTATTGAATAAAAACTTATGAATAATGATTGGTAATAAAATATAATTGATTGTACACATAATTATAATAATTTATTATATTTATTACTATTATTATAAATTACCATTACTGTAAGTGGTACATTTTCTAAACATATAACCCGGTTTAAATTTTTTAAGTCATATACCAAACACTATTATTTAAAACAAATATCTCATTTAAAAGGAAATTAGTATATAAGATTCAATCAAAAATTAAGATTCATGATTGATGATATAATAAAATTGAAAACAAGTATAACCAATCAATTGTATTTATTTTTACTTATGACTTAATCTCAATTTCAAATTTAAAAGAATCAAATCTAAAAAAAATATAACAATATGTTGTCTAAAAAAATTATGAACCATGATTGCTAATAAAATATAATTATTTATATTTATTAAAATTATTATAAACGATACATTCCTTAACAATCATCAATCATGATTGTTATTAAAATTAAAATTGAAATAAAGTATAATGAATCAACTATGTTTATAATTACTAATTATTTAATCATATTTTAAATTCAAAAATTTAAAATGATTAAATCTAAAATAAATAACATTATATTCTCAAACAAAATATTTAGTAAAAAAAATTATGAATAATTATTGGTTATAAAATATAATTAATTGTATTGGTTACAATTATTATGATACATTCTTTAAACAAATAACTCAAAAAATATTGTTTTCCCTTTGAATCAAGTCTAATCAATTAATTATATATATGATTACCAATTATTTAATATCAATTTCAAATTGAAATTTTTACCAATGTTCAAATCTAAAAAAATTATACATTACATTCTCTAGAAAAACAATTTAATAAAAAAATATATTCTACATGATTTGTAGTAAAGGATAATTAACTTTACTTATTACAATTATTATAATTGATACATTCTCTAAATGAAACAATATGAACAAAATAATCTTACGGAATTTTTTCCAATTCTTTATCAAACATTTTTGTGTAAAAAAAATTATTGTTTCATGTAGGTAATCAATTCCATGAAATAAATAGGAGTATTGAATATGCATAACAATAATCAATCCCATGAATTTGAAATTAAACATCAATATTATCGAGGGAAAAATAAACTTGCCCATCAAAATGAGAACTTGTTTATCAACAATTAACAATAGGCTGAACTCATCAGTTAAAAAAATTCCTAAATAACAAAATAAAGTAAAATGGAAAATCATTTCTATTGTACCAAAAAAAAAAAAATGAATAAAAATCAACAAAGAGCTTCAAAAGTAGAATATCAACAACAATAACAATCAAATCTTATCCATCAAAACTTAGAAAAGTTCTAATGTTATCAATAATCACAGTAAAAGTATAAGTATTCTTTCTTCAATGAGTTCATGTAGATTTTATCGATTCTAGGCTATGATTCTCTGAAATGGGAAAGAAAAAGATTAAAGGTAAGATATGGAATAATAGGTAAAAATAAATTATATTGAAGAAGATGATTGATATATTGTGTATTGTACCATATATTCTATAATTTGCTCACTTATATAGTATACTTTCTTGAAGATTTCATGGGTAAGAATATAATTTTTGATTGACAATTATAATTATTTTATTAACAATTATAATTATTTGATTAGCATTTCATATTAACAATTACAATTATTTGATTGACAATTATAATTATTTGATTAGCATTTCAAATTCAATGAGTTTGATTGAGATCATAATTATTTAGTTGTTAATTATTATTATTTGATTGGCATTTTACATTTATTAAATGGGATTATAATTTTCAATTGTCAATTATTACTAAATCAATCACTTGATATAATTGCTACATGGTTGAATTATATATATGATATATGATATGATTACTCCAAATACAATCTTTAATTTATAATTTATAATAAAAAACAAAAATTTTGAGTTATAACTTCAATGTGCGCATCATTAGGCGCAGACGTGGTCTTGCTGTATGCGAGAGAAAACTCATTCACCAACGGCCAACGACCTTTTGTAACTGTCATGCACTAACCCTTTCGAGACTATCATTAGTTTTGTAAGAGTAGCTGTTTTCAACAGTGCCCTTCATTGAACTTGGCGCACAATATGCCCCCTAGTCAACGGTCCAACCTTTTAAGTGACAAAGCTGCAATTTAACTGTCTTCAATTTCTTTATTTTTTTTACTATACATTATTTTTTATTTGTTTTATTGACTTTTCCCCTAACTTTCTAGTAAGTTTTCACATTTCTTGAGTGAAAAATCAATTCCTTCACACACAAAATGATATTAGGTAGACATTCCTTACCAGTAATGTTTCTAGATCCTGGATTGTCTTCTGATTTTCTGTTCCCTAATTTTATTTTATTTTTCAATATGTTTTTATTTTTATGCTCTTAATTTAAATCTAAGACTAATTTCTTTATTTAGATACAAAATGATGGAGTCATACTTTTCATGAATCTTGGATGTTTGAATTGTTTTTTCTTATTTTCAATTAGCCTGTTCATTAAATAATAAAAAATATTTTACCTGTTTTAATTTCAAATATTTGTAAAGATACAAAAAATAGAGGGAAAATTGCATTATCCTACCTTAAGATTTAATGTAAATACACCTGACAATTCTTGATTTGAAAAAAATGTTATCAGTGGCTCCAGGTTTTACTAAAACTTGTATTGACCTTCCTGCAACTAATGGTTAGTTAATTTAAGTAATAAATAAAAAGATAACATGTGATATATACATGATCATGAATAATAAAATTATAATATTTTAGCAGTATTTGAAATATAATTGATAAAAATATCATTTTTATCATTAATTATAAGGTTTTTGTTATGGTACCCAAGGTAGGTATCATTTTGAATTCAAAGATTGTGATTTAATCATAAATATTTAAAATATTAATAAATTTAGTTAGTGGACATATGATAATTTTTAGTCATAAATTATTAAAAGGTAGGATACCCATAAATTTTATAGGGTATAGGAAAAATCCTCTAATTATAATTATAAGTTTTCTTCCCATAAAATAAAAATTGATATTTCAATCAATTTAATTTATATGTCAAATATTATTAAAATAATTAAGTTTTACTGTCATTGATGGTGTGTGAATCACACGTCGAAGTTAATGGAATACCTAATTCAAAAAGACGATATTGATTCTAGTAAATTTCAAGAATTTTTATGACAATTTTGTAGATAGAGGGTTATCAAATATAATTATACTAAGTTTCAAGAAAGGTAAATATAGTTTTCATAAAATTAAATTATTGTTATTATAATTACTAACAAATATATATCAATTAAAATTAAAAGGAAAGGAAACATCAATCAAAAAACATCTTGAAGCACACTAGGCTAACCATCCTTTGTAGATATTTACTTTGTTTTGGTTTAATTGTCATGTAGTCTCTATAATTTCATTAAATTTTTAATTAAATTTTTATAATTTAAAAATGTGTAGTTAGATATCTAAAGTGAATAAAAATCTATAATAATGCCTCTAAACTTAACTACTATTATAAAAAGTGAGATTAAATATAATAATTATTAATTCATTCTGATGCAAATAAACACATAAGAAATGGACTATTAGCAACGATTTTATATTGATATTTTTTGAAACTTAATTGAACTCATTTCTTATTTAATAAATAAAGAATAAAAGTTTATTGTGATGTGTGTCAGAGATAATTTAATAATATTATTGGGCTTTTGATTTTTAGGAGCTCAAATCAACCTATATGAAACTGATAATAGATAAAATGAAGAAATATTTACATAATCTCAATTTTTTGCAACAAATATTAGGTTTGAAGACTTAATTGATTCTCTCTTAAATTTTACATCGGACAAATTGATTCCTATGAAAAAAATAGAACAAATTAATTTATGAAGAGTCATAAAAAAAAACAAATAGATTCTTATACGAATGAATTAATTTATCTCATTGACAAAAAAATTTTTAGGAATTTTTTTTAGAAATTAGTTTGTTTGATTTAAAATTAAGAAAAAAAAAACAAAATTGAGTGTGTTGTCAGAATTTTATTCACATTACATATTTTCAATTTATAAAATCTTAATAAAGGTTTTCAATTTAACCTTTTGTTTTTAACTCCTTGGTAAAAGGGAAAAGTAGATTCATGAACTTTTCCGACTTCTCTGTTTAACTTTTCAGAAACGACACAGCAGCACCGGCACGTGACATGTGGGCAGATCTGTCAACTGCGAGCTGGCACCGGTGTCACGGTCCCAGCATGTATGGATAGTCCTTTTCTTTTTGTTTGGACTTTTTTTCCTTGGATTATTTGTAAGTTAATAAGGAATGCTCAAATAAAAATATATGCTCGAAGGCCCTTTGGGACACATGAAGGGACGTAATGCTGGAAAATCAAGAAACAAAATTAAAAGCAGGGCTGCAAATTGTAACACGGAAAGATTGTTTTTATTTCTATTAATCTTAAGAAGAATAAACTATTATTAAAATATATAGATTCACTATCCCTTGAACTCTTTTTTCCTATTGCATATATATATATATAAAACTTCAAGACCAATTTCGACAAAATAAAAAAATATATGAAGACTGTTTAAAAGGAAGAAACGACTTTCAGTTCTGAGAAAAATCTCAAATAATGGTTGACCTAGTTGCTGCGGTTCTCATCAAGAATTTCTCAAAAGACTTAACGAAATCATAAACAAAAGTGGTCAAACAATTAAGCAAGAAGAAGGCGAAATAGGCTCATCGAGAAGTTTTACTCCTTTAAATGAGGACGATTGCTTTGGCATCGATCTTCCAAAAATGCGTAACTTTTCTTCCAAAAGAAAATTGCTCATCCTGTTTAAAGATTCCACCAAATTTGTCCAATTCATTTTCGAAGATGCTCTGCTCCACCAACTGATACAAGACAACAACAATGATAAACAGAAATATTTACGACATGCCAACACTAGATTTGTGCCGACAGAGGAAGAAACTTTGCCTACAGTACTTTAATATAGTTGGCTGCCAACTTTAATAAAGAAGCTCAATAATGCTTTGCTTTATTAAAGTTTCTACATCACTATCATAAAAGTGATCAATAATAGAAGACAACTCATCCCTCAATAATGCAAGGTTAACAGAAGATCAAACTCCCTCTATAAATAGATGCAAGACTGAAGTTATATGGCATCGAGAGTTTTAGCGAAGTTCTAAGTGCTCACATCTTTGTAAAATTTCAAACACTTTTCAAAATTCATGTATTTTTGTATCATTTCAATATATGTTGAAGAACTTTTTCAATATCCTAAGTGCCTTAGGGCCGTTGGCATAGTAGATAGGATAAAGCTAATATTATAAAATCTAATAGTATAAGGCCTTATAAATTTACTATAAGTGTTGGTATAACACTATATAAGATATTATATTTTATATTTTATAATATTATCATTTATTTATAAATAATTCTAATATTTTAATTAAATATTAAATAAAATAAAATATTTTATTAGTGATTTAAATATTATTTTTAAATATCATATTTAGGTAAATATTTATTAATTAAAATTTAATTTATTTTAAATATTATTATTTATTTCAATATTTTATAATTATTTATTATTTCAATAAATTATATAAATATTAAATAAATCTTTTATATATTTTTAATATTTTATATTTTTAATTATAATTATTTAAATTTAAATTTTAAAATAAATATTAACTCAAAATATTTTTATTATTGATATTTACTTTTATATATTACATATTATTTATTATTTATTTTAAATATTCATTTCTATTTAATATTTATTATTTTATTTTATTTAATATTTATTAATTATAATTACTTTTTTTATTTTTATTGTATATAGCTAGATTGATATCATATATTATTTGTTAATAATATTTATTTATTATAAAATAATTTTATTTATAAATATTTACTTATTATTATTTATTTAACAATTATTTTATTTTAATAAAATATTAAAAAAATAAAAGTAACCTTATACATTAAAAGATAATAGGGCCTAATACGATATCCTCATCCTGTATTAAGTTATATAGTATTTTAATGTATAAGGGGGTTTCGTTATTATGTATAAACTTATACAATACGTTGTCTACCAAACAACGTATTAAGTTATACAACATTTTAACGTATAAAAGGGTTACGTTATGATGTATAAGTTTATACAATACGTTGTCTACACTAAATAACGTATAAGATCATAACGTATAGTATAAACTTAAACTATCATGCATAATGCAGTATACCAAACACACTCTTATTTCTTTCGCTATCCTTGATCTTGTTCTATATTTATAATTCTTCTTTATGTGATCAGAATAGCAAAAAGAAGATTAAAAAGGATCAGAGTAGGTGTTCGATTTAATTGACGAATTTCGATTTAATTGACAAATTTGAAAACAATCCTTATCCAGGAGATCAAATTTTATTAGATCAATTATATGATATTTTTCTTGGTCTAGAGCATTATTTAAACGATCTTGAAGAAAGACGTGACTACTTAAGCCGCTGTTAATGTTTCAATATTTAATAGTTAAAATTCTAAGTGTTTTCATTTATGCCCTGCCATTGTTTTCTGATCCTGGCCCGATTCTAGTATCATAGCTAGGGTTTAGGCTAGGAATTGTTATCAACCCTGAAATTGTGTACCCTGGTACTCAATTGTACTTAGAACATTAAATCATTAATTATTTCAAGTTTAAGATGTTTTCATAATAATTTAAGTGGAAAATCTTGAGTTTCATTCTATTGGTAAGCCTCTAAGTCCATTGGTAAACTTAAAAGTAGTGCCATATATATATATATATGGAAAAGGATCTCGTGACAAGTGATTTACTACTGGAGGAAGCTCTACATCTCGAATAAAAAAAATATGGAAAATGATCTCATGACAACCCATTTACTACTTGGGAAGCTCTACATCAATAAAAAAATATTGTTGTTGTAATAGAGTAAAGCTTCACATTCAAAAATAATATAACTAAAACTTTATACAAACACATTATGATGATTATAAATTAAATATGATGATTGGATTAAATCATATCATGTTATTCTAACATTTATTTTTTGAAAAAAGTTGTCAATGAGTAGTATTTTCCCATATAATATCATCTAACTCTAGAGAGATGTGTTCATCATCAGATTTCACAAATTGTTTTCTCATCCTCATTGCGGTTACATAGAGTTCATATAGCCAAATAGTAAAAAGGACAAAATGCATTTTACCTCCTAAACTTTAGGTCATATACATTTACATCCATACTTTTCAAAAAATGCATCGCGATACCTAGACTTTCCAACTAGTGTGAAACAACCCTTGGTTAAGTTGACATCCATATTTACCATTAAGTAGTCATATGCATGTCATATGCATAATTAAACGGATAAAAATATCTTTTTTCTAATCAAATTTTCCAACCCTAAACTTTTCCCCACTTAGAAATGAACAAAATTATTCTTCAGATGCTAGAGGTCGATTGTAACAAAAGGATATTTTTGTCCATTTTATGAGTGGAGGAAGGTTTATGGTTGAGAAATTTAATTAAAAAATAATATTTTTATCCATTTAATTGTACATGTGACTACTTAATGATAGAAATGGATGTTAACTTAACAGAAGGTGTTTTGCATTGTTGGAAAGTCCAGAGTGTTGCAATACATGTTTTGAAAAGTCAGGGTGTAAACTACACATAACCTAAAGTTCAAGGGTATAATATATTTTACCCTAATAATAATAATAATAATAATAATAAAGAATTATTAATTAATAAATTTAATTATAAATTATCCTGACCTCTACTCTTCTGATTTAATGTACTTACACTAGTTACCTTTTTATTTTACAAAATTACATTACCCTCTTTTATAGATATTAATTCATTAATTTAAGTGATAAAAAAGATAATATGTTATACATGATTGTTAGTGACAAATTAAAATTATAATATTTTGATAATATTTGACACATATAGCAACTTAATATCATTTTTATCATAAATTTCATCTCCATGCAATAAAAAAGTATTTTATTTAATTAATTTGTTAAATATTGTCAAACTATTATGATTTTATCATTAATAAATATGTATATGTCATATATTATCTTTTTTTTTGCTATTTAAATTAATAAATTAGTACTATAAAGGATGTCAGTATAATTTTAGTAAATCTCAAGAGAAAAGAGAGCTCTAAATTTATATACATACATATATATATATATATATATATATATATATTTATTTATCATTTTCAACACTTTTTTTCATAAATTATTACACGCACTTGGCAAACTCATTGTTGATGTAGGAAATTTAAAAGGACATTGACGGAAAAATATTTTACATACATGCATCAGTGATCCTATTTGAACGTTACAAAAAAAAATATTACAGATATTGAAAGAAATATTACAGAAAATGTAGTATGATAAACAATATTCTTTCAACTCATTTGCATGATGTAATTTTTAGGAAGTTCTTTTCTTAAGGCATGATATGAATAGGATAAAAAATGTTTTATAGTCTTAAACGACTTAAATTATAGCTGTTTTGATTGATAATGAATTTTTGAAGTTACTCAGAGTACTTTCTGAAGAGGTATCAGAGCATCATTAAAAAGAAATATAATCGTTTAAGCCCTTTTGACAAAACCAGCTTGATTTTTTTGTCAAAAAAGAAAATTTTTTGAGAATAACACGTGCTTGAATAAAGAAACAAGTAATACTTGTGATATTTTATCTTGATTAAATTTCTTATTCAGCATCTTTATCCACACTTGTTTTCGAAACTAATGCTTATGTTAAAACCAGGGAAGAGAAAATTGACCGAGGCTGGCCCCAGCTTTAAGGGTCACCTAGCCTTCGGTTAAGCTCAAAAAACTGGGGAAGTCAAAACCGGTCAAAAGGGAAAGGGAAAATCGATGAATTGGACCGGTTTTTTTTTTATAAAATTTTTCAATTTTTTTTAAAATTTTTTTAAAGCTTAAATACTGATATCTTATGACCATAGAGTAAAAAAAAATAGAACCAAAAAAGGACACTAACAAAATTGTTGGGTTATTATTTTTCTCTCCATCATTCACAAGCTACTCACTATAAATCTCGCTGTCACTAACAAATATTATTTTCAAATGCTTTATGATCGTGTTGTGAGATTGAGACTAGAGAAATTTTATATGGATGATGTTTATTTTATAGACCTATGAATATTTTTTTATTGATTATGTTAATATTAATGATTTAATATATTTATTTATATTCTAATTAATCATATGTATATATTTATATATATTTTTTATTATATTCCATTGAACATAAAATGATTAGACCTCTAAACTTTTGCACCAGGACTTGACTGGTTCGATGTGGTCTAGTTTTCTCTTCCTTGGTTAAAACGACATATTAGAGCATGTATGAAAAACTGATATAGAAGTAGTTTTTGACATACATAGAAACCTTAACTGATATCATCAGCACATTGCAACAAAAGGTTTCTAAAGCTCAATAGGGACCAATCCCAAATTTGAGCTTATATTATGATCCAATAAACTTTTCACATAAGTATTAGAGTATGTGATTTTGTAACACAAGGCTTAAAAATACTTTCATAGAGGCTCGCATAAGGATATATATATATATATATATAGAACATGACATGTATCAGAGCAATAACATAGCATGTATCAGAGCGTTAAGCACATTATATTCCGTAGCTTGAGCATACAGAAAGAAATACTTGATGTAATGAGATATCAGATCAAGCAAGTAAATGATCACTCATTCATTAGCATAGTTTTCCTGATTCCTGAGCTAGATATATATATCATTGGGCAAGCAAAAGCTAAGAGGATGTACCAGTAGAAAAAAAAATCAGAAAAGATGAAATAAAATAGAAATCATACTTGAGTAATATAAGAAAAAAATTGTCTAATGAAAAAAACAAAACAAAATAAAAAATACAGATGCAAAAAGAAATCTCTAGCGGCTCCCTAGTGTACTCCCTTTGATTTTCTTAGCACAAGATGTTCTTCTCTTTCTTCTCCTCTTATGACATCAGCAAAAAGAAGGTATCCTGGAAGTTAGGAACACCATCAAGCCACTCAGCTTATCTCAGGAAAATCCCTAGAATTTTGAAGAATCTGAAGTAGTAATTCTTCCTCCGAAGTTGGGCACCTTGCTCTATATTAGTGGCTTCAACTCAATCTAGTCTGGAGGCAATTTCTCATTGACGCATGATAATCTGGATTATCTGAGAACTCCGGAGACTTGGTTGAACATGATAAGGCAAGTGGATGGGTGAGATGTTGACGGAGTAGCTTTTGGAGAAGGATCAGGTATATCTAGGGGTATGGTTTCCCTGATTTTAGCGATTCAGTCTCAACTTCATGTGCAGGAGCAGGAGGTGAGAGGATAGAACATTTTCAGGAGAGATGGCAGGAGTAGAAGCAGGCACTGTAGGAGTAGAGGCAATGCTATACACCTTAGCCGAAGAAACAACTACTTTTTCAAGAGGATCACCAACTTCTAATGTCTTGTCATTTTCCTTTCATAGGAGATATGCAGATGGAGGGAGGAGGTTGAGGCACCATCAGGATGAGAACGAATATTGGTTCATGGGCTTCCTCAGTTAGCTCCTCTTGATAGGCTCCACAAATGGCTCCTCGTGGATAGGTTCTAGAGTGAAAAGAGTTCGTTTACAAAGAAATTTAGATCATCCACTCCATCTTCCTTTGGTTCTGACTTGACACAATGGACTTTGACATGGATTTTAACACCTGATTTATGGTCATGAAGTCATCATTGTCATCTAGAGAAGATATTTTAGCCTCATTGGTTGTTGTCTTGGCAAGTGGTGGAGCTTGTTTCAGAAGCCATTGTCCTTTGATGAGGTGCAGCAGAGATAGGAAAAAAGGTAAACCCAAACTCGAGACATGGGCCTTATTGAGTGTTCTTTAATTACAACAAAGGGTTCAAGTACAGTAGGTTGTCTTCTTCATTCCTGGATCCTTAAATCCCTTTAGCCCTTTATAGTTCCCTAACTTCTTTTAGCCTCCTCCTTTCTTGGAGAATTCTCTATTCTTTGAGAATTAGTTCATCCTCCTCTTCATCTTCAGAGGATTTAGCATCCCCTATTGGAGTAGCATCACACATGTCTTTCAGAATAGTCCTGCTTTACTTACTCCTTTTGGTAGATGTTTGAGTTTTGGCTCAGTGCCTTTTCTCCAAATAGGAAGTTTGTTAGGTATGCCTTGTGGAAGCTCACTTTATGAGGACTCGGCCCAAGTTTCTGATAGTTCAGAAGGGCTTGAGATCTCTGCTTGCTTCTGTTTCTTGTTTTGCCTTCTTTTGCCCTTTTGTTTAGTCCTGATAGGAGCTTCCTCTGATATGGTTCTCCCAGATGTTTCCTATGCTATCTTAGAACTCTCAAGGCTATTCTCATGAATGCCAACCTTCCCTTTTGTTCCTCCCTTTTTTCTGCTAACCTTTTTATTGTTGCCCTCAGCAGTGGTCTTTCTCTTTGGTATCATTGATTTGGGAGCTTTTCTTTTTAAAGCTTGTTTTCAAGGTATAGCTGAGTTTTCTTCATTTTCCTGAAGGAGTTTATGGAGTAGTTTATGCTAGTGAGATATTCAAACTACTCTTCAATGAGAGGTTCTGACATGCTGGAAGATCTTTATGAGTAACATACCGAAGGGAACTCCAACCGTTCTTATTTTATCCTTAGAAATGACATTAAACATGTAGTCCATTATCATTTTCAACAGATTTACTTTTCTTTTAATAGCAAGCAAAAAAGTAACATACAATCCATACACAGAAGAACATCCATACTGCCTCGTCTGGGAAGAATGGTGAACTGGACAATAGAGAAAACCTTTCTTGCCCTTGAACTGAGCATAGAAGTTGTAATGTCGCCCGGTTGATGCTTTGTGGAATTTGTGAGACACTTTCATACTTCCAAGACTAACCCAGAGTGACTTGAACCATTCTTCCTTGACAAGCAATTTACTTTGGCAATAGGATCCCAACCACTATAGACAGGTCAGGCAACCTAATCTCCATATAGTTGTCTCGAGTGGTGGCTTTGAGAGTGGTTTAGTTCTTCGCCCCAAGAAGAGCGTAGAACGTTATCATTCCTGAAATACCCTATCATAGATGTCTAGAAAGTACTCCGATCCTTGAAAGGTAAAAACTTTTTGAGTATCTAAACTTGGTTTAGCAAGGAGTTGTTTAGCCTTTTTCTAGAGGCTATCATTCTTTGAGATAAATTTTCTTTATAAAAGTCCAGATAGGGTTCATTGAACATGACCAAAGGTCCCCTTTTTGTAGAGGAACAATTGAGTTCTTTCCTTCAGCCATTAGGATGTGTGTATGAGGTTAGAAACAAGAAAGGTTGAAGCTTGAAAGGATTGGAGGATAAAGGTTTATGAGGGATGGTGCAGTTAGAGAGGGTTTGAGAGTGAGGGTTTGAAAGGAGAAAAATGAAACGGTTTGCGAAGCATATGGTAGAAGATGATGGTAAAAGTATGACGTGTGAGGAGTGAGGGATTATTTAAGTGATGGGACGTGACATGACTGAAGGTTAAGAGATGTGGGAGAGAAAACCTAAAAGAGTGGGAATTATCCTTTTCATCTTATTCAGAAAGAGTGATTTTTGACGATTGAGATCACTTTCTAAAGGTGTTACTTTCTAAGCTTCAACTTCCACTTTCTGACCTCTTCAGTCCCATCATATTTTTATCAAAAACTCATCTTCATATCCTGAACAACATGAAACTATATATATATGTCCCATATGCTAATCCTCAATTCTTCTTTCTAATCAACCCATCTTCTTTCTGAGCTTGCAAACTGAAATTCTGATCTTCAATCTGATTCTATTGTCTTGTAAACTGATGTCCTCTCTAGGCTTTAGTTTGGAGTAATGAAGAGAGAAATACTCAGAGATGTTTGTGTATGAATGCTTTTGTAGATTTAAAAACCTTTAAGTTTAAAAGCCTTTTCAAAACAAAAATGATCATCAGCTAATGATTTTGTGAATATATTGACATTTGGTCTTCAGGATTCACAAATATTAACTCAACATCTCCTTTGTGAACATGATCCTGAATAAAATAATGTTTAATATCAATATGTTTGGATCTAGAGTGCTAGATAGGATTCTTAGAAAGATTAATAACATTAGTATTATCACAGAAGATAGGGATTTTGGAATATCTTAGGTGATAATCTTCTAGCTGGTTCTTTCCCAGGTTGGGCTATAGTTTGCAACAACTATATATTCAGCTTCAGCGTAGAGAGTGTAATGGTATTATGCTTTTTGCATGACCAAGTGATCAAGTTTTTTTTTCCCAAAGAAACAACAGCAACCATTGGTGCTTTTTCTCTCTACTCTATCTCTAGTGAAATCGGCATCGCAGTAACCTACAATCACACAGATGTACTTTTCTTGTACTATAAGCCAAGATTAGTAGTACAGATAGATATCTGAAAATTCTTTTAACAACATTTAAGTGTGATTTCTTTGGATTAGATTGAAATCTAGCACAAATTCCCATACTTATTTGAATATCTGATCTAGCTAAGATACTAAAATGAGTCAATCATTCCTCTATAATTACTTTCGGATATCTTTTCACTATTCTATCAGCATCAATGATTTAAGATGGATGCATGGCGTTACTCATAAGTGTGGCTTAATCCATATTGAACCTTTTTAGAAGTTCTCTTGTGTATTTTTCTTGATGGATTAAGGTTCTTCTTTTTGTTGTTTTATTTGCAAACCTAGGAAAAACTTAAGTTCACCCATCATGTTTTTCATAAAATTCTTCAAAAACATGATTTTTAAATTCTTCTCCATGATCAGATTGGATAGAGATGATTTTGAAATCTTTTTCTCTATAAACACGTTTTGCAAAAACTTTGAATCTTTTGAATCTTTCAACCACCTCATCCTTAGAAGCTAGGAAGATAACCCATGTAAATTTGCAGTAGTCATCCACTATGATAAGACAATATCTCTTCCCAGGAAACCTTGCAGTCTTGGTTAGCCCAAAGAGCATATGTAGATGCTCAAGTGGTTTAGTGGTTGAAACCACATGCTTATTATGGAAAAAAGCTTTAGTTTGCTTACCTTTCTCACAAAAATCACAAGTTGAATCCTTGTCAAATATGATCTTTGGTAGGCATTTAATAAGCTCTTTTTAAGAAAGCTCATAAATAAGTTTCATATGAGCATGCCTAAGCTTCTTATGCCACGATCACTTTTCATGTGTAAAAGATACGAGACATTTTACATCTTAATCTCATAGGTCATCCAAGAATAACACATGTGTTATCATGTCTCTTGCCAGACAAGATGACTTGTCCTAAAGTGGGACTTACTATCTTGCATGCATGTGCATTAAAAATAACATTAAAGCCTTGATCACAGAACTGGTTGATACTTAACAAGTTGTGAGCTAGACCGTCAACAAACAGCACATCAGAAATTTGTACCAACATTTCCAATACTTGTGACCTTGGCCTTACCTACATCGGTAAACTCCTGATCTAGAATTTTTAGGCCGCAGGTTTTGAACCAACTTATAGATCCAGACATGTGTCTCAGTATTCACTGTCCATGTGCCACTTGTTATCAGGTTCCACGTGCATTCTCGGTAAACTTGCAACAAACAGTTTTAGTTTAGGTACCCAAATTTTTTTGGGTCCTTTTGGGTTAGTCTTCTGAGAAGAAAGTTTCCAACTTTTTTGACAGACTTCTTTCTCATGAAACACTTGTCAGGTGGATGTCCTTTCTTAAAATAGAAAGTACAAGAAGCCTTGTTCTTTACTTTCTTAGACTAAGTTGGTTTTCCTTTCTCATCAATTTTCTCTTCATATCTTAAACCGGTCTTTTGAAAATATGGCCTCTGATCTCCTTGCATTAGATCAAGGTTCTTTGACCTATTTACCATTTTTTCAAGGTTAGCTTTAAGAAGCTTTGAAGTTCTTTCTAGCTAAGAAATGACTTTCTGAGTGTTTTTATTTTTACTTGAGACGTTGATTCTAAGGCAATGGATTTTGCATTTAAGACTTTGTTTTCTCCTTTTAATTCCTCCTTTTCAAGCCTTAGACTCTAGCTTTGCTTTTAGCCATTTTAAGTTCCAAAAGAACTTTCTGATTTCCTCTTCAGGTTAAGATAATGAGAGAAATGAGTTTGAAAGTCCTCGAGCAACTCTTCATCCAGAGATAAAAGTTCATCATAGGAGAGATCAAAATTAGAGTTATTTACCTCAGGTTCACCACATGATAAATAGCTTACCATGAAGCATAGGTTTGCAATATCCAGCTCCTCCTTATCTTCTGATCATTCCTTCTCTTCTTCTGATTCACTCTAGGTGGCCAGCATTCCTTTCTTCTTGGGCAAGAATTTCATTGTAGACCCTTGAGTTTAGGACATTTTAGTTTGAAGTGCCCCTTCTCCCATAGTTGTAGCAGGTGACACTTTCAGCTTCATTTTGCCTTTTTTTTTTATCCTTTTTGAGGTTGATGTCTTTTCTTTTCTTTGTTTTGTCCCTCTAGGCTTTGGACATCTTCCTCATCAGCATGGAAAGCTCATCTCCATATTCTTCTTCTGTCTCATCATCAAAATCTTCTTCTTCATTAGAGGTCTCAGCAACTTTAATTGCCTTAGCCTTATTCAACTTCTGATAAGAACAACTTCAAAGCCATGAACTTGCTCTTTGTGATAGATTCACCATGCATTTCAGAGAGTACAACCTCATGAGTTTTAAGTGACCTAATGAGTGCTCCCTAACCGAGAGTTTGAAAGTCTTTAGCCTTCTAATGGCTGTAAGCTTAGGTAGCCACTTGGCAGGAGGCTTCTCGAGATTTTTCTAACCATTTCAGAGTTATAGTATCTTTTCCCTAGTCCCTTTTAGCTAGTTTATGATGTGGATAAACCTTGTGGTCATTTCATCAATATTTTCTTGATTTATCATTTTGAACATCTTATATTGATGAACCAATATACCAATCTTAGTCTCCTTAACTTGATCAGTACCTTCATACAGCATATGCAATCTATCCTATATCTCCTCTCCTGTGTCACAAGCAATGATTTTATCATATTTAGTCTTGCTTAGTGCACATGTGAGCATGTATTTAGCTTTAGAGTTCAGCTAAACTCTGGCTTTGTGTTACTCTGTCCACCTGCTCCTAGGGATTTCTCTTGAAGATTAAGGTGCATCATCAATTTCTGGAATCTCTTCAGTTGGAATATAGTCACCTCCTTGAACTATTTCCCAAAAGTCAAGACTTATGTATTTTATGAACAACTCCATTGGGTTTCTTCAGGACGCATAATCCCTACCATCAAGGCATGTTGGTCTATTAATGGAGTATCCTTCTGCTATGTGGATATTCTGTGCATTTGTCCCTTGGATCATTATCCTCTGCAACCGTTAGCATGCTCAACCCCTTAGAGGGCAAGCTCTGATGCTACTTGTAGGTAGAAAAGTGCACAAGAAATGAGGTTGAATCATGCTTCGCTTCTCTTCCCTTTTTAGCTTTTGAAAACTTTTAACACAATATTATCAAGCTTTAAGTTTATAGTGTAGCAGAAACAATATCAGAGATTTCAGAAGTTTTTTTTTTTAATAAGTGTTAGATACAGCACTAAAAAGATAAACTTTAAACAAATATAAATAGATAATCACAGAGCAACAAAAGTTAAAGAGATAAAGGAGAAGAAGATATTGCACAATTATTTTTATCCTGGTTTGGCCACCCTTACATCATTTCTCTAATACGTTGAGTATCACTAACATCTTTCTTAACCCGAGAATGAAACCGGATAGTTTTTACAATAGCCTTCTGATGGGTTGCATTCATACACCCATTTTCTATCCTAACTCTGAATATTTTGCATTTGAATTGTACTTAATTGATGGTTAAATTAGTGAATTTCCACTTTGTCGTCAATATGCATCATTGGATAATTTCATAGCTATCAATATCATTTTTAGTGCATAATCATTTTTTGAAAGTGCTTTGTGATTTTAACTTCTTTGTAGGAGTGTTGTTTGGTAATAGGGACTTCCAGGTTGGTGTATTAGAGCAAAAGAAGGGACTCAGGCACACTGTTGATCGCCTCAGCGATCAAGCACCGCCTTGGTAGTGGATAGAGGAAATGAAGTCATGGGATTTTCAAATGATCGCCCCAGCGGTCAATGACCGCCCAGGCGGTCATACACTTGCAGGCGCGTCAGCGTGGCAGGACTTCTCCTAGCTAAACCCAATTTTACTAATAATTTTGCTATAGTATAAATTGAAAGTGGTCAACTTGTAGACAGTTTTGTCACATTATTTTATTTTAGCCATTGAGCATTTTCTCTCTACTCTCTCTCTAGGTATTGGGAGCTTCCAATCTTTGTTTTCGCTCTTGTTTAGGAACATAATTTGTACTCCCCTTTAACAACGATTGAGATCTTCCCCTTATAGAGGAGTAATTCTTTTACCATGTGCAAGGATAAGAGAGGATTAAGATTGTTTTTGAGGTTCCGAATCTTAAATTGCAATTCATGGTTAGCTTTCCTCTTTTTTTTGTCTTCTCTCTTTAATATTGGTTGTGAAAATTATTGCAATTATATTTTTTAGGGTTACTTAATTGTCTATTTATTCATATGCATATTTGGGATTCTATTAGGGTGTTTGGTCAACTGATTAAATTACATTCAATTAGTAAGGGATTGGAATTAATTCTGTTAAGGATTAGGTTACTGCAATTGATAATTAACTGACATAGGTTCATAGAATCACGATTGTGAATAACCAGTTCATGTGTTAGTCAAACCCTTAATGGGGGTACATTTGTGTGACCATTAAATAGAACTACATCATTGTTGCATGAAAGCATAATTAATGAAAGTGATTGCTGCCATAAATTTTATCATTTGAATCGATGATTGAACAATTTTAATCTGAGGAATCTTTGTGTAGGTAATTCTTTCCATCATATTTTCTCAATTTAATTTTGCTCTCAATAGTTTCCAAAACCCCAGTTTCTTGAATCAATTAAAATACTTCCTTGTGAGATGACCTGGATTACACCCTAACTACATTTTTTGTGTGATTTAGTTATTAAAATATTTTAATTTATTGCGGGTAACGACAATTCACATCAAATTTTGGCACGTTTTTGGGGAAGTGGTGCTAATTGATTCTTTTATTTTTATTTTATATTAATTAATTTTTATTTGTTTCTTTAGTTTCACTTATTGTCCTTCGTTTTTAATTAAAAAAAATTAACTATTATTTTATTTTTATTCATAGATTATTTCCTTTCGTATTTGATTATTAAGGTGATTTATTTTTTTTATGACCCGCTCCCTTCCTAATTTTCCCATACTCCCGCTTGATTCGGAGATTGAGAAAACTAGGCAACTTAAGAAGGTTGCAAGGGAGCAAGTTAACTTACCAAACTCGCCCTCTTCTTCATATACAACTCGGGAATTAGATAAATTTTTTTATTCTCTTGAATTTTCTGATCCTTTTGCTAGTGTTTCAGGGAATATGACTGACAATAGGGACCTTAAAGGAGCTCGCCCAAGACCTTAATTAATTACCAACTGTTGTGGATCATTTACCCTGACTATGAAGTCGACTTTGAGCTCAAGTTTGGGCTCCTATACCACCTGCCTAAGTTCCATAGGCTATCTGAGGAACACCCACACAAGCATCTCAAGCAGTTTCATGTGATTTGTGTGACAATAAAGCCTCAAGGGTCACAGATAACCAAATTAAATTAAAGGCCTTTCCATTCTCCCTTGAAAGAGCCTAAAGATTGGTTTTTCTACATTCCCCATGGAACGATTGACAACTGGACTAGCATGAAGTGTATATTTCTGGAAACTTCTTCTCAACCTCTAGGCAGCTACTATAAGGAAGGACATTGTGGTATTCAACAGCTGCAAGGTGAATCTCTCTGAGTACTGAGAGTTTCAAGAGAGGTATGCCAACTATCCCAGCATTAGATCCTAAAGCAGTTACTTATTCAGTATTTCTATGAGGGATTGCTAGTCATGGAGAGGAGCATGATCGATGCAAGTAGGGGTGCCTTAGTTGACAAGATCCCTACTGGTTAGAGCTTTGATTAAGAATATGGCAGAGACTCTCAACAGTTTGGCTCCAAAGCTAGCTAACACCTGCCATGTGGGTGAAATCTCTTTAGTGGAAAACAATAGGGTGGAGCAGAAATTGGATGAGCTAACAGAGTTCTAAAAACAAATTGCCTTGAATCAAGCTGCTCCAATTAAGGCAGGACAGGCATGTAGTATTTGCTCCTATGAGTTACACACTTTAGATATGTGCCCTCAGCGGAAAACCCCACCTCAGCGACAGCTGGCAATGTGTTTCCTCAGGCCTCAAAATTAGGGTAATCAATAGGGGTACAATCCATAAGGAATACCTACAACCCAGCTGGAGAGATCACACAAATTTAAGGTGGAACAATTCTCCTCAATAGAAAAAATATAAATATGTTCAACCTCCAGAGAGGCAATAGCATAGCCAGCCCATTTCTAGTCACCCTATCCTATAGCTTCCCAGCCCTAATAACCTCCAGGCACTACCCACCCTTTCTACCCCTAGAGATACACCATGGTAGGAGATGATGAAAATGATGCTTGAAAACAGAAGAAACAAGAACAAGCCATGCAGGAGATGAGCAATACAATAATATGGCTAAAGAGTTCCCAAGCCCAGAAGGGTAGTGCATCCACCATTCCTTCTTCACAGTTCCTAACCCAAAAGGGAACATTGCTACTCTTGTTTTGAGATTTAGTACAATTTTGCCTGAGGTTGCTGGTCCTTCAGAACGGTTATGGTTGAGAATAAGGAAGATGAGACAGTTCAAAGAGAGGTGTAGCAGGATGAGCCTCTACCTCAGTAGAAGAAAGCAGGTATCAAGACCCATTCTATTGCCCTTTCCATAGCGAGTTTCAAGGCCCAAGAAGTCCAATGAGTCAGAATTAGAAAAAGACCTCTTAGAGACTTTTCGAAAGGTAGAAGTGAACATCCCTCTATATACGAGATAAATCATGTATACAATATCCTTATCGCTTCCATTTAGTTCCCATCTTTGCATATGAGATAAATCATGTTTGCACATGTAAAGTGAAAATTTTCACGTTAAAGGAGCCATGTTATGAGAAAGAAAGAACCTGTTTGCTACTTCCAAAAACTCAAGTTAGACATCAGTCATTCTTCAAAATATTTTCCTTAAATTAGTTTTGTTATCATTCAAAACATATTATATTGAAGCTTTCTGAAGTGTTATGGAGCTAACAAGAGATAATTGATGTTATGCTTAGTTCCTCCCTTATTCTTCATGCTTATGGGTTAGGGAGTCAATGTTCATGGTTGCATTAAGTTTTTTTACTCTCCTAATGTCCTTAAGTTGTTCTAGTATGATCACGGTTTGTTCATAGGCTTTTGTTAATTCTAGACATTGGTGTCATTCTCACTTCTTAGAGCTTCATTGGTGCTGACAACTCACGCACTCCTCTTCAAAGTGACTAGATTTGACCCTATGGCTATTTTTTTGGTCATTAGGATTATTTTCCTTGCATTTGATCGTAGAACATGATTTTAGAAATTATGTGATAAATATGAATTTCCATAGATTTAAACAAGTTTAGAAATTATGTTTTCAAAAGCATCATGAAAAATGCATTACAAAATTCATGAGACTATATTTGTTTGTTCAAAATGCCTTATGAAGATATCATGACCAAGTATAGGATTTATAATTAATACTATGCTTGCATTATGATTCCTGTAATGATATGCTCCTAAAATATTACTTTCCAAGAGTAAGAGTTAGAGCCCTAGTTATATAATGGAGAAAAATATTTAGATTTTCATGATTTATAAATTTTACCTAGCAATAGAGAAACTGATAGTGAGTTAATATCTGTAAGATGTTAGCCTTGATATGAAGTTCTCTATTAGAGGACAATCTCACCCCTATCAAAGTATTCAGATAACCAAACCTAGTTAGTTGTTCACTTATGGGACCTCATTTGGTGCCTTTCAAGGCTTAGAGTATACTTACGTATATAAATATGCTATCTATTGTATTATATAATTAGAGATTACTATTTCTCTATTAGTTTATGCTTTACATGAAATACTTGTATTTGGAATATCATGAATTTAAATATGGACATTACTTTATGGTTGTTGCATTATTTTAATTATTTATCTCTATTGGTTGTCTTATGTGGAGGTTACAGGTAAGATCTGCTATTGAGTTTTGACAAACTCATCCTTTTCTTTTCCTCATCTTCAGATACAACTACCTAACTCAAATCCTCAAGCTTCCTTTTCTTCCTTAGTAGTTGTATGTTGGTTATGGGTGGCTTCACTTTGCAATGAAGTGTTTATTAGTTTTTGTTTTGTAGAGTGCTCTAGTAATTGTGTAGCCAGGGTTCCAGATGATGCAAATATATTTATTTATTTTACTATGATTTGATTTGGAGATGTATTTATATTGTTGTGGCTTTTCATGGTTTTTGTACTAGAGCAACTTTGATAAAATTTTATTAAATTATGCATTATAGTATGTCTTCGCAGCCATGAGGCTTATGTAGGAGTGAGATTCCTCATGTGCCGATCAGAATCCAAGTTCGGTCATGACACACTGAATGAGTTTTAAGCAATTTTGGATTCAATGTTGGATTTGCTAACCAACCTCTATTTGTATATGCATTCCCATACTACATTCAACAAGCACAAGTTCCTAAAGGTTGGAAATTTCCTAAATCCCTGATCAACTTGTTCAACAAGAATGAAGAATTCATTGTTGAGCTCATTGCTTGATGTACAATTGAGATAAGGAAGATAATTTCTAATGAACATTTAAAGATGTTTTTTCTCCCTTCGTCTATCATAAAAAAAAACTTTCACATGGTTTTCAAATTTAAGGTTTAACTCCATATTGACATGGGCTTAGTTAGAAAATAGTTTCCATAATTATTGGCTGAAAAAGTGCATCAAAGTGGTCATTGTAGGAAAAAAAACCCAAAGAAGTCCCTTCAATTTAAAACATTAGACAAATTGGTCTGTCTAGAAAAATTGGACAAATCATTCCCTATAGAATCATGAAAAATGTCAAATTGATCCTTGTACAAATGGAGTAATTTGTCCAACTTTTTCAATTGGTAGGGATTGTATTTCTTAATAAACCAATTTGAGGGTTTTGTCTTTGACGCTTTGTTAAAAGACAAATAAATTATTATCCTTGAAAGAAGAAAATTTCCTCAATTACAAAATTAAAAGGACAAAATTTTTTCAAATTTTATCATATGATTGGACATTATGCAAATAGTTGTGTTAGTCTACTAGATCTTATCGAAGACAAGCAAGTTCAAAGGAAAGGAGAAGCCCATGAAGGTAGATATTGATCCTTTCCAAGTTAGTTCAAGCCTTGTGGAACTACCCTTATTTGACATAAATGTTGCAAACTTAGGAGTGTTAAACTTCGATGAGGAAAAGAAATTATTGAGGGACAAGGAACTCAACTTCTTTGAAGTAGTCGAACAATCTATTTATCCAAAAGCAGAAGATTTGTTGACTTTTCTACTAGGCGAGGACAACAAGAACAATTTATCCTTTTATCCAAGGTGTAGTTATGTGTCTAATTGAATGCCTATTGTCACGTATGAGAAGCAATGAATGGAAAAGATTATTGCAGAAAAAGAAAAGGAGAACTTAGAATTGAAGCAAAAAATGGAAGGTAAGTTGTGGGTTTATTTTGGACCATTTTTACCCAAACAGGTCCAATGAACCAAAATGTTGAAAATTGTTGTGATGGTTGATAGCAAGCCTAACAACACTACTAGACAAACTCAAGTTCCTTCAACCAATGTTGCTCAAAATCAATGGCTCTCCTGGAATGTCGACTAGAAGGATGGATTGTCTTCATCCAAAAGAAGAAACCGGCCTAAAAGAAGGCATAATAAAGGTTGTTAGACAAACCCAAATCCTTATTTATGATCAAGGGTTGATCATAAAATGGACAATGTAGTTGAAGTCCATCCTCAATAGAATAGGCCACAATCACCTATAGGGGAAGGCTTTGTCCCATTGAAGGATATCATTCAACCAAAGGAAGTAGGCCTTCTATCAGGTGACAAAAGTTATAGGAAGAAAGTACTCACCATATCCAGTTCCAACAACCTATTCAACGGCAGGTCCAACAGACGGAGTAGTGCCAGAGTGCTACCCGTTAGGTGATTATGATTTATTGACAAACAATTTTGAGCGTGGCTTTGACGATGATCTCGACACCTACCATCTTTAATACAAACTCGGTGGGAGTGGTGTTAGTTTCACATATTGAATATGCAGTCCAGCAATCCTTTGTCAATGTGGAGGATGGTTGTGAAGATGTGATGATGGGCGACAAATGCATCTTTGTTTATGAGGAATTCTATCAATCGAAGGTAAATTAATAAACGAGTGTTGATTGATGTCGGAGCGTTAATGCTAGAAAGCATGCTAAGTAAGTTTAGGAAGGAGAGTAAAGATCTAATGAAGATCAATGTTGCTATGATTAACTACAATGGGAAATCTTCAACTACCAAAGGAGTCATGGTCTTGAATGTCAAAGTAAATAGTTTTAGTTACAAAATAATGTTAGTGGTCCCTCAAAGGAAAGCTATAATGTGTTGCTTGGACGAGACTAGATCTATGAAGTAAGAGTGGTTTTCTCAACATTGCACTAGAAACTCATTCTTTGGAATCAAGAAGGAAGCATTAAAGAAGTAGGAGCAGATGATAGCTTATGCAATGTCAAACAAATCCATATTGATTTCAAAATCTACAATAAGAAAATCAAGACCCCAAAAGTTAAAGGCAAATAGAAAAGTTTGAAGGATGTGTCATCAATAATGGAGGTTTGAAGCTGATACCTAGGGGAATTGGAGAATAGTGCAACAAGATGAGAAGAAGTTGTGTAGAGAGGAGAAAAGAAAAAAAGAATAAACGAAGATTTATGGAAAAGGAAAACGTGAGAATGACAAAATAAAATAGAAACTAGGACAAAATAGATATAGAGACGGAGTTGTGGGAAAAGTTAAAATATAATCCTAATGCAAAAGCTCTTATCATGGCATGTTGATGAAGAAAAAGAAGAAAAAGTAGTTCTCTTGCTTGTTGAAAGGTTTTTAGAAAATCCAAATTGGTACCTTGTCGTCGAAGCATTACAATATATGCCTTCATGCGCAAAATTTATGGAAGATTTCTCTTAAAGAAATATGGCTAAATGAGGTTGAGATTATATCTCTTCCTGAAAAAATGCTCAACTATTATCCAGAGAAAATTACCATAAAGCTGGAGGACCCTTGGAGTTTTTCTATTCCATGTATTGCCAAGCATTAACTTGATTATCTTATTAGCTATGACAAAATTCAGCATGTCACGACAGGATTGGGATTGTGACCGATACATGAGGGACTGTGCAACATCCTAGTTCTTTTCTTTAGAAATTGATTGAGGAATGGTTGATGGTAATATTAAGATTCTGACAAACGTAGTTGTGATGAGAACAACTGTATGATCAAACACAAAAAAAAAAAGAAAGATGAATAGTATTTTGTGGGCCCCAGGCCTCCGGCGCAAAACCCTGGATTCTAAACCGAAGGTGCCCAAAATTAGGAAAACATGGGAATAAGGTTAGAAATAGTTAGAAATGAAAATTTTATGCTTAGAATAAATTTTCAGGTAATATCGATTTATCGGGTATGGTGTTTACCCATTCGGGAAAATTTCGGTATGTGATTTTTAACATCGAAAGATATTTCCAACATCACCAATGGATGATATCTATTCATTTAAGACAAGTGGAAGACCAAGATTTAATCTTGGATTCCAAGATTTAATCCTAACCATCCATTTGTCTTCCTTACATCATAAAGTCATCATGTATGTCATAAGACTTTTTACACATGATGACATATAAAATATCAAACCAACTTCTTCCTAAAGTCACAAACAAATTTCGGCCAACAAGGAAGAAAGAAGAACCAGCCACCATTTTCATTTCCTTAAGCTTCACTTTGAGTTCTAACCCAAAAACTCTAAGCTAGAGTTGTTGAAACCTCAAAGTTCCTTTATTAAATTTATTCTCTACCTTGATCTCTACAAATCTAACCGAACAAAATATCTATTTCTCATCAAACCTTGTCTTGTCCCCTCACACCTCACTGATCTAAGAAGGGTTTGAAGTTAGTTTGGGAGCTTTGGGGTGGAAGGATTCAAGCTTGGATCAACTTGATGCCAAAGATCCACTAAGTTGCTAAAAGTAGGGTTTTGTTGCCTTTCCTTGTCAAATTTTTCTGATCTGTTTTGGGTTGAGCTAGGTCTGAATTTTCTGGTTGTTGGGTGATATTATGTTGATATTGATGTATTAATTTTGATGGTGTGTTTGGATGGTGTTAGAAAAAGATTTTTATCAAAAGAAGTTTGGACTAGGGTTGGTTTTAGATTTTCCTAGCAGTAGTTATGCATGAATTTTCTGGTATAGTTGTGGATAGTTTCATGAACTATAAAAATTATATGTTGGAGTTGACATCTCAAACTAATTACATGAGTTTTCTTGGTCGTTGATTTTAAGGTTTACTGCCTAAAAAAAATCAGGTACCGAAATAGGATTGATGTTGTCTTGATTTTTGAAACTGAAGCAATAAGTTTGTCCAATTTTATTAAAGCAAATGATTGAATGAGCATTTGAAAATTTTACATGAAGTTAATAACATATTGAAGTGTCCTTGTGAATTTTATTGTGAGTTATTTCAATCATTTATTAGTGTAAAGAATTAGGAGAATCCTGTCTCTACTGTGAATTGGTGGCACCTGACCATTATAGTACAATTTACCAAAGGAGTTAAGAGCTCTGTTTGTCTTGAAATTTTACAAGGCCTCCAACAATGTCATAGAGAATTTTTGTGGCCCTTAATTCGAGCATGTACAGCAGAAAATAAATTTGCTACTTATGCTGAAAACTAAATTACAAAGGTTGATTTAGTACTATAATGGCTTGTAATTCAACTAGGATATGAATGAAAGCATACTATGAACTCTAATTATTGATTTATGAGAAAAGAGTAAGGATTTCATTGTACATGAATGCATATATATAGTCTATGCATGCTTCGGGAAAGAGAAAAGTACTAGAATTACTCATATGCGAAAAGAGAATTTATACATTTCACTTGTGCATACTTTTAACATATAGAAAAAAGAAACAAGGCTTATACTGGTTAATTAGGAAGGTCAGAGTAAAGACTTCCCTAGGGATTTTATGAGTCGATGGATGTCTTAGCTAGGAGTAGAACTCTGTGATTTGGAAATAGAAAAAAATGAAGTCCGATGATCACAGATAGGAATGAGCTCATGTCCTAGTAGTCTATTGTCCATAGTGGAATTGTCCACTTTAAATATCTTTGATGTGGAATTAAGCCTCCTTATGTTAAAGAAAAGAGAAAAATGGCATTGAAGTGAGTTCCTTAAATGTGTAACTATCATTATTGTTTTTTTTTAAGTACTCTTGCATATGACCTTACATGATATTATCTATGTGGATGAAATGTCTAATTATGTCTGTTCATACGTGAGGGAGGACTTTCCTAGAATTTTATAATATACTCATCCTATGTATATATATGTTGTATTGTATTCAGATCCCTAGATGCCATCAGTGATTCTCTTCTTTGACTCGCCCCAAGTGGCAGTGGCACTGACCCGAATCTAGACTCCCTATATGTTGTGGCATATTCCAAGATCTGGGCCTACGTAGTCTTCAGTCGTTCGTTAACGCTTCGGTGTTTACCCCTGAGTTCGACCCTGATTTTCCATACGATGGTGTGCCTCTACACATGGCACACCTCGATGTTTTTGTAGCCCCGCTAGCACCACTTGTGCCCCTTCCAGCAGACCACCCTTCGTCATCATCCTCTTCAGACTCAGACCCATTAAGACCCAAGCGCCCAGGTGGAGGCGAGGCTATTGTGCCTGATGGCCAACGGCTTCCTGTAAGAGGATGCGAGATTCTCAGAGACTTTTGGTGTGTACATAGTAGTAGTGTAGTGTTAGGCCTTTACCAACTTAGGGCTGATGTATTATTATTCATTCCAGGTCCGTTTGTATCTATATGTATTTTTTCGGGCCGAATAATTAGCAGGCTGGTATGCGGTGGGGGACTAGCCCTTTGCTACGGAGTTCGTGACTAGTTTCAAGGTTGTCTTGTTGGCTTTGCTATTATGATGTATATATCGTAACTAGACATGATGTTTATATGTGAATATGGTTGTAGCAACATATGTATCAAAGTTTCTTTATCACCTTATATTTTGACTAGTATAGATCACAAATATAAGTAATACGCTACTAATTCCTATGTCAATAATCGAGTAAAATATAGTAATTAGTAGGGTATTACATTATGGTATAGAGGGAACTATCCTATCGGCCTGAGGATGGACCGGCTATGTTTCTGTAGAATTGTCATGCATTATGATGCATATATGTTTATATGTGTGTATGACTGTTGGTTAGGAATGTTGTGGGTTACCGCTACACTTAGCTTGGTATTGAGCCTGATCAACTCAATATTTTGTTTTGTGTGAGAAGAATCAATGACTTCAAATTGGCAAACTAGGAGCGAAGCGGGAAATGACGTAGAAATGCTAAACACCTTCGCGAGATGGCCACGGCAATTAGGGAATAACTTCAATTGCCAATTGAATGATGGAAAGCTGAATCGTAATGAGGAGCAGAACCTAGTTGGCAACTCGAGAGGAAATGAAGTGGATGGGGAATACCAGAAATTTATTTAATTTAGAAAGGCAAACCCAGCCTTTTGAGGAGCTTTTAACCCCTCTAAAGCGGAAGAGTGGATCAAGGCAATGGAAAAGATTTTCTCAGTTCTCCCTCATAGAGATTCAAAAGGTGGCTTTTGCCACCTATATGCTAGAAGTAGATGCGGAGTTCTGGTGGGTTGGTACCAGAGGATTATTTGAAGCTTCCAGATTGAAGTTACTTGGGATATTTTCAAAGAGGCTTTCTACCGTAAGTATTTCCCTGCTTCGATAAGGAATGCGAAGGAGTTAGAGTTTATGGCTCTTAAATAAGGACCTATGAGTGTAGCAGAGTATACAGCCAAATTTGAAGAGCTCTGCAAGTTTTCTACGATTTACCAACGTGATCCGGATGAAGTGGAAAATGCATGAAATATGAAGGGGGTCTACATGAAGACATTGAAGCGGTAAGCCTCTTGGAGATCCAAGATTACCCTACTTTGGTGAATAAGTGTCAACGCATGAGGAGTCTAACAAGAAGCTTACAAACCTCAAGTATGCGCAAAACAATGCTAGAAGAGGGTTAGCACCCTAAGGCCCTTGATTCAAGCCGGTACACCGGCCTAGGGGAAGATTTCCACCTAATAACAACAATAACAGAGGGAAGTAGCTTCAATCCCCAAGATTGGAGATAAGGCAGGAGTGCCCTAAATGTGGGAAATATCATGGGAAGGGCCATGCTGGACAACGCAAATTGTGTGTTTCGATTGTAGAGACCAAGACACAAGATATTCGAATGCCCCAACAAGAAAGTTCAGAGCCCATCACCAACAACAACAACAAGGACGTGGTTTCCTGAGTGTGAAGGAAGCTTCTCAATCGGCCGATCTGATTGAGGTAAGTATGAAATAAATGGTGATACCTTAGATGTCCTGTATGATTCGGGTGCCACACATTCTTTCATATTCCATGACTGTGTACAAAGGTTAGAATTATCTGTTTGAGTTACCTTATGATCTTCTTGTATCCACCCTCCTGCGAGTCTTATTAGGACTTGTCAGCATGCATGAACCTTTCTCTTCTTATAAAAACTAGAGAATTTCCTGCCAATTTATTTTGCCTCCCTTTATCTGGTTTAGAAGTCATCTTAGGTATGGATTGGCTTGTACCAAATTATGTGCTTTTACATTGTCCAACTAGAACTTGTATTTCTTCCTATATCTCCTTCTATTCCTATGGTTCCTTTTTATTTTTACTTAGACATAGTGACACCTAACCCTAGTAAGGCAAACCGTAAGGAATATGTTCTCCTCTCAGCTAGTGAAATTGAAAGCAACCATGAAGTGAGTATGATTCCAGTGGTGAGGGAGTATCAGATGTGTTCCCAACTAATATTCTAGAGTTTCCGCCTAAGAGGGAAGTCGAATTCTCCATTAAGTTGGTCCTAAGAACGAGTCCTATTTCAATTACTCCTTATAGGATGTCCCTCTTAAGGTTGAAGGAATTAAAGTCACAGATTGAAGAGCTACTAGGAAAACATTTCATTAGACCAAGTACCTCTCCATGGGGAGCCCTGTTCTTCTGTAAAGAAAAAGAATAGGGGTATGAGGCTTTGTGTGGACTATAGATAGTTAAATAAAGTATCAATCAAGAATAAGTACCCTCTGCCAAGAATTGATGATCTCATGGATCAATTACGTGGGGCAACCGTTTTTCAAAGATTGACCTTAGATCAGGCTACCATCAGATTCGAGTTCGGGACGAGGATATCCCCAAAACTGCTTTTAGAACTTGATATGGACATTATGAGGACAGGGTGATGTCTTTTGGATTGACCAATGCTCGGCGGTATTCATGGATTATATGAACCAAATCTTCCACCCGTACTTGGATAAATTCGTAGTTGTCTTTATAGATGACATACTTATCTATTCAAGGACCGAAGAAGAACATGCGAAGCATCTTAGGGTTGTGTTACAAATCCTAAGGGAGAGGAAGTTGTATGCCAAATTGTCAAAATGTGAGTTCTAGATGGGAGAGGTTAAGTTCCTTGGCCATGTGGTATCACGAGAAGGAGTCTGTAGATCCAGGTAAAGTGGAATCAGTACTTCATTAGGGACGACCAACCACGATGACGAGATTCGAAGTTTCCTAGGATTAGCTGGATACTATAGGCGATTTATTATGGGTTTTTCCAGCTAGCCTTACCCTTGACAAAGTTAACCCGAAAGAACACTCAATTCAAGTGGATGCCAGAGTGTGAGAGTAGTTTCCAAGAGTTAAAGCAAAATTTGACTATGGCCTTTGTATTGGTGTTACCCAATCCCCATGAACCCTTCGAGGTTTATTGCGATGCTTCTAGTAAATAATTAGGGTGTGTGTTGATGCAGGCACCAAAATGTGGTTGCCTATGTTTCACGAGTTAGACCCCATGAAGTGAACTATCCAACTCATGACCTTGGGCTTGTAGCTGTGGTTTTTGCTTTAAAGATCTGGTGACACCATCTTTATGGTGTACAGTTCAATGTCTTCTCTGATCATAAAAGTTTAAAATATCTTTTTGATCAGAAGGAGTTGAATATGAGGCAAAGAGTGGATGGAATTCCTTAAGGATTATGAGTTCAGTCTGAATTACCATCCAGGCAAAGCGAACGTTGTGGCTGAATGCATCAGGAAATCCCTGAGTGTAGCATGCCTGATGATCAAGGAAACGAGCTAGTAGAAGGCTTTAAGAAGCTTAGGTGGGTACGTATTTGACCCTGAGGGTGTGGTGTTAGATCAATTACGAGTAACGAGTGAGTTCAAGGAACAAATTTTGGCCGCACAACATGAAGATCAAGAATTTCAAGAGATTTTAAATCGGCTCATAAAAGGAAGTTACAGATTTTACTAAGGACCAGCGAGGTATATGGAGGTATAAGGGTAGGGTGTGTGTACCTGCAAGTGGTAATCTTAGACAAGAGATTTTAAAGGAGGTGCACAGAGCGAATTCACCATACACCCTGGAATTAGTAAAATGTATGCAGATCTTAAGAGAATATTTTGGTGGCCCGGATAAGGAAAGATATAATGGAGTTTGTTCGGAAGTAGCTAACTTGTCAGAGAATCAAAATAGAATACCAAAGCTGGCTGGGACCTTACACCCCTTAGAAATCCCAGAATAGAAGTGGGAAAGTATCTCCATGGACTTTGTAATGGGTTTGCCAAGGACATCGTCAGGTCATGATGCTATATGGGTTATAGTGGATAGATTGACCAAGTCTCTCATTTCTTACCTATCAAAGCTAGTTATCCTCTGGACAAGTTAGCTTCTTTGTACATTCAAGAAATAGTGAGACTACACGGTGTTCCTTCTTCAATAGTTTCTGATAGAGATCCCTCTTTACTTCAAGATTCTAGGGAGCTTTCCAAAGGGCCTTTAGAACCAAACTTTGTTTAAGTACGACCTATCACCCCAAACGGATGGACAAACCGAACGCACCATACAGACTTTGGAGGATATGCTAGAACATGTGCGATTGAGTAGAAGGGAAGTTGGGATAATTTGCTCCCATTGATGGAGTTTGCTTATAATAATAGCCATCATGCTAGTATTGGCATGGCCCCATATGAAGCCTTATATGGAAGGAAATGTCTGTCTCCATTGTGTTGGTACGATTCGGGGGAAGCAAGGTTGTTAGGACCCGAATCTAGTTAATCAGACAATGGGACAAATCCAGAAAATCAAGGATAAAATCCTCAATCCAGAGTCGTCAAAAGAGCTATGCGATAACAGAAGGAAACCTTTAAAATTCCAGAGGGAGAACATGTATTCCTGAAGGTCACACCTACTATGGGAGTAGGTAGAGTTTTAAAGGTCAAAAAGTTGTCACCTAGATTTATAGGCCCTTTTCAAATAACCCTACCCCCCTTTATCCAATCTTCATGATGTCTTCCATGTGTCTCAACTTAGGATGTATCACCCAGACCCAAACCATATCATTGAACTCGAATCTATCCAGTTACGGGATGACTTAATGTTTCAAGTGCCTCCGCTAGATCGTGGATAGAGAAGTTAGGTAACTGAGGAATAAATCGGTGTAGCTAGTAAAAGTAGCTTGGGGTAGGCCAGGGAAGGAAGATTTCACATGGGAGTTAGAGTCAACCATGAAGAAAGATTATCCGGAATTGTTTCCAGGTATGAAATTTTGAGGACAAAATTTTTATTAAGGTGGGTGGTAATGTAACATCCTAGTTCTTTTCTTTAGAAATTGATTGAGGAATGATTAATTAGAATATTAATATTCTGCAGACATAGTTGTGATGAGAACAACTCTATGATCGAACACAAAAAAAAAGATGAATAGTATTTTGTGAGCCCTAGGCCGCGGACAGGCAAAACCCTGGATTTGGGACCCGAAGGTGCCCGAAATTAGGAAAACATGGGAATAAGGTTGGAAATAGTTAGAAATAAAAATTTTATGCTTAGAATAAATTTTCGGGTAATATCGGTTTTATTGGGTATGGTGTTTACCCATTGGGAAAATTTCGATGTGTAATTTTTAACACGAAAGATATTTCCAACATCACCAATGGATGATATCTATCCATTTAAGACAAGTGGAAGGCCAAGATTTAATCTTGGATTCCAAGATTTAATCCTAACCATCTATTTATCTTACTTACATCACAAAGTCATCATGTATGTCATAAGACTTTTTACACATGATGACATATAAAATATCAAACCAACTTCTTCCCTAAGTCACAAACAAATTTCGAGCAGCAAGGAAGAAAGAAGAACCAACCACCATTTTCATTTCCTTAAGCTTCACTTTGAGTTCTAACCCCAAAAACTCTAAGCTAGAGTTGTTGCAACCTCAAAGTTCCTTCATTAAACTTGTTTACACCTTGATTTCTACAAATCTAACCGAACTAAATCTCTATTCCTCATCAAACCTTGTCTTGTCCCTTCACACCTCACCAATCTAAGAAGTGTTTGAAGTTAGTTTGGGAGCTTTGGGATGGAAGTATTCAAGCTTGGATCAACTTGAAGCCAAAGATGCACTAAGTTGCTAAAAGTAGGGTTTTGTTGCCTTTCCTTGTCAAATTTTTATGATCTGTTTTGGGTTGAGCTAGGTCTGAATTTTCTAGTTGTGTTGGGTGATATTATGTTGATATTGATGTATTAATTTTGGTGGTGTGTTTAGATGGTGTTAGAGAATGGTTTTTATCAAAAGAAGTTTGGACTAGGCTTGGATTTTCGATTTTCCTCAAGCAGTAGTTATGCACTAATTTTCTAGTATATTTGTGGATAATTTCATGAACTATAAATATTATATGTTGGAGTTAACATCTTAAACTAACTATATGAATTTTCTTGGGTGTTGATTTTAAGGTTTCCTGCCACAAAAAAATAAGGTACCAAAATAGGATTGATGTTGTCTTGATTTTTGAAACTGAAGCAATAAGTTTGTCCAATTTTATTACTATAGTAAATAATTGAATGAGCATTTGAAAATTTTACAGGAAGTTAATAACATATTAAAGTGTCCCTGTGAATTTTATTGTGAGTTAGTTCAATCATTTGTTAGTGTAAAGAATTAGGAGAACCCTGTCTGATATGTAAATTGGTGGCACCTGACCACTAAAATTGTACAATTTACTGAAGGAGTTAGAGAGCTCCATTTATCTTGAAATTTTTACAGGGCCTCCTTGACACATTGAAATGTCATAAAGAATTTTTGTGGCCCTTAATTCGAGCATGTACAAGGGAAAATAAATTTTGCTACTTATGCTGAAAACTGAATTACAAAGGTTGATTTAGTACTATAATGGCTTGTAATTCAACTAGGATGTGAATGAAAGCATACTATGAACTCTAATGATTGATTTATGAGAAAAGAGTAAGGATTTCATTGTGCATGAATGCATATATATTGTTTATGCATGCTTTAGGGAAAGAAAAAAGTACTAGAATTACTCATATGCAAAAAGAGAATTTATACATTTCACTTGTGCATACTTTTAACATATAGGGAAACAGAAACAAGGGTTATACTAGTTAATTAGGGAAGGCCAAAGTAAGGACTTCCCTAGGGATTTTATGAGTCGATGGATTTTATCCTGGTTAATTAGAATTGTGTGTGATTCGAAAATGGAAAAAAAAAATGAAGTCCGATGATCACGATAGAAATGAGCTCATGTTCTAGTCTATTGTCCATAGTGGAACTGTCCACTATAAATATCTTTGGTGTGGAATTAAGCCTTCTTTATGTTAAAGAAAAGAGAAATGACATGAAGTGAGTTCCTTAAATGTGTAACTATCATTATTGTTTTTTTTTTTTAAGTACTCTTGTATATGACCTTACATGATATTATCTATGTGGATGAAATGTCTAATTATGTCTGTTCATATGTGAGGGAGGACTCTATTGAGAATTTTATAATATTCTCATTCCTATGTGTATATATGTTGTATTATATTCAGATCCCAGATGTCATCGGTGATTCTTTCATTGACTTGCCCCAGTGGCAGTGGCACTAAACAGATTTGAACTCTCTATACGTTGTGGCATATTCCTAGATCGGCCTACAATTCTTTAGTCGTTTGTTCAGCGCTTTGGTATTTACCCCTGAGTTCGACCTCAGTTTTTGTACGATGGTGTGCCTCCACACATGGCACACCCAATGTTTGTAGTCCCACCAGCACCACTTGTGCCTCCTCCAGAACGACCCTTCGTCATCATCCTCTTCAGACTCAGACCCATCTGGGGCCCAGGCGCCCCTGGAGGCGAGGCTATTGTGCTGATGGCCAATGGCTTCCTATAGGAGGATGCGAGATTCTCGAGACTTTTGGTGTGTACATAGTAGTAGTATAGTGTTAGGCCTTTACAGCCTAGCTGATGTATTATTATTCGTTCCCAAGTCCATTTGTATCTATATGTATTTTGTTGGGCTGAATACTTGAGCAGGCTAGGTATGAGGTGGGGGACTAGCCCTTTTGCTAAGGAGTTCGTGACTAGTTTCGGGGTTGTCTTGTTGGCTTTACTATTATGATGTATATATCATAACTGAGACATGATGTTTATATATGTGAATATGGTTGTAGCAACATATGTATCAAAGTTTCTTTATCACCTTATGTTTCGACTAGTATAGATCACGGATATATTCAGGGCACAAGTAAAGTGAACCTGAGAAAACTATCTTAGGGCCTGAAGGAGGTCTTTCCAAGCTTGGAGTGGCCTTCTAAAGGGTACGTAGGCCTTGAATATTCAGGGCACAAGTAAGATAAAACCTATTATGGTTCTCTTCAATTGGTTGACAAATCCATAAATTTCCCAATGGTATTCTGGAAGAAGTTCTTGCAAAGGTGTACAAGTGTATATTTTTCTGCAAACTCTACGGTGCCAGATATGGAAAAAGATGCCAAAATCTCTTAGAATTGGGAGGTCATTTTTGGGTACTGGTAGCATATTGATAGATGTCCAATAAAGAAGGCTGACCCTAAGAGTCCACAAAGAGAAAGTTAATTTCAAAGTCTTTCAACCAATAGACAATTCAATTGGGGAAGTTCAAAGCTACAGAATAAATTTCGCGGAACACCACACAGCGATGATACCTGAAGCAATGGATAAATTAAAGCAAGACTAAAACTAAAACTTTTTTTAGATGGAAGAAAAACTTATTTACATCTATAATAATATAACAAAATGAAAAGTAATCTCATCAAAATTAGAAGTGTTCATGACTCGATCAGCCCTAATATGTCCCAACTGGAAATTGATAGGGTTGGATTTATGCTCTGAAATTTAATCTAACACACTTTTGAAATTAGGTTAGGGTCATAATTCATGTTGATAAGCTGAACCAGAAATTTAATAATCTATTTAGAGTTATATGTTTAATAATAATTAGTAATAAGTTATAAACTTTTATACTCCAATTAAAATATTTTATATAATTTGATATTATTTTTATATTAATATAATTTTTTTATTTATAAAATTTTATTACTTTATTACGTATAATGTTTAAATTTTATATGATACTTCTATATAAAAGTTGAATTGACTTAATTTGATTAATTTGGATTTGGTGCAATAGCCTAATCCATATCCCACTTGTCAAAATGAATGCATAGGTTAGTACCTTAATTTCTACCAAATAAGATATTCTCCGTAAAATCTAATAATAAGAGAAACAGTGCGTGCATACACGTTTCGCACGCAACGCGCTCCCTGTCCAATCAGTGAAGGTGCACCGCGGCGCATGTGGGCCACGTTCTCTGTGCCCCACGAATCTGTGTTGCCTTATGTTGTACAGATGCCATTGCCATGCCATGTGCCCTCTCTCTCTCTCTCTCTCTCTGGTAAATTCAATGTTAACCACAGTACAAAGTGTAAAACCCTGAAGATAGAGAAAGGGAGACTGCGGGTAATAATTGTAATAGCAGTGAGTAATGAGTAATGAAAGACGTTTTATTCGACAACTCATTGTTGAATGAAGAAGAGAGAGCGTGAGGGTGCGTGAGCGAGGGACGTGATTGATTTTTTAATAACTCCGCATGGCATGGGATTGGGCAGCAAGTATATCTGATGCACCTATCCGTACATTAATTTCCCCAAATCCTTTCTATTCTCTCCCAATATTTAATTATTATTCCTGCCTTTCAAAATTTTTCTTTTCGTTTTTTTTAATTCTAACTGAATGATAATATATCAAAGCTTGTAAAATGAATTAAAAAACTGTTAGTCATACGCACTGATACGTACTTGTCAGAAAGTATAAGTAAACAGAAATATGTAGTTTCTTATAAAATTAGCCATAATTTAATAAAAAAATTATGTAAATATAAAAATGTAAATACAATTTAGTAGTATTATTCGAAAAAAAAAACGAAAGCATATACTTAGAATATATTCATGATATAAAATATTAATTTTACTTAGTGGACTGGCTCTTCTATTAAAATTAAAATATAATTGACCTTTAAACATTTCATATGAACTCAAGAGAAAGACTTGCGCAGACTAGTCAGGAAATTGTTACACAAGGGAACTAAAAAAATATTGACATTGACACATAGTTTTGAAATGAACAAAATAAAATATGAAATTAACAAAATACTTAAATTAAATGGGTGATTTTGTACAATCTGAAAAGTAACTGCATAATAACCTGTAATTCATTTGTCTAAAATACTTTTATGTTATTTAATTTTGACATTTGATACATTTATATATTGCTTAAAATCCATACCTTGTATTCTTAACTAAATCCTTATTTTCATTCTCTTAAAACAACAAATTTTGTGTCAATAGATTTGTACGTATTAAACTAGCAATTTCTTATCACAAACTTACAAGTGACATTAGTTTAATCACTAAAAGATTTTTTATACTAATTTAGCCCCTAAAAAATATGGATGACATTAGCTTAGTTCCTAAAATATTTTTTGATATTAATTTAGCCCTTAAAAAATGCGTGTAAAATCGTTTTGATTTTTGAAAAATACATGTGACATCAAATAAGTTAATAAATTTATAGAAAAAGTGAATAAGAAAGAGTTAGCCACTTTGGCGCAAGCGATGATTTTTGCAGCGAGTCGATGATTGTTGTAGCTTAGTCACATTTAATAACATTTTATAAATGTGGTTAAATGAAATAAAAAGTATGGCTAAACATCACCCTTCCATTTGCTCCCCTTTGTTTCTCTCCTCTAATCCCACCCTAACTCCCCCACCTTCGTCACACCCTTGCCTCCCCTTCTTCCTTGACGACCTCTCCTCCAGCAACCCTTATGCAATTAATCCTACTTGGATGGCACATCTAGTTTTACATAAGCATATGTTCCTTATAGTAGTTTTAACCCATTGAATCCTTCTTCTGGTATATTATAGAAGCATAAAACCAATTGATCCTTCCAAAGTTTTTTTTTTATCTCACTTGTTGTGTCAATGACCCACTTTATTTTCCAACACTATAAAAAAACCCGTTAGTGACCGATTTCACCGAAAATAGAAGTTGCTAAAACCATAGTTGGTAAAATATTAGTGACGATAAAATCGGTTACTAAATCTTGTGACTGATTTTCCTATCTATCTATACGACCAATTTTAATTGGTGGTTTGGTGTGCATTACGATATAAATTTCCTATCTATACGACCAATTTTAGTTGGTGGTTTGGTGTGCCATTCACGATAAATCGGTCACTAAATCTTGTGACTGATTTTCCCATCCATACAACAAATTTTAGATGGTGTTTGGTCTCTATTACGACGATAATAAATTGAGTCACTAATTTTGTGACTCATATATTGGTCACTAATGTGTGATTCCTAAAAAAAAGCAAAAATTTAAATTTTTGAAATCTTACTTATAAAATTTAAATATGTATCATCAAATAAGAAATTATATATCTACACACAAACAAACAAACTTAAAAATTAAAAATTATGAAATCTGAATCTAAATCAATTAATGCATATAGAATGTTTCTTATGAAGCAAAGGTTCACTACCCATGTACAAAGCAAAAATGCATTGAGAAATTGTGAGTGATTAGAATCAACATATCTTAGAGAAAACCTAATGCAATGCAATATTCGATTGGAAAATGCATAACACCGTCCAACCATAATTATTGCTTCAAATAATTGACAAATCAAACTGCGCTAGCATTCTAACTGCAGGAGTTCAGTATAATCATTTTTTACTCCAAAAAGAGACACAGAATAATGTCTTACACCAATTTTTCATTGCAACTAAAGATAAATGTTTGGAAGCACATCATAAGCTACAATGAGCCATTGTCCCTAATGCCAAAGGAAGCTTTCAACTTATTGGCAAGAAGTGGTAGCATCTTGATGCCTATTGAATCTCCTCGTCAGCATAGGAAACCATATCATTAATAACCCAGATTTTTGTTGGAGTTTAGCCCTCGTACATGTCCTGATAGACCATAAGAGATCTATTCAATTTCTCCTGCAACATGTTGAAAACACCATTAGTCTAAAGCATTAAGTGTCAAAATACCTTTAGGAAGTAGAACATGCTACTATTGTCTTCAATAGGCAATCAAACTCAAAATTTGGGGGGTCCAAAAGAAGAAGATCCGCAATGAATAAGTAAGAATTTTTCAGGATGCTTGCATAACAATATGAAAATTACTTAGTTTTCATTAAATAGTGCTGAGAATTACTCTTCTATTAGGGACATGTTTGGCATAGGTAAAAAATAGGGAGTAAAATTTCATAAAAGAGCTCTGTGTTAAATTTATACATAAAACTCATGAAATTTTTCATTCTATTTTTGCCCCATACCAACACCTTAACAAATTACACATGAAATTCATTCATGAAAAATTATCCTCCATTTTTACCCCTAACCAAACACACCCTTGGAAAAGTATAGTGTGAAGCGGATTAAATATTTATGAAATACTAATACATGATAACATATCATAGATATGTGACAGCATGCTGGTTTGAGGTAGTCTCCTTCAGGGAGTGTTACAATTAGGCCCTCCATACAATTAATGTCCCTAGATTTGAACCTCTGTCCTCTCCTAGGAATAGCCATTTGTTTTTTGTGTTTAACCCAATGTGGGTAGAGCATACAATTGTATACTTGTCAATCAAGTTTCAGTTAATGATCTAGAATCAAGCCCATGTAATCATCCTTGATACTAGGATCAAGCCTTCTTAACTTAATTAATCTACAATACTTTGCTTAATAATTTCATACACCCATAACAAATTTAGAGAAGTAACAACAGATAATAAAATAAATAAAAAAATAAAGCATTAATATAAGCACAAAACTAGGGGCAGCCTCCTGAAACTTTGCCATCTCAGTATCAAACGTCTATTGCACATTAGCAAGAGGAATGCTACAATTTTCAACGCAATTGGTAATCTCTTCCTTTTCTGCTTCTATCAAAGCACTCATATGTATGCACATTTAAAATAGGCTTTCTGCAATTACCTAATTAAACAATCAACTATATGGAACTGAAATTTGCTTCTACAAGAAAGAAACTTAATTGCAACATTTTCCTATTTGATGTAAAAGCAATATCAATACACTATAAAAATCCATATTTTGTGTAAAAGAAAATAGATAACTCAGGATACTGAAAGCCAAAAGGCCCAAAACCTTAAATACAAACAAACATAAAAACCGTTCATGTAATATTTTGTATTTATGATTTATATGAACAAAAGGAATATCATTAGTCAAATAATAGGAACTAAAACCAGCTATGAAGAAACAAGGTAGGACAAGAAATCAGCTGGCCAACAGGAATATACCTCTCTAGGTCCTAATTACCTATGGCAAAAGGGGCGGAAAGAACCTGGAGAGTAAAATTGACATGGTCCTGAAGGGGTAAGGTTAGTTTGAGCCAAATTATAAGCCATCCAACATCCCTCTTATTTCCAATAATTCAGTTAATTTTAATCAATACAAAGTAAGTTACTTTTGGAATTAAATCAGAAAAAAGGACATTAGAAAAAAGAAACAAAAAGAACAGAACAAAAAAGGGTAAGAGAAGGTGAACTAGAGGGCTACGAGGGTGGCTGCGCGAAGGGGGAGCGGCGTTGGAGGGGGCTGTCGCGAGCGGGTCAGTGGCATCTTGAGCAGAGCGGCGGCGTCGCAAGTGGAGCGCCCTGAGCACGAGGAGTTGAGCGGACTTGTGGAAGAGAAAGCACAGGGTGGAGGAGGAGGCGCATGACGTTGGAGGAAGAAGCGCAAGACCGATGGCATCGTGGACGAGCGGATATTCAGCATTATGAGCGAAGCCTCGGACCGGTCGCGGGATAGGGTTGGCTACGGTGAGGGGGTGGCTCGGGATGGGGTGGGGTCGGTGGGGTGTTGAGGCAGCGAAGGAGAGCGGCGGGGTTGAGGGAGTAAAGCGAGAGAGAGTGATCGAGTGAGTAAGTAAGATTAGGGTTAACATGCTTTTTTGAAAAAAAAAATTAGTGACCGATTTTTGTGAAAGTGAGGGTTTCTAGTATAAATAAATAGCGGTCACTAAATCGGTCACTAATTGATATATTAGTGACCGATTTAGTGACCAATTTTTATGAAAGCAAGGTTTTTTTTATAAATAAATATTGGTCACTAAATAAGTCATTAATTGAAATATTAGTGACCGATTTACAGACCGATTTTTATGAAAGTAATAATCTCTTATGAATAAAAATCGGTCACTAATTGAAATATTAGTGATCGATTTAGAAACCAATTTTTATGAAAGCAATGACTTCTCGTATGAATATAGATGAGTCACTAATTAAAATATTAGTGACCAATTTAGAGACTAATTTTTATGCAAGAAATGATTTATCCTATAAATAAAAATTGATCACTAAATCAGTCACTAATTGAAATATTAGTGACCGATTTAGAGACCGATTTTTATGCAAGAAATAATTTATCCTATGAATAAAAATTGGTCACTAATTGGAATATTAGTGACCAATTTAGAGACCAATTTTTATGAAAGCAATGGCTTCTCTTATGAATAAAAATTGGTCACTAAATCGGTCGCTAATTGAAATATTAGTGACCGATTTTTATGCAAGAAATGATTTATCCTATGAACAAAAATCGGTCACTAAATCGACCACTAATTGAAATATTAGTGATCAATTTAGAGACCGATTTTTATGAAAACAATGATTTCTCATATGAATAAAAATCGGTCACTAAGTCGATCACTAATACCAATTAGTGACCAATTTTTATGCAATAAATGATTTATTGTATAAATAAAAATCGGTCACTAAATCGGTCACAAATCTATCATTTTAGTGACTGATTTATTTCGGTCACAAAATCGATCACTATTTGACATATTTCTAGTAGTGCAAGGTTGCTTTGGATATGGATTGATGCTAAGTCAGGATTGTACTTTTGCCTTTTCAATTATTTTGCAATAATCTGTGGTGAATATGAGCAATATGTTGGTCAAGTTCTGTTCTTAGTGTTTGTGTTGATTCATAATCTGGGTTTGATTTTTTTTTTTTGTGTGGTGAATTTAAACAATTTGGGTTTGAGTTGATATTTGAGCAATTGTTTCCTTAATTGTTTGTGTTCTTCTAGAATATGTTTTTTTGTTTTGTCCTTGGTGATGAAGATCTATGAAGGTTCAAGTTTGGATTTTTGTTGATTCATGTATATTCTTTTTGCATTTTAATGTGGGGGACAAAAGATAGAGGTGAGGACAGGCATGGCTTGGGGCGTTGGCATCGGGGGACATCAATAGAGGCAACAACAATCTAGGAGTAGCGGTGGTGCAAGGCCATCGAGAGGCGAGCCAGAGTGATCGTTGGAGGAGGGAACAGTGCAACGGAGGTGGGGGTAGTGAGGGTATGTGAGTAGAGGAGGGTGTTGTAATATTATTTTAATTTATTTTGAAGTTAAATTAAATTTTGAGTTTGTTAATATAAAATATTACTAATATATGACTTGTCACGTTTTCTTCTTGGACTTGGCTTTTACATATGGGAAGAAAGAAAACAAAACAAAACAAAACTTGAATTTTGACTAAGTCCAATTAATCGTTGAAGCATTATACCCACATTGCTTAGAATGGACATGGTTGTTAATGTTAAAGCACAATAATGCTCCAATTTTCTAGGCTTGCAATTCTAAAAACTTTATTTTCTTGTATCACTTATCTTTGATCAAGATATATAGTTCCTCTATAAATTATAGGAAGAACACTTACACAAAAGAAGTTAACATCTGAAAACAAAAGTTGTTAGCATTATATTTCTCTTCCTTCTTTTGTCATACACATCATAAAATTATTAATCTTGGTTGTAATTTTGTGAGTTCCTTTGAGCAATCCAAGAGAGTTGTTCCTGTAGCCTCACTAGTTCAAGTGTAGAGTTAGTGGGATGTGGTGTTGTATCCTGGGAGTATTAGCTGAGAAGACCATCTACACAGCCTTTAAACCGTGGTGGCGAAATAATCTTAAGTAGTGCCTAGCACGCCTCAACCATTAATCACAATAAGCCATCTCTTTTGTTCTTTATTGTTTATTTATTTGATTCTTCATTTTTTATTCCTATACTGAATTAATTTATTATTTACAATTAATTGTTGTTTCTATTTATCTATCTATTAATAAAGTGTTATTTCAGGTTAATTTTTTCCAACAATCTTAAGAGTATTTGTTTGGTCTTGCTTCTTTAGGTCTATCCTCTATCTCATTGTTTAACTCCGTCAAAAGAAGCTTCTAAGGTTGCTATTATTAATAACTTTGAAAAAAAAGGGACAAAAGGATTATCAAAGAGCAAGAAGACGAAGATGGAGAAGGCAAAGGAATTAGCACAACTATGCCAAGATGAATTAGAAGCTCAAAGACATATAGTCAATCTAACAGGTAAGTTTTATATTTCTAAAAGTATAGATACCATGCTACTCAATGTAGATGCAAGAATAAAATTAATTTTGTGGGAGTCACTACCTGGTAACTCTGGGCTACCAGACATATTTGTGCAAACAAAAATGCTTTTACCTCCTGCAATGATGTGGAGAATGGAGAGGAAATTGTGTATGTTGGTAACTCAAAATGAGTTGTAGTTCCTGGTAAAGGAACAATAAATTTAAAACTCTCATTTGGGAAAATCCTCTCATTAAAAGATGTCCTTTATGTGCCTAAAATTTGATATAATTTGGTTTCTGTATCTCTATTGAGTGAAGCTGGTGTTAAAGTAATTTTTGAGAATGATGAAGTTATGCTCACTAAATGTCAAAATTTTGTAGGAAAAGGAAATTATAATAATGGTTTATTCCTGTTGAATGTTTCTCATGTTATGAATGAAATTGCATGTTCTAATGTTTATTTAATTGACTTTATTGATTTATGGCATGATAGATTAGGACATGTTAATTTTTCTCACTTGAAGAAAATGAAAGAATTAGGAATTATAAATGATATGTCAATAACTGATAATGATAAATGCCTAATATGTGTAGAAGCAAAAAGTACAAAGAAAACATGTAAGCCTGTAGAGTTTTGTGAGGTGGATTTATTAGGCTTAATACACTCTGATATAGGTGATTTAAAATCCACAATGACTAGAGGAGGTAAGAAATTTTACATAACTTTTATAGATGATTTTTCAAGATATTCCTATGTTTATTTGCTAAGGAGTAAAGATGAAGCAGAAGAAAAATTTAAAATATATATAGCTGAAGTAGAGAACAAATTAAATAGAAAAATTAAAAGATTAAGATCTGATAGAGGAGGAGAATATGAATCAAGTCCCCTTAATAATTTTTGTGAACAATATGGAATAATTCATGAGGTAACAACACCCTATTCAACAGAATCTAATGGAATAGCTGAACGAAAAAATAGAACTCTGAAAGAAATGATGAATGCTATGCTAATAAGTTCTAATGCATCTACAAGCTTGTGGGGGAAGCTATTCTTTTTCATGTCACATACAAAATAGAATAATATTTAAGAAAACAGGAAAAATACCTTTTGACCTTTGGGAGAAAAGATTACCTAACATAAAATATCTTAAAGTGTGGGGGTGTTTAGTAAAAGTTCTATTCCTGAACCAAAGAAAAGGAAAATTGGATCTAAAACTTGTGATTGCATGTTTATTGGCTATGCTAAAAATAGTGCTACATATAGATTTTTGGTGTTGAAAAGTGATATGTTAAATGTAAACACAATAATTGAATCTAAAAATGCTGAGTTCTTTGAAAATGTGTTTGCTCTAAGATGTTCAATAAGAAAACCTTTATCCAATGATGCTTGTGAACCTAGTAGTTATGGGAATAATGAAATTGAGCTTAGAAGAAGTAAAAGAGAAAGGAAAGAAACTAATTTTGGTGATGATTTTTTCACATTTTTAATGGATGGAGATCCTTTAACATATAAGGAAGCTATATTATCTCTAGAGGGTCTCTCATGGAAAGAAGCTATTAATAATGAAATAAGATCAATAATGAGTAATCACACATGAGAAATTGTAGATTTGCCTAATGGTGCAAAACCAAGAGGATGTAAGTGGATTTTTAAAGGAAATTAAGACCTGATGACTTAGTTGAAAAATACAAAGCTAAATTGGTAGCTAAGGGATATACACAAAAGAAAGATTTAGATTATTTTGATATATATTCACCTATGGCAAGAATTACTTCTATTAGAGTTTTAATAGCATTGGCTTCTATCCATAATTTGTTAATACACCAAATGGATGTCAAAACAGCTTTCCTTAATGGAGATTTAGAGGAAAAAATATATATGACACAGCCTGAAGGTTTTGTGATTCCTGGTAATGAGAATAAAGTGTGTAGATTAATTAAATCTTTATATAGTCTCAAACAAGCACCTAAGCAATAGCATGAAAAATTTGAGAATGTGATGTTATCTTATGGATATAAAGTGAATGATTCTGACAAGTGTATTTACAGCAAATTTGATGATAATTTAAATGGTATTATTATTTGTTTATATATTGATGATATGCTTATATTGGGAAGCAATATAAATGTGATTAATGAGACTAAGTTATTTTTATCATCAAAATTTAACATGAAAGATTTAGGAGAAGCTAACTTAATTTCGGGAATTAAGTAAACGAAATTAAAAAATAGTTTTAGAATATCTCAAGAACATTTCATTGAGAAAATATTGAGGAAATTTGACTTTTATAATTCTAAACTTGTGAGCACTCCATATGATGGTAGTTTATGTTTCAAAAAGAATAATGGAAATACTGTGTCACAAGCTCAATATGCTCAAATAATTAGTAGCCTTATGTACTTGATGAGTAGTTCAAGGTCTAACATTGCTTGTGCTGAATATATTGAGTAGATATACACACAATCCTAATAAAGACCATTGGATTGCTTTGTGTAGAGTTATGAAGTACCTTGGAGGTACCACAAACTACGGTCTATGTTATGGGGGATATCAGAAGTACTTGAAGGGTACTGATGCTAACTGGATCTCTGATTCAAATGAGACTAAATTCATGAGTGGATTCATTTTAACCTTTAGTGGTGGTGCTGCGCTTGGAAATCATCCAAGTAGACTTGTATAGCCAGATCCACTATAGAGGCTAAGTTTATTGCTCTTGACTTAGCAGGATCTAAGGCTGAGTGGCTAAGAAGTCTCTTAGCAGATATTCCTTTGTGGAAAAAATCTTTGTTTCCATATCTATACATTGTGATTGCCAAGTGACAATAGTAAGAGCAAATAATAAAGTATATAATGGGAAACAAAGACATATACATATACATCATAATTTTATGAAGCGTTGCTACAAGATGGAATTATTTCTTTAAACTATGTAAGGTCAGAGATGAATTTGGCAGATCCCTGACAAAGCCACTAAGCAGAAAGCTAGTGAGCAATACATCGAAGGGGATGGACTTATGCCCAATTCAGAGATTGAGAGTAATGGTAACCCAACCTAAATTTGGGAATTTCTTAAAGGTTAGATTCATATAGGTAAGAACAAGTCACTTGTCAATCAATTGAGACACTATTCAATGTAGTTCATCCCTATGGTGTATAAATATGTGAAGGATAGTGTGGTGACTATAGCATTAGAGGTTGAGTTTATACTTTTAATGAATCTATAGCTCATACGTGAGTGGTGTGCTTGACTGTAGTGTACATTGGATAGATTCACCTATATGAGTAGTCGAGGTAGGGCTACCTCTATGAGAGCTTGGGCGAATTCTCTAGAGCCACTCATGAAATCCAGGTAACCCAAGGCCAAAATGCACCACACCGTGTTGAACAACTTTGGATGAGAAAACAGTGTGAGTAATGAGATCACTAAATCACATATGAAATAGAGATTCATAGAGGTTATAATCTCACTATCATTCTGGTGGTTCATATTTCTTTTGCTTTATGTACTAGTTCATAGTCCAAAAGACATTAGTATTTGTGCATTGGATTCTTATGCTCATGGAAACTAATATAAAATTAACTTTGAAATATATGAGGGATTGTTGTAATATTATTTTAATTTATTTTAAAGTTAAATTAAGTTTTGAGTTTGTTAATATAAAATATTACTAATATATGACTTGCCACGTTTTCTTCTCTGGACTTGGCTTTTACATATGGGAAGAAAGAAAACAAAACAAAACTTTAATTTTGACTAAGTCCAATTAACCGTTGAAGCATTATACCCATGTTGCATAGAGTGGATATGGTTGTTAACGTTAAAGCACAATAAAGCTCGTATTTTTAGGCTTGCAATTTTGAAAACTTTTTTTCCTTGTATCACTTATCTTTGATCAAGATATACAGTTCCTCTATAAATTATAGGAAGAACACTTACACAAAAGAAGTTAACATCTGAAAACAAAAGTTGTTGGCATTATGTTTCTCTTCCTTCTTTTGACATACACATCAGAAAATTATTAATCTTGGTTGTAATTTTGTGACTTCCTTTGAGCAATTCAAGAGAGTTGTTCCTGTAACCTCACTAGTTCAAGTGCAGAGTTAGAATGATTCCTGTTGTATCCTGTGAGTATTTGGAAATCATCTACCGGCCTTTAAGCTCGTGGCAAAATCTCTTGCCATGTGCACACCTCAGCCATTAATCACAATAAGCCATTTCTTTTGTTCTTTATTGTTTATTTATTTGATTCTTTTGTTTTATTCCTACTGAATTAATTTATTATTTACAATTAATTGTTGTTTCTATTTATCTATCTATTAATAAAGTGTTATTTCAAGTTAATTGTTTCCAACAATCTTAAGAATATCGTTTAGGGCTCAGATTGTTAAATGTTAATCTAGTGTATGTTTTCATGCACATCCATTTTTAATTATGCAGTATTTGAGGTTCTGACATTTTTTATAATACAATAAAACTCAAATTGTTTTCTCGCGCTCATCCTCTGATCTCTATATCATTTCAATAAAATAATTTTAATATGAACACTTCTCTTTGTGATAAAACACATCCTCTGTACATTTATGTGCAGCCTTTTGTTGCCACAGTAAGAAGCTTTTCTTTCTGTCTTACTCTCCTTTATATGATATCATTGATTATACTCAGGCACTATGATCTGAATCCCCTCTCTTCCCATTCAGAAAAAAACTGCACCATTGCGCTATATAATAAAAGCTTGAACATGCAACTAGCGGTAGAGGGTGTAGACTAAACCTTCCTTTTAACAGTGTGGTGGCAATGACTGCTCATCTATAGCACATGACTTTTCTTCTTTTGGTCTGATATATATAGTGCATCTGGCATCATAGATAAGGACGGAATTGAAGGAGTACTTGGATGGCAAGCGGCCAACCTATACTGATCAGAACACGCATGCTCCATGCCAACATAAAAAATTTACATTTATGGAATCCAACCACACACATTGCAGTTTTCCTTTTATAAGGAAAGTTATTTAAAGCAATTTTATGCTTCAGTTTTGTCCGATAAATACTTTAGAAATGTCTCATAAAGCAGCATTATATATATATATATATATATATATATATATATAAATGGTTTGATATTTCATCATGCCACTCTATTATGACAGATAATATATTTTTAAAAATACTAGTAAATATCAATTATTAAAATACATGCCTATTGTTATCCGATTTTTTAAATTTGACATAGTTGATCGTAAATATAATATCATATAATTCAATAATTTGATCAATTAAATTTAATTTCTAGGACCGGTTATTGAAGGATGTAAGTGTATAATATTTACACCTAGTGTAAACAGATTCCTATCTTATATATATGATGTATCACATGAGAATAAACTTTTTATGTGAGAAATCTATGCTATATATAAAGATGATTCCTTTTATAAGTGTTTAAGTGTCTCGTAATTAGATTGAATTGTGTTTTCAAGTCCATCAATATAATTTTTATAAATAGCATGCAACCAAACTCAAAAAAAAAAAAATAAAATAAAATAACTGCAATATTTTTAAAAAAAGCAAGCTAACCTATTCACCCCATGATAAGAAGCACATTTAAGACTTGCAAGCATCAACCTTCAGATTTGCAAACATCGAAAAACTATTAGTTGTTATAATACCCCTATTTATATATTATTTATTATAATACCTAAAACCATAAAAGTAAATAAAAAATAATAATACTACCAAATAAATTAAAATAAAAATAAAAATGTGAATTGATAGGCAATTCACTAGTGGGAATAACATGTATAGCCTTTGGATTAAATTGGATGGTTACTATTATAATACAAAGTTAAGTGGTCACATGATTCTTAATGTTGTTTGAAAGCCCCTAATCGAGCTAAGTCAGTATTTTAGGGATTTATGTTCTTCGACTTTAGAATTGATGTTCTGCTTGTCATAAAATAAATATTCCTCTAATTTTGTGCAAATTAGAGAAATATTTCCTCCCGAGTTCTTTGACTCAATGGAACACTTTCCGTACATTTGGTATTTAAAGCATGAGTATGTGGACTAGTTCAGTATAGGTGGATGCATCCATGTGAAAGGGAAATAGGATGGTTTAAAGAAGAGAAGAATATATCTCAAGTGGAAGGATAAACATGTTAGGCATATATGTCAAAAGAGACTTCAAATTTTTCCTCATATTACTTTCAGTCACATATTCAATCTAGGAGAATTCGGGTTGGTTGAATGATGATGGAGAGACCAATATTGTTTGTCTTCAATCAACTTGGTCGTGCTGGAAACAACGAGCCCTGATGGTTAACTTTAGAGGAGTGGAACTCTCCACACTTATATATTTTGATAAATTATGATAAGGTGCAACCATTTTTTACATGAAAAATGTGATTTTATGCATCCTTAAAATGATCTAAAAGATATTTTGAGTAATAGATACTTTGAATAACTGCATTGTCAAGATTTTCTTCAACAAATTTCAGATTGAATTGATTCAGATTATATGTAAGTCCATTTTGTTAAATTATGTAGCCGAATACATTGTTGTTAGTTAATTTTGTTTGATACAAGTCAATTGATATTTCAAACTTCATCTATGTGGGTGCAAAACAAAAATAATCATATAACATGTCCCTATATATTTAATTTAGCTTGGGGGCCCAAAAATAAAGCTGTAAGTTGTAACATCCTTCACACCATAAGGCTATGCTTAAGCCATAACCTTATAATGAGCAGTTGTTACTTGTTATCTCTACTTGACATTTGATGGAGTATATACGTATCACATATGAGCTGCTTTTGTAGACAAATACAAAATGCTTTCTCTCTAGAGTCGTTAAATTTGAACATAAATAATATATCAAAAATACATAATTGTATTATTGACAACAAAGCAATAGCATATATAACTCTGTTGAAACCCTTACCTTGGTTAACAGAACCCTCTAGTCTAGGTAGGGTACTACTCAACATTCACTAAAAAGAAAATAAAAAGGCTGACTAAATCCTCTGTCATTCATAAACTCTGGACCATGATGCCAGTCCAGTTGAGAATTTCCACAAAAATAATCACCATCATAGCAATTTATGTGAAAATATAATAGCAATAAGAATGAGAATCAAAGATTCCATAGGAAAAATAATAGTCTACTACACGTGATAGTTGACATGATATTAGAATAATTAAAATATCTTTGATTTATTCTTAAATAACTAGCTTGCTTATCCCTTTACTCATTAAGTCCAGTATTATGAGTACACTTATGCTTGGGAATAAGAGATCAAAGGATTCGTAAGATAATTACTTGGTATTTTGGTTGTTTACATAATAATTTTTTTGTTTGTTTCATTACTTCTTTGACATAATCATATTATGAACTTTAGGCTTGAGAATAGAACTCATAGGATTCCTGATATACTTCTCATTTGATGTATTTCTGGTGATGTAACACCTCGTGTTACATCCTGATATAGTTCACTTGTTGTAGTACCTCGTACTACAACCTGATATAGATCACATGTGAATCCATGAGTTTATAATCAAGCAATTGATATGTAGTTAGTATCATTATTTCCTATGACTTAACTTGGTTAGACACTTTAAACTTAATGGTAAAATTCATAGGACTCTTATGATATACTTCTCTGGATTGTCCTGTCAACGATGTAACGTCATCACGTTACAACCTGATATAGTTCACTAGATGAAGTACGTCTACTACATCTTATCTGAATAGCCTCGCTATTCTTCTCAGTACATCCTTTTTCTAATAACGATGTAACACCATCGCGATTACAACTTGATATAGTTCCAAGGGTGTAGCACGTCTACTACTACCCGTGAATCCATGAGCTTACCATTAAGCAATTAATATTACATAAGGCGTATTTCTTCAGTTTTCTTTCTTTGTATGAAACTCTATCATTTATTTAGGAAATTTCTTAATTATAAAGTAAAATCTCTTCTTAATAGTTCTATATCTCATATTTTTGCTTTGAGATTTTCTTGAAATCTCCTTAACTCGTATGAGATTTTCTCTGTTAAGTCTCCTGAATTCCTGTGAGACTTTTCTCTTGAAAATCTCCTGAATTTCTTATGAGATATTCTCTTTAGATCTTTTGAATTCTTATGAGATTTTCTCTTCAAAATCTCCTGAAGTCTTATGAGATATTATTTAAAAAAATCTCTTGAATTCTTGTGAGATATTATCTTCAAAATCTCTTAACTTCTTACGAAACTTCTCTTAAATTTTTATGAGATTTATTGCTAAAATCTACTAAACTTTTTATGAGATTTTGCTGGAAGAATAGTTACGAGATTTTCTACAAAATCTAGTAAACTTTTATGAGATTTTTCTTAAAGAAAACAATTCAACATTTACGAGATTTTCCATAAAACCTACTAAACTATTATGAGAATTTTCTATAAAAATCTATTAGTTGTGAGATTTTCCTGAAAGTCTATTAACTGATGAGATATTTCTATGAAATCTGTTGGTTTGTGATGAGATTTTCCTGAAAATCTGCTAATCTTTTATAAGATTCTTTACAATAGAAACTTATAAGACTTCTTACCTTATAATTCTTGAAACTTTCAGCATATTAAACCAAGTGTATTACTTAGATTTTTGAGTTTTTCTTCTATAGATCAAAATCTCATCCTTTTTCACAAACTTTAGCATCATACTTCAAAATACCAATCTTGCAGATTTTTACAAAACTATTTCTGATTACATTCTTGTAAAATCTCTAGGTACCTCATTCTTTTTAAAGAACTAACAATCTTCTTCATTTACATATTTGAATCTCTTACATCAGTTTAATCAATTCATGAGATTTTCATGCATAGTACTTTTTACATCTCTCAAGTTCATATACATATATACCTCTTGAAAATAATTTTCAGATTTCACCACATAATTTCAAGCATATATCAAGAGTTTATTTAGCAAAAATAGCCAAACAATCACAAGCAATAGACATAGAATTTTTCCTACCTTTCTTCCAAGCTTTTTGCTAAACTTTCTCTAGCTTTTTTCTTCTCTAATCCAAGCCTCAAACCCATTTTCCAGCCCATATATTAGTTGCTGTTTGGATAGATTTAAAGGGAAAAACAAGGTTTTGGGCTTGAGTTTGATGTAGAGGAAGTGTTCTTGAACTAGCTTAAGTGTTTTCCTAAGCATAACCTTCAAGAACTTGAAGGTTTCTTGGTGTTTCAAAAAGAAAAACATGAAGAACATGGAGGAAGAAAGAAAGCAAGGTGAAGAACATAAAGTCTGTAAGGAGAAGAAATATCATTTCATTTCTTTTTTCCTTTTATAAATTCTCTAACTTGGAGAGAAAGCAAAGAGTAAAATATTTCCGGATCGATTTGCCTTGTATTAGTATTAGAAATGTCTATATTTATTTAATTGTCATAAGTAAAAATTACCTGGAATTCAATAATATTCATTATTTTTACCAAACTCAGTGTTTTGATGTCCTGGTTATTATCATCTCGATATACCAATTATTTTTATTTTTGTACCCGATCAATACCTAAACAATTTTACTGGGTTAAAAATATTTGTTTAACTTTATCATTATTTTTTTAATGTCCTTATACCAATTATATGTCTTATTCTATATCTTCGATTAAAATATTATTATATTAATTTTTAATAATATTAAATTAATTTTCATTTTTTTTACAAACTCCTCATATTATTCTGATCATAATTGTGTTCGTCGAAATTTTCAAAATTCCTACAGATCATTCACAATTAATTATTTTATCACAACAATATAAAAAAAAAGGGTCGTTACATTTTACCCCTTAAAAAATTTTGCCCTCAAAATTTAGTCCTATCGTATACTTCTTGGATCATTCTTACCAGACACAATCTTTACAAAAGAAACAAATCTTTCTACTATTTGTATGAGTGGTAACTCAAACCACAAGTTATTCCGTAGTCATAGGTATTCAGATTCTAGTATATGACTAGAATCATAGTTGTACTTTCAAAGTGTGGCACATGGAACACATCGTGAAGCTTTGAGAGGCGTGGAGTTAAAACTATTTGGTATGCCACTAAGCCTACATGACCTTGGATCTGAAAAGGACCTATAAAACAAGGATTTAGCTTCTAGACTTTAATGGCTCTCCCTATCCTGGCATAGAGATAAATTTCAAAAATACGTACTCTCTTTCTAGGAATTCTAACGGTTTTTTTCCTATTATTGCATAGCTCTTCTGTCGACCTTGAGCAGTCAAAATCTTACCTCGGATCTTCTTTATCTGCTCGATATCTGTCGAAGAGGTCTAGTCCTAAGAGACTTCTCTTACCTGATATATACCAACCTAAAGGCAATTGACACTTCCACACATATAGGCTTCATAAAGAGCCATTTTGATACTTGTGTGATAGCTGTTGTTGTAGAAGAATTCGATTAATGGTTACAGCTCCCAATCACCATAATGTTCCGGTACATATGCTCTCATCATACCTTCCAACGTTTGAATGGTCCATATAGTTTGCCTATCAGTCTAGATGATAAGTACATGTTGAAACAAGGTTTTTTTCAGAAGGCTTTCAGAAAATCTCCTAAAAATCTTGAGGTAAAAAGCAAGTCTAGTCCAAGATTATAGTAGAAAGAACATCATGTAGTCTCACTAATCCTTCTATATAAAGCTTAACTAATTTTCCAATAAACGACGTAACTTTGACTAGAAGATGTGCAAACTTAGTTAGTCTGCCCATGATAACCCAAATAGCACCATATCCTAATGGTGTCTTTAGCAATCTCATCACAAAGTCCATTGAAATAGTTGGGAATCTCCAGGACTCAAGTGTACCTAATGGATTCTAATGTTCTATCTTTTTCTTTTGAAAGTTAAACACTATAAAACCGTTCCTGCCACATCCACCTTTTTCTCTAGTTGTTGAACATCTTCTTAAGATCTCTATACATTCTTGTAACTCCTGGGTCCTGAAAAATCACCATGCTGGGCTTCATCCAGAATACTATGACGAACATCCCTTGCTATAGATGTGCACACTTGATCTTGATATTTTCATATCCCATGTTCACCCTATGCAAATATATTCTACTCTCAACCTTGAGTTGAAGCTATGGTTTTCTGAAATTTTGGATCTTCTTCCTGAGCTTGTAAAATCGCCCTCTTAATGTCACTTATGATCCTAATCTGACCCAAATATACACTTCCAGATCTTTCTTCTATCCCCAACTTAAGACTTTGGAAAATCTCTTTTGACTCTGTTTCCTTAATTATCCAAGAAATACCCAAGGTTTTTCTACTGAAGGAATCTCTTATCACATTTGTTCCCCTTGAACGGTAGTTCAAGTCAAGCCCCTAGTCTTTAATGAACTCCATCCTTTTGCCATTGCCTCATGTTTTCCACTTTCTAATCTAAGAGATAGTTGGGATTCTTATACTAGAAAAAACCTCAAACTTTACTCCATATATACGACATCTCTAGATTTCAAAATGAACACTACTGTTGCCAACTTGAGACTATGTGGAGGGTAGTTCACCTTATGTGGCTTTAGCTCTCTTGAAGCCTAAGTCACCACCTTTCTGGTCTGCCTCAAAAAGCACCTAAGCTTTTCCTGATTCAACTCAATAAACTTGAAATCCCTATGGTAGTAGTTAGGTCTTTCCCATTCTAGTACTATTTCAATCTTTGCTGGGCCCACTACGACTCCTTACCATGAGACTACATGACCCAGAAATATTATTTCCTATAGCCAAAGCTCACACTTGGATAGAATGGAATAAAGAATCTATATCATATTCTAAGATGCTACTCGTGTCATTCCTTAAACCTCGAATAGATGAGAATATCATCTGTAAAATAATCACGAACTTGTTAAGAAAAGGTTGGAAGATTCTATTCATGCAGTTCATGAGTATTATCAAGGCATTAGTCATCTCAAAAGATGTCACTATATATCCTAATGCCCATAGCCTACTTAGGAATATCTTCTTCCCGAACTACAATATGGTTGTATCTCAATCTCAAATCAATCTTGGAGAATACCATCGCTCCCTCAATTTATCCATGAGACCACCACTCCTTGGAAGAGGATACTTGTTCCTGACCATCACCTTATCCAATTGTCTATAATCAACATATAACATTATATCTTTGCCTTTCTCTTTTACCAAGAGCATAGAAGCTCCTCATGGTGAGGCATTTAATCGGATAAAATGTTTACTTAACATCTTATCAATCTGCTCCTTCAATTATGCCAATTCTAAAGGAAACATCTAGTAAGTGGTTATTGAAATTAGACCCGTTTTTCTACCAATTCAATAGAGAACTATATTTTCCTTTGTGTGGGAAATTGTGGTATATCTCCCTAAAATATGCCAGAGTATTCTTGAACTACCAATATCTATTATAATTTCTTGTTTACCTTCCATCACCACTAGGCAACAACAGCATGTATCCTTGACTACTAGGCCTTCCACATCCGTCCTCTTGAATGGGTCCCTTCACTAGTACAACATCTTCTCATTCGTAGCAAAACATGTCCCCGTTGTTGTGGACTAGATAGAGGTGGTCCCTAGTTGGACATTTCCTAATCTCGTGATGTGGCTTTCTGCATTGATAACAACCATCCTGTCCAGCTAAGCATGGTTTATCGCCATGATTCTTTCCATATTCTAAGCATTCCTTGTCATCAGTTGGTTTCTACAATTACTTTCCCTTTCCATTCCTATAAGGAAAATCTCTTTTGTGGTGGTAAAATAGGCTTGGACCTTATGCCATGTGGTGCTAGCCTTCCTCTAGCCATTGATAGCTTCAGTTGTACTTTTCCACTAGAGCACTCTTTTCCACCAATACGGTGAAGTCCCTAATTTCCATTAGTCCCACCATTTCCACAAGGTCATCTCTAAAGCCTCCTTCATACTCAACACATTTCCAACTCTTTATTCACCTTACACTACTAAGTTGTGGAAAGCTCTCCAAACTTTACGTTGTATTCTAGCACTGTCATGTTCCCTAGTGCAACTTTAGGGATTTCCAATCCCTCAGCACTTAAGAAGGAGGAATGTACTCTTCGTAAAAAAACATCCTTGATCAAAATACCAAGTCATTTCAATATTTGCCTCCTCAACTATCGGTTTAGTATCTATCCACTAGAAATCATGTCTGTATCCACCACCTAGGTAGCATAACCCACTTTCTAAGAGTCGTCACTCTGATACTTCGAAGATCCTTCTTCATTACTTAATCCCTTTTCAGCCTTATCTAGGTTTAGGTTCCATAGAATTAGGGTGGTTTCTTGCTCCTTGGGATAATACAACAGTAGGCCTTTTCCAGTATTTTGGATGAGCTTGCCTCCCAATGGTACTCATTGCCAAGTTTGCAACCATAGCTTCCTCCATGATTGCCTGGTTGATATTTCAAAAATCACACATAACGTTTGCAGCTTCCTCCTCAAGCACCCTATCATCATTGCTATTGCTAGTCCTACTATGCCTACCCTAAGTCATTAGTCTCCTATCACACCAAGCAAAAGGCATTGAGTTGATCAGGCTCAATACAATGCTAAGCATGATAGTTACTAACTACTTCAAAAGTAAGCAGTCATGCATATAAACTTATACATTTTATCTCGCAGATAAAATCCTCCTGCATGACACTAAGATTCAGAGTATGCTTTAGAAGCAAGTTCAACCATCCCAGGCTCTAACAGGATAAACTCTGATACCATAAATGTAACACCCTTCACACTATAAGGCTATGCTTAAGCCATAACCTTATAATGAGCAGTTGTTACTTGTTATCTCTACTTGACATTTGATGGAGTATATACCTATTACATATGAGCCTGCTTTTGTAGACAAATACAAAATGCTTTCTCTCTGAGTCGTTAAATTTGAACATAAATAATATATTAAAAACACATAATTGTATTATCCAACAAAGCAACAACATATATAACTCTCGAAACCTTTACCTTGGTTCAGCGCAGGAACCCTCTAGTCTAGGTACTCAACATTCACTAAAAAGAAAATAAAAAGGCTGACTAGATCCTCTATCATTGATTCATCAGAACTCTAGACCATGATGTCAATACCAGTTGAGAATTTTCACAAAAATAATCACCATCATAACAATCTATGTAAAAATATAATAGCAGGAATGAGAATCAAAGATTCCAGTAGGAAAAATACTAGTCTACTACACAGTGATATTTGACATGATATTAGAATAATTAAAGTATCTTCAATTTCTTCTTAAATAACTAGCTTGCTTATCCCTTTACTCATTAAGTCCAGTATTATGAGTACACTTATGCTTGAGAATAAGAGATCAAAGGATTCGTAAGATAATTACTCGATATTCTGGTTATTTACATAATAATTACTTTGTTTGTTTCATTACTTCTTTGACATAATCATATTATAAACTTTAGGCTTGAGAATAGAACTCATAGGATTCCTGCTATACTTCTCATCTGATGTATTTCTGTGATGTAACACCTCATGTTATATCCTGATATAGTTCACTTGTTGTAGTACCTTGTACTACAACCTAATATAATCACACTGTGAATCCATGAGTTTATAATCAAGCAATTGATATATAGTTAGTATCATTATTTCCTGTGACTTAACTTGGTTAGACACTTTAAACTTAATGGCAAAACTCATAGGACTCTTCTAATATACTTCTCTATGGATCGTACTATCGATGTAACGTCATGTTATAACTTGATATAGTTCACTAGATGGAGTACGTCTACTACATCTCATATGAATAGCCTCGCTATTCTTCTAGTACATCCATTTCTCATAACGATGTAACGCTATTGCGATTACAACCTAATATAGTTCCAAGGGCGTAGTACGTCTACTACTACCTGTGAATCCATGAGCTTACCATTAAGCAATTAATATTACATAAGGCGTATTTCTTCAGTTTTCTTTCTTCATATGAAACTCTATTATTTAATCTCTTAATTATAAAGTAAAATCTCTTCTTAATAGTCTGTATCTCATACTTTTGCTTTGAGATTTTCTTGAAATCTCCTTAACTTTTATGAGATTTTCTCTTAGTCTTGAATTACTATAAAACTTTTCTTTTGAAAATCCCTGAATTTCTTATGAGATATTCCCTTTAGATCTTCTGAATGCTTATGAGATTTTCTTCAAAATCTACTAAAGTCTTATGAGATATTTTGTTAAAAAAATCTCTTGAATTCTTGTTAGATATTCTGTTCAAAATCTCTTAACTTCTTATGAAACTTCTCTTAAATTTTTATGAGATTTATCGCTAAAATCTACTAAACTTTTTATGAGATTTTGCTGGAAGAATAGTTACAAGATTTCTACAAAGTCTAGTAAACTTTTACGAGATTTTTCTTAAAGAAAACAATTCAACATTTACGAGATTTTCCATAAAACCTACTAAACTATTATGAGAATTTTCTATAAAAATCCGTTAGACTATTATGAGATTTTACTAAAAGTCTGTTAACCGTGAATAATTTTACTGAAAATCCTTAACCTTTTATGAGATTTCTTTAGCAGAAACTTATAAGACTTCTTACCTTATAATTCTTGAAACTTTCAGGATATTAAACCAAGTGTATTACTTAGATTTTTGAGTTTTTCTTCTATGGATCAAAATCTCATCCTTTTTCACAAAACTTTAGCATCATACTTCAAAATACCAATCTTGCAGATTTTTACAAAACTATTTCTGATTACTTCTTATAAAATCTCTAGGTACCTCATTCTTTTTAAAGAACTAAAAATTTTCTTCATTTACATATTTGAATCTCTTACATCAGTTTAATCAATTCATGAGATTTTCATGCATAGTACTTTTTACATCTCTCAAGTTCATAAACATATATACCTCTTGAAAATAATTTTCATATTTCACCACATAATTTCAAGCATATATCAAGAGTTTATTTAGCAAAAATAGCCAAACAATTACAAGCAATAGACATAGAATTTTTCCTACCTTTCTTCCAAGCTTTTTGCTAAACTTTCTCTAGATTTTTTCTTCTCTAATCCAAGCCTCAAACCCATTTTCCAGCCCATATATTAGCTGATGTTTGGACAGATTTAAAGGGGAAAAACAAGGTTTTGGGCTTGAGTTTGATGTAGAGGAAGTATTCTTGAATTAGCTTAAGTGTTTTCCTAAGCATAACCTTCATGAACTTGAAGGTTTCATGGTGTTTCAAAAAGAAAAACATGAAGAACATGGAGGAAGAAAGAAAGCAAGGTGAAGAACGTGAAGTCTGAGGACCGAGAAGAAATGTCATTTCATTTCTTTTTCCTTTTTATAAATTCTCTAACTTGGAGAGAAAGCAAAGAGTAAAATATTTCTAGATCGATTTACCTTGTATCAGTATTAGAAATGTCTATATTTATTTAATTGTCATAAGTAAAAATTACCTGGAATTCGATAATATCCATTATTTTTACCAAACTTAGTGTTTTGGTGTATCGGTTATTATCTTCTTGGCATACCAATTATTACTATTTTGGTACCCGATCGATATCTAAACAATTTTACTGGGTTAAAAAAATTTATTTAACTTTATCATTATTTTTCAATGTCCTTATACCAATTATATGTCTTATTCTATATCTTTGATTAAAATATTATTATATTAATTTTTAATAATATTAAATTAATTTTCATTTTTTTTACAAACTCCTCATATTATTTTGTTCATAATTGTGTCTGTTGGAATTTTCAAAATCCCTATAGATTATTAACAATTAATTATTTTATCACAACAATATAAAAAAAAACCAAGTCATTACATAAGTTAGCTCATGTACTATGTTAATAGGCACAAGTTTCACAAAGCCGATTCAGTAAGGAAAAAATCAACACTAGTGTTTGTGTTAAAGGTGATGCCTGGGGATAAAGAATGCGATTAGTATGATATTGTTAGGGAAATCCTTGAGTTTGAGTACATCGATGAACAAAAAAAAAGTGTATTATTCAAATGTGAATGGTATGATCCTACGGGCTTACTAAGACATAACAATTGACAGCACAACAATTATAAAATCATTGAAATCAATCACATTAGAAGATATAGAAGTTATGATGCATTTATTGTAGCCCAAAATGCTAGATAAGTTTATTATACATCTTATCCTAGGAAAAGTATGTCAAACTGAAGGGTTGTAAACAAGACAAAACAAGAGGTAGGATTGAAGCAAAGGAAGATACTATTGAATATACTTATCAAGTGAATGATGCACCTTTTCGAGGACAACAATCAATATAAATAATCTTGAAAATCCTCTTCCATTGACTATTAGGAAAGTTAACATAATTGAATGCACAAGTAACCACCCAATGAGAAATCACGAAGATGAAATAAGTTATAGTAGTGATGATGGCGTAGATAATGATCAAGAACAAAGTGATAATGAAAATAGCCTTGAACTTTCATATTAACTAAGGTATTTAATATTTAATTGTTTTAGTATGACTTGGTAAAGGTAGAGGAACCTAGGAAGGTCAGTTACCCACTACTACCTCCACTACTGCCCCTATCACCACCTCCACCACCTTCCCTTCAGCTACCTCAATCATTGTCCTGCCACTGCTACCGCTCCCTTTCAATAATGCCCACTTGATATGCTGGCCCTCCACCTTCGTCATATTTCCAATCATAGCCCATCCATACCAATGACCCTAGCCCCAGTCCTACCACTACTTGACTCTTAGCCCCACATCTTATCATACCCTTGCTTCCTTATTAGGTGGGTCAGGACACTAGACTTGGATGGAAGGCTGCTCGACCTCATAGGTCGCTTGGACCTGACGGTACATCACTCCACTAGATTAGGCCGGACGTAAAGACAAGGTAGTTTAAACATGTTTTCTATGACATATTTCAATTTTGGATTGTGTATGGTGTTTAAAATATTTTCATTGTATTTAATTTAGTTCATATATGTAACAACTTTGATCCTTTTGAGGGTCACGCTGGATTATAAAGGTTATAGAGAGTAGGTATAACCACCTTGGCCTACTTGGAACAGAGAGATATCAAGGAAATGTGATGGCGGGAGTGGAAGGTAATGCTATAATTTATTCACTTATTTTAAAACTTGTTTATATTATCTATATGCTTATGATTATTTATATGTTGTGAATTTTGTATATGTAGAGGTCTTTTTACATTCTACTAGAGCATGAGGCCACCATCAAGGGAGCTTGAAAAATTACGTCTTCCAAGCGATTGCGAGACAAGTTCCACAATATCCGTAAAAGGCACATGAGCAACTCTTGGCTAAATAATGCCACCCGCAACAAGTTGTGGCACCACAAGGCATCCGACTTGACTTTCAAGGACATGTCAGGAAGGGCAAAACAAACAGGGCCTCGCTAAAGGAGGTTGCTACACACGTGGGTCAAGCATCCAGGAGGACCCAAAAGCGTCTGATAAAACTTTAATATTTTATATTTAATATATTATTAATTTACTACATTTGAATTGTATTAAATAGTATGTTTTTATGATTTTAATATACATTTATGTGCAAGCTAGGGAGTTAAACCGCCCTCCAAACCAAGGTGAGCTATTCTGAGAGACCCACACCCGAAAGGATGAGAAGGGGTAGATAGGAGAGGTGTAGGTCGACCCTTACTCTGAGACCACTTATGTAAGTCTAAATTTGAACCTCTTGGTATTTAATTTTTATTACTTTAATTTTTCACTTATGTCATAATTATTACTAACAATGTCTTTTATCATTTTTTCTTTGTAGCATGAATATATTGAGCTCGGAGCAAGCCCAGACCTAGTACCAGAGCCAGGTGGCAGAGGCTAGGATCAATGATGACATTCCTCCCTAAACAAGGAGGATATTTGGGCCCAAGTAGTTGCCAGCCCTTACAAGGGTCGCATGTGTAGAGTGAGGTACTACCCTGATAGTAGGTTCCCATCCTCCGCCACTAGGTTAGTTGCTAGGGATGATGCCTTGAGGGATTGTGTGCATGCCCTCAATTAGGAGCTCAGTAGGCACAACTTATCCAACAGTAGCAATAGTAGCAGGCACAACTTCTTAAGCAACTCTATGAGTATGTAGTAGGGCGAGTAGCGGTGAAGGAGGAGCTTAGAGGGATCCAACAATTGAAACTGTCCATGGAGCAACAACAACAAGAGAAGACCAAGAAAGCAAAAGGTAAATTCTAGAAGATGCAGAAGATGATCACATGATGATGAGCTTCTTCAAGACATGCAGGCCCTAGGATCCTTAGCAAGAAGAAGCTCCTCCATATGCCACTTCCTTCCATTGCTCAGGGCTCTTCACCATGTAATGGTGGCGATGGCTCCAGAAGTTCGACGTCGATGCCGACGAGGAGGAACTCAACTAGCCTTTCTCTAGTTTCTTTTATTTCATTTTGGATTTTTTTATATTTATCACACTTTGTATTTATTTTATTATGATACTTTGTTTATTCACTTCATTACTTTGATTACTTTATTATTATTCCATTATTTGCTTCTTTATTTAAATTATTATATAAATAAAAATGAATGTATAAATGCAAAATAATTGGAATGTTTTTATAAATGAATCACACATAGAAATGTAATCGACTCTAAGAAAAAATAAAAATAAAAATTTTACTGATGGGAAAACTTGTTAGAAATAAATTATTTAAAAAATATAAATAAAATTTTGTAAACCTATCAATAAAAATTAATAAAATATATATTTTTTATTTTCAACATCTGTTGGTAAAAATAAAAAATCTGTCAATAATATTATTTCCCTGACAACCTCAACAACGCTTTTAATACAATTGTACCGATTGATTTTTATTTTACACCGTTAGTATGCCCATCGGCACTTACCAACGGGTTAGAATAGCTGTTAGTAATATTCTACCAACAAATCAAAAACCAATAACCCGTACCTCAGTGAGCCCCTCAAGTAATAATCGAATCCATTGGTAAACTCATCAATATTCCGCACATTTCTTGTAGTGCTAATAGCCACTATTGAGTCATATATTTTACACCTTTAAAAGAAATACTATACATGTGGCGCAACCACATTCGATATTAGTAGATTCATGATATATCAGCCATTAGCCATTAAAATATATCATAAACATAAAGGGTTTGAACCAAGTTCGACAATATTAAAGCACCGCCAAGTTCAAATGATTATAATCCAGAGTTGGAAAAAGTAGAACTCCAACTATATAGAGGGAATGACAAGCAAAATGATTTGATCCAACTACGTTGTGGTTGCACTTTTAGGTAGAGTTTGGTTTCAGTCTCGGACAAAAAATACGAAGACATTTGGAGATAAAGTTATTTGGTTGTGAAGATAAAAACATGTGATAGAAAATTTTTTATCCTGAGACGTAAAATATAGAAAATTTCTATACCTTCAAAATTGAGGAACAGTGGGAATATGACATAGAGACAAAAAAAAAATTTCTTTCAATAATATCCTTATACATATTAATATTTCCCTATTTGTCGTCACAACTATGGGTGGTCGGCAGAACTTAACCCCGGTGATGGTGTACATAGTGTCTTTTATCATATATTTATTGTCTTGTTCACGTGTTTCCAAACAAGATACAGAAACAATTGTCATATCTTATACTTTACAACCAAATACCATACAAAGATAGTATTTTTTACCTCTCTCTCTGTTGTTTCCACTATCTCTCTCTCAAATCCGGAGAGAAATCAAATGCTACCTTAGGGTGTCTCCTTTAATTTAAAGAGACACAACATTCTATCTTATAAAAAAATCGTTAACAAAAATATACACACATCATATATATCATATCATATATCACATGTGTATCACCATATAAAGTATTGACACTAACATGGATACAGGACATACACAATATGATCATGAGGGACACACTAAAATTAAAAAATTATTGGACACACACATGACATATATATAACTAAAAATTAAAAAAAAAGATACATTATTCAAACTATTATTTATATAAACTTCACTTATGCTTTATTTTCTTAAAAAATAAAGAAGCTAATAAGTGTTATTTTCATTTTATAGCCTTGTTTATATTGTATTTTTCTTATTAGAGTAAGAAAAATATAAATTTAAATAAATATATATAAATATGTATTATTAGTATGTTATTAATATGTCATTAATATATTATGTAAGTTCCAATATGAATATGTGTTTGACATATAAACACGGCACATATAGTGTGTCCATACCTCATAAGTATTACCAAAATAGAGAACGTTACAAGGTGTCGAAGAAAACACGTCATGCTTAGTACAAGCAAAAGGACAATGTAACAATCCAGCCTAAATGCTACGTACGAAATCACATGTCTATACCTTTTGGTGTCGCCTAATCAAGCAGAAGTACTGAACTAACTATCTAGTTGTAACTAGCAATTAAAGGAAATCCCTCAAGCCACTTTTAACTTCTTCAATGTTTGCTTCGTAAGGAAGCAATACAGATAGGACCTCGATCAAGGTCAATGCATATTATTACAATTTAAGAGTTGGAATGATTAATGAGAGGGAGAGGGTTTGTTGGTTGAGAGGTCGGTATGATAATAGATTTTCTCCTAAATTTGGTTCCCTCCAACTTCAGCATATGATTTGGTTGATGGTTGCATGAAAACGAATGTGTTTCATTTTTGCTTTCCATCGATCGTGATTCGTGCATGTTTAAAATTGATGTAATGTTTCCAACTCCATCAATCCAATTAATGTTGAGGACCGACGTAAAAATAAAAAATAATAATAATTTGAAGCTGAAATTCTATTTTGTACGTTTTGCTTTCCTTGCTGGTCCTTGCTGACATAATTGATCTGTTTCGCACACCACGACCCAAATGGAAGTGACAGTTGTTTTGGTGAAGAGTTCTATATTGGGCTCACACGAACATTATTAAAGATTGAACTGTAAACCAAAAACTATACGACTTGGCCCAAGAATATTGGTTTAGCGAATTAGTGCAACATTATGGAAATGGTTGTTCTGGTGAAGAGCTGTATATTGGGCTCAAACTAAAACACGGTTAAAGATTGAACTGTTAACAAGAAAAACAAACGACTTGGCCCAAGAATATTGGTTTGGCGAATTAGTGCAACATTGTGGAAACGGTTGAGTGTAATGATTTTTATTATTTTCCCTTCATGGAGATGCATGTAGGTGTCCTAACATCCACCACCTTGCTAGAACCCTGATAAAAATTGTAATGATTTTTATTTTTTTCCCTTCATGGAGATGCATGTAGGTGTCCTAACATCCACCACCTTGCTAGAAGCCTGATAAAAATTAAGGTATGAGAAAAATTATTATACCTTTGTGGATTTACAATAAATTTTGATAGGTACGGTTTATCACATTATTTTTGGATTTAATCAAAATGTACTGATAGTGTAAAAAGATTTTACATGTTCATCCAATCATATAATGACATAAACAAATATAGTTACTTTCATCCTACTATTTGAAAAGTCATACAAAAGAAGATATTTGATTGGATGACAACGTAAAACTTTTTTCAATGGGGGAATGATTTGTTTTTTTCCTAATAAGTGGTATCAAGAGCCTAGTTTGGTAGTCTTAGTATACTCTTTGATTGCAGCCTTGTCAAATCTTCCACATCAGAAAAAAACTATTCCATATTGCTTGAGAATTATCCCTGGTTGATGTTGGTAGAAGGAAATGTCATACAAGAGTTCAATTTGGAATGATTCTGGTTAGGAAAGACTTGGTATTTTAGTGTATCCATTATAACTCACCTCTCTTTTTTGGGAACTTACCTAGTGCACGACTTATAATTGTTGCATACTATTCTAGTATATGGTTGCAGTGGCAACTTTTTCAAGTGCTAAGAAGTTTGACGTAGAGAAACTTGATGGAAGAATCAATTTTGGCTTGTGACAAATGTAAGTTATAAATGTCTTGATACAATCGAGATTGCACAAGGCTTTGAAAAGGGAAATTTTATGGTAGAGATGATGAAAAATAGGAGGAACTAGATCTAGAGTAGCAAGTACAATTGTGTTTGGCTAAGAATGTTCTTGCAAAGGTAGAAGGAATGTCAGCAACCAAGGAAATTTTGGAAAAACACAAAGGGTTATATTAGATAAAGGGCATCTCAAATTGGTTGTTGTTAAAGGAGCTTTTTCATAATTTATAATGGATGCTAATGTTAAAGTCTCTGATCATTTTAGTGCTATCAATGGTTTTGTCTTTGAATTAGAGGCTATTGGAGTCAAGATTGATGATGAAGATAAAGCACTAACGCTCATAGGTCCTTTCCATCTTCTGATAGGCATATGCAACTTGTTTTGATATATAAGAAGGAAACTCTGAATTTGTTGTTAGTAAAATCATTTATGAGGAAAGAAGAATGAAAAGTGAGGACAACACTTCATCACATTCAGATTAGTAGCTAGAAGTGACACTTTTGGGAAAAAGAACCATGGAAAGAATGTGTGACACGCTAGAAATGTGAAAGCCTAGGCATATAAAGAAAAATTGTCTAGCCGTTGCGGTGTAGAGAAAAGGCTTTCATTCTTATGCTAGCAATGTCTCTCTCCTTGTGGGAGAGGAGAGGATGATATTTTCTAAAAGATGAGATGTGTATCCTCATGACATTCCTACACTTCCATGGAAAATGATAAGTTGTTGCTAGTGGATCTACAATTGCACATGGGAATTGGTTCATTGAGATGCAAGGTGTGTGGTGTGGTTATATCGATGGCTGATGAACTTCCAAAGAAAGCCAATGTGAAGTTGCACCATAAACTTTTAAGCGTGTGGTTTCAACATGTGCAGAGGTTATATTCTTGTCTAATTCCAAATGATCAGTATACTTTTTGTTGGTGGAGTATGACAACTCTTTTGAACTATGATTGTCAATGTTGAAAATGAAAGCTGAATATGTACTCATTCAATCATGGTGGAGATCGCTAGTTTTTTGTTGAATCAAAAAATAGGTTGGAACAAGTCCCACATTACCTTGGATTACAAGGGAAGGGGGTTGCACTGGCTATTTATATGGACCCAAGTCCTTTGTTTCAATTCACACCAGTCATAAATACTTTAAACTTGTATCTAACGTTCTTCCTCTAAACTCTTGTCTAGAGTGTTGTGAGGTATAGTTCAAATTTTTGCTATAGAAAGTGTAGTTCTAATTGGGGTATAGGTGTCACGACCCAAAAATCGTGAAGGCACATAAGGCATATTGTCCCTTATGGAAGTCTTCTAAAATTAATTTCATGCAATCATGCGTAGTAAATTACTAAATTAATGCTCATAATAAATTATAAAAATAAATAAATAAATAATTTCTCAAAACTTCTTGAAAACTTTATTCATAAAATACATAAAATGTTTAATTATTTCAAATAATTCCAAAAATCCATAACTGAAATAGACAATCTTAAATTATGTTCCAGGAAGAAATTACATAAAATATCATAATAGTAAAATAACAACTTTAAAATAACCATGCATGATAAATGATGTTCGAGGACCTACCTACATTATTACACTCTATTCTAACATGATCCTAATATAAACTTCACTACAAAGTGAAACTCACCACTTGAACAGCTGCAAGGGTATTGAGGCCGAGTCTAAACAATAACAAGATCTGCAATTGTAACTATAAGAGGAAGGAAAAGGAGATGGGTGAGTTCATCAAAACTAGTGAGTGAGTCTCTACTCACAACCCACATGAGACAACAACAACATACATAACATATGCATACAAATATTATATATATGTGAACACCATATTTTGCCCGGGTCTTTTTAAATAAGAATAAATAAAAATAACAAAACAAAATCTTTTTTTACATTAGTTTTTTTTTCCTTCTTTGGTTAGCATCAAATCTTTTAAATTAGTTTAGTCAGCATCTATTAAAATAAGTATCTTTTTTTATCTCAATTAGATTAGTTTTAATTGCAATCAAATCACATTTTGCACCGGTCAACATTGATCAAAATCATTTCACAATCTATGCATTAATTTCTGTTTTGTGTACAAATAGACCAGCCTACCACAAACACACAGGGAGAAACTAGGAGCGACGCATTTTCATCCCCAATTCTCACACATTCCATTATCACTCATTAACCACCACCATCATCCTTCATAGCAACCTTCCACCACCATCTCAAACCAATAGAACCCTCAACATTACAACCACACAGGATTCTTCCTTCCACCATCATCACACCCATCATTTTGTTTCAACCACCCATCAAGCCCATTACCATCATCATCCCCATAACTCTCATCAAACCAGAACCCTTTCATCAAACCACAACTCTCTGTGAATCATCAGCTCTTCATCCATTCACTTTCATCATTAACCATAAGCCACCATTATTAGTAAACCCCATTGCCATCACCTTCATCAAATTCTCATCTCGGACCCTATTTTCCTCATAGCCACAATCACCATCAACCACAGTAGCCCTTCTGAGGCCTAACCAGGAACTACCCGAACCAGCCATCGAGAAGCTCGCCTGGTCACCTTGTCACGCCTCCATCCCTCACTCGCGAACCTCGCGCGCCACAAAGCCAGGAGTCGCAAAGAAGCCCTCCGCCGCAAAGTCAGCCGCACGTGCCTCTTCGACCGTCTCACCTATCCACGTCTCAGCCATCCCCAATGTGGGAGGCTGCGCCTCCAATTCGGCACCACTTTTGATCACTCCTCCTTCCTGGACCACGTGATTGCCGAGCAACCGACCTCCATTCTGACAGTGCCAGCACCTCGCAACATTCGATCCCATCGTGGCCGAGAGAGAGTGCCACTATAGAACCTCCCAACAGCCTTCCCCATCTCCCTTTCCTCTTGGCCTCCTCCCACTTTTCTTTTTGGTCCTGTGAACAATCTAGGTCTTAGAATTGGGTATTTTTTTTGAATCTGTGTTTGTTTTTCTTTTAGGTCAATTTTTTTTTATTTTGTTTTTGGGGTCAAGTAGTGTCTTTTCTTTTGTCTTAGGTATATGTTTTGGGCTTGCTAGGTCTTGACACTTTTTTTTTACACTAACCAGTTTTTTATCTTTTTAGCAATTTGGGGATTTTTGGGATTGGAGTTCTTTTTTCTATAGTAGGAGCTAGGTACATTTTCGGTTGGGCTAACTTTTTTTTTAATTTTTTGTAGAGTCTTAGTATTCTAATAGCTTTTTTTAAAAAAAAATTTCTTTTATTTTGACTCCTTTTAAAAATAAAAAATAATAAAATAAAAATATATTTTCTCTATCCACGCAATAGTCAATGGTCATGATTAAGAGGTGGATGCCTCCTTATGTACTGTTGAATTGTAAGGATTTATTGAGTAGCTTACCGCTAACTTGAATCCGTGCACAAGTGGATTTCCTTTTTCCAATAATTAGTCCACAAAATCCTTTTCACAATTAAAGTCAATCAATCCACTTTTTTTTTTTTATCTTCTCATAATTAAAATCCATCAACACACAATCATTTTCTACAAGAACGATATGGCTTTGAGTTCCTCATTGCACCAGAGGATACGTCGGCGTAGCCAACAATTATCAAGCTAAAATTAATTTTTCATTAAATCTTGTTCTCTTTTAATTTTTTTCCCTTAATTTTATTTATTTTATTTCTATTACTTTGGGAAAAATAAATATTTTAAAGTTATAAATAAATTTGCATAATGAGCTCTACGGTAACCATATTTATACGGATGTATTAGGGTGCAGTGGGATTAAGTTTTCACCTTTCCCTAATCATAATTAGACTTCCAACTCAAATCCTTTTAAAAAGATTAGTTTTACAAATCAAAAGGTTTTCCAATTTTAACCATAGTTAAAATTGGTGGCGACTCCTACCTTTTTAAAATTGGTTGTCATTCTTGTTGCGCGCCTTTCTGGGATGTTGTGACAATATATAATTACATATAATTGTATTGAAAAAAATAATTTAACTAAATCTATGGCAATAACTAGTAGAGAAATATGAATTATTTTGCACATAAGTATTTTAGCTGAAAGCTTAAATCAAGCCGATAGCTAATCTAATGGGCACTTAACTAGGTCCCATAAATGGACACCTCACTAGGTTCCTTACTATAGGTGAGCTAGTCCTGAGCGGACCACTTGATACCAAGGTTAACGATTAATCCTATAGTCATTAACTCGCTAATTTGTTTCTCACTAATTACTTAAAAAAATAATAACTTGCAATTAAACTGGATAAATCTGAAAGCTCTAAATTTATATAATTCTAACAATTTGACTTTAGCATAACTAGATTCTAAAATAATGCCCAAAGGATCACCAGCTTGTAGACATAGTGATTTCAGAAGCTAACAAAATATGTATTTGACAATTGTTATATTCTAACAATCTAACTTTAGCATAATTGAGGTTCTAAAATCATGCTCAAGGGATCACCAGCTTGTAGACATGTTATATATATTCTAACAATCTGACTTTAGCATAACTGAGGTCTAAAATCATGCCAAAGGATCACCAGCTTATAGACATAGTGATTTCAGAAGCTAACAGAATTTATTACAATTGTTATATTCTAACAATCTACTTTAGCATAACTGGAGTTTTAAAATCATGCCCAAAGGATCACCAGCTTGTAAACATAGTGATTTAAAAGCTAATAGAGTATGTATCTGACAATTGTTATGAATCATACTTTATTCAACGCTTTCAATAAATCATAGCTGGTGTTCTAAAATCTTAGTAGGAAATACATAATCTAAAAATATGGTAATCAATATTTCCTGAAAACATTAACTAAGGTCTCATAATTTCATAAACTGGAAAAAAATATTTCATAACATGCAAGATATCAAATATGGTCCCATGAGCTTTCTAAAATAAAGTTTTCATGATAACTGTGAAAAACAATAATTTTTCTGAAAATTGGCATAATCTGTGAAAGCATGTATTTGGCATAAGTCATTCTAGAACTTCATAAACAATTTATATAATATTGAAAAAATACGAATAATGACCAAAAGTATGGCCATGAACTTAAATCCACTCATCGTTCATTGTTGGATCCTTACTGCCTACATGATACTAGGAATAGGAATAGCACTCAATTGCCATGGAATTATAGACAAGAATAAGGAATAACTTGGAATAGAATGAGAAGAGAAAACTATATCACAATAATCTAAAGATTTGCTAAACTCATAACCATATAAGGATATGGGTGAGAGCACTTACCGAAATAGATATAAGGATAAGGGTGAGAACACCTACCAAAGAGATCAATAGAAAATGGTTGAGAGAAATTGTGTCCTTCTCTTTAGTAAAAAAATTCTTGGGCAGCTAGGGTTCTTGAAAGAATGTTTAGGAGTACTATAATGTGCCAAATATATACCAGGAGATGAAAGATATCACTAACAAATTTTATTTTATTTAATTTTTCATTTTTATTTCTTATTTTTTTCATTTTAACATTTCCTTAGTCTTTAACTTCCACTGTGGTTAGAATTTGGCCTCAAGGCTAGAAATAGCACTTGTAGATAATTAAGTTAGCTTTCTAATGCCACAAAAATTGCATCAATCGGACATGTACAACTCAAGATATTTGTAAAATACTAAACATGAGTCATACTTGATAGCATAAGAACAAAACTATGTTAAATGTATATATCCTAACTAACTGTGATATAAGCAATAATGAGATAAGGATAATAGCTAGATCAAATCTAATCGTATCTTTTGCAACTACTTGCTGGATACTTCAAATTCAAACTATCCTAACATATCTCTTAATTATCTTTTGTATTAAGATATATCTGTATATATATACTGTAATGAAAAGTTAATGAGGTTTTTAAAACAAATACCATATATCTTGGTGTATTAACATTATGTACTTGTTTCTCTTTTGAAATAATAATAACAATAACAATAAAAACAACAACAACAATAATAATACTAATAATAATAATAATAATAATTTACATGAACAAATTTTACACTCAATTCTAATAATTAATAACTACTTAAAAATGTCTAATAATTCTCTATAAAAATAATATCTAACAAATCATTTTCATAATATATGTTAAATATAAATAATATTTAATATCTCCAAGTAAGTATCATTGTAATTTAGCAATGCCTGAAAATCATTTTCAAATCACAATGGTTGTAATTTTGGTTAACTATCAATCAATTTGAAAATTTTCAACTATCAATTTATCTTATTCAAAATTTTATGAAACTGATATGTATACATGGAAACATATTTTCTAATATATTCATTTAATTTTATATATTTATATTTTTGAAAGTATTTGGATATTTTATAATTGCTCAAAAATTATATCTATTATCAATATAAAATACTCAATGCTAACACTATTATTACAAAAGTTGTATATGTAATATACTATATATATATATTCTTCAATCCTAATTGATATTTACACCATAAATATAAATGATAGATATCTAAAGAAATAATAATCTTAGAAATGATATAAAAATTAGTTTATCAAGAGTATATTTGATACAAGAAAAATTTAGTATGATATATCTTTTCTAATTATAACAATATAATACTGATACAAATTTTAAAATCAACGATAATTATGAATAATATTGGATCTAATAGTTTTTATAAGATAATATTTTCAAAATTTAAAATCAAACATCATATCACAAACTGAATATCATATTACATAAAAGATTAAATATTAAATTCAAATAAAAACTGAACATTGATATAGAAAAAGATTGATGTACAAAATTATTATAAATCTTATATTTTATTTTCTCCTTTTGGAATTAATATTTTCTGTTATAATCTAGATTTTACATGATTTACTATTTCACATACATGTAAAATAGGGATTCATATTTATTCATTCTTTTGATTTATTTATTTTTTATATGCAACCTCTTTCCTTTTTAAGGCATTTAAATATCTCTTAAACTTTATCCAACCCTTCCTAAGCTTACGCATAACCTTCCTAAAGGTATTCACTTTTGGGATATTACAGTAGGTGTTTGACAAAGAAGTCTATATGTTGTAAACAATTTTACACAATGTTATCCTCTGGTTGACCTTTGGCAATGATCGTGGTTTTCTCCAAGTTTTGAAGTTTTCACAGTAATTCTTGTAACGTGATTGTGTTCTTATTTTAATTTCTTTATTTAAGGTGATTTTCAAATAGGGAATGGCATAAAGAACCTAGAACCTAGGGTCAAAAATATTCTTAGTATTCTCTATGGTAGAAAGCTTATCTGATCTTCCACATTAGTGAAGAATTATCCCCTGTTGCTTGAGAATTATCCTTAGCTACCATTGTTAAATGGAAGTGTCATATTGTTGGACTAGTTTATAATAGTTTTGACTAGGAAAATTTGGTATTTAAGTGTGTCTATTGTGACCCACCTTTCATTCCTAGAAACCTACCCCATGCACAATTTAAAGTTGTTATACACTATTCCATTATATGGTTGCAATATTAAGTTTTTCAAGTGCTAAGAAGTTTGACGTAGAGAAATTTGTTGGAAGAACCAATTTTGGCTTATGGCAAATGCAAGTCACGGATATCTTGATACAATTAGGATTTCATAAGGCATTGAAAGGGAAAATTTTTGGCCTGGGCGATGGAAAATGGGAGGAACTAGATTTTAGAGTAGTAAGTGAAAATTTCCTATGTCTAGCTAAGAGTGTTCTTGCAAATTTTCAAGGAATGTCAACAATCAAGGAACTTTAGGAGAAACTCAAAGGATTATATCAGGCCAAGGAATCTCAAATTAGTTGTTGTTAAAGGAGCTATTTCATAATTTACACAGTCTCTAATCATCTTAGGGTAAGCTCTAGAACCCTTGAGAAAGCTTGGTATAGCTTGATTTTGAGTGACAACATATCAAAGTTTGAAGGAATCACTCAAAAAATATGGCTAATTGTGCAATTGAGTTTCTTCTATTAAGTTCAGGATAATGCCATATACTTCGCACTCAAATTCTTCCATAAACTTAATGAGAATGTTAAAATGTAACTCACTTCCATAAAATCTATGCAAAACACGTTGCTCTCATGAGTTTGGACAAGTTCTCATAAAGTAGTTGAAGGTATCATAAAGAAAGAATGTGCTTCAAAAAGTATAAAGACACTATCAGCAAGGAAAAGAAACAATTTAATGAAAAAATAAATGTTGTTGATCAAGGCTAAAACTCAATATCTCAAGCAAATGTGTGCCATGTCATATATTTGAAAGGGCAAACAAGTACTGTTATAGCCATCAAAAGTATAGTGCTAGCTATAAAAGGAGAGCTTGCTTGCAAAAAAGGCTCAAAAGTTTGTTGTCAACGATCTAAAAAGGGACATGTGTGGGGTAATCCAACCATCAAGGAATAATGGTTATTTTCACTATGGCAACTATAAAAAGATCATCATCTGAAGGTTGAAGGCTGCTGAATTTTTCCAGAAAGACATACAGTCTTCATATTTAGAAAGCTTAGAAAGTTCCTTTCATAAAGAATCATTGTATTCCAAAATCTCCACCTTTAGTTTAGAAAACATTCTCATTCATGAGTTACATAGTAAGAAGTCACTTCATAGACTTTCTAACTTTATTGTAATATCTTGAAAGTAAAAAGAATTTTCCACACAAAACTATCAAGCATTCTTACTTTTTGAAGTTCTTTTCTATATCAGTTTCAGTTCTAAAGAAAATCTTCTATCTTGTATTCATTAGCAAACATTCTTTATTAGAATATCAGGAAAAAGTCTCTCAAATAGTTTCCTTACACACTTCTTTAAAACATGGGTGTTTTCTTGGAGTGATACATACCAAAAACTCATATCTCTTGTACCTTAATCTAATAGTGATCAGTGTGAGTTTAGCTTGAAAAAACTAGGAACAAAACTACTTGTGAGTGAGGGTTGATTATACAAACTCACTGGAACTAGCTTGAGAGGGCTAAGAAAAAGACTATATGAGTTTTTCATGTAGAGAAAGAATTTGATAGAGGAACACAACATATTGGTTGAGAACTTGACATAGGCAAAGTTGGCTAAACTAGTATAAAATTTTCTATGTGATTTTCTCATCTCTCTATCTCCTTTAATTGTTGTGTATTTTTCATTATTGTAGTGTGTGATTTTAAAATTGCTTTAACATCTTTCTGAAGTTATTTCATGTTTATGGACACTTCAAAAAGTCACTTTCTAAAGTTAACTAACTTGTGTTTTCCAATGCCTTCAAGTTTAAACACTTGATAGAATTTGTTTGAGTTTCAAAAAGTAAAAAGTTTTTTGAAAGCATGATTCAACCCCTTTCTCATGCTATATCTTCACCTACACCTTCCTCCCACACTTGGTAAGGTTTTTTTACCTTTCTCTTATCCATTTTTGGGTTTGGCTTCATATAAGGATTTTTTGTGCCTTCTTCAAAACCTAGAGTGTGTCTTCGGGATTTTGGAGCATCTAAGATATAATTTGTCAATCAATGAGTAATTTTGGTCATAAGTTTTATTTTTGTCATGTTTGTGGTATTAGATTGATGTTGTGATTGGTAGCTCGATTTGTTCTCATTGACTACCAAAATTTCTCTCTCTAGACTAAGTCTGTTGGTAAACAGGGTTCATAACCATTTATGTTATATGCTAATTGCTTGAGTTGTGATTATATATATGTATTATTAATAACTAAATTAGTATCTTCATTGTCAATTGTGATATTGTATTGAGAATGCAAAGCTAATTGAAACAGACAAGAAAAAATTAAGGATAAACACCATTCTGTTGGGCTAGGCTCTTGGGTGGCTTAAAAATTTTGGTTGGGAATGCCATACCATGGGGCTTGGGCTCTTGGATGAGTGTTCTCTTGGATTAATGACACCATTATAGGGTCAAGCTCTTTGAATGTATGTCATCATGTCTAGGGAATGGTATTAACTATCATGACCTATCCTAGACCATGACCGGTACATAAAGGACACGTTCTCCTAAAAGCTTTAACATACAACTTTTTACAAAAAATGGACAGAGTCTTGATAAGGGGTATTTATAACACTTATCTTGTTTCTAAACTTTAGCTTTTTATGAGTTTTACTACGTTATTGATACAATTTATTAGGATTTTGATTTGTCTCTCATTGTGTTTAATAGAATTATCGGCTTTTGCACTGATTTTGGGAAGAAATTGTAATTACATCCTGCATTTATTTTGTCTCTTTGAGTATGGTTTAGTGCACAGGAGCTTTAAATCAAGTGTAAAGTGTCAAAAGTAAGGATGGAGACTCTCTGGAAGAAGCTTAGAGCAAAAAGGAAGAAAATCGTGAAAGTTCACCCTCAAGTGAGCACTCCAGAGCTTGATAGAGCAAAAACCATGAAATTTTGGTACTCAACTTTCCTTGCAATGCTCATTTAGCACGCTTCATTTAGCGCTATAGCACTCGTGCGATAGCGGACTAACAAATCATTAATATGTTTTTGGGCCCTAGTTTGAGCTATCTTAGAAAGTATTATTTAAGGGATTGACACAGACTTTTACCCTAGTTTTTTATTAAGTTTTGGCTACAAGGATTAGTTGCTATTATTCTCTCTCCACTTTTTTCTCTACATCTCTTTCTTCTTTATTATTCTCCCTCTTAAGGATTCCATAAATGAATTTGTTTTTTCTTGTGGATTATAGCAATGATTATTGCTATTATTTTCAGGTACACTCTTATATTCATTGTTGTAATCCTATAGATATGGAGGAATAGATTTTTTTACTAGTATAAGGGTTTTGAAGGATTAGGATAATGTTTGAGACCTCTTTTTGATATTAAATGCATTTGTTTTCTTAATGTTCTGAGTTTCTATTCCTATAATTATTGTAGTGATTGCTATAATCTTTTTTGGGATAACTAGATTGGCAATCGTCGTTTAGAGAAACCTTTTGGGTATAAATTGATTGATCTATTGGTTTATATTTGAGGGAGAACATTAGAATTAACTTTCGATTAGCGTTAGGCTATAGCAATTGGTTCATTAAATCAATGTGACTTCTATATAAATTGATATCTCGTTTATTAGTTATTTGCATTGGTCAAATTCTAAAGGTCAATCGATCAATAGTATAATTGCCAGTAATTTGTTACTAATAGCCACCAATGGGTTTAATATTTGGTCAATGATAACAAATTTCTAATCCTATGAATACCTTGCACTAGTGCATTCTTCACTGTTGCTATTATCTTTCAATTTTAATTACTTTCCATTAATTCTCAAACCCCCAATTTTCCCAACTAGTATTGACGTCTTCTTGAGAAACGACCTAGGTTGTGCCCTTACTACATTTTTTGTGCAACTTAGCATTAAAATAATTTCTAATTTAAGGAAGTAGGCGACAACCTCTGTCAAATTTTGGCGCCACTGTCAGGGAGGTATTAAAACTTAGTTGTTTATTTTTACTATTTTTATTTTATTTTATTCCAATTTTTATTTATTTATTTATTTATTTTCTATTGCTTATTTTATTCTTTAAAAAATGAAAAAAAAATATGTTCCCTTGTATGCGGCATTCCCTATCTCCTGGAAATTTGATACCTCTTGACTCTAAGATTTAGAAAAAGAAAAATCGCAGGCAAAGCGTCAACAAGTAGAACCATCTAAGCATTCTGATCCTTTGGTTCCTGTTTCAAGAAATACAAGTGGCATGGGGATAGGAACATGACACTTAGGGAGCTCACTACTCTTGATTTTACCCAGGAGGCCTGACAATTATATACCCTAGGTTTGACAATGACTTTGAGCTCAAGTGGTACATGGTTCATGCTCTGCCCAAGTTCCATGGCCTAACTAGAAGACCTACACCAATACCTAAAGAAATTGCATATGGTGTGTGCTGGCATGAGACCCAATGGGTGGAGCTAAATGGTGTAAAACTTAAAGCATTCCCCTTCTCCCTAGAAGCTACTATAGAGAATTGGTTCTTTAACTTACAAGACGCGATTAAAACGCTAGATGGGGATGAAGAGACTCTTCCTTGAGAGGTATTTTCCTCTCCCAAGTAGTTGCTATCAAAAGGGGATCTCTGGGATCCACTAGTCAATGAGACTTTTCATGAGTATTGGGAGCATTTCAAGCTCCTTTGTGCTAGCGGCCCCAACCATCAGATCTCGGAGCAACTCCTCCTCCAATACTTTTATGAAGGTCTTGTACCTGCGATAAGTGCATGATAGATGCTAGTGGAGGAGCACTCCTGGATAAGACACTAGAAAAAGCCTATGCTCTGATAGAAAATATAGCTGCCAATTTTTAGCAATTTGGTTCCAGGACGGTAGCCAATCCTAAGGGTCTTTACCAAGTTAGCCAACCAGAAAAGCCATAGTTGACCTAAACATTACAAGCACTTTCTGGGCTTATGCAGTAATTGATGGTTAACTAAGCAGCAACTCCAATGGTCCTATGTTATGTGGCATTTGCACTTCCAATGATCATCACACAGATATGTGCTCAACCCTACAAGATGAATCAACCACTAGGGTAGCAGCAACAAACCCCTTATAGAGTCCACCTTAGAATCAAGCAAGCCAATTCCCATTCGAGAACACTTATAACTCCAACTGGAAAAATAACCCTAATTTAAAGTAGGGAAATAATTCTTAACAACGGGCCAACCTTCATTGCAAAAGTACCTGGCACCTCATCAAAGGCAACCGCCCTTCCTACACCTCCATCCTCAGATCTATAATGATTAAGATAATGAAGATGATGAGAAAATGTAGAAAATAAAATAGGAAAATGCCTAGTTGAGAGAGGAAGTGACTTAAATAGAGCAAAACTAAAGTCGCAAGCCCCAGCCTCCTAGTTACCCTCTCAAACCATGCCTAATCTAAAGGGAAATGTCTATGTAATCACCCTAAGGTCTGGGATGAAATTGCAGAGGTAATAAGGCCTCCAGAGGAAGAAGGACAAGAGAAAACTAGGGGAGAAGAGGTTTTTGTTGAGCACTCCAGTGCTCAAATAGTGCTACACCACTCAACCAAGCATGCAGAAGATGGACCAAGCAACGGCAGAAGATTTGGAGAGCGTCGCAATAAACAGTGTTGCAACACTCAATAGAGGCAATCTGAGAAGAGATCTTTACCCATCTACGTCATTCCAGAGGATCCAACCTAGGAAATCTCCTGGATCAAAATTGGATCTAGAAACTTGGTAAACCTTTTGAAAGGTGCAAGTGAACATACCCCTATTAGATGCAATCAAACAAATTTCTAAGTATGCTAAATTTTTGAAGGATTTGTGCACTAATAGGAGGAGGATCAACAACAATGGGGAAAAGAAGATGACCATGGGGGAAAATGCTTCCTTCATTATCAAGTCGGACAATCTACCATCCAAGTGTAAGGAGTTAGGCACTTTCACTGTCCCTTACACTATTAGGAACCTGCACATCATGAAAACCCTAGCTGACCTTGGAGTTGGCATTAATGTTATGCCTAAATCCTTCTATTAGTCATTGTATTTTGGATATCTCAAGCCAAGGGTTACAAATTCAACTAGCCAACTCCAGCATCATAAAACCAGAGGATGTATTGGAAGATGTTTGAGAGGTAAACGATTTAATATTTCATGCTGATTTCTATGTGCATGAAATGGAAAATGGCACTAATGTAGGCCAACATACATTAATCTTGGGTAGACCATTTTTAAAACTGGTAGAACCATGATTGATGTTTATGCTGGCACATTATCCATGGAGTGTAGGGACATGAAAGTCCAATTTAGCTTATTTGATGCTATGAACCATCCCCATGAAGAACACTCCATATTTGGCATTGATGTCATTAATTCTTTAGTTGATGATACTTGTGGTAATCTACTTTGTAAGGATCCAGATCCCCTTTTTCCTACTTTTTCTTCTTCTATAGGGTATGATGAGCCTATTATTTTAGAATGTTCTAAGTTTTTAGATCAGGTACACCACCCAAGCAGGAGTCATTAGTTTGCTAGGTGCTTCAGGAATAGCCCATAGTGGGAAAGAATCCCTGTGAAGGGCAAAGGATTTTGTTGCATGAGCCCAGGCAAACCTGATGACTGGGAAGTCAAGGTTCAAATGGAAAGGACTATTCTTAGTCACTTGTGTGCACCCTAGTGGTGCAATTAAGTGGAGAACCCCAACACTATGATCTGTTGTGACATTGATAGGCATCGGTTGATGCACCTTCATCCAGTTCCTAAGGATTTAGGAGCTCAGATGATGAATTTGTGGGTTGAAGCTACATACCCTCCATGAGGGTCCTAACCATCCAACTTAAGGACATTAAGGCAAAGTGCTGGGTGGGAGATAACCAACCGTGAGGTTTTTCTTACCTTTCCCTTTTATTTTTCTACATTTTGTTTATTTTCATTTTATTTTGAAGTCTTACATCATATTTGTTTTTGTTTGTGTCTTACACCATTCCTTTGGCATCTTAGAGATCACATGCATAGGCTCACACCACATGCACTTTATTGACTTACTTGGCATTGACTATTTTGTATTGCATGCTTGGTATATTCATTGTATTGTTTAGATTGAGTACATGCACTTTTACCTATGAGATTTTGAGCCTCTTTGATTAGGCTATCATGTGCCATCTTTATTTTTTCATGTGTTTCCCTCTTTGAATTTGTATTCTAGAACTTGCTTTAGGTCTTCTTTGAAAATATGTTTTCATGTGCATGCTTAAATATGATTTAAGCATTTTTCTTGTTTATAGTCACTTGTCCATATAGCCACCATTTGCATGTTACCATTGTTTAGCCCTTTGAGCCTTATTGTCCATTCTTTTGTTTTAGTACATTCTTAGCCAAAAATGAAAGAAAAAACCATGAAAATTTCCAATATTTTAGGCTTAGGAGAGCATTTGTGATTTCTTATATATGCTTGAGCATAAGTTTGGGGAGAATATGAGGACATACCCCAATTTAAGTGTGGGTGAAGGACAATGTGTATCTATGAGTGGCTAAAAAGAAATTTATCAAGCAAGTGGCACACTAAGAAAATAAAAAAAAAAGAATTAAGAAAAATTTGTTTGAAGGTGTGCCACAATGCAAAATAAAGGCTTGAAATTGTGATTAAGTTGGACAAGGTATACCCTTAAGCACTTGTGCTCTTAGTGTATGCATGTACTCTCCTTTGACTAGAGGTTTAGCTCATTCACTTATACAATTATCCACTTTCACCTAAGCCCTATTACAACCCAAGGCAAGTCCTCTTGATTAAGTATGCATGTGTGAATGACAAAATGGAGAATGAGACCTATAACAAGCTTATAGTAATGCATTTTCATTTGAGGTGATTAAGTGTGCATCATAACCCAAACACTTGAGTGAATGAGTGACAAACACTAACCTTAAGAGGATTTTTGTACTTGGTCCATGCATCATGTATGTGGATTCTATCTTATGTGCTATATTGTTGTTCATGTCTTGCCTGTTGAGATTCTTTTAATTTTGGTGTGAAAACTTACTATTGTGCCTCTAGGTTCATTGGATTGGCGTATTATCATTTATTTTCATGCATCATGCATTTTTAGAGTTTGGAGTCTAGTCTAATCTTGTATACTACTTCTTATCCTTGTCTTATTTTGATCTTAGTTCACATGAGGACATGTGAAAGCTTAAGTGTTGGCGAGTTTGATAATGGGTATTTATGCCACTTATCTTGCTTCTAAACCTTAGTTTTTTACATGAGTTTTACTGTGCTATTAATACAATTGATTAGAATTTTGATTTGTTCCTTATTGTGAGATTTTAATAGAATTATTGGCTTTTGCACTGAATTTAGGAATAAATTGTAATCACACCTTGATGTGTTTAATTTGTCTCTTTGAATATGTTTTAGTGCATAGGAGCTTTGGATCAAGTGTAAAGTGTCAAAGCAAGGCTGGAAACTCTCTGGAAGAAGCTTGGAGCAAAAAAGAAGAAAATCGTGGAAGTCCACTCTCGGATAAGCACTGCAATGCTCATTTTAGTCCTGGATGTCGACAAAGCAACAACCATGAAATTTTGGGACTCAATGTTCTATTGAGCACTGCATTAGTGCCGAATGCTTGTGCAATAACAGACTAACATATTATTAATCTATATTTGGGCCCAAGTTTGGGCTATCTTAGAGAGCAATATTTAAGGGATTGACATAGACTTTTATCCTAGTTTTTGACTAAGTTTTGGCTACTAGGATTAGTTGCTATGATTATCTCTCCACTTTCGTTATCTAAATCTCTGTCTACATCCTCTTCTTCTCTATTATTCTCTTTCTTAGGGATTTTATAAGTGAATTTGCTTGTTCTTATGGATTATAACAAGGATTGTTGCTATTATTTTCAAGTACACTCTTAGATTCATTGTTGTAATCCTCTAGAGATAGAGGAATAGACTTCTTTACTAGTGTAAAGGTTTCTGGATGGATTGGGATGATGTTTGAGACACCTTTTTGATATTAAAAGTATTGATTTTCTTAATGTTCTGGAGTTCTCTTCTATAATTATTGTAGTGATTGCTATAATCTTTATTAAGATAACTAGATTGACAATCATCATTTAGAGAAACCCTTTGGGCATAAATTGATTGATCTATTAGTTTATGTTTGAGGGAGAATATTAAAATTAACTTTTCGATTAGCAGTTAAGCTATAGAAATTGGTTCATTAAATCAATGTGACTTCTATATAAATTGATATATCGTTTATTAGGTATTTGCATTAGTCAACTTCTAAAGGTCGATCGATTAATAGTATAATTACTAGTAACTTATTACTAATAGCCACCAATGAGTTTAATATTTGGTCAATGATAACTAATTTTTAATCCTAGGAATACTTTGCACTAGTGACTTCTTCGTTGTTACTATTATCTTTCAATTTTAATTACTTTCCATTAATTCTCAAACCCCAATTTTTCCAACTAAGTATTAAAACCTCCTTGAGAGATCACCTTGATTGTGTCCTTTACTACATTTTTGGTACAACTTAGCTTTAAAATAATTTCTAATTTGAAGAAGTAGGCGACAGTCTTCATTAAGTCTCCTTTGTTTTTTAGACAATTTCAAAAATACAAAAACCTACAACATAATATAATCATAGCCCAGCCAGTATATTAGATAGGTATTTATACATATATATAGAGATCCATAAGTAGTGAGTTCACATACTCTCCATTCATACTATCATTTCATACATGACAAAAACATAAACTTAACATAAACATAAACACCACTAGTTTGGTCCCTAACAATGACACAATGAAGTACCTAATTTATAAGAGTCAATACAGAGGTAAGAGACAAGGAGACCACAAAATACAGGCCCATACACCACTGTTGGCTCACCAAAAAGTATGGACTCAAGGCCTAAGGAGCAAAAGGGGTGGAACTCAAATCTACACTTGAATTTGAAATAGAGGGAAATTCCACAGAGTCAGTTATAAAACTTAGTAAGGAATAATATGTTTATAGTTCAATGGGACAAGTTCCAAACAATAAAGTATGGTAAAATAATAAATCATAAGTCATTAACCATGAAGGATATGTGTACAAAGAATATACAAATTTCTTTAAATGGTGAAAATAGAAAATAATCTAAATATATGCATAAAGAGAAGTTTAAGGAGGTTTTTATGTCAGAATATTATCCAAAATCGATCCCACAACTAGGTGGCCCTCACACCCATCCCTAGTAAGTTCACACCACTTCTAGGTGGTCCTCACACCTATCCCTAGAGTGTTCATGCCACACTAGGCAGCCCTTACACCCATCTCTAGCGTGTTTACAAAGCATTTGAGCAACCCTCACAGCAGTCCCTAGTGCCCAATAATAACAATATGATGGCCTAGAATATTGAGATAGCAATCTCCTACTAACTAAGGTTTCTCTCAAGGTGCACCAAGGCTAATGCCACCGCCGTTAGCTACGATTTCTGCCAATGACACCTTCTTTTAAAAAGAATGTAAGTCATACTTTATCATCTCATAAATCAAGGTTTCCAAATACAATTTCCTTTTCAAGGATTGTCAATCATAAACATGTCATGTAAATGAATTGTCACTTTATTCAGGTCTATCTGGGCATAATGTGAATTGATCCAAAATATACTTTTTCCATAATCTATATTCAACATAACAAAATGTATCATTGTATCAATTGTACCAAATCCTATAAAGCACTTATCAAGGTATCAACAGGAGCTATTAAATCTCATTCCATGTTCGCAAAACATAAAATAGGAAAATCATTTTACTTACTATAACACCTTGAAAATTATTTAAAAATTAATTTGAGCTTTATTAGTCGTAATTTCAAAAATCTGACAGTTTAGCAATGATGAAGGTGGCCTAACGGACGTATTAAAAAAAAATTTCGGGCCTGGGATGAACAGGAACCTTGCGGGCCTATGAGCCCATTGGGAAGCCAAACCCTAATCCTGGACCAAAAAATGCCCGAGATTGAGAAAAGAGAGGGTTAAGGTTAGAAATGATAGGGAATGAGAAGTTATACCTAGAATTAATTTTTGGGTAATGTTTGACTACCCGAGTACGGTGTTTTACCCGTTAGGAGTTTTGATGTGCGGTTTTTAACACCGTACAAGTTACTTGGTGGCCAAGTAACCTTTGCCAACCACTTTATGCCAAGTGGATGGAAAGGATTGAAACTTGAAAAGTAAGTTTCAATCATGGCCTTTCATTTATTATATTTTACTCAGGAGCCAATATAACATCCGTTCTGGAATTTCTGTGTGATTTTAACACTGAAAAAGCTACTTGCTCCCCAAGTTAAAGTGAGTCACTTATCTTGAGCCAAGTGGATAGACAAGATTCATTCTTTGACTATCCAATCAAATCCTAGTCATTCATATAATTTCTTTTCCCAAAAAGAAAGAAAATTATACTTTACCTACATAAATACTACATTTATATCAAGATAAACATAAAACCACCAACCTTATCACTCCATCATCAACAATTTCGGCCAAACCTCTTCAAGAACCCTTCCTCCATTGTTCTTCCTCTCAAACCTCCATTAACAAGCTTCAAGCTTCAAAAAACCTAGCTCAAAATCACTAAAACACCAAGATCCTTTCATAAAACTTGTTCTACTCCTCATAATCTATCAATCTAACCAATTAAAATTTCAATTCTCCATTAATTCTCACCTTGACATATCACTTCCTCACTGATTAGGAAGGGCTTGGGTTTGATTTGGGAGCTTTGGAGTGAAGGGAATCCATCTTGGAGCATTAAAGAGCCAAGGATACACTAGCTTCCAAGAGTAGAGTTTTCTTTGGCCTTTTCCTTCCAAATTTATTATGAACTTTCTGATTGGTATTATTCTAAAATTTCTGATTGTGTTGGTTGATAATATATGGATAATGATGCATTAATTTTGGTGGGGTGTTTGGATGATGTTAAAAACCATTTTTGTCAAAAGGGGTTTTGCTCTATGCTGCTGGATTTTTGGTTTTCCTACTGCAGTGATTGTTCATGAACTATCTGGTATATTTGTGGGTATTTTTATGAGCTATAAAAAATATATGTTGAAGCTCATCTTAGGCTAGTTCCATGAATTTTCTTGAGCCTTGTTTCGGACTCCTATTGGCTGAAAAAAATCATGAACCGAGACTATATATGTGCCGTCTGAATTTCTAGTCTTGAAGCTACAAATTTTCCTAATTTTTTTAACATAGAAAATGATGGATTTTTCCTTTGAAATGTTTACTGAGTGTTGATAACATCTTGAAGTGTAACTGTAATTTTTCTTTTGAATTGATTCAATCATTTGCTAGGGTTAAAAATTATGAATTTTCAGGTTTTGAGTTGAGGTTGAGTGGTTTCAGATCACCAAATTTGTCTAATTTTGTTAATATAGTTAGAGAACTCTTTTTGATCTGAAATTTTTATGGAGTCTTATGGACACATTGAAGTGTTTTAGATAATTTTTATAGCCTATGAATTGATTGTTTGATGAGCAAATAAATTTGTGTTACAATGGTGTGAAATCTGCCCATTGTGCTGGAAAAGAACCAAAGACTTGAATTGATAATATAATAGCATTTTGATTCTAATATGACATGAATACTTGATATTGAATGGTTGGCCATGTGATTTGTGACACATAAATGCATGCTAGAGGAAATAAAGAGTGGTTTATGAGATATAATTGAAATTGCATTGTGAATGAAATACCTACATATGGCTTATGCATACATTTGGGAAAAGAGAAAAGTACTTGATGCAATTATATGAGAAAAGAGAATATATAAATTTTAATCGTGCATGTTCTGACATATGGACAAAACAAAAACAAGACTTAGATTGAATTAGGGGAAGGAGAAAAGAGAAACTTTGCCAAATTTATTTTGAGTCGGTAGACGTATTGACTAGGAATAGATTATGTGTGATTCAAAAATGGAAAAAAATGAAGTTCGATGATCACGTATAGGAATAAGCTCATTCTTGATAAGCAATCTATTTCCCTTAAGTGGTGTGATCCACTATAAATACCATTTGGTATAAACTATCTATTGTGGAATTGTCCAGCAAATACCATTGGGTATAAACTAAGTATTTCCTATGTTAATGAAAAAAGAACAATGCACTAATTTGATTTTTGTGACCACAAGTGAACACAGGTCACTTTGAAATAATTTCAGCGATTATCATATGCATACTCATGTTATTCTGATTTGTCTTCCTAGGATGATTTACTAGTCGTTAGAACATTATGATATATATGTACTAAGTGATTGATTGTTGAAAGCTACCCATTTCGGAGGGATGATCTTAGAACTTTAAAATGAATCTTTAATGTGTATTGCATGATAACATTTTCTTGATAGATCGAAGTGGCTTGGGCGATAACGATGACATTATGAATGTGTAACTGGAGTTTCCCTACTGAGAATTGTATAATTCTCTCCCTTGCTTGTTTGTGCTCCCATGTCACCTCTAGGTTTATCTAGAGAACAATGGGTGCTACGTGAAGAGCAGTAGTTTAGTAGTTGATATTTGTTTTTACTTTACTGGACTTAGTTAGAGTTATATGTATGTAAATGAAATAGAGAACGTATGGTATTAAAGCTCTTAGAAGAGTTTCCTCTTGTACTTAGCTATGTATTCAATAAATGTTTGCTCATTTGTTATATATATTTTAACAAAATCAGTATTAGTTACTCCACGATTCGATTGATTTTGCTATAGATAATTAAGAAAGGTTTGCTAATCTATAAGTAACAACTCCTAAGCATAATATCATGACTTAAGGATGACGTTGCACTTGGGAAGATGTTACACTTGCTATTCCAAAATAGATAACAAATAAGCAAAATAGATACTTAAATACATGGAAGTATATATATACCAAATAACCCTAAACATATCATCACTCACAAAACACAATTCCAAGGAAGCAATGCTCTATGCCTATGTTGTGGTAGAGCCATGGTGCATCTCCAAGTATCTAGCGCCATAAATATCATCAAACAATCATTAATAATCGCTATTTGGGAACAAAGATTTACACTAATTGACTCCCAATCATCAAAACCCTTAAATAAAACCCTAGGTTTTATGGATTAGAGCTCTAATCCTAAACCCATGATGCTATCTAGATAATCCATCAAATTAAGAGTAAGATTAAGCTATATTATACCTCAAATGGCTAAAGGAAGAATGTAGAAAAGATGGTTATGGTTGTTCCCTTAAACATTTAAGGGCTCAACCCTTCCAATCACTAGAAAGAAAGAGACCTGCAATTGTTGGTGTCACTAGAAGGTGCAAGTTTAGCCAACGAAGTAGCTGATGGAGTGATGTTGTAGGTGGCACAATGTAGGTTGGCTCTGGAGGGAAGGAGGCATGAGAGAGAGGGAAAGATAAGGAATTGAGAGGGGTAGGGAGGTTGGGGTTCGCATTTCTATTTCCAAAAATATGAAGGAGGTCGTAAGTTGTTTTCATATATGCTAGGTTAGGTTGTCTCATTAATCACTTATTTATATTTCTTAATTTTCAATTAATGTAAATAAAGAAGTACTTTCCATTTGGATTCAAATAAAATATTAGAAAAATTAAAATCACAACAAATCAAAATCCAAATTTTGGATTTTGGTTCAAATTTGAAAATTTTTTAGATTTTATAAACTTGTAGGCTAAAAATGAAAGGCCTAATGGTTCTCTAAAATTTGTTAAAAATCATCCTTTAACTTATTTTCATCTAGGGAACAGTTGTTGGGAATTTTTATCTCAAAAAATAATTCTATCATATAGCCCTCCAAAGATATGTAGAGTCCAAACTTAGCAAAATTCAAAACCTAGAATGACAGATAAGGGTAATTAGCACTATCTTAGTTCATAATAAGGTTTCTAGCCTATTTATTTAAAACTAGGGTCTTACATTAACATGGGGCTAGGCTCTTGGAATGTCATTTAAAAGAGTTCAAGAACTAATAATAAAAAGTACAACAACTCGCTTCATATATGTATATATATATATATATAACATTTACCTTACTACTCATTGTTTTTATAAAAACTCACCCTACTTTTTTTCTTAGACACAAATGCGTTTTAGGGTAATGAAACCTCTATATCCCATTAGAGGTTGTTTCCATATTAGTAAGTCCTCTTAGACCAAGGGTTGGAAGTGTTAATAAAGACTGTTGTATTTAAATCTAGATTTGGTTGCTCCATAATGTATAGGCATGAGCCTTAATATGGTTTCAGGTTGTGTTATGTGTGTGTGTGTTTAGAGTTTGTTATGCTAGATTGTATATTTACTTGATATGCATTTCTTTTGTTTTAAGACAAACATATGTGTAAGAGTTTGGTTGTATTTAATGTCATTATGAGATTATGGTGTGTATGTCGTATGAAGTTGATGTTATGTAGGTTTTGCAAGGTTGGCCTACCTCTGGAAATGTCCATTTTTTAGGGGAGGCTCTACCCGATTTCTTTCTTTTTGCTTTCCTAGTGTATTAGGCTTATGCGTAGAGGACAAGTCCTCTATGTGTCAATCACGATTCGAGTTGAGTTGTCACAGATATAAAGGTCATAATTCAAGAAATACTAGTATACTCTCAACATAATAAATCTGAATATAATAAAGCAACATGCAGAATTCAATTTTGAAATATTTCTTATTAAAAGAAACAGGATACCAAAATTAGTGCAATAAATTAGGATGTAGTCTGAATATAATAAATTAACATGGGAAAATCATTATTAAAATTGATATTAAGATCTAAAATATTTAATTTCTTGCCTAATCCTTAATCAAGAAGTATAATAAATCAACATGTGGAAATCAGTTTTGAATTTAGTTTCAATCAAAAGTCTAACCTCAAAGATGGGTTACAACCGTAGTTCACTAACAATTCTAAAAAATATCTCAATGCATCGTGTAAAATAGTTGCAAAGATAACCAGTGGCGAAATATGAAGATAAATCTTAGGAGGTAGAATGTTCATCTAAACTAGATGATGATAATTAAATAAAAAAAATTGTATATTATATATGTAAACTTTAAAACAAAGAACTAATACAACAATATTAATTTGCACTTGGATTAATTGTGAGATTAAATTATCTCAATCATCAAACATACATATAGTTGATTTTTTTTTATAATTGGTAATTTGAAAATCAATTTTATGCTTGGATGTATTAATTTGAAAGTAATATGTGTTGTTCAGGGTTTATAAAAGTTTACTTTTATTATATACTAAATTATTATAAAAAGATATGAAATAATTTTATATTTTTATAATATTTGTTACTTGAGGCTATCTGACAGAAAAACATTAAAATTCTAAACAATTTATTTTGTGTTATAATTGAAAGTTTTTAAATATGCTTTTATTTATAGGTGAATTTTACACTTAAAACTAGATTTATTTTTTTTTTACTTATTGACCATTTAATTTTTCGACCCAAAGAGAACTAACAAAATCAAAAAAATTTGTAAACATCCTTATCAATCAAATGAGAACTTAGAGTTAACAAATTCATTATTTGATCAATCTACTATTTAGCTATTATAGTTGTTTATTTATTGTATCTACAAATTAATTTTTCAATAAAATGATGCTCAATTGTGATATAATTGTTTTTATTTTTTAATTGAAAAATAAGCTAACAAACTTTTAAGTTGGAGAAACTCATGTCGATAGAGCAATATCATTTATAAAAAATAACATATTCTAACCTATATATATATATATATATAATTATATATATATATATATATATTTGGGGGCAACTCCTACCAAGCTCCACCAGTGGAGATAACAAATAAGTGATGTTCTTTGTGATTAAAGTAGTAGTGAAACTGTAAAATGCAATTTTAACCTTTTTTTTCACAAATATTAATATGGAAATGTATACATGGTAAGGGTGATATCAATAATCAATGATAATATATATAAGCCTAAAATAAATCAAACTTCTAATCGAATAAAATAAATATAAAATACAATATGATATATATATATACACTGTAGATATCAATTTGTTATGATTTTTATGATACTATCATTAACTAATATCAATTAAATATGAAAAGAAATTGATTTATGTCCCAAATTAAGAAGTTAATATGATGAACCTTATTATTTTAGCAAGTATATGTAGGCTAAAAGTAGCATGAGAAGAGAGGTTGAATCATGCTTTAACTTCATTTTGCTTTCTGAAAGTTTAAACAAAGTCTAGCAAGTTTTTCACTTAAAGACAAAGGAAACTTTCCTTAGTTTAGTTCAGAAGGTTATTTTCTAAACTAAGTGAAAAACTTAGAAGCGTTGCAAATGTTTTCAGGAAATATAAAACTTTCGTTACTATGGTTCAAAATTTTACTTTCTAAACTAGATGAAAAACTGAAATTGTTTGCAACTACTTTCAAGAAATATACAATGCAGACAATCATAAATGTTGAATAATAAAGGAGATAAGGAGAGAGAAAGATATTACAAAGTGATTTTATACTAGTTTCTGCGCTCGTTAGTGCTTCCTTGAGTCTCTAACATAATTCAGTTATTTTCAAAACTATTTTTCATATCATTGAGATTCTAAATCTTTTTAAATGAGATTATGATCATATTAAAACATGACATTGTAAAAAATATTTTGTTAATAGAACTTATATGCTCTGAAAATTGTCCTGTTAGATGCTACAAAAACTCAAGTGAAATATTAGTCCATTCTTTAAAACATTTTAACAAAATTTATTTTGTTATCACTTAAAACTCAAGCTATAAAGCTTTCTTAAGGATTCTGATCTATATATATATTGGTTTTTCAAAATATTCACTATCGACATCAATAACTAATTTCATACACAACAATCAAGAATCAAACCCCTAATTAAATGCTTAAGAAACTTAACTAATTATAGCAATATATATTGAATGTAATTGATTCTAATAAAAACAATTCATAATATATGATATTTAATATGTTTTTAGTATCATGATATTGCAATCCATTCATAGATTATTTAATACATTTTTAGTATCATGATATTACAATTATAATGTGCTTAATATGTAATATATAATCTATCTCATAATATTACAATCATCATTTTAGGAACTTAATATGTTTTTAATATATGATATTTTACAAATATTGTACAGATAACTATATTAGATATTTATTTTTCTAAATTAATTACATAATAAATTATACAAAATTAATATATTTTAATTCAATCCAATTTTTAATGTACATTTTTTTTGTCAAATTTTTAAGACTACAAATATCTGCATTGTACGGTACAGAAGCTAGTATTAGATGATTTTAGGGAATTCGTGTCACTGATTATGACAAATTTTTATTTATTTTTCTTTTTTAGAACTTTTCATTGGATGAATTTGTAAGTGCATTTAGCACTCTTTTGGATGTCAGCAAATGTGTTAAACATTTTTTTTTCTGACAATCGACCACAAGGGTGCTACTGGCATCCTCATATTTTTTTAAATTATTGTTTTGACAACTTGCTATGGTTAGTGACGATAAAAAATTCTATTTTGTTTTTTCATACTTTTGGATTGAATCCATAACAAATGTTAACAAATTCTGTCAAAACTTCATATTTTTAAAAATATTTATATATTTCTGTAATTTGATAAAATGGATTATCAAAACTCACGTAAAGCATTACAGCCATGATGTTATATCCCATAAATAAATGTGATTCTTATTTTGATCGACACCTAAATAAATGTAATGGCAGTTGAGAACATGAGAAATAGAGCTGTATAGCATTATGAATTGGTCTGCCAAGAAAGTCCTACCAAACACGCAAAAGATCATGTCACAACCAGTGCCCACTTCGTGGTCATATGATGTGATATGATTATCCGCTAATTCAATTAATGATGAAAGAGGTAAAGAGATGCCATTCTTATGAATTCTTATAGCTAATTACCACCTACATCTATTTTTAAATATGTTCATAAAAAATAATAAAAATTTAATATATTAAAAAAATTAATATATCTAAATATAATATTTATATTTAGATATATTAATTTTTTAAATATATTAAATTCTCACTATTTTATTAAAAGACACTTCAAAATAGGCAGAAAAAATATGTTATTGCAAAGTTTGTGGTCTTCTATATAGAAAGGGGTCACTTATTTAAATATTATTTTTTCTACTCTATTAGAAAATTAAAATTAATATTTTAGTAGCATAAAATATTTAAAAGAAAGCTCAGGATTAAAATGTGTTATAAACTTTTAAAGCTTAGTGTAACCACCAGTTGTCCTAATAATGAAGGTCAATTAACATGTATTTTATTATTTTGGATTTCGATAGGACCACTAGTATGCATGCTATATTACTAAGAACTCAGTTAATCCAGCCAGGGAAGGGTCTATTCCATACCCAAATTGCATAATTATCAGACTCAACCCAGTATCGATCAATCAGGCACAGGCCATTGGTTCAACCATTGTCATTTGTCGAATTGAATTTACATAAAAACAAAAAAAATTTTAATAAAATATAATAAAATAGCAAGTAATTAACAATTTGACACTTTTTAAGGAGTCCAAATACAAAAACATAAATTCCTAAATACTGATCATATTTCACAATCACGAATCACAATTGATAAATTCAAAACATAATTACACAAGTAAACTCACAAAGTTTTACATCACAAACTCACAAGTCATGATAATACAAACAGAGTTACCACATTTTTCTATAAATCATATTAAATTTTTTTTAAGGTTTTAAAAAAAATCATTTAGCAAAAAAAATCAACTCAACCTGTTGCCAATCAACCAAGTCACCGATTTTTATATAAACCTGGCCAAGAACCGGGTCACACTGGTTTCTATGTGGAACCAATCCAAACAGTGGCTAGATCGGTTTCATGACGGTTCACCGTTTCCAGCTCCTTCTCCGAGCCCATTTTATAACTATGCCAAATTGTGATTTGAATTATGATCCACAATTGAGAAAATAATGATGGTATGGGTGAAAGAGAGGGACTTAGTGTGAGCCCTCAAAGAAAATGGGCGTATCAAATGGCATCCTATTATAAACTACTTGAAGAGCTGACATTGGAGGCATTGGGAGCTACCTTCTTTCATGGCTTGGTAGGTTTTGGGTTTTGCAAATCCTAGAAAGGGCACATAGCCCTACTAAGGGCGACCCATGAGATGGCGGGAAGCTTTCCCTTCCCTAGAGACAACAATGCTTGGAGAAAGAGCCCATTTTAGGCTAGTGAACTAAATTGTGGTCCATGTTCCCTTCAATAAACATCCCATAAATGGAATTACTCTTAACCAAAACCAAATGAAAACTCTTTCCTGACCACACTTGTAGACCCAATCTTACAAAAGGATAAGTGAGTGTCACTTTATGTCTTGTCATATAGTACATTGGAAACACAATGACCAATAGTAGATGTAAAACATCCCATCTAAGTTGGCAAGTGAGAGAAAGAACCCATTCTTGTGGACACAGGAATGGGATCAAGGGGAACCATATACATACAGAGCTCCTTATTCCAAAATACTAGTATTCGCTCACAACAACACCCATACACATGATAACACACACTGAGATCTCTTTATTGTTCATATACACTAGAAAAAGAACACACCCTTCATATAGAAAACCAATAAGAGTGTGTGTTCTTACTCTATGCTACTTCTCACATTCTCCTCATAAACTTACAACCTAGAGAGGTAAGTCTTGCTTAGCATCCTTGATTAAAACTCTAGTTTGAAACATTGACGACTCCACAAGGGAGGAGTGGTGAGAAAATAAAAGGACCTATTCGTGAGAATAAACAACCACCGATCATCTTGAAGGTGTTGTCTTTTGATTTGGAAGATGTCTTGAAGAATGAAGGGACGAATACGATGCCTTAGGTAGAGGAAGGACCACCCAATGATAAGGAGAACGATGGCCTGAAAGGGACTATCCTTGTGGACCCTCTTATGCCCTTAGAAGCTCCTCTTATGGGCATTACTCCCATTACAAGTGATGCTCCCAACCTTGATTCTAAACGTCATTATAGACAAGCAAAATCACCCCTCCAACTAAGTGAATGCTCTAACAAAATATCTGGCCACGACTAGGAGGGCAACTCACAAAAAAAAAAGGGCTAGAAGTGGTGGCAAGGATGACTTCATTACCAAAGGAGAGCTCAGATGCCCTCTAGAGTAGAAGGAAAGTAAGAGACTTCATGAGAAACCTAGACTCACCCCTTAGCTTCAGGGTAATGGTCAAACCATATCCTATTGGGTACTAGCCACCTTATTTTAGGAGTTTGATGGCATGGAAGGTACAAAGGAGCACATCATTTTTTACTTAGATGACTTGGACATCCATAGAGGAAATCTGGACTTTAAGCTAAAAGAGTTCTATAAATCTTTGTCAAGGAAAGCATTAATGTAGTATGTAACATTTAGGCCAAACTCCATCAATAATTGGGGGCAAATGGCCATGGAGTTCTTTAGCAAGTTTCAAGAGGAAAAGGGTGTCATGCATATCTCAGATTTAGAAAAAGTTAAAGCATAGGTTAGAAGAAAGGATGATTTAGTTTATCAAAAGATACAAGGATTATGCTTTGCAGTGTAAAGCCTATACCAGAGGTAGACCTCGCTAATAGGTGTATCAGGAATGTGGAGGAAGTCTCTAAATATTCTTTCTTGGGAGAAATCAACAACACCTTTTACAAACTCTTGGAGAGGGTCGTTGAAACAATATAAGTTATAACCAAGAACAATAAAAGATCTAATAAACCAAATGTGATGTTGGATGCAAGTGCATCCAGATACCAACATAAGAGACATCACGACCAAGCAACCCAACCATTCATATATTCTGAATTAAGTACAAATGTATCTCCTATTCCCTTTGTGAGGGAGTAGGTAATGGAGATGGTGGCAGAATGACTAAAGGAAATGACGTTGAGGCCAAGGGAGAAAAGGAGACGCCTCACACATAAACAAGAGAAAAATCCATTATACTACATCTTCCATTGCTCTAAAGGACGTAGTAGCATGGATTGCCTTACCATTCCAAAAGTCATTCACTAAAAAATCGAAGAAGGGAAAGTTTTGTTGAGACAAGAGAGTGGCAATAAGGATTAAGGCAGTACTTCTTTGCCACATTATGGAGTGGGAATCACCATGCTAGACAAATACTCGAGGAAATTGGATGCCTTCATAGGAGAAACTGTGCCTTACACCTAAGAAGGGAAGTTTGCTTTGTAAGGACGCTAAACAAACTTTGGCAGTGGACAAATAGCCTCATGTGTTGCTAGGATGTCCATCAGTCCATTTATTACAATGCATATCATCCACTTCATAGTAATATATGGAGTTCAATTACAAGAGAAAAGACGTCGAGACTATTATTACAAGGGCACCCTTTGATGCATCAAAAGCAAACTTGATCGATCTTGGAATGCTTGATGAAATAGCACCTCCTAAGGCCAACATGATGCAACTAAGGGAAAAGACACAACCAGGGTTAAGAAAAAAGAAAGAAAGAATTGATTTGGCCATTGCAATAAAGCCTACACAAGCAGCCAAAGGGCTAAACGATCCAAAAAGAAAATGTTGTATTTCAAGAAGAGTGTGTTCATTTTGGAGGCTATAAGTGGTACGTTCATTAGGGACTCAGGGTCCTAGTAGGGAGGCATCCATAAGTATACTCACTAGCCTCAAAGTCTCAAGTGACCTAGAGGAAAATTGCAAGGGGATACATGCTCAAAGGAAAACCAAAGTTGAACAAGTGCACGAGATGACATGCATATAAAATAAGCTAAGGCTCTATCAAAAAGAGCAAGGGAAAGGCATCTTCTAGCCCAACATGAAAGAGTGGATGAATGAAATACAATCGCCATACAAGTCATGATTATGCTTGGATAAATTTGCTTGATGTTAATGAATGTATTTTGCTTCCTTAATTTTGCTGTATAGGAACTATGATAGCCTGAAGGAAATGTTGTAATGAGATTGATAATATGACTTAATCCTTGTGATATGTTATGGTCAAAGCATGCTCTTGTACTTGGCTTGTTGAATAAGTACTAAGAATCCAACACTAGGTTAGATGACACTGAGATGCTCCCAATTAGAAACATGAACATAACTAATAATAAAAATAACATATACTATGAAAAGCCCAAAAGAGGGCTTTGTTAAAGTAATTGCATATGTTTTTGTTTTTCAAAAAAAGAAAAAAGGGAGGGAAGAAAAGCTAGGCGCATATGGTGCAAGATTGTAACACCACCACCCCAATGTTATTTACCAATGAATAATTGAGGTTGTGCATCCTCGGTATTTGAAAAGCTTGGGATGAGAAGTTTGCAAGACACGCCCATACCCTTCCGCGTGAAAAAGAATGAGCTTATTAGATATAAAATTTATAACATAATTAATTTTTATGTACTAACAGTGTGAACAAGTTTTGCTCTAGTCAAATTCTTCCATTTATATAGCCTCTTAAGTACTTAGTTTAAGAATATAGTTAATGTAAGAGTCAACTATATTTGCTAACATAATTATATATGATTGGATAGTAATACAACTCTATTTTATCTTGTTAGTGCATCAAAAGTAAATCATAAAAATTATCAATTACGATTCAATTTTGACTAAAATATATTTTTCATCCTTGAAAATATAGTGAATTTCGCTTCTAATTCTTATAATTCTTTTTTAAATAACGTTGGTTTTGATTGATGTTGATTTAATATTGGTCCTTATAAATATTTAAGAATATTCATTGTTGTTGAGTAGTAGAAGCAAAAGAAATACTACACACAAAATTTAACGTGGTTCGGCTTTCATTTTCAATCACGACTTTATAAATCAATCCAAAATCTTTCACTATATGCAACTTTTGAATGTCTAAAGTTGCAAATTATCCTTACAAATATTTCATTACATGAACAACTTTTAAAAGTCACCCATATAATGGATCACTCCCACTTTTGGAGGATGACAAAACCCAACAACCAAATGTCATATTTATAAACCAAATCTCATGTGAAACTTCAACACTCTTCCAATGTGGGACTTTGGGGTAAATCCCAATAAATCATCCCCTTAAGCCAAAGTGTTGTCAAAAGGTGACTGCATCTATCTCTTGGAACATTCTAAAAGTTTTGAGATAGGGACGCCACACGTGGATCCAAAACTACCAAGCCCAATCTGACCCTAACCATTGGCTCTGATACCACTTGTTTGGTTGGGGGAGCCTAACAAGGGGAGATCTAAACAACAAGCTAAGTGAGAGAACCATATAAGTGGACCAAACATTACATCTTGACCCAAAATCATAAGGCAATGCATCTATGGGTCCTCCCATATTATAGTCCTCACTCAATCCATTTTCAACCTATGTGGGACTTAACCTTTCACACTTAAAACTCTAACATTCTCCCCCTCAATTGTGAGATCCAACACATGTACTCCTCTCAACGGAAGCCCTTCTGTGGTTCCAATACCACTTGTTGGGTAGCGAAAACAAAAGAAATAGAATACACAAAACTAAGACAAAACATACAAAATTTAACATGTTTCGGCCTTGACTTTCTATATCCATGACTTCACAAACCAATTCAAAATCTTTTACTATTTACAACTTTTGAATGACTAAAGTTACAAACTATTCTAACAATTACTTTATTACATGGACAACTTCTAAAAAATACTCATACAATGAATCACTCTCACTCTTAGAAAATGACAAAACCCAACATCCAAATGTCATATTTATAACCCAAATTTCATTCAAAACTTCAACTCTATTCCAATGTGAGACTTTGGGTTAATTCTCAACAACTAGTACTTATAAATATTAAAAATTTGAAATCTTATCCTTATAACTTTTTTTAGAGAGCTTTTAATTCCTCTAAGTATATATCAAGCAAAATTGTACTTTACCCATCTGAACTATAGACCTTGTGCATTTTAAGCCAAAAGTTTTAAAAATGTACAAATTGACATTCTAATTTTTTTGTGAATGTGCACTTTAATTTAGCCTTCTTATTAAGTTTTCGCTTATTGTTAATGAAAATAGGTGTGCTATATCTCCTCAACCTTTAGGTAATATACAACCTAGTATCCTGAACTAATAAATAATGTGTAAAATTAATATCCTAGAGTTTCTTAATTGTCTATTTTTGTTAATAATGGATAAAAATAAGTTAACAAAAGGGTTGATTTATTGCATATTTAAAAAATATTAGGGGCAATTTACACATTTATAGAAGTTTGGGATAAAGTGAACAAGATCCGTAGTTTAGGGGTAAAATGTTTTTTTTTTCTAAACGTCTCAACTTAATAAGGATATACACAACAAGGACCAAAACCAAATATTTTAAAAAGGTTGGATTAAAATAAAAAAGAATTTATATGTTTTAAAACCAAAGTTCACTAAATATATAAGCACTAAAAATATATTTCAGCCATGAATTTGATTTTAATATGCTGAAAATATAAAAGTATTTAACTCGATCGTTATCCAATTATATATTAACATATTAGTAAATATGATTGGAATTATACACACTACTTAAAAAGTCATATAAATAATAGAATTTCATTCAATGAAGGTCAACATATCAAAATCAAGCTCTAAATTTATTATTTTATAGGTTAAACTTAATTAAACGACTTATACAATAGTTTATCCGAATAAAAAAGAAAAGCGAGTACCATAAATTAGAAAAAGAAAAAGAAAAGAAAGGAAAAGCGAGAGGGCTTACTTTCCTTAAAATTAAACTAAGCCGCCTTACCTCACTCGCAGCCATTTTCCTTCCAACACCAGGTATTAAAGTTCTTCGCTTTTAACTTTTCATAAAATAGAACCCTTGACAAACATATAAGCATTGGATTAAACTAATCGATTTCAAATGTCCAAGTATCTGTAATTCAATGGCTTTTTAAGAAAGATTTATAACAATGATTGCTAAGTTTATTTCTTTATTCAAAACAAGACATTGACTGAAAAGCCCATCCCCATGATGACAAGCTTTATAAAAGAAAAGAAAAACAAATGTACATGTCGACGGTTTTAGTCGTCCAAGCGTTTGGCAAGACCCTATTCTCTTTTAAAATCTTCGTGTTCGTTCCATTTTAAAAATACTATTTGTATTTATATTATATATAATATCATATTAATTCACATCTTATTTATTATTAGATAATTTGTAAACTCATTTAAATGATCCAAATATCATTTAACAATAAATGATATATGAATCAATATATCATTTATTTATAATAAGGACATATAACACAACCTAAATTGAAACACAGTAAGCTGCAAACGACGCACCGTTTACGCTTCCATCACCTCGTTTCCCAAATATGGGTAACCAAGGCACTAACCACCACCCACCTCGGCGCACGTGGGCGTGACACGTGTAACATAAATAAGGCACTGGTGCTGATGCCGTAATGAGTCCCGCGCTTCAATCTTCATTTTTGCGGAAAGATAAGGATAAGATTCGCTGTGCCTCATCTCACTCCGTTAACGTGTGTCACACCAAATCTAAGGCCACTTCACCGCTACAATCAAGGAGCTTGCTAATGGATGGGACTTGTTTAGTGGAGGGTTCCAACGGGGAGAGTGTTGAGTTATGGACCATAATGGGGAGCGTAGGGTACCGCAGTTTTACTAGCTATGGCATGATGGAGGCATTTGTAAACTAGAAAAACATAGGTTGTCAATCTTGGGCACATCTGTATCTATGAGTGCAAAGTTGATACGCGGGAATTATTAATCCCTCTCTCACTCCCAATAAAAAACGTGCCATGCAACTATATATATATAAAATTTACTTTTATAATAATTTTTATAAAATAAATAATATTTTTTAATAACATTATTTCTTAAAATTTTAATTTTAATTATAATACATATAAACACTTAGCTATTATGATATTTTGCTACATCTATTTGATTCAATAAAAATTATAATCTTCCAAAGAAAAAATAATATTTCACATTGAAAAAGAAATATATTTTACTAAATCTAAAATTTATTAGTCTTCAATTCTAGCAAGTACACTACCCAAGAATTATAGGATCCGCGTGGAAGGTGGGTTTTTTTTCACATAAATAAAATTAAAAAATAGCTAATTACATATATGTGTTAGGTTTCAATTTGTTACATATATGTTCTAAACTTTTTTTAATAGAAGTTGATTTAAATCGACTTCATGCAAAATTCAAATCTCACTAGATCTACTCCAACTGACACGCAAAACTCAAATTTCACTAAATCTACCCCAACTGACACACACACCTCTAAACTTTTGAATACGCACCTACACCACTCAAAAGTCAATTTAAATTAACTTCTTACTGGAGCTACAACTAGCACCTGAGCATACTTCTATTTGTTCATCTAGCTTATTTTCCACCTTGTCATTATCCACTAAAGATACCTCACTCACATTGCGAATGTTGACACTAGCTCTTGAATCAAAATGTTGAGAATTCTCTGCTATGCTCTCTATTAAAGCTCTAGCTACAGGAGGAGTCTTGTCAACTAGTGCACCCTGCTCAGCATCAGTCATATAACATCTATCACATCTGGGCGTTATGTATCGGCCCCGTGTGAGTGTAGCACTCAAATGCGAATATTGTCCACTTTGGGGCCTAACTAGCTACCCCTCATGGATTTGATTTCCCCTACCAAGGGGGAAACACGTTTGCATGGGGAGATATCACACTGGGGCGATACGTAATGTCCATATGTGATAGATGTTATAGATGGTATTAGAGCCAGTCCGATATCGGTGCCAGCTGAGCGAGGACGTTGAACCTCTATTAGGAGGGTGGAACTAGTCCATCGGTTAGGAGGAACGAAACATGCCTTGTAAAAGTGTGGATACTCCCCCATGCGACACGTTTTCCATTGAGAGAGGGAAAAGCAAATCCGTGAGGACGCCCAGTTAGGCCCTAAAGCGGATAATATCTGTATATCGGGTGTTACACTCATGAGGAAGGCGAAACATAGCGCCCCAGATGTGACAGATATTAGAGATGTATTAGAGCCAGTGCGAGATCGGTATACCAGCCAACGAGGATGCTGGGCCCCACTAGGAGGGGTGGAACTAGTCCACATCAGTTGGGGAGGGAACGAAGCATGTCTTATAAGGGTATAGATACCTTTCCCATGCAAACACGTTTTCCCTTGAGAGAAAAGAAGAGCAAATCCGTGAGGGCGCCTAGTTAGGCCCCAAGCGGACAATATCTGCATGCCAGGTGTTACAGGTCATGTGATAGATGTTACAGGCCATGTCCCTCATAGAAGTATTGAATGAGGATATGCTTTAAAATCTGGTGCTAGGGACAGCTGGCACAAAATTTCCTGAACTTCTCCAGGACTCATAGAGATATTCCCCTACAATTATCGAATATCACATATATCTTTCCTTATTGCAACTATTCTAGAAGCTGGGAAATACTTCTCTAGAAAGATGCATTTCATACTAGCCCAGTTGTCAATGTTCCAAGGGGATATAGAAGAACCAATCCTTAGCAGTGCCCTCAAGGGAAAGGGAAGACCCTTAGCTTGACTTGGTCCTCTATTACCCTCTAGGCTTCATCGTGACACAAACTATGTGAAACCTTGAGATGTTTGTTTGGGTTCTCCCCAAATAACCTATGGATCTTAGGCATGTGATGTAGGAGCCTAAACTTCAACTACAAGTCAATCTCAATATTAGGGTAAGTGATCCTCAACAGGTGGTAAGTAAGATCAGGAGCAAAGCTCCTTCAAAGTCCTATTATTGTTACCCATGTCATAGCTTTGAAAGAGCAAACTATCATAATACTTGTCAAACTGTGTTGGATACCTGCGCATCCTGCATGTCAAAGTGAACAAATAGGGCTATCTTCACCACCTTAACCTTTGCCACCTAGTCCTCTACCTCCCAAACCTTTGCCATCAGGGCCCTACCCCAACTCCTTTGCCTGTGAGAACAGAGTCCTTCCCAAGTCATTGACTAATAGGATGGTGTTAGTGTGGTGGGGTTAATCAATCCTTAACTAGAAGCTCTCCTAAGCATAGGACAATCCTTTCTCATGTGGCCCTAGTACTGGTGAACGAAAGTTGTCGCCTACCTTCTCAAATTAGAAATTATTTTAATGCTAAGTTACACAAAAAATACAGGAAAGAGCACAACCTAGGTCGTCTCTCAAAGAGGCTTCAACACTTAGTTGGGAAAATTGAGGGTTTTGAAGAATGAGAATTAAGCACTTTAAATTAAAAGATGATAGCACAATGAAGAAAGCACTAGTGCAACGTATTCTTAGGATTGGAAATTAATTATCATTAACTAAATATTGAATTCATTGGTGGTTATTAGTAATAAATTACTAGCAATTATACTATTGATCAATCGACTTCTAGAATTTGACCAATACAAATAACTAATAAACGAGATCTCAATTTATTTAGAAATTATATTGATTTAATGAACCAATTGCATAGCCTAATCGCCAATCAGAAAGTTAATTATAATGTTCTCCTTTAAACATAAATTAATAGATCTATCAATTTATATCCAAAGGGTTTCCCTAAATGGCGATTGCCAATTTAGTTGTTCCAATAAAGATTATAGTAATCACCTCAATAATTATAGGAATAGAAACTCAGAACATTAAGAAAACCAATGCATTTAATATTAAAAAGGTCTCAAATGTCATCCTAATTCATCTGGAAACCCTTACACTAGTAAAGAAATCTACTCCTCCATCCCTGAGGATTACAACAATGAAGATAAAAGATAACCTGAAATAATAGCAATAATCGTTGGCATAATCTCCAAGATAAAACACATTCACTAATGAATCCCTAAAAGAGAGAAGAATAGAGAAAAAGAAGATGTAGAGAGAAGATGGAAGAGATGTGGAGAGAAATCATAACAACTAATCCTAGCAGACTAAACTATGTCAAAAACTAGGGTAAACAATTGTTCGATCCTTTTAAATACCTTTCTAAAATAGTCCAAACTGGGCCCAAAAATAGATAAAAAGATCTATCATTCCGCTATTGCAAGAGCGCTAATGCTTAACAAAACGTTAAGTCCTAAAATTTCATGGTTGTTGCCTTACCTAGCGCTACAGTGCTAAATGAGCGCGCGCTCACCCAATTGTGAACTTCCATGATTTTCTTCCTTTTTGCTCCAAGCTTCTTCTAAAGAGTTTCCAGCCTTGCTTTTGACACTTTGCACTTGATCCAAAGCTTATGTACACTAAACCATACTCAAAGAGACAAGTCAAACGCAAAAAGGTGTAAATACAAATTATTTCAAAATCAGTGCAATAGTTAATGATTCTATCAAAAATACACAATGGGGAATAAATTAAAATCCTAATTAATTGCATTAATAACACAATAAAGCTCATACAAAAAGCTAAGATTTGGTAGCAAAATAAGTAGTATAAATGCCCCTTATCAACTGGCCACAATCATAACAAGTTGTGAAACTTCTCATGCACTAGCCCAAATGTCTTTTTCTACATGTCTAACAATCCATATACATGACCTGAACTCTGCCAATCGGGCTAACTCCTCCTACTCTGTCTATGAGGCAGGCGGTGCCGAGGAGGCTTTGAGAATGATGCCCTACTCTCAGGCCACACTGCTAACCCTGCTAGTGGTTACTCCTTCTTGAGCTAGTGACTCCTACTTAAGCCTCTCGCTTGAGAATGAGCCATGAGTCTTGGCCTTCTTTCTAGCCTCTCACAATGATCTATGCTCTACAAACTTACTCTCCAAACCAATTATTGTGTCCATTGCTTCAACATAATCCATAACCCCAATGTGTGGTTGTAGACTGACAAACATATCCTTAGGCAGCCCCTAAATAAATCATCCCACTTTATCCTGTGTGTAGATAACATGCTCAAAGCCACCTAAGCTCAGGAGGTGAACCTTTCATCATATTCTCCACTAACATCCTTGGAGTCATCCTAAGCTTCCAAAACTCATTTGCCATCTAGGCCTTTCGGTTCTCCAAAAGGAACCTCCTCAAGAACACTGCTATGAACTCTCCCTAAGAAGCGAGTCTAAATCCCCATGCTCCTGAAGAAACTATTTATACCATAAACTTGTTTAGCCTCCTAGTTGGAAGCCACCCAACTTTACTATCCGTTGGTGAATAGTGGATGACTTTAGTGATATTCTCAATCTCCCTTAAGAGCTCCTGTGGGTTTTTTGTGGTGAGTCACCATGGAAGGTCGGCGAATCCATCCTCTTAAATCGCTCTAAGGCTAAGTCATCAGGGTCCAGATTGGCTACCTGAATCACAGGTTGGACTAGGGGTTGCTATATTGCAGCCTTAGCTTGCTTGCCCAACACCTCAGAGAGGTTGGCCACTGCCTATTTAGAACCCTGAAGAGAGCACTAGCACTAGAAGAGTCGCTACTACGGCAATGGCATAAATGGGTGCATCTTACTTGTGGCATGATAACTCCTGAGAAAAATAAGCATATGGGGTAAGATAAAGAGCATGAAGGAAGGATATGACTCATCCTGAGCCTAGAATGACTTACTTTTCCTAAAGGCCTCAAATAACACCACGTTAGTACAAATGGGCGGGCATCTATTCACATAAACGTCATGTTGTTTGTGGATAATTGCTCTAATACTATGCAGGAATACATGTGGCTTTGATACCACTATGTCACAACTTGAGTTGGGAATGTGATCGGCATGTGGGAACTGACCAACGAAAGCTCTTATATGACATGTCATGCATAAACCCTCATAATTTTAAAATTAAACATAATAAAAAAAAACTAGATAAACACTTTTCATATAAATCGTAATTTGTAAATCAATCCATGAATAGAATCCAAATGGTGAAATAGTTGTTCCAAAAGGTCATAACATTCTCTACTTGTAATTACATAAATCCTCAAAATAACATAATTAAATGTAAATATGCTTGGTCTATGAATCCTACTTGCAATGTAATGGAGCACTATTGAATATAAACTGACTATACTTCACTCCAAAATAGAGCTAACCAAAAAAAAAAAAAAACTAATAGCTACTGAGGATAAGGTATTTGGGAAGGCTTTGGACCAACATCTATATTTGTAAGGGTGAAACTCATCCCTCTAATGAATGGATTTTTACCCACAACTATACATGGAACAATAAAGGATATACATAATAGTAATGTATCAATCAAAATCATTTCTATTTATAATACATAATAATAGTAACAACTTCAGTTTGTGTAAATCATAAGAAAACATAATTTCTCTATGGAACTAAAATGAGATAAATTGCTAAATAATTAAAGATGGTATTTAGTCCTTCATGAACAAGAGTACATCATTATGATTTTAATGATTCCCTGTGAATCGCATCCTTTGTGAACTAATCTAAGTGAAGAGTAATTGCCCTCATGGGCATCACGATATACCAAGGTTAACAAATTTATTGTTGTTAACTAACAACTTTGTTTCTCTCTAATTCCTATCCAAACATAATTCACATCAACATGCTAAAGTCTTAAGCTAGAAATCTAGTTTAGTGCTTTCCATCACTTCTACACCTTACACTTGATTGTTTAGAATAAATATTCTATTTTCAAAATTTATTAGGAGTAGTTTAAAAGAATGATAACATAAATAACATACAAGCATCAATAATGGTCCCATGTATTTTCTCAAAGTCATGAATTTTTATAGAAGGTTGCAAAATCATAATTTTTCCCTAATTTGACATAATTCAAAAAGCACGTTAATAGCAACTAAATTTCTATATTTATGGAAGGTGCAAATGTTGAACGAAAACTACTCATAATAGCCAAAACTAGAGCCATGAGTTTAAACCCACTAACTTGGAGGGGTAAGGAAAGAAGTGCTAGCACCAATGGAGCTTTGGGAAGCGAGAAGGGCATCAACGTCATCCATGGAAGCAACAAAACTCATGAGTAAGCTATAGCTATACTAGAACAACTCTATGAATATTGGGAAAGTCCTTAACTTTGACAACAACTAAGAATATAAACTCTCAATCACATGAGAATGGAAAAAAGGAGGGAAAAACAACATAATCTATTGACAAATCTTACCTTGAAGCTAGGAGGAGGTAGGATTCAAGGAGGAAGAGAGTGAAAGGGTGGGAAATGAGAGGAGAGAGTAGGGTTTGTGTGTTTAGGTTAAACATGTATGGGGGAGGGATTTTTATAGCGTTGGGGTCACTTAACAAAACTACATCGTTTTGGACGTGTTTTGATACCGCTTGCACCGCTATAGTGGTTAACAAACTAACTACCACCATGTGCCATACCATTTGACCTTATAGCAATTAAGATTGCTATAGCGGTCCTTCCCAAAACCACCACCACTATAACGGTCCCTGACCACTATAGCTATAACCCTCGGACCAAAAATGGTGTTGATGCAGCAACCATCATTATAGTGGTCTCTGACCACTATACCAGTCACAGGAATGCATGTTCTGCATTTTTTCAGCTTTCACATATTTAAGGCCTTCTCACAAGACAGGTGGGTCTAGGAAACCCTAAAGCCATACTAGACTTATCTATGGACACGTGGACCCAGGCATCACACACGCCTAACAGAAGTCATGCCCAAAGCTTACACTCTCTCTATACCAGAATAAGTGTTTCTATGATGAAGTAAGAGTAAACCTTACTAGATGCTATGTTTTTCCCTTTTTGTGTGTTCTCTCAAGTGCTAGAGGTAAGCACTAGGGTGGTGGCCGTGGAATGGCATGGCGGAGATGTGACAACATAGTGACTATGTGGCAAGCTAGAAGTGAGATTGTAATAGAGATATTAATAAGAGAAATGTGAGGACAAAATTTTAAATTTCCTATCCTTTGAATTATAATGCTTCCAAGACCATCACAAGATAACTCGCAACAATGACCATGTTAGCCTTTTCCTACAATCAACCCATTATCTAATTTTTGTGCTTAATTATTCTTTTTCCATTTGAAAATAAATATCGTTTAAGGTTATGAGTTTTGTTAACGAGTGTCCTAATAAGGACATTATTTAAGGAGTAACAAAACTGGAAGATTTTCTTATAGAAAAGTATAACTTTTAAGTTTTCAATGCATCGAATGCATTAAAAATGTTAAATATTTCCACTTTTGGCAACTTAAAGAATGCCCTTATTGCACTTGTTATTAAAACCCTAAGATTATTACATACGATAAATTAAAAGAATTATTATTCAATAGTCATTTTTTTTTTGGGTATTGTTGGCACATAAAAATTATGGATTTCTAAGGATAATGATGGTAGAGGAGAAATTGGATGAGTAAAAAAAGAATAAGGGCCAAAATTAACCTATAGTTGAGTGTTTAACCACTGAATGAGTGGTGATTAATAACACTCATGTGGAATGTGTTGATGAAGAAAATTAGTTTGCAATAATCACGAGAGGCTAAAGTACTTGGCATGACTTTAATTGGTCTGTGGTTGATATTTGGCTATTAGAATGACTATTAATGCACATCAATGGAAAGCCCAAGACCATAGTTTCAACGTGGCCACCAGGTTTACCCGATTGATTACTAGAGGCTAAATTAGTAGAGGTAGACCCTTTAGTGTTGAATGTATGTCAACGTGTTGGAATAGTAAGTGTTGAATAATTGCTTTGTGCATCTATAAATAATTAATCAATGACAAACCCCTTTAACATTAATCTTTATTTTATATATGCATTTAATCTTTTTGCATTTAGTTTTATCATGAAATCTCTTTGGATCACATCTAAAAACTTTTTGGAGTAGTTTGAGTTGCCAAGTGAAAGAGCCCCTTACTTGGTGTAAATCATTTGACATTTTAGGAATCAATAGTGTTTTGCACCTATCGATATTCTTGCATTTGAGAACATTCTTTGTAACGCCTTCAAAATGGGGAAAGCATCTAGATTTAGAGATCACATATGAGACCTTATCTTATTCCACTTGACCAATTCTTTTGGGGTCAACCGTTAAATAGTTTTAATATTTTAAAAATATTAATTTAAAAGATTAAATTATTCCCTTAGAAAAGGAACAGTGATTAGTTAAAAAGAAGGTAGAGAAGAAAAATTACGTAATATAATATGGGTAAGCATAAAATTGGTATAAATTAATTAATGCTTTATTAAAATCTTAAAGTGACAGTTACTTTGAAATAAAATTAAAATCCTAAAATGACATTTAATTTGAAATGGAAACAGTAAATTAAAATTATTTTATTTATATGATTATTTAAGTAGTAAATCAAAATTAAATTCATAGTTTTTTTTCCCAATTTTTTAAGACAAATATATCATTTAGTTTTAAAAATCAATTATAATATGCTATTAATGTAAACAAAATTCTACACAAACATTCTAGACATTATTATTAGCACATAAACAAAAGTCACATTAATAAAGGTATTTGACTCAATTAGTAAAATCTTACAAACAAAAGAATGTAAATGAATGATAGTTAATTGTAAATTCTTTGTCATTGACTGTATATATCAAAATTAATCTCTTAGTTTAAATCATGGTTATATTAATCAAACAACGGATCAATCTTGTTAAGCAAAAGTCCAATTATTGAATTAACTTTGACCATAAGCAGTCAAATTTTAACAATAAAATAAGATAATTAAAATATATATGATATGATTAAAGTAATGATAATAATTATAGTTATAGTATAATATTATGAGTTTAATTTTAATTCATTGTTAGTGTACAATAGTTTTAAATTATCATCCAATCATATGATTTTATTTATAAAACTTTTAGTAAAGTAGGTAGTTAAATCAAATATTTTTCCTAATATAACAATATTTGATTGGATATCTAAATAAAACTTTTTTAGATTGATAATGCATCAAAATTAAATTGTAATATTATATAAAAAGTAGATTGATTTGTTACCTTAAACAAATTTAAAATATAGCTCTATAATACCGCATGATCTAATGGTATAATATACTTCATCACAAAGTATTTTATTTATTATATTTAAATTTTATTAATTAAGGTCGTTCCGAGTTGTATTTAGTTTGAACTTATTACTTTTAAAATAATATGCAAATTTTAGAATAAATATAAATTTGTTTCTTTGGCGACTAGTTTTTTTTTTTTTTGGAGTTGGTACACTTAATTCTCATTAATTTAATTATTGATTGAAAATGATGGGTGGTATTTGATAATGTATTTATTTTAAGAAATATATGTTAATTTTAATTTTTTAAATGATAATTTATTATTTAATAATAAAACATTTAAACTTAAATACATGCAAATAATATTGTTTATATGTTATTATGAAAGTGACGTTGAACTTGAACATTAAATCAAGGATGTGGACCAACATGCGTCATTTGACACTAGCTCCATCATAAAGAGGAACGTAACACCAAACGGCTAACAACTTAAATAAGGATGTGAGATCTATAGTTGTAGGGGAGAGAGTCGTGGAAGTAGCTAGCAATACTCTACTATTATAAAAATGTGGTTAACATTGGTATTCAATCCCTTTTGCAACACGAGTGATCTGTTAACAATAAGTTTAGTTCAACCAATTGGCAAAATTAGGAGCCACCATTCTAAAATATGAGTTAGTTGTTGTAAGCATTCGAGTAGTTTGGTAAGAGATCCTGAATTAGAGCAACAACAACACCGATTAATTAATTTAATTAGAGCAAGAGAACTGAACTTACACTTATCTAATACGATTTGCATAAAATTTGTTAGTTAATTACCCAAAATATACGAGGTAGGAGTAATAATTTCCTCTCTAAGTATAGACCATAAAACATTTAATGTGAAATTGTTTTATAGGTAAAATAATATTTCGAGAAAGTAGTTATTTTTTATAGAGAAAATATTTTAATCGAAAATTAAATTAGTTGTGAATGTGCTAATGTTGGAGGTTGAGTCTTGTGCATGGAAAAATTAAAAGAACTCTATATATAATGAATTGACCCAGCTTAAATAAAATTATTTGAGGACCATTAAATAATAAATATTGATAGTTTATATATAAATGTTTTAATTTAATTTAAATACAGTGATAATGAAAAATTAATTTTATATTATCATTCAATTAAATTCTTATATAAACATGATTTTTGAAGGAGTGAAATAAGAGTCAACACTATAACAAAAATGAGCATTTTAACGGTTCTAATAATTAAATTGTTAATAAAAATGTTATCAAGAAAAGTAATTTCATAAAGTAACCGTTGAAAATATTTATAAATTTTTATCGATTAGTACATGTTGAAAATATAAGATTCGTTGAAAATGTTGTTGAAAATACTCATTTCTCTTATAGTGCAAATTTATTTTATTGATATGATAATATATGATTTTTATACTGTCAATATATCAAATTAAAGTAAAAGATTAAATAAGTTGTGAGTGTGACTTATTGTTATATGAACAAAAACAAGCATGTTGACAAATAAAAGGTTAATTCAATCGGTACAGTTAAGGGTTAATGGACTAATGGTAACGGTGAAGAATTTGAGTAATTTATGTAAAATCATATTTTAAATTTCAATGCCGTTAATACATAAAAAAAAAGAACTTATATGCCCTAAATAGTATTAAAAAGAATGAGTTTTGCTAAATGAATGTAGTAAGGGCACTGATTAAATACATATTATTAGAAACTTTTGAAGATTACGATATATTCAATGCATTGAAATGTAAAAAATTTTAGATTCTCAGCCAAAGGTTTTCACTAAGGTTCCTTAATCAATGTCTTGGGCATTCCTTAGCAAAAGCATTAAAAATAAATTAAAATACTAAAAAGAGGAAATTGCAAATACATAAGGCATCTCAATAATTTTTTTTCTCAAAAATTCATTTGATGACCTAAATTGCAGGGGACAAATTAGCTCTTGAGAGCATAGTTGTGGTCCCTCACTTACCATTTAAAACGGAACTCATTTATCCCCTATCAACTCGTTATTCTAAAATTTCATGGAGAAATACACATGGGTCGTTAAATTGCTAATCTATCTCTGTTAAGCTATGTAAAGTTTTTATCAATAATCTCTCGTATCATCAAAATAGCCGCGTTTTGTTGTTCTTCTTTTTTAACTATGTTTATGCAATCTCAAATCTTATCACCTCTCATTCTATAATTCTTTCATTTTCATGCATTTCAAGCGAAAACGAAGTTGTCTACTGCTGTCATGGAGTTTACTAGAGTCATATAATCAATTTAACGACCATATGTTCTTCTCTATATTAAATGTTAATTAGTTAATAAAGAGAGAAATGGATCCTCTTTTTCCAATGACGATGAACCATGACGGAACTTTTAAGTATTAAAGAATTAATTTGTCCTGAACTTGACTTTTAAAATAAAAGTTATGAAACATTCACTTTTAATTCAATAAAATAAATTATAATTTTAACTAATTTAATAATTGTAAGATATTTTTTAATTTAATTTCTATATACTGATATCCTAAAATTTTTTTAACAGTTATCCATTAATGTATTGTCATATTAGTAATGATAGTTGTCTTTTAAACTCACTATTTAAAAAACTTCACAAATAAAAGAAAAAAAGTTTAGTTAGATAATAATGTAAAAGTGTTTTAAACTATTATTATAACTAAATTAAACTATATGTTTTTTATTTATTTACTTTTTTTTGGTGTGAGAATTTTATTTATTTACTTGAATGAAAAATTTAAATTAAACAAAATACTCATTCTGTTACATCTCAATTATAAAAGAAAAAAATACACACACATATTAAGATAGCAATGAATGAATATATTGATAATAATGTAAAAGTGTGTTGACTGATGAAATTACCTTTATTTAATATCATTGTGCTCTTAAAGAATAAAAATAGATAAAATATGCTTAATTATAATAGGGATATAACTAGTAAAAAAATTAATTATTTCTTAATTTAATAAATAGAAAGGTGAAGTAAAATAAAAATAAAAAGGATAGTTAAAATGCAATAGGCTGAGAATATTTCTTAAGATCACTGAGCCAAAATAGGAGATAGCACGACCATAGCAAAACAAAACCCGACCACACCGGATGTCCGGATCTCCCATCCTTTTATTGGATTTGTATCTTTAAAATAAGGATTTTATTTTATACAGCAAAATAAAGAATTTTATTTTTAAATAAATAAAATAAAAAAACCTTATTTTTAAATTTATTAATTTAAAAATAATTTTTTTTATTTTATTCTTTAAAATAAAATCTTTACTTTAGGGATTCAAATTTTATATCCCCACACTATTTTCAAAAGCTAAAAGTAGTTTGATAATTCCTGAGTGGCGAGGATGAAATATTGAAAAGTGGAAACACTTCGTTGAGTGGGCCCAAATCTAAAGATTGGAAAAAAAAAACAATAAAACAAAAATTGAATAGAGAATTCGTAGGTATTCTCATATAATACAACTCTAGTACTCTATTTTATTCGGAATTCAATATTTCAATTACAACATAAAAATGTAATAAAAATAATAAATAACAATAATTCATGTCAAACTTAAATAGAATATAACAATATTATTTTTTATTTTCGGATTATTAACTAAAAAAGAGTGATAACTAATATTTGATAGTTAGTTTAAGTAATTAAATATTTGTTTCTTAAGGTAATGTCATATATTTAACTAAAATTTGATATTACCAAAATTTCATTTTCCAGCAAATTATTAAGTTAAGTCAAATTAATTAAACCTTAAATATTTGATATAGTTTAGTAAAAGAATAAAATAAGTGATGTGTGATGACATATATATAAAGAAAGTAGATACAAGCGGACTCATATGACAGTAATGTTTTGTCTTAAAAGTAAGATGAGTAAATTTAAGATGTGTAGTTATATATGAATGATTATGATTAAAATTTAATTAATAATTATATAATTATTTAAAAATATGATACAATTTTATATTTTAATCTTATTTTATATACAAGACATAACGATTTAATGGCCCTATTATATAATATGATATGAAGTTATATTATTTTTACTCATTTAATATAAATCCAATTCAATCATTTTTTATTTATTATTAGATGGAATATAAATTCATTTAAATAAAATTTATATCTTATTTAATAATAAATAATAAATAAATTGATATGATATCTTATATCAAATACCTGCACCTAATATTTTTCTATGATATCATATAAAGAAAAGAGATGGATAGAGAAGAAAACAAATAAAGAAAGAGAAGGACGCACAGAGAAACAGCTGACTTGCATAACGCGACCCCAGTTTTCAGAGATTTGTGGTACAGCTAAGTGCCAATCACACCGCCAAAAGCCAAAACCAGAATCTGAACTCTGAAGTGAAGCCGCAGCATCCTTATGGTGCGCCGCAACTCCACTGTAACAATCCCTCATGACCTTTCTCATCACCGGCCGGTAAAGTTTCTTTCAGACACTCAAAATTCTCCGACATCGTTGTCTGACTCGAACCAACTGGGTTTCGGTTTTGTTCTGTGTTTGTTCTCTCTCTTGTTTCTGTTTTCGTTTTTTTTTTTTAAATTTTGGTTTATTATTTTTGGGGTTTTTAAATGAGAAAGTCAAAGGTTTTGATTTGTTCTTTTTCCCGTATATAAAAAAATACAACTAGACTAGATCATAAACTATCCAAACTCTTCACTACTGGTTCAATCCTAATAACTTGAATGTTTATTTATTTACTTTTGTTTCTTTCTTTTTTTCAATTTTCTTTCACCTTTTTTCTGTTCGTGTGAGGTGGAGAGAACAGGGAGGGGACCAGCTGCAAAGGTAGCTGGCTGATTTCGTTGGTCAAGGAACCAATGCGGTCGAGTTTTCGTGGGTCTGTATTTTTTTTTTCTTTTGGGGGAGAGGTTGGATGGGTGAGATTTTCTCGGGAAAATTATGTTTGCTGTTTGGCTGGTCGGAAAACGTGGGAAAAAGGAGGTAACGTTGCCGGAATCCGGTAAACACGGAAACTCTAGTGAGAAGGGAGAAAAATAAAAAAAAAAGGAGAAAACAGTGGGCAATGAAACGCACCCCTTTAAACGGTAAAATTGAGAGAGCGGCATAGTTTTGATGGTTTTTGGGGATGGAATTGAAATTTTGGAATGGGGAAGGGGGTAGAGTTGATAATTGAATGCTATGACATTACCATATTGAATGTGGGTATTGGATGGGTAGGGGCCGTTTGTTGCTATGCGTTAGTCTTTTGCATTAATTGCTGAAACGAGAAGGTGGAGGGTATGTGTTGTGGGGAGAGAGAGAGAGAGAGAGCTTTAGAGAGAGATAGTGTGTGCAACAGACTAACAGTTGACCATCATGGAGGCTATAATTACAACTCATCCATTATCTCGGAGGCTTCTGTAGCTTGCTTTTATTATTATATTAATTAATTAATTAATTCATTAATTTTTATATTAATTTTATCTCCTCTTCCTTTCCTCCTTCTCTCTTAAACACTCAAGTTCATTACATTATAGTTATACCGACTCTATCCACATCCAAGGAAACTCTTCGCCAGCTTTGGACTTTGCTGGTATTTCTCTGTTTCTACTTTGATCTCAACTGTGGATGTCTCTCTCTCTCTCTCTCAAGTGTCTCCCTTTCTTTTTCACTCTCTTTGCCTTTCATGGTTTATCTTTTTCTTGATGATTCATGGTTTATCTTGTTTTCCATAAGAAATGATCGAACGATTTTTTAGCTTTTTGTTCTTTTTAATTTACTGAATTTTGTTTTTTACATGCTGTCATTTTTTCCTTTTTTTTCCTTCTTTTAATTGCTTTTCCTTTCTTCCTTGTCCCAGGTTGATATTAGTGTTGTTTCTGAAATTGTCAGTTCTCAAGGTGAGATAGAGAGAATAAGAACCAAAGTGTTTTTTTTTTATTATTATTTTTTAATTTTATTGTATTTTATAAAAAAAAAAGCAGACTGAAAAGATAATAGATGCAGCATACCATATTATTTTAACACTTCACTTCTTTTGGGGGGCTATGAAGGTTTTGGGATCTGAGATTGATCATGTCTAACGTTTTTGACTATGTTCCCGGATTCCCTTCATGCGATTGGGGTGTGTAAGTTGTAAACCCAGCTGGGATTTTCACTGTACTTTTCTGGATTTCTTGACTTGTTTATTCTGATTGAGTCAGATCTGATCAGGGCTAAAGGACAAACTATTGGTAGGGTTTCATCTGATTATTTAGGCCCCTTGTGATTTAAAATTTGTGTTTTGTAATTTTGTAGGTTGAAGACTTTCGAAAAAGTTTTAATATTTTTAAACCTTTTTTTCTTGTCCTCTTATACGCCGAGTACTGTACTTGGATTCTACATAGCCGAAATCTTTTATGAAAAGAAAAAGCCAACTGGTACTTAAATTTTTTTATCTTTTTTTTTTTTTAATTTTTAATCTTTTGATTGCTGCCATTGGCTGATAGAGGGAACTGGTGGTATTCTTAAATAAACAAACGTGGTTGGAATATGTTGTGTGGGTATAAGAAGGCTCTAGTTAGACCATGGTCCCCAGTTTTACAGATTAGAGTGCGGTGACTTAAACATGTTTATGCTTTCTATTTTAATTTATAATTGGGGTCACGACTCTACTTTGGTTATGTTCTATGGCATTGGTCACTGAATTTTCCTTCACTATATGGGAATACAGTGCATTTCCTGGTTTCTTTGGAAATGTGGATTGGCTCGTTCTTTTCTCTAGGTTTTCACTTCTTCTTCCGCCTTCTTATAAATGCAGTTATCCTTGGTAGTCTTGTTATTGGTGCTTGGCTTGGAGTATTTTTGCGGAACATCGAATTCACTTTTGCTTTTGTTTCCATTAATTGGAGTTATCATTAGCTACTCGCTAATCTCATTGTTCTTGTGTGCTGATTATCAGTTTCCTGCAGAACATTGATTGACCGGACTTGTCTCTTTCATTTGAAATTGTCAAGTACAGCTGGTAGTAGCACAGCGGAATTTGCCCATGCATTTTAAGCATTAGTTAACCATGAAATTAGGTAACAAACTATATATTTCTGATTCTGGCAATGGTTTCTTTTACTATCTCTAGGGGCTATGTATATTTGCTAATTGCGTTAATAAGGCTATATAAGGATACCTTTGGACTTTGGTTGACCTTTTGGGCAGTAACTAGATTTTCATTCCTGAAATGGCTCTTTTAGAAGTACCTTTCTAAATTTGTTGGGACATGATTTGTAGCTCTCCTCGAGAGTGGAATTTTTCTTGACCCATGTATTGAATGTGGAACCCTTGAAGATTTTCAATTTTGTTGATCAATTTGGATATGAATATGTTCTTTTTAGTACATTAAAGCCAGAGTATAACTGTTTCAAATATGGATTTTTTTTCTATGACTTAATGAAATCCTTTGCGTTTTTTTGTTGGGTGTGTTTTATAATGAAGTTGCTTATTGTTATTGTCATATTCAGACCTTACTAACTCATTTTTCACTGGTTTGAAAATGAATGTGCAGAAGGTGAACTGGCTTTATTCCATTCAAATACTGGCCTTGAGCCTGAATCTGAATCCATCGAGTTCAATGACAATGATTTAGAGACTGCTGGATACAAACAACAGAACCAGAAAGTGAAACAACATGAGAATATTGATTCTAAGAAGAGTGAACAAGATTCAGATCTATCACTGCATAACATGGAGTCAGTGGATTGCATGACTACACCACCAAAACTTTCAAACAACATGATCGATTTGAAAAATGATTATGAAGCACAGCTCAGGGACTTCGTTGATCCGTTGTCTCATTTTTCCAATGATATAGAGTCATTCATGAAGTTACCAAATGATATAGAATCAGTTAAAAGGTCTGCTACATCACCAGTCTCTAAATCTTCGGAGAAGATAGATTCATTTGAGAATTCAGTGGATGTCTATATGGACAAAAGCGTGACAGAATGTGAACCAGAAATGGTAGTTTGTTACAAAGATAGCAGTTACGTAGTTAAGGATATCTGTGTTGATGAAGGAGTCCCTAAGATGGATATGGTCTTGTTTGAGAATATTGTTGATGAAAAGGCTTACAGTGTCCTTCCGTCTGAGTGTGATGACAATAAAGAAATGAAGACAGACAGTATTGAGATCAATGCACTAAATCTCCCAGTAACAGAGGAATCTGTTCAGGATTCTGATAATCATGGTCAGTTGAAAGATTTGATGCACAAAGATGAAGACGTGAAAAGTGAGATGGTTTTGCCTGGAGATAAGGTTTCATTGCAAGAGTTAGATACACAACAGTTAGACACACAGGAGTCTAGGCCGTCTGACAACAAGAATGAGCAGGTATTGAACTTACTAGTGACTGTGATCTGCATATTTTCTGTGGAAATACATGTTTTTGTGCTAAAGAAATGATTGGTTACTTTTGTCTGTTTAAAATTTCATGATGGAATTACTAGTTGAGCTGTATAGCCAAAGATATCAGAACTTGGGAAGCTACTATATTTGCAATTTGGATGCTATTAAATGGTCTTTCTGGATCATTGATTATTTCTCGTATGTGTCTTGCGACAAGCAGATCTTCTGGAGCTTTTATAGAGACCGAAGCTACTACTAGCCTAATGTTCTGATGTTAACTCATTTTTTTCCCATGAAATTGTGTGTGTGCCCCCATGTTCACATACTTGTGAAGGTGTTAGGAAAGAGATATTTCAGAAAGTGATGTGATTTATTTGCAGGTCTCTGGTGAGCTACAATCACACTCCCAGTCTGAAGACTCCAAAAACATGATTGAGGAAGAAGTATCAGCAGGCCACACTTTGGCGTCGGCTGTTGATGAATCAAGTGGTGATACCATCCTCTTGGAGAATGGAACTTTCACTTATGAGTTTGGTCCTTCAGCTCCTACAGCTTGTGGCAAAGAGGAATGTCACCAAGTTGGTAGCTGCAAATGCGATGAAATGCAAACATCTAGGCCTCTAGATGGAGCGATTGATGGCAAGGTTGTAACAAGTCAGGACCATCACATCTTAGGCGAGTCCAGTTTCTCTGCTGCAGGCCCTGTATCAGGTCGCATAAGTTACTCAGGGCCGGTACCTTATTCTGGTAGCATCTCCCTTCGATCAGATAGCAGTACAACGAGCACACGCTCCTTTGCCTTTCCCGTGTAAATTGCTAGAAAACTTGTTGGGTTAATTCCTTTAAATTGGCCCTTTTGCTGGCAATACGTGACTAAAGCTGATATTTGCTTCTTTTACATGCAGATTGCAGTCTGAATGGAATAGCAGCCCAGTCAGAATGGCAAAAGCTGACAAGAGGAATTTTCGCAAGCACCGCGGTTGGAGGCGCTGCCTTCTTTGCTGTAGATTCTGAAAGATTCTTAATCTTTTCAATTTTAAAATAGGTTTAGAAGTCATATATATACCATTTAAATTTTCCCTGAGGATCCCGCATATGCATCTCCTTAGATGTTCTCTAGTGTGCAGTCGGTTTAGAATGCTGAGTTATATTGCTCGTGATGTATGCAAGCAAAAGTCTGTTTTTCGCAGTGCTTGCATATGGTTTTATACCCTTTTCTCCTTGCCTATAGATGATAGTATTGATTTTTATTTTATTTCCATTTATGAGACAAGTCGTGGTACATATTAATTTTGATCAGTTTATGTATAGAAGCACTAAAATTAGATATAATTATTAAGCTCTCTTGATATGGTTGGTAGGAGTCTAAAATGTTACCTTGGTTGCTATAGGGAGGCCTAATCCTACTCCTACAGATTTTCCTCCAGATGTGTATATTTATTGGGGAAAAATCTGGAAATTACACAAAACATATTTTAATATAAATAACCGAAATTGGATATGAAAGATTTAGCTAAATGATGTTCCTGTGGGATTTAACTTTTGAGTGGGAAAAACCTCCCCAATATCTTCCTATTATATTGAGATTGGTATGTAATATAACTTACTTAGCAGCTTGATGTTATTTGACTCCAATCCAAGACGTGCTTAAACATTGTATCAAAGCATGGGTGCAATCATAGTCATTGTGCTTATTTTAATCTTTTGCGACCATAGCTCCCGTAAGAAGCGAGCTCTTGCTTTTCTCCATTGCATTAAGATGAGCGCTTTTTTCGTTTTTCAATTACCATAGTTTTTCTTTATTCCTATTATACAAAAGTTTAGATTGAAGGGATGAGTTGTTTAAATTCAAGTATTTATAGATTAGCAACCAATAAGAAGATTTAGGAAACGAACTAACTCATGTTATAAGGATATAAGAGTATCAGGCAGACTAAGTCGGTCAATTCTCAATAAGATTGAGTAGGTAAGTCATTTCTCGATGATTTTCTATTGTCATAGTTGATAGGGCTAGAAACTAGTGGCGTTTTATTCATTAATTTTTAATAGTTCATATTAACAAGAGAGTAATGTATTTTACACATATAGCCATTCTTAAAATTTGAGGGAAAATGAGAGAGAGTTTTATAAATAAGCTCTATGTGTCGTTTCATATTCCTAACTCATTTAACAAATCCTACTCAAAATTTAGCCCAAACCCATGAAAAAGTGACTCCTAATCCATTTCAAGCATTGTTTTAAAAACTGGCTCGACAGGCCTCGCAAAACCGTGAACCGGTCATGAAACCGGTCAGAGCCACCCGATTTGCATCAAAACCGGTGCGACACGGTTTAACTCCCGTTTGGATAAAAGGTGACTGCCTGGGCAAGGGACCGGGTCGAGTTTTTTTTTTTTTTTTTGCTTTTTTCCCTTTTTTGCTTTTTTTGCTTTGTTTTTGCTAAATAATGTTTTTTCTTAAACCTTTAAAAAAATTCTAATATGACATATATAAAAAATACAATAACTTTATTTATATTGTCATGAATTGTGAGTTTGTGATGTAAAACTTTGTGTGTTTGCTTGTGTAATTATATTTTAAACTTGTCAATTGTGATTCATGATTGTGAAGTGTGAACAATATTTAGGAATTTATGTTTTTGTATTTGGATCCTTTAAAGGGTATAACTGATTAATTAGTTATCATTTTATTATATTTAATTTAAATTTTTATATATTTTTACATATTTTTTGTATAAATTTGGTTCAACAGTTAAACCAGATGACCGGGTTGAACAGTGGCAGTACCAGACCTTAAAGGAGTCGATCACGGTTCAAGAGTTTTAAAACTATGATTTCAAGCATATAATTGAGCTATCGTAATACTTTCTAGAAGGATTACATATGCATAGTCTAAACACATAATTTCATGGTATAAGAGGATTTGAGAAGGAAAGGTTGAATCAAGTCCCCTTTTTCAGTCACTTGACACTTAAAGCACAATTCAAAATGTTCATGTAAAATATTATATTCTATCAGGAGATATCTCTCAGAATGTCTCCTATCACAGGATGAGATATGTAAATGATGCAACTGCTAATTTCTAGAAGTAGACAGTTATATAAAAATAAATGATATTAATCTGAAAACATTATGACCAATTAATATAAACCAAAATGCAGTAAACTTAGAATAAGGGATCAGAGGATGACATCAAAGGTTTATATCAGTTCGATCTTTAATACGTAGTTTACGTGCAATCCCCACCAAATATGAGAGTTATACCACTAATCAATGAGGTTCTTCTGGAACAAATTACAAAGTTCACATACTCAATCATTCCCAGGTGTAAACTCACAAAGACAAACAAAACAAAGGAGACAAGGTTTAATCAATATCCTCATAGAATTTTGGTTTAATCCCTGTAACTTGGGTCCACCTAGCATACATACATAAACGGTTTCTAAAAACCATCACTCTTGAACAATATTTAACCAAACAGATAAACACAAGACTAATCAAGCACAAATTGTACTGAGTTTCCCCTAGATTAGGAGCCTCTACTTTAATTAATCAATCTTATATCTCATAACAAAAAATCAATTAAAGAAATTTTGGCAAAGTCTTCCCTAACTTAGGAGCTTCCTCTAAAATTAATTAATTTTATATTTTAAAACAATAAATTAATTAAAGAAATTTGGATAGAGTCTCTGCTAAAATATGAGCCTCCCCTTAAATTTATTAAGCTTATATTTCCAAACAACAACTTAATTAAAGAAATTTAGTCAGAGTCTCCCTTTACAATAGGAGCGTCCACACCAATTAATTTAAGAAGTAGATGAATTCAATAACAAACATTAGGATTCATAATTTTTTTTTTTTTTGTATTAGGATTCATAAAATTTAACCAAACATAAAAACAGTTCTACTACGCATCCCTTACTTCACAACATGCAAGCACACAACACTGGAACAAATAATGGGAAGGAATGCTAGGGCTTCCCCATAACAATCTCATCCTCCGTCTTCCTTCCTACAACTTTATACTAGGAATTTTAAGTCTCTAATATGTTGCAATAGAAGAAAGGTATTAAGTTAACAATTAATGTATTAACCAAATCTCCAAGAATAACCTAAAATTGCAAATAATACTCCAAGTGTCCTATGTAGTGCTCAACATCCACAAAAGATTGAGTTAGGTTTTAAACTAACAATGTTGAGCAAGGTGATATAATTAAAAAAGTAAACTGATTAAAATATTTAGGACAATACCAAGAATGTAATGATGATCTCTAGCAATGAGATGGAAGCTCCGACAGTAGGGATGCCATGAACAATGCTCTAATGAGAGAAACTGAGAGGAGGAGAGAGAAAGGTAATGGAGACGAAGGAAGAGGTGCCACGTTTTGACACACCCATTTATTATTACGATGGATATTTCATAGATAATTAATGAAACGCAATGTTTTATTTATTCAAAATACATATAAACATTCCATTAGTGATGGCATTAATGAAACGATTTGTTTCACTAATCATTATCACCGACAAAAATTCCATCGATAATTTATTCCTTAGTAAAATTTAATTTATTTTATAATTTTGCTAATTATTAATAAATTATCAATGATTTTTTTTGCTAGTGATTTAATTTTAAAAATTATTTTTTTCTTTTTGATTCTGATGATACGTTGAATATATTATTGATGAAAGTACTGTAGTAGTTTTCTTCAGTTATATTTGGAAATTGTGTGAGTAATATAACCCTAAACTCTAGCAAATATTGGGATATTTAGTCGACAATTCCATACAAATTTATGTGTGCCATGTGGTGCCTGATGTTGCCAAACATTTCCATAAAAATTATCGACTAAATATGACTTTCATTTCTAGAAATTAATTTTTATATTTATTATGTGACCCATTAGAATTTTTTTCAATAATATCAACATGGTGAAAATTCACCAGTACTTTTTGTCAGTAATCCTAGTGTTTCTATAAGTTTCCTCATTTATTTACTAGCCGATTATGTCGTCAATTGTTGAATTCAATCTTTGTTAGGGCCAACTACCCAATAGATAGAAGATAAAGTCATGATCACCAAATTAACCTTTTATAGTATACACAATGGTCACATGACTCATATAGCTTATAATGAATCATGTCTGATATGTATTGTAGTTACTTTACCAAACTTTAATATATGTTGCTCGCTTTTAACACAATGTTCACAAAATGGTAAGTTCATATATTTGAGCCCAAACAAAATTCTTTTCACCATGAACCGTCAGACCACATTCTCACAAGTAGCCTTATTTGTGGTGCTACATCATTAGCATCATCATCATCATATTTCATGAAACTAATGTTTTTGCTTTTGTAATATATTTTCAAAAAACATATATGGTTTTATTGCTATATATATATATATTTTTTGCCTTAATCACCACATGAGAACTTCAATAAATTTCAAGATCACACATTTGATATTAGCAGTCTTACACCTAAAGTCATCAAAATTTTGGATAAAAATTGGTTCTTCTTCAAGCTCTTCATGTTTTGTACCTTTTGGATTGTTTGAATTGTTCTTAAATTTATTATTTAGACATTAGTGAGTTGTTTACCACCTTTAGAATCAATTGCTATTTTATTATACAAGATTTTTGTTCATCATAGGTACTCACACTACATCCTTGAGAGGTTGTTCATTCAGGAGCTTTTGTTTTCATCATTCTTCTTGTTATGTCAACAATCTTTCAAAAGTGTCATTTCATGCCACTATGATAGCATTTGAAAATTTTCAAGCTTAGCAACTTTGATTTACTTTGACTATGACCTTTACAAAAGTCACATTCCATTTATCTTCTTCTCATCATTGTCAATAGCCAGCCACATTATTATTATTTATGTTGATGGTGAGCTTATCATATGAATCAGTTAAACTTTGAAGTAGAAGTTTTGCATGTTCATTGTTTGCTATTCTATAATTTGACAATGTAAGTTGGGAAAATAATATATTCAGATTGTTGTGGTGATCTATTATTGACGTTTTTGAAGAGTATTTAGTCTTCTCTCTAAGAGTGTCCTATTGTGAAGTGGCTCAACATCATACAATTTAATGAGTACATCCTAGATTTCTTGTTATTTTTATCTCTATAACACTCGATAGTATTGAATCTACAATTGCTAAATGCAGGTTAACAATAGCATTGTCATCCATTTCCTTCAACTTGTCATAACTTACCCAATAGATATGTCTTCAATTGCCATTAAGCAATTGTCCATCCTAAGGATTGCCTTTATCTTCAATTTTCATTGGAAAAAAATTAATCTATTAAATTTCTTTATTTCATATTTTGATGCCAAGTTGTTTGCAAGGATAATGCCCTTTATTGAATCAATTATCACTTTTAATGGTTCATTTTGCTCCTTGGAATTTATATGTGCTTTACTTTAATACATAAAATTGAGAAATTAACACGTTAGTCATTGGAGTCACAAATAATTATTTAAGTTAGACCCTAGGATAATGTTTGTAGGACCAACTTAAATCATCAAAAAGACTCATTTGAATAATTTTTACAACTTTAGGAACTAAATAATTAATTTTTTTTATTTTATAAACTAAAATAAAATACACATATAATTTCAAGGACCAAAATAAATCTTTACTACAAATTAAAATGTAAAAGTATATAGCATATGAATATGGACTATGAATAGTAAACTACAATGTGTATTATAACCTGTGGCTTTGATATGATTTTGAGATTCAAAAATTAAGGAAATAGTACTGTACAAATAAAATAGATTTGAAATTTCAAAATAATACAAAATATTTAACATGAAATTCCCCTAACAATGAGGAAAAGTCATGAATTATGAAAAAAGTTTTTCACTATATAGAAGTTATTTCGGTAAATTACACTCACCTCGCCTGAGGTTTGTGAAAATACAACTCACACCCCTTCTATTTGTCCACCTGACACTTACACCTCCTTTGCTTGTCAAATTTTAAGTATTTATATTAGGTTTCACTCTTATTCAGAACATGATAATAAACTTAAGAGAATGATATTTTGTGATATTAACTATTTTTAATTAATAAAATTATAAAAAATAAAATTAGAAAAATACCCTAAACTTAACAGAGTGGGTACATATATTTTTTATAATTTTATTAATTAAAAATAATTAATATCACAAAAATATATTCTTTAAGTTTATTAACAGTGTTCTATGAATGAGATGAAAGTAATATAAATACTTAAAATTTGACAAGCAAGAGGGTGTAAATATCAGGTGGACAAATAGAGGTGCGTGTTGCATTTTCACAAACCTTAGGAGATGTGAGTGTAATTTACCCAAGTTATTATTACAACTTCTCTTTAAATACAACAACAAAATTCTATTGAAAAAATAGTTGAATACACTTTTTAATATAAAATAGAAGAAACTTTCATAAGATACTACATTTTTGCTATGTAGTTTTTTGTGTATTGAAACTTTGAGGTTGCCTCTACTTAAAGGTGAAAACCATGTTGCACCAGAAGCGTCAATGTTACTTTTCCTTAGCTTCAACGAACAGGAAGAAAATTATTTTTCTATCGAAAACTCCATAAATGCGTCAAGAGCTTTGATTAGCTTAATTTAATTTGTCTTCGACTTATATAGCCAAAATTGGCTTTATCATCTTTGTTCACATAAAATGCTATTGGTAGATGACATGAGCAGAGTTAATGGTGGTGGAGAGATGATAGACGATGATGTGATAACTCTATAAAACAAAGCTATTGGACCTTATATCGTACACAATAGTATGCAAATTAGAATATTGGGTATATTTTAACTAGTTTTGCTTATTTGACTCTTGGAATTATGTTCGACTTTGAACTTTATAATTACGTATTCTTAATCATTATTGGTATTTCACATTTATGGAATTTGACGGTGTTTTGAAGGTACAACATAAAGTATAAAGCCAAATTAAGTAGGGAAACTATTAGAACATATGTTGACGTTGTTATAGTAATATGGAAATAATTGCAAAGATACAAAATTTGTACTGAGTTGATTTTCTATCATTGGAAAACCAAGACAAAAATCTAGAACTTCTAATGAGACAACAAAATGCTATTTAAACCAATGCTAAGAAAATTGGACTGCATATCAAACTAGACATGATACTGATTTGTTTTAATGATTCAATTGGATTAACCAAGATTCAACCTGAATATTATAAAACACACACACACACATATGTATGTATGTATAATTGCATAATTCATAGAATTTTATCGATTTTTTTTTCAATAAAAATGCTTAAGCTTTGTAAAAAGTGGGCTTGCACTCCAGACTAGCCCAAAACCACACATCCTATTGAAAAAGTGAAAACCAAGACCTAATAAAAAGGGGTTGAAAACCCTAGTACATATTAATTGCGTCTTATTTTCCTTTTCATTAGCACGTGCCACTAGCTGCCTCTATTCTTTTTCTTATTGTGCATAACCACTTATTAACAGAAAATCACCTACTGTTTGGATTGAGGGAAAAAGGAGAAAAAATGGAAGGAAAGAAAAATGAGTTGATTTAGAACTTTTCTCTTGTTTAGTTTAGAAGAGAACGTAGGATGAAAGGAAAAAAAAAACTTAAGTGGAACCCATATACAACTTTTCTTTTCACACGTGAGAATGAAATGGTGAAATGAACTAGAAATGTAGCTAAATTACTGTATTGTCCTTAATTTCACATGAGACAAAGGGTGTGTTTAGTTAGGGGTAAAAATGAGATGAAAATTTTCATGGATGAATTTTATGTATAAATTTCAACCAACCATAGCCTAATGGTTAAAAATGTCATTTTGCTGCAATTATATTTTCTTTCTTCTCATTTTTCTGTCAAACCAAACAACAAGATAGAAAAGTAACCTTTCTCTTTATTTTCTCTTGGCATTTTCTTTCCTCTCATTTTTTCTTCTTATCCAAACAAACCACGAAGGATTTTTTAAATGGCCATTGAACTTCAACAAAGAGATGGTAATAGCTTGCACTTTGGGAGGAGTAGTAACTAATGACTTGGTAGTGCAACCTGGAGCTCAAAAGAAGTGGCGATTGATGGTGACTAGGCAGAAGCCACTATCTTTTACAACACAAGATCGCGAAGGCAACTCACCATGTTTAAGATGTGAAGTTTTTTTTTTATGTTTTTTCATTTTTCCTAAATTGCTCAACAACCTCGGTCTAGGTGGTTTGCCGATTTTTATGAAGTGATCGGATGAGACAAGAATCCGATTCTCGGTTGACTTGTTGGAATAGCTGGTCAAGTCTAGTTTTCTTAACATTAGTTCAAATGTCAAAAGGTGGAAAATTGTGCTCAAATCAGAAGATAAAAGTTGTTAGAATTTAGGATAAAAGAATTTTGCATTTTGTGGCGTAAAGTTAGGGTTGTAGCACTGGAATTCAATGCTGCAACACCTCGTGACTTTTTTATATAAAAAAAGAATGGAGTGCTCTTTTGTGGACCCATAGTTATGAGATTTTAGGGTTTGTATAAATAAAACTTTGTAACCATAGTTAGATAGTTGGAAAGAAAATGCGTAACACCTCAAAATTATTCAAAAATTAATTTGAGCTTTATTATTTGGAATTTGAGTATTCTGATAGACTTAGTGATAATGAGAACGATCCGATGGACGAGTAGAAAAAAAGTTTTTAGGCTAGTTGTGAATAGTAACTTTATGGGCCCATAGATGAATAGTAACCCTAGAATCGGAGCAGGAGTTACTTGGGGCCAAGGGAAGGCAGAACAAAGGTCAGGGTAGAGCATTAGGTTTTGGGATTAATTTTGGATAATATTTTGATCTCCTAGGTATGGTGTTTTACCCATTTTGTAAAATTTCGGTGTGTGATTTTTAATATCGAAAAAGTAACTTGCTTACTAAGTTTAAGTAAGCTACTTATCTCAAGTCAAGTGGATGGTCGAAATTCATTCTTGACCAATAAAAATAATCCTAGTCATTCACTTCATTTCTTTTTCAAAAAGAAAGAAATAAAAGTTTGAAACTAGATAAATACTACACCTAAACTAAGACAAGATTAAAAACAATTGTCCTATCATCTTGTCCACCATAATTTTGTGCAGCCTCCTTCAAGAACATAACCACTATGTTCTTTCTTTTCAAACCATAACCCTAGCTTCCATGGACCCAAAAACCTAGTTTAAAGTCTCTAAAATCACAAGTTTCCTTTACCAAACTTCATCTACTCTTAATAACCTTCAAAACTAATTGATTGGAATTTTGATTCATCACTATTCTTCAGTTTGAGCTATCATATAGCATTGCTAGAATAAGGATTAAGCATTGTTTGGAAGAGTGTGAAGTGAAGAAAATCATTTTGGGAAGATCTCTTTAAGCTAGAACCCTTAAAGCTTTAAGAGGAGGGTGTTTGTAGCCTTTTCTTTTCCAAAATTTTTTCTTAAAAATATTGAATAGTTGAGCTTGATATTTTTAGTTTTGTTGTATTAATACACATAGATCTTGATGTGTTTGCATGGATGAAGTAATTTGATGTTGTTAGAAAATTATTTTTGTCAAAACAATTTTTAAGCTGAGTTGCTGAAAATTCAAATTTTTCGTTGTCAGTAAGTGTTTCATGATTTTTCTCAAGTAGTAAGAGACATGGTTTTCATCTGTATTTTTCTTAAAGTATAATATATTAAGGTGTTTTGCTTTAGTTGGGTGTAGCAATTTGTAGCAGCTACATATTCAGCTTCAACTATAGAAAGAGCAATGGTATTCTACTTTTTACATGGCCAAGTGATGAGACTTTTTCTAAAGAAATAGTGACATCCACTTGTGCTTTTTTTGTTAACTCTATCTCCAGCAAAATCAACATCACAGAATCCTATAATCAACATCCTACAAAACTAAGTGTGATAGTTTTGGATTAGATTGAAATTTAGCACAAATACCCACACATAGTTAAATGTTTGGTCTACTTCCTGTAAGGTAAGAAATGAACCAATCATTCCTCTATAATTACTTTGCAATACCTTTTCTTCATTCTCATATGCATTAATGACTTGAGATGGGTGTATGGGGGTGCTCATAGGTTTAGCTTGAACCATACTAAACCTTTTCAAAAGCTCTTTTGTATATTTTTCCTGATGGGTCAAGGTTTCTTCTTTTGTTGTTTTATTTGAAGTCCTAGGAAAAACTTGAGTTTACACCCATCATACTCATCTCAAATTCACTTTGCATTAATTTTGAAAACTTTTCACAAAGAGAATGATCAGTGGCACCAAATATAATATCATCAACATATATTTGGACTATTAGAAAGTGATTATTTTGTTCTAGGGTAAACAAAGTCATGTCAACTTTACCTTTTTGAACCCATTCTTAAGTAAAAAAGTACTTAGCCTTTCATACTAAGCTTTGAGAACTTGTTTAGATCATAAAGTGCCTTAGTTAACTTAAAGACATGATTGGGAAGGTTTTCACTTTCAAAACCTGGAGGCTACTTTACATAAGTTTCCTCGGTAAGGAATTTGTTCAAGAATGTAAACTTAATATCGATTTGGTATAGAGTGAATCCTTTGAAGGCTGTAAAAGCAAGTAGCATTTTTGTGGCCTCAAGCCTTACTATTGATACAAAAGTTTCATTATAATCAATTCCCTCTTGTTGATTATAAACTTGTGCAACCAATCTTGCTTTGTTTTTTATCACCTTTCCAGCTTCATCTAGCTTGTTTCTGAACACTCACTTGGTTCCAATGATGGTTTTTCCTTTGGGCTTCTCCATGAGTGTCCAGAATTTTCCTTCTGAAACTGATCCAGTTCCTCCTAAATAGCTTCCACCCAACTTTGGTCACCCAAAGCATCTTCAATGCATTTTGGCTCAACGGTGGAGATGAAAGCATAGTTGGACTCATTTCTGAGGGAGGATCTTCTCACACCCTTGGAAATGTCCCCTAGGACTTGATTTTAGAAACTGCTCTTAAGTCAAAAACTCCTTTGTAGTTCCTATAGCCTTGTTGTTCTTCAGTTTCTCTTTAATTTATCTTCAGATTGTTCATCTCCATGCTCAGAAATGTTAGTTTCTGAGGGCTTTGGAGTTCTAAGTAAGCTTTCTAAGTTGACTGTGTTCTGGAGCTTACTTTCTGAAGATTGTGCTTTCTTTTGCTTGCTTTATGAGGGTTCCTTAAGATTCAACTTCTCCAGATTTTCTTTTAAATCTTCTAGATCATCAGCAAAGTCCTTCCTTTGTTCTTTAAACTTGATGTGGATAGTCTCTTCAACACAAAGTGTTCTTATGTTGTATACCTTGTAAGCTTTAGAGACTGAAGAATATCCTAGAAAAATCCCATCATTAGATTTAGGACCAAGCTTTGTAAGCTTGTCCTTGGTGTTAAGTATGAAACAAGATGAACCAAAGATATGGAAATATGATATATTGGGTTTTCTACCTTTCCATAGCTTATAAGAGGTTTTCTGAGGATTAGTCTTAAAAAGATTCTATTTTGAATGTAGCATGAGGTGTTAACAGCCTTTGCCCAAAAACCTTTTGATAACCTACTTTCTAAAAGCATGGTTCTGGCCATTTCCTGAAAGTTTCTATTATTCCTTTCAACAACCCCATTTTGTTAGGGAGTTCTAAGAGCAAAGAACTCATGAAAAATGCCATGTTTTATATAAAAACTCTTCAAAAACATGATTTTCAAATTCTCTTCCATGATATGATCTAATAGAGGTAATTTGAAAATCCTTTTCATTATAAACTCATTTTGCAAAAATCTTGAATCTTTTAGCCACCTCATTCGTAGAAGTTAGAAAGATAACCCATGTGAATCTAGATAAATCGTCTACTATGGCAAGACTATATCTTTTTCTAGCAAGATAAGGTCTTTGTTGGTTCAAAAAAATCTATATGTAAAAGCTCGAGTAGCTTAGTGGTTGAAACCACATTTTTGTTATGGAAAGAAGATTTAGTTTGCTTGCCTTTCTCGTAGAAATCACAAGTAGAGTTCTTGCCATATCTGATCTTTGGAAGGCCTTTAACAAGCTCTTTCTGAGATAGCTTAGAAACTAGCTTCATATAAGCATGTCCAAGCTTCTTATGCCATAGCCACTTATCATCTACAAAGGATGCAAGATATTTTATATCTTGATTTAGAAGATCATCCAAGAGTAACACATAAGTATTATCAAGTCTCTTACAGATAAAATGACTTGTCTAATTGTGAGATTTATAATATTGCAAATATTTGCATTAAATAAAACATTGTAACCTTAGTCACAAAACTAGTTAATGCTCAACAGATTATGAGCCAGTCCATCAACAAGTAAAACATCAGAAATTAGGTGAGAATCATCCTTACTAACATATCCTATACATGTGACCATTGTTTTTCTTCCATCAGCGAATTTTACTAATCCAGAGTTCTTGGATTTCAAGTTTCTGAATCACTTGGACCCGAACATGTGTTTGGAGCAACTATTCTTCATATACCACTTGTTGTCTTTGTTAATCATGTGTTTTCAGACACAGTTGCAATAAAAATAGTTTTTTAACTTAGATACCCAGACTTTCTTGGGTCCTCTTAGGTTAGTTTTTTTTTTTTGGAGGTTTCTCAACCTGTTTTATAGATTTTCTTCTCATAAAACATTTGTCAGGTGGGTATCCCTTTTGTGGCAAAAATTATAGGATATTTTATTCTTTTCCTTCTTTGATGAGATTGATTTACCTTTTCATTCATTTCACTCTCATATCCCAATCATGTTCTTTGAAAATATGGCCTTTGACCTCCAATCATTAGCTCAAGATTTTTTGAGCCATTAACCATCTTTTAAGGTCAGATTTGAGAAGCTTTGAAATTCTTTCAAGTTCAGAAATAATTTTCTGAGTTTTTTGACCTTTGTCAGTGACTTCAACTTCTAAGGCTTTGAGTTTTATATTTAAAGACTTGTTTTCTCCTTTGAGCTCTTCTCTCAAGCCTCAGGTTCTCAACATCTGTTTTTGCCTTTTCAAGTTGTAAAACTACTATTTGATGGTTCTTTTTGAGATTGAGATAATGAGAGGATAAGGTCTAGAATTTCCAAGTAATTCATCATGTAAGGCTAGAAATTCATCATAAGAAAAATCAGGTTCAAAAGATGTTTTTACCTCAGGTTCTCTTTCTGAAGTGGAGCCAGCCATGAAGCAGGTTTGTTACATCTTTAAGCTTGTCCTAGCTTCCTGAACCTTCATTCTCCTCTTCTAAATCACTCCAAGTGGCCAGCGTTCCCTTTCTTCTTTGAAACTTCTTCTGTGAACCTTTGAGCTTTGGGACAATCAGTCTTGTAGTGTCCCTTCTCACCATAGTTATAGCTTCACGTTATCCATCTTTCCTTTGTCTTTCCCATCCTTTCTTTTCTTTGTTATGCTATTCTAGGCTTTGGACATCTTTCTTATGAGCATAGAGATATCATCTCCATCTTCTTCTTCCAATTCTTCTTCTAAATCTTCCTCTTCATATGTGATTTTAGCAATTTTCATTGCTTTACCTTTTGGTCTACTTCTTGTGTGAGGACTTCAGGGCCATGAACTTGCTATTCTTTATGGTTTCACCATGAACCTCAGAAAGCATAACCTCGTAGGTTTTAAGAAACCCAATGAGTGCATCTAAACCAAGAGTTTGAAGGTCTTTGCCTTTTGTAATGACTGTGATCTTAGGAAGCCATTTTATAGGAAAGCTTATCAGGATCTTTCTAACCATTTTAGAGTTAGAATATCTTTTGTCCAACCCCTTGAGTTGGCTTACAATATGCATAAACCTCGTGGTCATGTCATCAATACTTTCTTGTTCATTCATTTTGAACATTTTGTATTGATGGACTAACATGTTGATCTTAGTTTCTTTAACTTGATCTGTTCCTTCATGTAGTATGTGTAATCTATCCAAGATCTTCTTTGTTGTGTCATAAGCAATGATTTTATCATATTCAACTTTGCTTAGTGCACATGTGAGTAGTTACTTAGCCTTGGAGTTCAACTGAACCCTTGCTTTATATTGCTCAGTCCACTGACTCCTGAAACTTCTCTAGAGATAGAAGGTACATCTTTAGTTCTTGGAATTTCTTCCATAGGAACGTAGTCTCTTTCTTAAATGATCTCCCATAGGCCAAGGCTTGTATATTTGATGAACAACTCTATTCTGCCTCTCTAATAGGCATAATCTCTACATCAAAGAATGGTGGTCTATTTATGAAGTGTCTTTTTGCTATGTGAATATTTTGTGCCATTTGTTCTCAGAATCTTTAACATTTGTAGTCTTTAGAATGATCAACCCTTTATAGGCCTAAGCTCTTATATCAATTATAGGTTGAAAAGTACACGAGAAGGAGGGTTGAATTGTGTCTTTACTTTTCTTTCTTTTTGTTTTTTGAAAAACTAAAACAAATACTATTAAGTGTGAACTTGAAGTGTAGTGAAAATATTATTAGTGAGTATTAGAAAGTACTTTCTAAACTTAAAATAAATATATGAAAATTGATATAAATTTGTTTTTCAGAGGAGCAATGATAATAAACACAGAACATAATATAAATAAGATTAAGGAAGAGAGAGATAATGCACAAGATATTTTATACTAACTCGACCAACATGCCTACATCTGATTTTCAACAACCTGTTGAGTTCCACTAATCAACCCTTTCTCAACCCCAAGAAAGTCAAGTAGTCATGCAATAGCCTTCTTAAGCCATCTCACACGACTAGTAGCATGCTTCCTGTCACTCCTAAGTAGTCTTTGACTAACCTCTCCAAGCTACTTCAGTGATCAATACTAGATCAGGGTACAAAGATATTTATAGGTTGGTTCGCTCCAACTATCAAACATTCAAGTTTTCTTAAGATAGAACGTGTATGATCTGAAAAACTTGAATGAATTCTTTCTAACTATTCTTCCTAGGAAGAAAATGTTATCTAATAAAAACTTAGAAAGAAGATTTTTACATAAGTATAAACTAATTACAAGCTGTAATAGCTTTCAGAAGATGAAAGAGAGTTCTTGCGTTCTTCAAAGATTCATCATAAAGGCTTGATAAAAATTCTTAAATTGTAAGCACATGATCTCCTTTTATACTTGATTTCTCATTTATGATTGTTGCCCTTGATCTGTTTTCCTAGTAACACGTATTGATCTTCTTTTTTGTGTCTTGAAAATGCATTCTAGAATAGTAGCTTGGCGTGTCAGAGCCACTTTTGCTGTTCAGAGACCGTTGTCAAATAGAGGTTTCTGAGTTGATCTTCAAAACTACTTTTTGCTTCAAGAATGAGGTTTCTGAAATTTTTCTTCTAGAAGTTGGGACGGTTGACCAAGTTAAAAAATAAGATGTCACTATCATCCCTTGTCTGGGTTTGACTTTTAATTTGAAATTTGAATTTTCCTTCTTATTTTGTAAAGTTGTTTTGAGTAAACGTGCTTTTGAAGTGCTGATTCAGTTTTGAACTTTCATTTGATCTTTATTGCTTCAATCAGAGCTTGTTGATGAATATATCATTATGATTGAAGGTAGTAACCACAACTTGCTTCAGAGGTGGATTAAATTCTTCATTGTGACTCACTTTCTAAAGATGAGGGCTACTCTTTGAATATATGAAGCTTGGCTTCTAGTTCTTGAAAACATTCCTTCGTATGCTAAACATAATAATATTCATTTCACGAATTATTTTTCACCTCTTTTAAGTTCTGAATCTTTAAATGAGATTAAACATGTTTACACATGATTTTGTGAAAATAAAACTTGTTCATGAAGGTATATGCTAATGAGAATGGTTCTGTTTGTGTACTTAAAAAACTTAAGCAAACGATTAGTCCTTCTTCAAAGTATTTTAACAAAATTGGTTTGTTGTCACTTAAAACATTAAGTGCTAGTGCTTTCTGAAGGTTCTGGAGCTAACAATGTCCCATTTTTTATGATCACAAACCCAATTTTGAGAAAATCTTTTGAAGAGATTTTGAAAGAAATATTTAAATAGAGATTGATTCAGAGTAACTTGATATTCTTTCAAAATCATACTTGATAGAGTTTCAGAAGGTCTTTTTCTTAAGGTATGCTGTAGATATGAACAAGCTAAGTCATTTAGCAACCTTAAGTGACTAAAATCAGAGTTGTTTTACTTCATAAAAAAGGTTTTTGAAGTATATCAGAGTATTTTTCTAAAATATATCAGAGCAACTTTTGAAGTGTGAGCATTTAAGCTTTTTAAGTAAAAACAACTTGATTGTAAGTCATTTGACTTTCTGAACTTAATCATAATTGAATAAAAAGGATAATACGTGTGATATTCATTCTTGATATGGAATCTGTGCACAACACATCTTTATCCAAATCATTTTCAAGATTAAATCCAGTGACAAAGCGCATAAAACATGCAACCAATGAGCTGGTAAACCACATAGGAGTTTCTCTTAAGCTTATAGCTTGTATCTCTGCCTGTGAAATGCAACGATTTATACAAACCTCAAACTTCATTTTTAATCCTTCTTAGGCACTTGACTTCTTCCCCATTAAACGTCATACTATATATCTCCTTTTTCCTACCTCTTGTAGCCGCTAAAACATGGAAATATCAAGTGTTTCTATCCATATATTTCTTTCGCTCTTGACAACTGCTTCTAATAGCAATCTTTCCTAGTGTACCATTTCTCCAAAACAAAGCCCTTCTTATTGCTCCCTTCATCATCTCATTTATTGTGCCATCTTCCACGTTTCCATCAACTGTTGAAATTTCAACTTTTATTAATCTAATTTTCTCCTCTATGGAAATTCTTTCTTATTCCATGCTTTGATTGGTTCTTTAATACCTTTGAGCTTCTCCAAAAAAGGAATATCTCCAAGACCTCTCCATTCCTCTTCCTATTGTTAGGCTATTGAAAGGACTATGAATTATAAGCAAAGTTTCCTTTACGAATGTAAAGTAGTGTTGTGGGTTTCACTTATTAGCTAGTAGGGTAAATTATACTCACATTTATTGAGATTTGTTAAAATTCAAGTTGTCCAACCTACACTAACCTTTCCTAATTTATCCATTTTTAGAGTGGGTTGTAAAAAATGCCCCTACCTTCACTATCACACCCTCACCCTCATTCTCACACCCTAAAATAATATATGATGAATGGAATAGGCATTAGAAGTTTTGACCAAGCTCTCAAAATCAAAAGTCATTAAATCAATATCAGACTCCTTCCAGATCACAAGAACACTGAAACGGGAAGCAAAGTTGTTATTGAAGTTAGAAAGAGCGAGACTAACGTATTTATCGCCAACATCCAAACCAAGCAACCTTGCTCGCTCCTTGTCGGCACCTGTTGTCATCTTCACCAAATCATGAAACAACTACAGCGACTTTACGCATCTCATCTCATCTAACGATGCAAATCTGGGATTGGGAAGGTACAGCAGCTGTACAGGTACATGTCGTGAGGTTGGGGGGCATTTTTGGTAACTCATTGGAAAAATGGGTAAAATAGGAGAGGTTAGAGTAGGCCGAACAATTAGAAGGAAGGTTTGTTGAATTTTGACAAATCTAAAAAAGGTGAGTGTAATTTATCGTAGCTGTATAATACAATTTAAAAAACGAGAAAAAGGAGAATACTTTAAACAGTTCACATCTGGACAAAAAGCTAACCAGCCTTGAAATACCGTGCCCTTCATGTTCCACGAAATCATAATACATGTGCTTAGCTTTAAAAACCGCACGTCTTCCTATGGGTCGTTTCTTGGTGGCTATGTAGGTCTTGAACGTGACATATGGAAGCAAGTGCTAAGCTTATCATACATTTGATTCAATTTCCCGTTCCCACTATTTATAAAACCATAAACCGTAGTAGCATTTTCTTGGCTTGCATGAATGTCGGTCCACTTTGGTGTATTTCGAGGGCTTTGAATGGCGTAGTAGAACAAACATTATTTTTTAAGGAAAAAAAATTATGAGCAGACGATGTCTATACGATTTTAGCAAATTTGGTTCGAGATAGATTATATTATGTCACTATATACAGATAAAACTTTTAATAATAGTTTTTTCTATTCATAATATTTAAGACAAATTATTCTGATATCTTCAAAAGTTTTGTGAAATTCACCAAGATTATTTTCTATTTGTCTATTTCATTGACATCCCCTTAAATACGTAAAAGAGAAGAGGAAAATGTGATAATTTCAAAAACTCAAGGGAGAATAATACAATAATTTTAGAAATTAAGAGAAGTATGGTGTAATGATTTTGTTAGATTAGCTTACCATTAAATCAAAAGCTATAACACGATATTAGCAAGGATATAATATTATTTCCTTAAAGTTTCTTATAATGTTTCTTCGAATCAAATCAACTTTAAGGGGCTACACTAATATGCCATGGGTCGGTGACGCTAACTAAATAAAGCCAATAGATATCACAAATTCAAGGACCTCTTAATTAAGCAAATTTTATAAATGGGTAAGAGTCGAGTGAATTTCAACAAATTCTAAGATTGATCGGTTTAATTTTCCCTAATCTTTAATCTCTAAATCGTACTTAATGAAAACAATTTTCAAATCACATGAAGTAAGCCTTTTATAAGCAAATCAATGTACTAAACTAGTAGAGAATAACAACTGATACGGCATTATATAAGCAATCTCAGTTTACCAGAGTCAAGGGTCTTGACTAGCCTAGATAGCCAGCCTCCTGCTAGCCAGAAATTAAAGTTCCATTCCGACTGGTCTTTCTCTTTCTGAATCTAATAACGACAGACATTGAGATATTTTAATTTTTAGTTATTTTTGTCCAAAATTAAATACTTTACGGTTGAGATTGCATGTAGCTAGTTGAAACTAAAGATGAAGATCTAGATACAGAATTTAGAAGAATAATATAGGTCTATAAAAGTTTTATGCTTTCGTGGTGTGCAATAATATTGCTATTAAAATATTATAATTATGTACATTAGTCTAATATAAAAACAAATTGAAAGTAATTGATTAATATGATTCCGCCCAAAAAACGTAATTAATATTATGTTACAGAGAGAGAGAGAGAGAGAGAGAGAGAGAGATCACATAAAAAAATAGCATGAAATTAATTTTTAGTAAATTTCACATATTGAAAAAGTCGTACGAAAAAGTAGTATGAGATTAATTATTAGATATGGAATAAAACATTGATTCATTTAGTTACCTAAAAATTAATAAACACACTATATTTTCGATGAAAAGAAAATGAAACACGCTAATAAATTTCTACATTTTTTTTTTGTATGTAGCATTTTATGTGTTCAAATTATGTGGTATACCTGGAACCAAAAAAAAAATTATGTGGTATACAGCACCAAGAAATGATGTGGTATTTATCTTAATGAAGTGATCACTAAATGTTAAAATGACAAAAAGAGGATGCTTCCAAATTCTCTAAAGCAATTTAAAGTGAGAACAATATTAACAAAAAAAAGTTTAACATTACCAAAAAAAAAAAAAAAAGTGAGAAAATGGCCCTACAGATAAACCGATCGATTTTCCCTATGATCAAACATGATTGAAGGAGGGAGAGAGCAACTGACTATCTATTAATAGTTCAAAAATATCTTTCCTCTAATAGAAATAATAGGTAAAATTAACCAAGACTATGAATGCATCAAATATATTCCCCACTGTCCTCAAATAACTATCCATTTTAGAAATGTATTTTGTCTAAAAATCACTGATTATCATAAACTTTAATAATATTAATTTTTTTTTCACAAATGCCATTATTAAATAAAGAGAGAGAAAGGTGGTGTTAAAAAGTAAAAGAGTAATTTAATAAACTACTTTAAGTTTTTTTAGACAAAACGTCCATTTTGATCTCTCTAAAATTTTGCATCGAATAAAATTGGTTCCTGTAAAAAAAAAATTGTCAAATTGGTTCCTACAAAATTGAATAGTCGGACAAATTGGTCTCAAAATAAAACTCTCTAATTGGTCCCTACAAAATTAAAGAATTGATCAAATTAGTCTCGTTGATAAGTTAGGCGAGGAGGACTAATTTGTTGATAATTCACTTTTCAGGACTAATTTGAGAGATTTTTTGTAGAGACTAATTTGACCAATTATTCAATTTTATAGGATCAATTTAAGAGTTTATTTTTTATAGGAATTTGGTTCAACAAAATTTTAAGAGACGAATTTGATAGTTTTATTTTATTTTTTAATATTGATACTTTTTCAGTCATTATCTTAATTTCAATATGTATAGTTATTTGAAGAAAGAAAGAGTTTGTTATCTTTCTTCATATACGAGCAAGAAAAAACGGAGCTGCTTTTGATTTAGCATAAATGGTTGAGGGAGTGAAGCACTAGGATAAACATCCTTAAAACTGAGAGTCGGAAACGAAGGGCCCTACCGCAATAGGTGAAAAACTAACCATATTGTGTGAAGCCTCCTAAAAAGTGATCCATGAATATTTAAGATTTTTCTGTACTTGTTTTGGAACTCTGCGTTTTGTGCTTTGTGTTTGCTCTCTTTCTTTCTCTTTCCCTTCCCCTCATGCGCGTTTCAGTGTGAAGAATTCCTTCCTGGGTGAGTATATATAGAAGCTAAACACACCTGCTGAAGAAAGCCATTACTCATGCATGCTCACAAGAAAAAACAAATGGGGCTTTTATTTGTCATAACTCTTCTAAGTATTCTCTTCTTTTCTCTGCTATCACCTTGTGCTTCTTTGCCAATTCGATTGCAACCATCACTCCAGCGTCAAGGTAACTCTCTCTCTCTCACAGTTTCTTCATGAACTTTTATGAGTCAAAAAGTTTCTGAATATAATTCTGATCAAGTCCTTATATATGATAGGAGGAGTCAATAATGCACACCAAAAGTTTTCTCTTCCAATGGTTCCTAGAAAGCTCAGATTCACTGAGGTATTGCATGCATCTGAAGAAAGCTTCTTTTTTGGTTATCATTGTTTATATCATTTATGTTATTATCATCCTTGAATTTTTATAAAAAGTAGGATAAAGAATATGGTGAGGCCAGAGATCTTGCATCACAGAAGCGGAAGGATTCTCCTGCAGGTAACTAATGAACAACAAAACTTTGTTTGTTACTAATTTATAGTCACTACGTAAAGTAATCATTGGACTGCATAAAGCATGCAAAGAATTTTGTTTGTGTATTTACCTTGTTCATGACATATATCTTATAAGCTTTTCTTGAGTACTAGCTATGTTATACGCAAGCCAGCCTCTATTCACCTTCTAGGTTCAATTCATGCATCAAATTCAAAGTGATGTTCTGTCAAGGGGTGGCGGGCCGCCGGTAAGCTGTACGGAAAGTGAGGTCAAAAGATATATATATATATATATATATATATGGACTATATCTTCCAAAACTTTGAATTTTTTCTACACGTAAATGTCCATTCTACTTGAAGCTTGAATTTGAACCACTTATAGATTATAAAAACTCTGATAGTTTATCCTAAACCATGCATCTCTCTAATGAATTGAAATTGTTAGGTAGAACTATATGAATGATTTATATGTAAATGTGTAAACTTTACACTCCATTTTAATTTGGTGTGTGCTACCAGCCTATCACCACTATATGGACATTTCCAATCAAACTAGAACTGCTTCCTAATCATAATCGGCTCTTCTTATCAGTGTCTTGTCTTTGACAAGAACGCATGTGGCATGTCAATGTCATTTGTATCCATATATAACATAGGATTCCTCGATTCCTCCTTCATATCTTACTTTTTCTTCCTTCCTATTTGGTTTTTATTATGAACAAGAAATTGGGGAACATTATTAACTACGAAACGGTTTTCGTAAATTTCTTATGAATATGCGCGACGGAAAATAAAGTTCTTTATGAATAATAGTGTTAGTAATGTTAGCTTTGGTATGAACTTCCTCAACTGCAACCGTGATTTCCGCCAAAAATCTCATCTCATTATTGCTAACAATACTGCTCATATACATACCGAATCAGGAGGCATTATTATACAGATTGAACACGTTTATCCCGCTACCAAAAAGTGATCCCCATTTTGATAGTATATATATCTTTCCAAAACGCAATAATGCTTCTTAAAAAAACAGAGGCTTTATATATATATATATATATATATGCATCATTTTTTATATTCGATTTCAATCCTTCCATATGTTATATCAATTTAAAATATTAAAAGCCTCATTAGTTCAACATGTCTATGAAATTATGGAACTTTCACAGGGAAGCAATACCAAAGAAAACAAAAGATGGTGTTTGGCAGCAGGGGGACAAGGCAAGAATGGATGGAAGAGGATGACCCTTCACAATACTTTACTATGGATTATACCCGCGTGAGAAGACGACGTCCCATACACAACAAGCAATTGCCGGTTGGTCCATAAAACATGGTGAGGAGAAGAAGGATGACATGGTTTCACAGCTAGTAAACACAACCTTGGAGGCCATTTAGGTTAAAATTTTGCAAAGTGTGTGTAATTATGGGTATGTGGAGTGTGTCTTTTGTCTTATGCCTTTTGTGGCCGACATCAGGGAGCAAAACCCTAAACTTGAAAGAAAACTAGGACTTCGCCTAACAAACAAGTTCTTTTAATTAAATTGTACCAATGAACCCTTTTTTTTCTTGGCATTAGTATGGTTATCATACCAACATTTGGTAAAACAATAATGTTATTTGAATATAAAAATGAATATCCTATTTGAACATCCATTCTATTATTATTAAATGAAATGATAGTCTTTATCACTCTAAATCCTAAATGGGATATCTAATGCTTTTGGATATTCAAATAATATAATAATTCATAAAACATGGTCTCGGAACGTCATAAACCAATCTGTATTATGTGGAACCCAGCATGAAGTGCTTGATATTGTAAACAAATAAAATAGTTGAGATAGAAGCATGCTTTTGTCATCGGAATGAAGACCCTCTGCGGTTGCCATCCAGTCAATTAGGTGCAATATAATACAACTACTTATTTATGCGGTCTTTCTTTATTGGTCCATAATCTGGGGGTAAACGACTTAGGACAATTTCGTACGATGCTTATGCTTGACCGAAACTGAACTATTTTGACCTCTTTCAACCCTAATTGTATCAAAGTACCAGTGATAGCTTTTATTTATCTGAATAGATTATGGTTGCAGACTTGTAGTCACTATTCTATACCAAACCTAATATCCATTGGATGTGTAAATTATGGTCAAAATCCGCCGGCAAATAATCTGCCAGATTGGGCTTGTTAATGTATATTCGTATTCCCATTATAAAGCAGTAATCCAAGCAAGCAGTGTTGCAAGCTCTAGGTGAATTGAAAACCAGAAAATAAATAAATAAATATCGGGCCTATTATGTTGGAAAAATATGTGGAAGAAAAGAGGTTAAAAAAAAGAAGACAAACATATCTCATTTTTGTATTTGATAAAAAACTAGAGAATAAATTAGCATCTCAAGATTTAATTAAAAGTCACAACCATTCAAAATATTTATATGTTAGTCATTCCGTTAAGTAACCACTATGAAACTTAATAGAAGTGCACATATTACCTATTAAGTGGCTTGCATAGCCCGTTTTGTTTCCGTGCATTTGCTTAGGTGGAAGTGCATGGGCGTGCCACATTTTATAAGTGCAGCTGTCTTTAATCATATTTTGTGAATGTGGTTAAACGAATTAAAACATGTAGCTAAATGCCAATGCAGTCTCCACCCTTCTCTTGGTCTCCCTTCTCAACTTCAACCCTCTCTCTCCCACCTTTGTCACACCCATCCCTCCCAACCCATCCTTTAACAACTCTCCCCCAAAAACCATGTCATCCAAACACTTCAACAATAATTTGAGTTTGTTCTGCTAGTAAATGTGTCCAGAGAGATTCTAGTTTAAGAAACTATATGAGAAATCCGGCATAACCTTGTCCTTGTACTTTGGGATGTACAAGTTTGATTCAACAACTTTTATTTTCCAAATGTAGAAGTCGCAGCTTTTAATGTCATTTTTTGTCAACATCCAGGCTATTTCTACATAATTCATGTTTATGGTAGCATCTATCTCTTTGCTCCTAACTTGAGTTACACAAATCAAAATTACAAATCATTTCACACATTAGACATGCACTAACAATAAGGGAAGGAATTTATAGTAGAGATAGTAGGGTGGGTTTTTTTAATTAGGAATTTGTTGGTTTGGGTTTTCCGCCATCAACAAAGGAAGAAGAGCAGCTTAATTAATGGACGTGGCCATGGAGGGGCAAGCACAATGGCAATGGCGGTGCAAGCATGACAATGAAGGTGATGTCGACAAAAGGCATGACCACAATGAACGACATGAACAACAAAGGAGAAGGAGGAGCATCGGTGGCCTAGTATGATGGTGGAGCTTGACACATGAGCTCCTCCAAAGATGCCTTGAAGGCTAATGCAATAGCACTTTAGGTGCGAGTTGAGATTGTGGATGGCGGCCGTGCATAATGGAGCTCCAATGGACGGGAATGACACAACAATGGTGGCAATGACATTCTAAGCGATATGGCTACTGCAATTAAAAATATGGAGGTGAGGTGCCTCATGGTGGTGAACGGTTTTCTGACATGGAGAAGCTCAAGGTAGTATGCATGTTGTGGTTGTGTTGTGCAGTTGATGTTGATTGCTCTTCTTTTTTTCGCATTTTTTATCTGATTATGAGAGTTTGGTTAGGGTTTTGAAATTTGATTATATGAGTTGGGGTTTGGCTCACAAAATAGTAGATGTGTTTAGGATAGGTACGAGGTGTTTAGGGAAGAGGTTGTCAATGAGGGAAAGGGAGGGAAGGGTGCGATGGAGGTGGGGGAATGAGGGTGGAAGTAGAGGAAGGAGACCAAAAAGAGGCAGAGACTACATTATTGGTCAGCCACATGTTTTGATTCATTTAACCACATTTACTAAACATGGTTAAACGCAATTGCAATCGTATGACGTGCGTGGAACACCTAGCGCTTCTTCCTAGGCGATTGCCACTACAAGAAAAGTGCGAAAAATCGCAGGATTATTGATGGGTACTAATTATACCAACAGGTTTATTGACGGTTACGAGTCATTGAATTTTTGGCCGTTGATCGAATATTACCAACGGGTTATCGTAAGTGTCAGTAATTTTCGATGACTTTATTGACGAGTATTAAAAATGAAAACTAGTCGGTATAATTAGATTAAAGGTGTCACGGATGGCATTAGGTAATTAATATTACCGACGAGTATTTATAACATTATCGACAAACTATTTAAATTAATAACAATTTTTTATTAATATTTATTGATGGTTATGGTATTTTTTTTTGAATTATTTAATTTTAAATTGTAATTATTTATTGACGGGTATACTAGTCAATCAAAATTAAATAAATTTTTTTACTGATACCATTATGCTTTTATAACTCACCTATATAAATTATGGATCATATTTAATTATTTTTATATAATAATTCAATTATCAATTGATGAAGTGATGTTAAGTGAAAAAATAATAAATAATAGTAAAATAAAAAACTGATAAAATAACTAAATAAAGCATCGTAATAAAATATAAAAAATATATACAAAGTGCGATAACTAAACAAAGTATCATAATAAAATATAAAAAATGAATAAAATACCAAAAGTAAAAACCTAGTTAAAGTCCTTGGTCATCAGTGTCGTCGCCCATCATCATCATTGGACCCAGGAAGTCGCCTACGACATCAAGGGAAAAGAGGCCTTAGAAATGGAGGGAAAGGCATCTAGCGGAGCATCTTGCTAAAGCCAGAGGATCCTGAAGCCTGCATATCCCTGAAGAAGGCCATAACATCAATAGTGATCTTCTCCTGCATCTTCTTGAACTTAATCTTCTCTTTCTTGGCATTCTCCTGACCGCTCCATGGACAGCTGAGCCTCGATCTCCTTGAGCTCCAGCTTACCCGCCCTCCTGAGTTCCTGAAGTTGTGTCTGCTACTCTTACTATTGCTAGATGAGTTGTTCCTGTTGCTAGAGCTTCTAGTTTAGGGCATACACACCCTCCCTCAAGGCATCATCTCCAGGAGAGAATCCGGATGGGGATCTATTGTTAGGGTAGTACCTCATCCTATATGCGACCCTTGTATGAGCTGCGACTACCTGGGTCCAAACATCCTCCTCGTTTGAGGAGGAGGGACATTAGCATCGGGCCTAGTGTTAGCCACCTGAGTCTAGTATTGGGTCTGCGCCTCCTAGGTCTTGAATTTGCATTACAAAAGAAAAAAAATAAAACACATTGTAAGCAATAATTATGATATAAATGAAAAAAGTAATCAAAATTAAGTAAAAAGATGTTTGAATTGAAACTTACTTAAGTGGCCTTGAAGCAAGGATCTCCAGACCTCTCCTGACTTTGCTCATGTCACACCTTTTCAGGTGAGTCTCCCAAAGAGCTCTCCCTAGATAAGTGCGTTTAACTCGCTCGACTACACAAATATGCACAAGAAAGTCATAAAAACATAATATTTGCCACAATTTAAATGTAGTAAAGTGACATTTAATAATATATTAAATGTAGAAAGGTTAAGACTTACCAGCACTTTTGAGTACCCTCTTGGTGCTCAAGCCACCAATGTGCAATGACCTGCTTCTGGAGGCCCAATTTGTCCTGCCATCCAACCTGTCCTTGAAGGTCAGGTTAAGGCCCAATGGCACTGCAACTCGCTAAAGGTGGCATCACTCAGCCATGAGTGGTTCATGTGCCCCTTGCAGACACCGTGGAACATGTCTCGCAAGCGCCTGGAGGACCTAATCCTCTAAGGCCTCTTAATAGTGGGCTCATGCTCGAGCTGCATATAAAATATCTTCTGCATGCACAAACCAAGCAACACATAAGTGATCATAACCATATAATTTAATAATATAAACATAGATATTTTAACAAAGGCGAATAAATCATAGAATTACCTTTCATTCCCGCCACCATAGCTCCTTGACATTTTGCGGGTGTAGCCAGCTTGGCCATGGATGGTTATACAACATTTGTATAACCTCCGTGATCTTGTGGTGACCTTTAGCAAACGAGTCAAAACTATAAAAACAATTAAAATATTTTAAATATCATTTACAATGCAAAATTAGAATGTAATAGAAAATTTGTTTAAACTTACGTATTTTTACCATTCGGCCTAATCTGCGAGCAGTTACCATTAGGCCCAAGTAGCCTACCATCTAGCCCAAGGGGTCTCCCATCTGAGTCCCAGTCCTGACCTACCCGAGGATCATGAGTCTAGTGAGATACGAGGCTACGAGTCAGGGCAGTGGTAAGGGGGGGGGTCACTGTTGTGGATGGGCTATGACGGGAGTAAAGGGGAAGCAGGGGCCAACATACCCAAGATGGGCATCATCATAAAAGGAGGGGTGGTGGTGGGGGGAGGTGGAGGTAGTGGAAGGGGTGGTGGCGAGGTGGTGGGAAGGCCAGTGGTGGCAAAGGTGGTGAGAAACTGACCTTCCAAGGTCGGCCTCTACCTCTACCAGCCATATGAAATAATGAAAAATGCCACAAACTTTTTTTTAATAGAGCGTTCTTGTTTGAGACATGAATATTTCTTATATTTCAGTTAACTATATATAATCAAAGTGCTTCATAAATAGATTAGATTATTCAAGATGTATTGAAGACACTACCAAAGATTGTGAAGTTGGCAATAATGACATGAAAGACCTATACTACTTGAGAATCATGTATATTTGTTTAAGGAGCACGCAACTTTCAAGAAATGTACATGATTCTAAGGTGCTAAGGTTTTTCAATGTCATCATTGCCAACTTCATAATCTTGGATAGTGTCTTCATTATATCTTGAATAATCTATTTCTAAAGCACTCTAACTATACACTCTGACTTTAAAACAAGAGCCTTCTTGATATTTAAAAAATAACAAATATTCATTACTCAAACAAGAATGCTTTGTAAATTTCTTCCAGCCATATATTTTAGTGTAACCATAGATGTACTATTTTTTAACGACTTCAAATTACTACTTTCAAACATGTTCAATTGTTTTTTATTAATTTTTTTAATACAATTACTTTTAATCTTTTTTTTAATCTTATTTCCTTAGTGAAAATTTTAACAAAATTTTGACAACATTTTTCCTTAAATTAGGAGCTTTTGTCATCAAATATTTCTTTTGATTGGATGATCTTTAAAACACATTCAATTGGTCTTCAAGTTTTATTTATATTATTACTTTCAAACATATTCAATTGGTCGTTAAGCTTTTTTTAATACAGTTACTTTTAACCGTTTATCCCTAAAAAAAATTTAACAAAATTTTGACATCTCTCTCAACTTAGGAGCTTTTGTCATCAGATATTTATTTTAATTGGTCTTTAAAACACATTCAACTAGTCTTTAAGTTTTTTTTAATACGGTTACTTTTAATCTTTCATCCCTAAAAAAATTTTAATAAAATTTCGACAATATCTCCTATGAAATTAGGAGCTTTCATCATTAGATATTTCTTTTAACTGGTCTCTAAAACACATTCAATTAGTCTTTAAGCTTTTTTAATACGGTTACTTTTAATCTTTTATCCCTAAAATAAATTTAACAAAATTTTAACAATATCTCCCCTTAAATTAGGAGCTTTCATCATCGGATATTTCAATCAATTCAATAATAATAGATATTATTATAAAGATCAACAGAATAGATATAGTGAAATAGTTACATCTTAATAATTACATACAATTCACATAATCTTAAAAACCGTTTATTGTGCATCCCCTCATAACTCCACAACATGCATCTTGCAATCTCTATAAACACAAAGAATCTCACAACAAACAATATAAATAAGTCGAAGAATGACCTCTATGCCCTTGCTCCTAGTCATGCAATCCCCATTTCCTACAACTCTATCCTAGAAAACATAAGTCTCTATCCTACATACATATTAAACCCAAAAAATAATAAGGATTTAGCTACTAACCTCTAAAGTAAAAAAAAAATGTGAAAGCTCTCCTCCAACCAAATCCAATATGAAAAATTTAAATTAACACACTTATATACATAGAAAACATAAAATAAGATAAGGAAGTAGAATGGAAAACCGATCTCAATGTCAATAATCGCTATCACCCTCAAACAAAACTCCTACATTAACAAAATAACAACAATAATTACTCTTCAATGCAATAAAATACAACATTATTGGCACCCATGAATGAATGGAAAAACTAAACCGATTAAAATTTTCACCAAAGCTCCTAGATCGCAATGGTGGTCTCCGTCTCTTGAACAAAGCTCTGTGGCAACGTACGGTGGCAAAATAGGCGACGCTGAAGGTCTAGAGAGAGAATGTGTGAAGAGAGAGAGAAAGAAAGCTTTCACACAATGGGGAAGAAGAAGACATTATGTTTTAAAAATATGCGAGTTACTGATGGGTCACTTGTCGGTAACCAATTAATGAAACAATGCATTTCAAAATTCACAACTTATCGTTGGTTTACTGACGGTATATGGAAATGCCAAGGGTTACGCGCCAACATATGAAATTTTCAAAAACCCGTCAGTGAACCCGTCAATAAATTTCAATAAAAATAAAATAAAATACTCGTTGGTACACTCGTCGGTAACCTTTGATAAAAATAAATTAAAAAAATAAAATATAACACCTTAGTAAGCTATCGGTAATTTAATGACAAAAAATAAAAAATAAATTAAATAAACAACCCGTCGATAAACTCATCGGTAAGTTTTAATAAAAATAAAATAAAATAATTATTTGTACACTCGTCTGATTCTATGCACGCCATGTGGCACGTGTTATTGCCATCATTTATCGATGGGCGTCATGCAAATTAATAATCAACTCATTAATTTCAAAAAAGGTAACAACCCGTTGAGATACCATTGATAGTTTCCATTGGTATCCTACAAATTTGTAGTAGTGTGCTCGGACAATATTTTCCACGACTCCTTTGTAAGATTTGCCTTTATATTATATGTGAATGTAAAGTATCCATAGAAATGTAAATAGAAAATCAGCCAATATCAATCTCATCACTATATTCAAACACAAATTACCAACTTGCCACCACTAAAAACTCATATGTGATGTTCAACAATAAACAATTATGGCAACTACATCCATTATAGAGTTTTGTACATTACAAGAAAACCAGGAAGAAATTACATCTAAGTAACATGATGGAATAAAAAATTGCAAGCACGAGTACCATTACTACAAATGCTAATAAAGGTCTATAAAATGTATTAATGTCTTGTTTGGCTTTTGAAATTAAGCATGGAACTGAATTGGACACTCCAATACCATTTTTTTTTAGTAACATATAGAATTGGAATTATAATTTCACAATTCAGTTCTACAAAATTAAAAAATAACTAAAATATACTCTTCTTATTTCTTAACATATGATACCCTACAAATTGTCAATTCCAAAGCTTATTAAATATATCATCTATCCTCTTTAATTAGTCTATATAATATTTTCTTCTCTCATTTATTTGGTAACAATCTATTTAATGAAATTTAATATTTCTATAAAAAAATTACAATTTTTATTGATTTCATCAAAATATGAAAAAGTTCTATATTCTAATTTACTGATTTACATATAATAAATAAATAATATAATTTCATAAAAAGTTATAGTAAACTATTACTATAATACAAAGTATTAATATTTTGGTTAGGGATGTCCATGGGTTAGGTTGAGTGGGTTTGGAAAGGTTTTTGGGCCCAACTCACTAATTCAAATAGTGGGTTTAGTTGGGCTAAACTCATGGGTCTAATGTACCATACAAAAATTTTATGTCAATATATATAATCAAATATTTATCTTCTAATAAATATGATAACAATAGGATAAATCTCACTATATATAAATTTAAAAGAGCATACTTAAGTTCATGAAAATATCCATAAATCCTAAGGCCTTCATAACAATACAAATCCAAAAAACTTTCTAGAAAGCATACATAAGTGTTAAAGACATACGACATAACAAATTACATAAACCAATTAAAGTCAGTGTCATCATATATAGCATATGGATTTTGGTTTGGAACAAAACAAACTAATAAAGCCATCAAATGTTAAAGAAATCATTCACTTTATAACGTGTGCCTGTTGGAATATTGAATGGACCAAACATAGTGTTATTTTGACCAAAAAATGAATAATGGTCATTTATTTCTAATTGGCCTATTTGCATATTATCTTAAAATTTATATAAGACATCTGCAACAAACTTTTAAAGCATGTGCAGGTTGAAACTTTTTTTTTTTCTACTTTAAGATTGGGTGGGTTGGGTTGTAGGTTGAAAATTTTCAAACTCAACCTACCCATACCCTTTGTAGGTTAGAATTTTTTCAACCCAACCTAACCCATGAACTCAACCTAACTCATATTTTTTGGGTTTAGTTAGGCCAAAACCTGGATATGTAGATTGGCTTGACAACAAACACTTCTAATTATGGTAATGTTTAAATATTTTTAAAATTAGAGTTTAGAATTATAATTTATGTTACAATTCTTTAGCAAACCTAAACATAAAGTTTAAGATTCTTAGTCAATTCCAACTTTAAATTGGAATTAAAATTTTGCATTACAATTCCAATTTAATTTCAACATTCAAATGCACTCTAAAGAATTATGCATACCTCAATTATCATCCTAATTATTAGTATTACTCTATTAATTCACCATAAGAATAAATAAATTAAACCTACTCATCACTTGGTAAAATAAAAGAATATGATTGTAGATGAGGATATTCATCTAAAAAGATTAGACAACAAAACCTTTCCTTTGTTTGTATCCATTCATCCTTACTATTTCAAATTGTTAAAAGACCTCAATTTTTTGAAGATTTCATTACTTTTAGCTGTCATATGAGTCAAGCTATTTCATCCTTGATGATGGGGTCCTTAAGCACCTATCCATCTCAAACTTCTTAAGCCATATCCCCTTGTACTTTGCAAATTGTTCCATCGCCTCATCATTTATATTAAGCGAAACTACAAATCAGCTTGAACATGGCATTAGGCAAGTGAAAATCAAAACGATGGAAAATTGAAAACAAATTGAAATTGATTTCAAATTGAATATTATTAATATGCCTTAATATATGCATCAGCTTGAACTTAGCATTATCATCTTATAGTTAGGACTTGTGCTACGCACAGCAGCATGGTTCATTGTAAATTAGACATATTACAAGGGAAAAAATGGCAAAACTAAACTAATCAACACTTGCATCGTTTTTTTTTTTAAAGAAACCCATCTATGCAAAACACTTAACACCAAAGTAATTAATTACAAATAATATCAATCGTTATTACAACAGCCCAATAACTATATGTATATCTAATAATTTAATCAAATCAAATGTGTCCTATTACAAACACTAAAAAACCAAATGAAAATGTCCTATGCAAAAATCAATTTAACATACATATTGTTAAATATTTTTTGATGCACAACATTTCTAGTAAACGTAATATGTCCCTCTTCACTAAAAATCAATATTTTAAGACCTTCTTGGACTTCACTCTGAGAGAGCAACATATAATTAACTATGTGAAAAAATTGGTTGAGGCAAAAATAATCCCATATGGGATAAAGTTTGCTCCTAACTTTTAGTGATGGTCATTGCAAAGCAACAAGATAATAAAGACTGACGTCATTGAAATTTTAGGGAATATGTGGATTTGATGGTATTACACCATCCTTGGAATATATACTTTTTCACCAACATTATTCCCGTTGCGACTTGACAACATATAACATTAACACCAAATCAATAACTATAAGTGGAGTGCCATTACAATAGTCTGGGTGATTGATCATTAGTCCTTAATAACGTGACAGACACACCTATCTTCAACTATAATTTGTGGTTAAACAGACTAGAACACTTTATTTAATTTCAATAAGAAATTCAATTGTAATTCAATCATCTTCAACACCAGCATCATCGTCTAACCTACAAATAGAATATGAGCTTAGATTTCTTTTCTCGAATTACATGCCCGTTTACTTTCTCAATCGCCTCAATAGTTGGAGCTAAAATAGCATGATCCTCAAAGAATTTGTAGTTCTCTATATTCTCAACCAAATTTGGGCATGTGGAAGAGATAATCACAAAAATTGGATTAACAAAATCTAAAACTAACAAATCATTAGGAATATCAACTTCAAACTTATCGCCTATGCCACAACTAAGTTTCCCTTCACCAATATCAAGAATCCATTTTGAAAATTTCTCCTAATCATTAACAATGTAATTGCTTCAAATTGATTGGAGATGCACATTTTTGAATAACTGGAGAACACTATAGTGAATCCATATAAAATTGAAGAATTAATTCTAGCCATAACAGTATCTGCATGACTTGCCTTTGAAATAACTAGTAAATATTTGTTGAAAATCTTAACAAATAATGACGCACTATTTTCCACAACTAATTAGTACAAATTTGTAGCTAATTGATTAAGTGATGGAATTTTTCACAGATCAACAAGCATCCCAAAAACTTTCATGTCTAATGTGGTAGTGACAAAATTAGTAGTTCTATGACTTGTTAGCGATGGATCATTTTGTCGCTAAAGAAATAAAAACTCGCATGAATGATGATGGAGCCCGTGTCTACAATTTATTATGTTGAAATTAGTGACAATATTCAGATTTCATGGCTAATTAGCCAGTGTGAGAGGTGTTTTCATGACTAATAGGCATTGGAATTGTCCGTCACTAAAATAATAAATTTCATTGCTAACTTATCTGTGCCTTATTACATGTATGTCATTTTAGCAACGAAAATGTTCCATCACTAAGAAAATATTTTTTTGAGAATTGTTACAATCTCAATGTATAATTTAAACATGTTTACAGTCAATATAATAATGCAAACATCTTGAATCAAAATTAACATAAAAATCATAATAAAGCTTAAGAGTCGTTAATTACATTGGATCACAAATTATAAGACCAAATGTATTTAAGAAGCCAAGATATTTCAAAAAGACTAACTTAATAAAAACTTAAGGTGTATAAAATGTCCTAATAAAAAAAAGTACATCAAACTTAAGGTGGAAAAGGATCATATTCATCCTCAATCATCTCATCATGATCCTTATTCTCATCTTTATTCTCCTCATTAATCAACTCATTATGATTTCCATCTACTATGGACGAGCCACCAGGAGAATTGTCCAACCACTTGCAAAATTGTCTTAATCATGGTTTGTTGTTCAATCATTTTCCTAGGAAAGCATGCAACTAAACTCCTCATGGCTTCTATCTCTAATTGTGAATAACTCTCACTGGAAGTAGAGGAAGATGATACCTGACATGCAACTTTAGAACCTAAACCATAGATGTGTTTCTTCTTATTAATGCCTCTAACAACATTTAGGTAAATGTTATTATCAGATTGGATATTTATCTTGTCCTCTTCACCTAGCTACTGTGAATCAATCGTACTCTTACATCTCATGTACTCATCCTAACAAGTACAATTGTTAATAAGCAATTATACTAAAAATTTATAAAATTATATGTTAAAAGTTGATTGTATTTATACTTACAATAATATCTTGTGCCTTAGTGGATGCCCACTACATAACTTTTTGCATGTGAAGCTTAATGAATATCTCCCAATACCTCGATTCTCTTTCCAAGCTTTGCTTCTGAAATATTTAAGAAAAATTAGTATTTTTGAAAAACCATAATCAATATGATATAGAAATGTAATAAGTTTTTTTTTTAAACAATTGTATTAAGCAAAGTTAGAACATAAAGGAAACACGTGCCAATCACTCTCATGACATATTGGGAGTCCAACCTTGAAGAGAAAGAAAATGTAAAAAGGGACTTGTCTCTAATGTAATTGAATGAACTATGGATATTTAGATGAACTACTCTATCTAAATCGGTATTTTACATGTTGTTTAGAGGTGGGGAAGGTAATCATACCAACCAACCCAAACAAGAAAATTGACATATTTAATAACTTTTACCACATTAATATACTTGACAAATTTAATAATCTACTCACTAGTTTTTTCGTATGTGATATTGCAGGTATTGAGCCTTTAGTATGCATGGAGAGTTCTTCTTAAGATTTTCTATTTTAAATGCTTTTCTACTCTTCTCCAACAATTTTGGTTCTTGCCAAAGTCAGTCCAACTCTTCCCATACATGAACAAGAATTCATTTGCCTTTATGCAAATTTTTACAAACTTTACCTACTATTTTCCTAAGTTGGTCAGATCCTTTGTGGTCAAAGCACTTCTTTATACTATCTTCATACTCAAGAAGCCGCCTATACTTTTCTACATTACAAAAAAGAAGAATTAACAGTTAGTTCATCACATAATATGCAATTCCAACATTATTGACACTATAATAACTAATTTACCAAAGTTAAAAAAAAAGAAAAAGAAAAAGTGGCATCTATAGTTAGAAAGGAAGTACTCCAAATTCTTCATACCACATGTCTTTAACATCGTCATCCACCTCACCATAGTTTCTCCAAGCTCCTTCAAAATTGGACATAATGCCAATGATGTTTCTGTGGACCAATTGAAGGATCAAACCTATAATAAAAATGTCATTGATGTATGTTTGTGGAAGAGTATGTGTATTTATGACAAAAATGACTATAGAAAATTTTCATCCCTAGTCCTAATCTAATCCATGCTTGGCCATCAATTGGATTGATGGTTCTCAAGGGTGGAATCATAGGTAGATTAGAAGATGTTGCATAAGGATGGGATAATAGGGAGGGCGTGGTAGGTTTAGCAAAAAAGCTAGATGTATAAGGATTCAGACATAAGGTGACGAGCTAGATGCATATAACAACCCTAGTTTTCATGATTTTCAAACTGAATTTCTAAATACTAAAAAAGAATATTTTAATTATTAAGAACTCAAAAATATTTTTTTTAATTTAAGGGTATGTCCTGCAATTAAGGGTGTGACTTGTAGGAGAAGAGAATATCCCTTATAGGCCTGAGGCCCAATTCTCCATATGCCCTTTATTAGGCTTTGACCCAATAGTTTTGTGAATAAGTCATTATCTTTATACTCTTTAGTGGATAACTCAAGGTTAGGTACTAGGCCCAATATATATGTTTGTATTATTTTGTTGAGTAAAGTTTTTATTAAAATAATAAATAATAGTACTAAGGGGATTTCTCCAATAGCCTATAAAATTCATGGGTATCGATATCTTTTAGATAACTTGTAGTTAAAAATTTGCCACATATCCTATTAACTAAATTTATTAATATTCTAAACACTTATGATTAAATCACAATCCTTGGATTCAAAAGGTTACTTGTACCTTTCAATACCAAAGTAAAAACCTAATAATAATAATAATAACTCACAGTTCTTTTCATTATAGCCATTAAGTATTATCTTCTTTTTATTGTAAGATTTATTTTATAACATACAAGCATAAGCGTATTATTTGTTACATGATTAGTGCATGTGTATATAGAGAGAGAAAGAGAAACCCAAAGCTAAGTCATGTATGACTATTCTTTGTATATGTTATAAACCATTATTTTAGTATGTGATTTAGTCCATTGGTAATTATTTTCGTTGCATGTGTTATAATATAACAGTTATTTTATCAATCAAAACTAAAATTCTACCTCAATTCCTTCTATTTTATTATTCGAAAAAAATGAAAATGAGTTTAGGCTCATGAGACACCTCATGGCCTAGTTGCTAACACCCATAATCCTCCTTTCACAACCAAAACTATAAGGACTCATCAAAGACTAACTTGGGCTCAGCCCTCTAACACTATATATAGGTGTGTCATTTCACTATTCCACACACTTTACTCACTCTCTTCTTCCCTCGCAAGTGAACTTGTATTCTTACTCACTCCTTCTATCATTTTGTTTTTCTTAGTAACTAGGAGGCTCTCTAATCAATTAAAGTGGGAGTAGGAGTAGGAGTAAGAGTAGTTGTAATGTTCTCTTCATAAGTAATCCAAGAGAAATGTTTGAAGTCTTATCCATGACTTCAAACTATCTTGTGAAAAGTAAATATATTTTGTGTTCATATTGTTCTTAAAATGTTCTTATTAAGTTTAATTACTTAATTATTGTTATATTTATAATTTTGAAGTCCTTGTAGCAATTCGTTACATTTTTTTGGGGTCTTTGAATCTTTTCATTGGTGAATTTTTATCAAGCTTGTGCGTTATCACCTTGTTATCAAAGTCATTATCTTCATGAACTTAATATGTAATAAACATGTTGCCATATTGTATTCAATTATACAGCTTCATTTGTTTTGCTCATGGGAATGGTTTATTTGAAAGAAATTATTTGATTTAAAGAAAAAAAAAGAACAACCAAAAAGTTTTCATTTTAATTTTCAAATTAAGGCTAGGATTGGTATGTAAGGGCCAAGTGATATCCCTCTTTGTATTCTTGAGGCCATGGTCATAAAGACCAAGATTTTGAGCAATATGTTGATTTACATCTTTTATAGTGTTTGGTTGTCAACATTAATATTTAAATTATGAAATGGTGGACACTATTGCACATTGAAACGGTAATGAATTGTTTATAGATATTGGAGTTAATGTGTTATTAAAATTAAGAATCATGAACCAAATGATTTTATTTACTTCTCATGTTCCGTTTGATATTATTGCATTTGTGTAGTAGAAAATTAAATTTTTTTTAAAGAGATCCTAAGAGGTAGAGATATAGACCCATGACACGTAAAGTCAAGGATCCCATGAGGTAGAGATATAGGCCTACCCAAGGCATGTAAGGATAACGGAAGAAAAGGCATCCAATAAGTAAAAGGTTTAATTAGACATGCACATTAAATATTTATTACTCTCTCCCATTATTTTTGTCTCCAGAGGAAAATGGCAAGCATGGTAATATAGGGACATGTAAGGTTATAATTCCCATTTTAATCCAGTTCTCAATTCCTATGTTATTGTAGCAAGGCCAATTATTATGGCATATAAATTTTTTTATAGACATTTTGTTGTTTCCCTGTTGTATTAAGCTTTTGTTCCTAGTCATCCCTTTGGAGATATTTAGATCTAAGAAGCACATGCTGTGCGCAAGGAGCTGATGTCAGAATACATTCCACTGGAGTATGATCTTGAAAAGGATCCTTTAGAAAGGTTTTACGATCCTATGGACAATTGGCAACTTGAATATGATGTATCTAGCATTATTGATGCCTAAGGGCTCCTGTTTTCCTTTTAGTATGACTTGTAACTCCAAAAGTGCAGGCATAGCAACTAATAATATGCTTTATTATGTGTTAAGCATAACATGGAATTATTATATTATAAAGTTATGATATTAGAGGTTCGATTCTCATAGAGCCTGGGGATTGGATCGACTATACCTCCAAGCATAATGCACGATTAGAATTATCATGCTATGCATCTTGTTTATATGATAGGACTTAGGTTATGCGAGGTTGTTTTGTGGATGTATGATTGGTTGCTACCATACTTGGCAAAACTATTGAGCCTAATCAATTCAATAATTTCTGGTTTGTGTGTCTAGGAGCCAATGGCACCCACAAGACCTAGGAATGATACTGAACAATGCTAAGGACCTAACCCTCAAAGAGATGGTTCAAGGAAGAAGGATAAGACGTAGAGATGGCAAACAACCTGAAGATTTGATAAGCACTCATAGAGAAATGGCTCAGTGATGAGGGAACAAGCCGTTACTTCCCATCGAATGATGAACAAATGAAATCAAGCACTCAACCAAGAACTAAACAATGGTGGCAATCGTAAAAATGCCAACTTTCGCAAGTTCTTCAAATTCAAGATGACTAATCCACCAACTTTCAAGAGAACTATAACCCCAATGAATAGTTGATTTAAGGCCATGGAGAAGATCTTCATCCCTCTAGTTTTCTCTAAGGAGCAGATGGTGGCTTATACAACCTACATGCTAGAAGCCCAGGCTGAGTTTTGGTAGGCCACACAAGACTCCTTGATAAAATAGAACTGACATTACTTGGGGAGTGTTTAAGATGGTATTCTATGGAAAGTACTTCCCTGGCTTAACGTGAAATGCTAAAGAGCTAGATTCCTCAAACTACAACAAGGGGTTATGAGTATGGCTGAATACACAGCTAAGTTTAAAAAGCTATCCAATTCTCCATAGCTTGCTTGATTAACTCAGATGAAAACTGAAAATGTATAAAGTACGAATAAGGACTCTAACTAGAAATCCTGGCCACTATAAGGCCAATAAAGATACGAGATTATGCCTTTCTCGTAAATAAGAGTAGATTAGTGAAGGAGTACAACATGAAGTTAGCAGATGCAAGGATCAAGGCCTACAAGAAAAGGCTGGCTCCACAAGGGAAGTCCTTGAAACCTCAACATTACAAGGATCAAGCACAAGGCAAACTTCCGGCGAAGAATGAAGGGACAACCTGCTTTAACTGAGAATGATTATAGAGGACACCCTTGCTTTGTAAGATAGAACGTATGCTACCGATGTAGACAGTCAGGGCATTATGCAAGGGAGTGCATGAAGCCTACAATACCTTGCTAGGCCCTAATAATAAGGGAGGGTTTCCACTATTAATGTTGAGCAAGCCATGCTGGTAGGGAAGCTTATCCAAAGTACATGCAGGATTTATGGTCATACCTTACTATATAGTATGATTCTGGGGCTACATACTCTTTATGTCCTCGAGTGCATAAAAAGGTTAAAACTTTCCTTGTCGGAACTTCCTTATGATCTAGTAGTATCTACCCTCACTAGGAAGTCTATTAGAACGAGTCAAGTATACTTAGGATGCCTCATCTTGATTAGTGATAGGACCTTCCTTGATAAGTATTCCTTTATTCAACCTAGATTTAATAATCAAATGGATAGGCTTTCGGCTAACCATGTCATGCTTCATTATTCCCATAAAATCATCGTCTTACCACCTTTGCCCTCGAGGCTGGCATAACCTATTAACTTGTATCTAAACCCCCTAGGAGAGGATCGAGGATACGTCCTTCTTGTATCAAGCAATGTGGAACTCGAGAATGCTTTGGCTAAGATTCCTATAATTAAGGAATACCCTGAAGTATTTCCTAACAACATGCCTGAGTTTCCGCCAAAGAAAGAGGTGAAATTCTCCAAGATGTAGTACCGGGTTGGGCCAATATCTATGGCTCCTTATAGGAAGTCTCTAATAGAATTTTCAAAATTGAAAGGTCAACTAGAATAACTACTAGAGAAGAAGTTCATAAGGCCTAGAGCTTCACCTTGTGGAGTGTCTATACTCTTTGTGAAGAAAAGGATAGGAGCATAAGGATGTTCATTGACTACAGCAGCTGAACAAAGTGACCATTATGAAGTACCCTTTATCCAAGATTGATGACTTAATAGATCAATTAAGAGGTGCCGAGGTTTTTTCCAAGGTAAATTTGAGGTCAGGATATCATCAAATTTGGGTGAAAGATGGGGACATCCCAAAAATGGCCTTTAGGATTAGGTATGGGCACTATGAATTTTTGGTGATGTCATCTGGACTAACCAATTCTCCTGCCATCTTCATGGACTATATGAATAGGATCTTTCAATCCTTCCTCGATAAGTTCATTGTAGTCTTCATATATGACATTCTTATCTATTAGAGAACAAAGGAAAAGCACAAAGAGCATCTCAAGTTGGTGTTGAACATCCTAAAGGACAAAAAGCTATATGCTAAGCTATCAAAATGTGAATTTTGAATAGAGGAGGTAAAGTTTTTAGGGCACATGATATCAAAAGGAGGAATTTTGCTGGACCTAGGCAAGATTGAAGTAGTGAACAGTGAGAACGTCCTACCTCTATAGTAGAAATAAGGAGATTCTTGGAGTTATTTGGTATTACCACGTGTTTATCCAAGGGTTCTCATACATAGCCCTTCCTTTAACATAGTTAACCACAAAGAACACGCCTTCCAATTAGACACTAGAATATGGAAAGAGCTTTCTGAAACTGAAGAAAAAGCTTACTACCAACCCTCTCGATACTACCTAACCCTAATGGAGCTTTTGAGGTTTGCAGTGACACTTCCTGGAAAGGAGTTAGGGTGTGTTTTGATGCAAGATTGTAAGGTAGTAGCTGACACTTCTAGATGGTTGAAATCGCATGAGGTCAACTATCCTATCCATGATTTATTACTAGTAGCAGTGGTGTTTTCCTTAAAGATGTGGAGACATCATCTATATGGAATCATATCCGAGGTGTTTTTAGATTACAAAAATCTTAGGTATCTTTTCAATCAAAAGGAATTAAACATAAGGCTAAGGAAACATGTGGAGTTTTTTAAGGACTATAATTTCAATTTAAACTACTACCTTAACAAGGCAAATGTGGTCACAGACGCCCTTAATTGGAAACTATTATAAGTGTCAAGAATGATGGTCAAGGAAACAAAGCTAGTGGCGAGTTTTAGAGACCTAAATCTGGAGTCACCCTTACCCCCAATAGTATAAAGCTAAACCAAAGTAAGATGACAAGTGACTTCAAAGGACAAGTGGCGCAAGCTCAGGTTAAAGATGAAGAATTTCAAGGAACTTTAGCACTAGTAAAGAAAGCGAAGTTAAAGGACTTTGCCTAAGGGGATGATGGACTATGGAAGTACTAGGGGAGGATTTATGTCCCAAAAAGTGGCAAAGTTCGCGAGAGGATCTTAGAAAAGGCCTATAAAAGCAATTTCACCATGCACCCAAAAGTAACAAAGATATACCAAGACCTTAGGAAGATGTTGTGGTGGCCAAATATGAAGAAAGAAAAAAAATGGTGACTTAAGTGTTTAGTTTACAAGTTAAGATTGAGCACCAAAACCCATTCGAGCATGCTGCAATATATGCAGATACTAGAATGAAAATGGGAGAGTATCGTGATGGACTTTATGATGGGTTGACATAGGACATAAGCTGGAGATGATTCTATTTGGGTAGTAGTGGATAGATTGATAAAATTTGCCCATTTCCTTCCCATTAGAGCCACCTACCCTTTAGAAAAGTTTGCTCAACTGTACATTCAAAAGATAGTAAGGCTAAATGGTGTGCCTTCCAATATCATCTTGGATATGGACCCAGGATTTACCTCAAGATTCTACGGAGCTTTGCAAAAGCATTTGGCAGGAAGTTGAATATGAGTAAAGCATACAACCTTTAGACTAATAGGCAAACTGAGAGAACTATCCAAACTTTGGAAGACATACTGAGAGCTTGTGTGGCAAGGGAGTTAAGATAAGTATCTGCCACTAGTAGAGTTCGCATACAACAATAGCTATCATACTAGCATCGATATGGCACCTTATGAAGCCTTATATAGACGGAAATGTCAATCACCCTTATGCTGGTATGAGCCTAGGGAACAAAGTCTTTTAGGACTAGTATTAAACAAACGTCCAAGCAAATAAAACTAATAAAGGAGAGAATCTCATTGCCCAAAGTAGGCAAAAGAGCTATGCCGACTAGAGGCAAAAGCCAATTGAGTTCCAGGAAGGAGACCACGTATTCTGAGAATCACTCTAACCATTGACATAGGTCAAGCCACCTAGGTCAAAAAATTTAGCCCTAGATTTCTTGGACCCTTCCAAATCCTTAAACGAATAGGTCCTATTACTTATGAAATAACCTTACCACCTCACTTGTTAGAGCTTCACAATGTATTTCATGCTTCCCAGGAGAGACAATACATTCCTACCCCAAGTCACTAGTCATTGTCTGATAGTGTACAGTTAAGGAATGACCTAACCTTCTCTCTACAACCCTTGATGATTGTGGATAAAAGCATCAAATAGTTAAGAAACAAGTATATACCTTTGGTGAAGATAGCCTGGGAAAGAGGCAATCTTGAAGAGTTTACATGGGAGATAGAATCCGATATGCGAAATGATTATCTGAACCTCTTTTAAGTACGTAGAATTTTTAGGGCAAAATTCTTCCAAAAAGGTAGGGAGAAACACAACATCCTAAGTTTTCATTATTTTCAAATTGAATTTCTAAATACTAAAATAAGAATATTTTAAATATTAGAAACTCAAAAAGTATTTTTCTTTAATTTAAAGGTATGTTCTACGAAGTAAAGGGTGTGTGTTGTTGGAAAAAGAATATCCCTTATAGGTCTAAGGCCTAAGTCTCCATGTACCCTTTGTTAGGCTTTGACCTGAAAGTTTGGTGAATGAGTCTCTATTAATATTCTCTAGTGGATAACTCAAGGTTAGGAACTAGGCCCAATACATCTATTTCAATTATTTTGTTGAGTAAAATAATAATAATAATAGTAGTAGTAGTAGTAGTAGTAGTAGTAGTAGTAGTAGCAGCAATAATAGTAATAGTAATAATAATAATAATAAAGACTCAAAGTTCTCTTCATTATAGCCATTAAGGATTATCTTCTTTTCATTGTAAGCTTTATTTTTTAACATATGGGCATAAGCCCATTATTTTATTGCATTATTAGTCTATTTATTTTTCACATATATATAAAAACCCAAAGCTAAGTCCCGTATGACTATTTCTTTGCATGTGTTATAAACCATTATTTAAGTATATGATTTAGTCCATCGATAATTTATTTTCATTGCATGTGTTATAATATGGCAATCATTTTATCAATCAAGACTCAAATTCCACTACAATTCCCTCTCTATTGTCATTCAAAAAAAATGAAAATGAGTCTAGTTTCAAGAGACACCTCATGGCCTAGTCACTAACATCCATAATATCCTCCTTTCATAACTAAAACTATGGGTACTCATCAAAGACTTGCATGGACTGCTGCCCTCCTCTCACACTATATATAGATGTATCATTTTCACTATTCCATACTTGTCATTCACTTTCTTCTCCCCTTCCAAAAGTGAACGTGTGTACTTACTTACTCCTTCCCTCATTTTGTTTTTCTTGGTAACTAGGAGGCTCTCTGATCTATTAAGGTGGGAGTAGGAGTAAGAGTAGTTGTGATGTTCTCTTTACGAGTAATCTAAGAGAAATGTTCAAAGTCTTATCCATGACTTCAAACTATCTTGTGAAGAATAAAAATGTTATCTATTCATATTGTTCTTAAAATGTTCTTATTAAGTTTAATTACTTAATTCTTGTTATGTTTATAATAATGAAGTCCTTGTAGCAGTTCCTTACCTCTTGTTTTTTGGTAGTCTTTCAATCTTTTCATTAGTGAATTTTTATCAAGCTAGTGCATTATCGCCTCATTATCAAAGTTATTATCTTCATGCACTTAATATGTCAAAAACAGGTTGCCATTTTGTATTCAATTATACAGCTTTATTTGTTTTGCTCATGGGGTTAGTTTATTTTGAAAAAAAAGATTTGTTATTATAAAAAAAAAAAAACACTAGAAAGTTTTCATTTTAATTTGCAAATTAAGGCTAGGATTGGTATGTAAGAGCCAAGCCTTATCCCTCTTTATATTTTTGAGGCCATGGTTATAAAGACCAAGATTTTGAGCAATATCTTGATTTACATCTTTTATAGTGTTTGGTTGTCAGCATTAATATTTAAATTTTGAAATGGTAATGAGTTGTTTATAGATGTTGGAGTTAACGTGTCATGAAAATTAAGAATCATGAACCAAATGATTTTGTTTACTTCAAATATTTCATATGATATTATTGCATTTGTGTAGTAGAAAATTAAATTCTTTACTTAGAGAAATCCCATGACGTAGAGATACAAGCCTACCCAGGGCATGAAAAGATCTAAAGATCCCATGAGGTAGATATATAGCCCTACCCATGGCATGTAAAGATAATGAAAGAAAAGGCTTCAACAAAGTAAAATGTTTAATTAGACATGTGCATTACATATTTATTACTCACTCCCATTATTTTTGTCTCTCAAGGAAAATAACAAGCATGGTAATATACATGGACATCTTGGATTATGATTCCCATTTCAATCCTACTCTTAATTCCTATGTTATCATAGCAAGGCCAACTATTAAGGCAAATATATATATACTAGTGTAGTGGCCCGTCAATGCACGGGTATGATAGCTACATGTTATGTATAATAATAAATATGATTTGAATGATATGTATAATAATAATATTTAATAAACATGTAGTTAAATATTATATTATATTGCAATTGTAGTTTAAATTGTGGATAACATACATTGGAAATAGTTCTTTTGAGAGTGAATATAACTTTGAATAGGAATATGAAAGACCACAAAATAAAAAGGTAATAAGGAAAAAATAATGTCACCATGACAAATGGAAATCAAGAAGTTCCCATTGCATTTGAATGATCTGTAAAAAATAAGAAAAATATTAATTAACATTGAATGATTATAAAATTGAGAAAATATATGTAATTAAGAATGTATGTATAAGGTTATTACAATATATGTATATGCATTAATGAGTAGTGCTTACCATATGAAGTAGTGTTTTCAAATATTTCTCTATAGACCACATTCATGGTGCAATTTCACTTATGCCTTTATGGTTCTCTATTAAAATTTTGAACCCTTGTCTTGTCTTTACCCTTGAAAGAGCGACATATAATTGTCCATGGAAAAATACAAGCCTTAGAAGATATATCCCAGCTATAGACAATGTTTGGCCTTGAGACTTGTTTATTGTCATAGCAAAGGAAACAATTATTGGAAATTGTCTCCTTTGAAACTTGATGGGAAGTGCATCATTATTTGGGATCATGTTCATTCTTAGAATCAAAACAACTTCACTAACTTTGTTGCCGGTTATTGTTAAACATTCAATAACATGATTCGCTAGTCTTCTTACTTGCAGCCTGGTCCCATTACACAATCCATTTGACGGATCAATATTTCTCAGTAACATCACTAGCACACCTTCTTTCAAGATCAATTTATAAGGAGGTATTCCAGAACAATTTATTCCGTTCAATATCTCTAGAGAAAAAGTATCTAACTCTGATTCCATATTTCCTTCTTCTACACAAACTGAATTAGAACTCAAGTAAATCTTTTCTTCTCAGGACCCTAGACATTATGTAGTTATTAACATTTGTGACAATCTCTAATGTAGGAGTCAGAATTGTCCTTTCCTTGAAAAACTCAACATTTGTTAGATTAGTCACAATGTCTGGGTATACAAAATCTATCAAGTCATCAAATGCAGTCATAGAATTCTCTATGAGAATATCACCTGGAATTTCAACTTCTGATTCACCTTCATTTGAATCTCTAGCAAGACCATCTCCTATTTCCAAAAGCCAATTGCTAAACTTGTTTATTTCTTCATTTTCAGACCCATTAGCACCAACTGTCAATCTCATATTTTTCAAAAGTTTGAGAACCTTGCAATGACACCAAAGATAAGAAGAATTGATTGATGCTTGAACAATATCTTGTCTTGAACCTTTAGCAATAACTGGTAGAATTTGCCTAAAATCACCACCCAAAACCATTACTTTTCCAGCAAAAGGCAAATTATGATTGTATGAAGATGAAAATCTAAGAATATATTTCAAACATTTGTCAAGTGCTTCATAACAATACTTACTCAACATTGGGGCTTCATCCCAAATAATCAACTTCGCTTTGCATAGTAATCTTGCATGAGCACTACCTTGCTTGATACTACATGATAAGTCTTCATTGATATTCAAAGGAATCTTGAATCTAGAGTGTGTAGTTCTTCCATATGGCAAGAGCAAGGAGGCAATTCCACTTGAAGCTACATTTAAAACAACATCACCTTTTGATCTAATTGAGGCAAATAATGTCTTCCATAAAAATGTTTTCCCGTGCCACCATAACCATACAAAAAGAAAAATCCTCCCTTATCATTATAAACAACATTTAAGATCTCATCATAAGCTTTCTTCTGTTCTTGATTAATGCTTCCCAAGTATCCAAACAACTCATTTGATAAAGCATGAACATCAAAATTTAACTCTTCCATTATTAATCTATCTTCTATTGGAGAAAATGTCTTCTAAAGGATAAGGCACACCAGAAATTCCTTCATGATATACCATTTGCTTGTAGCAACTCCTCAATAAGAGCTAAGGTCATATTCCTTATTTGTTGTTCAGGAAGATTAAAATCTGCATGGATAGAAAAGAAAAAAAATGATTAATTTCTTATCAATAAGATGATTTAGCACTAATTTTAATGTGATCATAAGAATAAGTTACCTTGATTATGCATTGATCTTCTTTCCACAACACATCATCTGAAATGTGCTGCCAACACTTTTCCCACACATATTTAGGTCTACCCAAGTTGTTTGATATCAACAAAATAACAAATATTCTCCTCAAATATAGGAGAAGCTCATAAACTGGCTTCAAGTATGGCATCAATGAATTCTCTATCATCTTGTAACAATCCTAGAGCATAGTATACATCTTTAAATGTGTTGTGAACAATTCCATCCACAGTTCTTATATCTTCATACTTCATGCAACCTTTTTGAATATTAAGCAACAATCTAAGGTAGTAATCTTCTCTATTACCGGTAGGTACATGAGAGATTTTGCCAATAGCATACCCTTTCTTTCTGGGCATCTACATTGAAATTTTTTCTTTCCAAACAAATTTGGTAAGGAATTGGTAAGTCATATTTATTACTTTTGGATACAAATGGTTTGCCTACATCCATGCAAGCAACATTGTCATCTTCCTATCAACTTTTTCCAAAACATTACCAATATCTTCATTGTCTTTAAAAACCATTGGTTGTTGATCAGGTAAATGAAATGGTAATCTAATTACTAGGTTCTTTAATTTGAATATCAAATCCAAATAGCCTCCAAGTAGCTTCACATGCTAAGATGTACCTATAGTCATAATAATTACGTATTTCATCCACCATACCCTCTAAAGAGCTTGAACCATGAGGCTTAAAAAGGCTTTGTCACCCTACCATTTCCCTTATGAACATACTTAAAAAGATACTTGATGGCAGATGTCTAGCAAGTATATTCAACATTGATGTGACAGCCATATTTTAGAAGAAGCTTCGCATTGTGTGGAACTATGAATGAGTTATCTAACACAACATTTCTCCTTATGATTGTTCTCCCATCATTTTGTCTTCTATATCTTGGAAACCCAATATCATCTATAATTGTCCTGGACCTGAAAGGCTTTGGGAAAAATTTTGAGCATCTTCGATTAATCATGCATGGGCTTTTTTGGTTGAAATGTCCACATGGCCCCTGCACCATATATTTTTGAACAGCATCATACAAATTTGGGTTTATTTCTTGGTTTGGAATTTCAGTAGATATAAACTTGTCTATATCATCTGGTAATGAAGGCTTTGATTGAAGATCCATGAAAAGTAGGATATGTGCATGTGGCAGTCCTCGTTTTTTAAATTCAATTGTGCAAACATCTGTAATAAAAGATTTAATCAGTTCAAGGGAAGTTAATTGCTAATCAATTGTAAATTCTGAAAAAATAAATTTGCAAACCACTTACATCCAGATATCTTTCCAAACGCATTCCTATCCTTTAAGTCGCATATTAATTCATCTAGTTTTATCTTGAATACTCTGCATAGTATGTCAACCCTATCCTCCGCATTTAATTTGTGCTTCCTAACATATCTTTTTATTTCTATCCATTCAGGGTTGCAAGTCATGGTGATAAAGAAACTTGGATATCCAGCATGTTTATAAATAGCAAATGCATCCTTGCAATTATTGAACATGTACCTTGGCCCCCAAGTAAAGGAACTGAGAAGAATTATTCTTTGACCTGGCTGTTGAATCTATTTCTCCTTTGACTAAGCATTCATGCAATCCTTTGTATTGATCAACTCTTAATCTTGGTTGGTTATGTCTCAAATAATTCAACCTCTTAAATTCAACCATGGTATAGCTATCAACCAAGAATTGTTGGAATAATCTTCTTGAATGAGAATAATTGAAGATTCATTGTGTCTATGTTGTATTCTATAAGCAAAAAATTCTCTCATTGTGATTTTCCACCTCTTGTTGGTATATCTTCTTGCTGAAGAACAAGATGATATATATCTGTAACCATCCTCATCATATGGAAAAAGTAGTGGATATTGCAAGGTAAGATACATCGGGTGCAAGACATCAATTCTTTCAAGCATTCTATTATGAGTTTCAAGGGCTATATCTCTTTCCATCAACTCATCAATGTTACCAACAATTAAAGCAGCTATTTCTGATACTATAGGCAAATCGTATCTTCTTCCATCAGTATTTCTCTTTCTAATCAACTTCAACTTCATCTCAAAAACCTATCCTTGTATGTATCTATCTCTAGCATATCGAAAAGATTTTGCCAAGGCATTATTTTCATCAAGCATAGATTTTAATGTAGAAACAATTTCTAGTTCTATTGATTTGGTTTCTGCCCTTGCTTGTAAAACTAAGATAAAAACCATTTACTATATAATACAAACAACAATACTTTATGCAACATTTGGAAAAAAAATGCAAAAGTGATAAAATTAATTTGATTGTTCAATAACAATACGAACTTACCTTACTGCATTTATTCTATTTTCTAACTTATTCTCTGTGTCATAAATGTACAACTGCAA